>JAVIAB010000050.1:5966452-7166452 GCA_032433765.1 Megaustenia siamemsis
TCACCCTTCACCCCACACCCTAGACCCCTAAAACCTATCCGTTCTAAATTCAAAGCTATGGCACAGCTGCTTGTTTCAATCTTAAAGTGGCATTTTACTTCCAACATTGAAACGTTTACAGCATTAATAAGTGAAGATGACCTGAGTCTACAACAATTTGCTCATTCATAAATTGATATTTCATGGGGTTGGTTTCAATATGTGACTCCAGACACACACAAGTAAAGCTTCTAGTAAAGCTCCACTTCCCTGTCTTGCTAGGCGTATGTGAAAAATGGTGTTAATGACCATATTTTCCATGACCACGCAAATTGCTTGGTAAGCTGGTCGGTATCACTCTAGGCCGGCATTAATTCTTACAAAAATATGGTACCAATTTACAGAGATTGGTTGAAAATTGGAGCCATGTCGGTCCGAAAATACCCACTTCTAGTTATTGAACTTTGACCTTTCTAATCAGGCAATGAGCACACTAACTACTCAGCCACAGAGGCTCCAAACTTCTGGCTTCATTAATTTGTGGATGAATGATGTTTTAACACAATAATGCTTGTTATTATATATATATATATATATATATATATATAGTTGCCTTCGAAAATGTCAAATTTGACACGTTCTGTTTTGAAATATTCCATTTTTGAGCCACAAATTCTTTAACCATTTAAGATATAAATAGAAAACTATCTTGATCAGTCGACACGAGGTGTTCGAGTCTGACTTTCTATTTATGACGGTAGCAATGTGGCGAAATTTTAGCAAGAATAGAATAGATAGAGGAAAATATAGCAGATAGTTGAAATAAACTTATTCATTATTTAATGAAAACATATTTTATTCATGGAATCAGTTAAATTAAATTCGACACATTCCAAAATCAGCTCCACCGCTCGTCCCAGCATTTCTCGCAGCGTATGCAGACTGATGTTTCATGTAAGGTGTTGATTGTAAACACATTTGTTTTCCCACCAAGCAATCGGATCAACCAGATCCCTTCGCCATCTTTAGTCTTCTTAGTCTTTCAATATATACATCATTGTCCCACCCATTCTCCTTAGACTATCAATACATACATCATTTTCCACCCATTCTCCTAAGACTTTAAATATATACATCATTGTCCCACCCATTCTCCTTAGACTTTCAATACATACATCATTGTCCCACCCATTCTCCTAAGACTTTCAATATATACATCATTGTCCCACCCATTCTCCTTAGACTTTCAATACATACATCATTGTCCCACCCATTCTCCTTAGAATTTCAATACATACATCATTGTCCCAACCATTCTCTTAGACTTTCAATATATACATCATTGTCCCACCCATTCTCCTTAGTTTTTCAATACATACATCATTGTCCCACCCATTCTCTTTAGTCTTTCAATACATACATCATTGTTCCTCCCATTCTCCTTAGTCTTAAAATACATACATCATTGTCCCACCCATTCTCTTTAGTCTTTCAATACATACATCATTGTCCCACCCATTCTCTTTAGTCTTTCAATACATACATCATTGTCCCACCCATCCTTTCTAGTCTTTAGATAAGCGAGCTTATCAGTTATTTCATTACCGTGTACACCAGCGAGCTTATCAGCTATTTCATTCCCGAGTATACCAGCGAGCTTATCGGCTAGTTCATTACCGATTACATCAGTGAGCTTATCAGTTATTTCATTACCAAGTATACCTGCGAGCTTATCATTTATTTCATTACCGAGTACACCAGCGAGCTTATAATCTATTTCATTACCGAGTACACCAGCAAACTTATCAGCTATTTCATTACCGAGTACACCAGTAAACTTATCAGCTATTTCATTACCGAGTACAACAGAAAGCTTATCAGCTATTTCATTACCGAGTACACCAGCAAGCTTATCCGTTGTTTCATTACCGAGTACAGCAGCAAGCTTATCCGTTGTTTCATTACTGAGTACAGCAGCAAGCTTATACACTATTTCATTACCGAGTACAGCAGCAAGCTTATACACTATTTCATTACCGAGTACAGCATCAAGCTTATACACTATTTCATTACCGAGTACAGCAGCAAGCTTATCAGCTATTTCATTACCGAGTACACCAGCAAACTTATCCGTTGTTTCATTACGAATACACCATTGAGCGTACGGGCTATTTCATTACTGAGTACACCATTGAGCGTACGGGCTATTTCATTACCGAGTACACCAGCATGCCCTGAACAGTACACTCAGGTTAACGCCCTACCTGTAGAGTCACCCAATAGCTACATCCACTCCTGCTGCAGACACTCTCTGTCAATCTTCTGTTGCATACTTTGCGTGTCAGTCACCAAGACTGCGTTATTCACTTTCTGTGTAACCAGCCATGTTATCGCAGCTGTTGTTGCTTCTATCTCCATTCTCATGCTGGACACCGTAATGCTACACTTGCCAGATTCCCTAGCCACTTATCTGCCACGTTGGTATACCACAAAACCCCAACCACTGCGCTGTCCGTATGATACAGAACCATCCGTGCAGACGATTAGATCCTGAGGTGGGGACACTTTTTCGATGGATTCCTTATTACGACCTCGTAGCTCTGTAGGCTCCAAATGCGACAATCCCTGCAAATGAAGAAAAGAGAGATAAATAAAAGATAAGACAAGGAGAAGTAATGATGAAAATCAAGGAGATGTTGAGAGGGGAGATAATTGTAATATTAGATGTTGTGATTAAAGCGACAGATGGGGGAAATATTGCAAGGGGAGACAAGTGAGGGGGAGCAGTAGATTCACGGGAAATAGAAAGGTCAAGGAGAAAGCGTGCGGGCGAGGGACATGAGTTACCGAAATTGGAGAGAAAGAACAAGGGAAAATATAGTTTAGTCGAGCTTAAGTCGGGGCCCAATGCAAACGTTGTGTCCACAAGACAAACGAGACTGTGGGCAGGGGAGATGGACAAGTTTCACAATTGTCAGGTTAGTGTGTGAATAGCTCTAGACCTAGGTAGTCGAGTAGCTGAGTGATAGCTAGGGCTATAAGAATGAACTAGACAGGGATATGAAGGATCTGTTGAAGATATAGTGATCAATGTGATACTTTAGACAAATGAGCTTAGTGAAAGCTAGGTCTAACGTAGACCTTACAGGAATCCCATGGTTAAGAATAAAGTGTAGGCTGTGTGCCATTATTCTGAAATCGAGACCTTCATCAGCAATTAAGATGTTAGGTGTAGGCTATTGGCTATGAGCCCTTATTCAGAGAGACGTCCATGAACAATTAGTTATGTCAAGAGAGACCTTTATCAGTAATTAAGATGTTAGGTGTAGGCTATTGGCTATGAGCCGTTATTGGAGAGCCTTTCTATGAACAATTAGTTATGTCAAGAGAGACCTTCGTCAGTATGAAGATGCAGGTAAAATTGTAGGCTGTGTGCCTTATTAGCATTTCTAAACCTTCATCAGCATCAAGATGTGTAGGTACGAACTGTAGGCTGTGTGCCTTATTATCATTTATAAACCTTCATCAGCGTCAAGATGTTAGGTATGACTTGTCGGCTGTGTGCCATTATTAGTACCATGAATAAACCTTCATCAGCATCAAGATGTTAGGTATGAACTGTCGGCTGTGAGCCATTATTAGTACCATGAATAAACCTTCATCAGCATCAAGATGTTAGGTATGACTTGTCGGCTGTGTGCCATTATTAGTACCATGAATAAACCTTCATCAGCATCAAGATGTTAGGTATGACTTGTCGGCTGTGTGCCATTATTAGTACCATGAATAAACCTTCATCAGCATCAAGATGTTAGGTATGACTTGTCGGCTGTGTGCCATTATTAGTACCATGAATAAACCTTCATCAGCATCAAGATGTTAGGTATGAACTGTCGGCTGTGAGCCATTATTAGTACCATGAATAAACCTTCATCAGCATCAAGATGTTAGGTATGACTTGTCGGCTGTGTGCCATTATTAGTACCATGAATAAACCTTCATCAGCATCAAGATGTTAGGTATGACTTGTCGGCTGTGTGCCATTATTAGTACCATGAATAAACCTTCATCAGCATCAAGATGTTAGGTATGAACTGTCGGCTGTGAGCCATTAGGATATAGAGACTTTCAATAAACATTTAGTCATGTCAAAAGAGACCTTCATAAGTATCAAGGTGTTGGTGTGAATTGTTGGCTGTGCGCCATAGTTACCATAAGAGAGACCTTCATCAATGTTAACATGCTAATTATGAACTGTGAGATATGAGTATTGGCGGTGTGCCATAGTTACCATAAGAGAGACCTTCATCAATGTTAACATGCTAATTATGAACTGTGAGATACGAGTATTGGCTGTGCGCCATAGTTACCATAAGAGAGACCTTCATCAGTGTTAACATGCTAATTGTGAACTGTGAGATACGAGTATTGGCGGTGTGCCATAGTTACCATAAGAGAGACCTTCATCAATGTTAACATGCTAATTATGAACTGTGAGATACGAGTATTGGCGGTGTGCCATAGTTACCATAAGAGAGACCTTCATCAATGTTAACATGCTAATTATGAACTGTGAGATACGAGTATTGGCGGTGTGCCATAGTTATCATAAGAGAGACCTTCATCAATGTTAACATGCTAATTATGAACTGTGAGATATGAGTATTGGCTGTGCGCCATAGTTACCATAAGAGAGACCTTCATCAATGTTAACATGCTAATTATGAACTGTGAGATATGTATTGGCTGTGCGCCATAGTTACCATAAGAGAGACCTTCATCAATGTTAACATGCTAATTATGAACTGTGAGATACGAGTATTGGCGGTGTGCCATAGTTACCATAAGAGAGACCTTCATCAATGTTAACATGCTAATTATGAACTGTGAGATACGAGTATTGGCGGTGTGCCATAGTTACCATAAGAGAGACCTTCATCAATGTTAACATGCTAACTGTGAGATATGAGTATTGGCGGTGCGCCATAGTTACCATAAGAGAGACCTTCATCAATGTTAACATGCTAATTGTGAACTGTGAGATATGAGTATTGGCGGTGTGCCATAGTTACCATAAGAGAGACCTTCATCAATGTTAACATGCTAATTGTGAACTGTGAGATATGAGTATTGGCGGTGTGCCATAGTTACCATAAGAGAGACCTTCATCAATGTTAACATGCTAATTGTGAACTGTGAGATATGAGTATTGGCGGTGCGCCATAGTTACCATAAGAGAGACCTTCATCAGTGTTAACATGCTAATTGTGAACTGTGAGATATGAGTATTGGCGGTGTGCCATAGTTACCATAAGAGAGACCTTCATCAGTGTTAACATGCTAATTGTGAACTGTGAGATATGAGTATTGGCGGTGTGCCATGGTAATATGAACAAACTGTTTTATCTATTAAACTGTTATAACTAGCCCTGGTGTTGTTCCTTGCTGTTGTCGAAGGGGTGATGTGTCCTACGAAGAACGAGCCATGAGTTGTCAGCTAGAGAGTCACAACGCGAAGTCGATCAACGGGTGAACCTGAACCTTGAAGTACCAGCAGCGGCAGATCTTGAGTCCACGAGAAGGCGTGAAGCCTGACCCTGAGTGTACCAAACAGTCGCCAGGGAAAGCCTGTCCTGCTGAGAAGATGTTGCTGGAAAATTTGCGGTAATTACCCTGGTACACAAAAATGAATTAATTTGGTTAGCCTCTTTTTCTCTGTTGTTACTTCTATCCAATCCTTGCAGGGCCTAATGTCATTCAAATTGCATACTCTCCATGTGGACTCCTCCGATTCAGCCATAAATGATTTTTTTTCACGATTGAGGCGCTTGTCCTAGGTCATTCTAGGATTTTAAAATAAACTTTTGATGCTAGAAATTTAAACTTTCTCAACTCTCTTAACTCCTTCATTTTAATCTCGATCTCTATATATTACTGCTAGAAATTTAAACGGTGTCTCTCCCTCTTCTATCTATATCTTAATGTTTAATATATAAAACTGCATTTGTTTCTTTCGCTCTCTCTCTCTCTCTCTCTCTCACTCTCTCTTAATGTTAGGATTTTAAACTACCCTCTCCCTCTCCCGTGACATGAATTTCGCGTGCCCACGCGATGAGATAGTGCTGCAGTGCCACTGGCTCTTGAGTTTAGTAGAACGGTAACAGGCCTCGGCCTTGCCTTGGTACGGGGTCTATGATTTGTCTGTTTTCGAGTAAAAATTTGCCATAAGCTGGACCGCGGTCGAATCGAGTGTCTCACGGAAGTTGGAAGCCTTACTTCATTTATTGGGACAGCGACTATTGTTGTGGCATGCTCACTAATCTTAAGTCCACGGTTTTGTCGCTAACACATAGAGTTATGCTGTTTGTGACGGACGTTACAGTGACTCGGGTGTGTCCATTATGAGCTGCACGCCTTTTGTACAGAGTTCAGCACGTTCAATATTACACAGTTTTCTATGCATCAAGTAGCACATCATTTTGAGAGAACTCAGCGTGTTCTATGGAAAAGTATGAACGATCGAGATGGACATTTTGTTGGTTGCTGGCTGAGCAGATATGGAGGTGCCCAAACTGTAGTGAAGTCATTCGTTCTAAAGTCAAAGCTATGGCACAGCTGCTTGTTTCAATCTTAAAGTGGCATTTTACTTCCAACATTGAAACGTTTACAGCATTAATAAGTGAAGATGACCTGAGTCTACAACAATTTGCTCATTCATAAATTATTTGATGGGAGTGGTTTCAATGTGTGACACCAGACACACACAAGTGAAGCTTCTAGTCAAGCTAACAAGTCAAAGTAAAGCTCCACTTCCCTGTCTTGCTAGGCGTATGTGAAAAATGGTGTTAATGAGCATATTTTCCATGACCACGCAAATTGCTTGGTAAGCTGGTCGGTATCACTCTAGGCCGGCATTAATTCTTACAAAAATATGGTACCAATTTACAGAGATTGGTTGAAAATTGGAGCCTTGTCGGTCCGAAAATACCCACTTCTAGTTATTGAACTTTGACATTTCTAATCAGGCAATGAGCACACTAACTACTCAGCCATACTCCAAACTTTTGGCTTCATTAATTTGTGGATGAATGATGTTTTAACACAATAATGCTTGTTATATATATATATATATATATATATAGTTGCCTTCGAAAATGTCAAATTTGACACGTTCTGTTTTGAAATATTCCATTTTTGAGCCACAAATTCTTTAACCATTTAAGATATAAATAGAAAACTATCTTGATCAGTCGACACGAGGTGTTCGAGTCTGACTTTCTATTTATGACGGTAGCAATGTGGCGAAATTTTAGGCAAGAATAGATAGAGAGAAAATATAGCAGATAGTTGAAATAAACTTATTCATTATTTAATGAAAACACATTTTATTCATGGAATCAGTTTAATTGAAGTCGACACATCCCAAACTTAGCTCCACCGCCCGTCCCAGCATTTCTCGCAGCGTATGCAGACTGATTGTTTATGTAAGGTGTTGATTGTAAATACATTTGTTTTTCCCACCAAGCAATCCGGATCAACCAGATCCCTTCGCCATCTTTAGTCTTCTTAGTCTTTCAATATATACATCATTGTCCCACCCATTCTCCTTAGACTTTCAATACATACATCATTGTCCATTCTCCTTAGACTTTAATAACATACATCATTGTCCCACACATTCTCCTTAGTCTTTCAATACATACATCATTGTCCCACCCATTCTTCTTAGTCTTTCAATACATACATCATTGTCCCACCCATTCTCCTATTACATAAATCATTGTCCCACCCATTCTCTTTAGTCTTTCAATACATACATCATTGCCCACCCATTCTCTTTAGTCTTTCAATACATACATCATTGTCCCACCCATTCTCTTTAGTCTTTCAATACATACATCATTGTCCCGCCCATTCTCTTTAGTCTTTCAATACATACATCATTGTCCCACCCATTCTCTCTAGTCTTTCAATATATACATCATTGTTCCACCCATTCTCCTTAGACTTTCAATACATACATCATTGTCCCACCCATTCTCTTTAGTCTTTCAATACATACATCATTGTCCCACCCATTCTCTTTAGTCTTTCAATACATACATCATTGTCCCACCAACTCGCCTTGGTCTTTCAATACATACATCATTGTCCCAACCATTCTCCTTAGACTTTCAATTTATATATCATTGTCCCAACCATTCTCCTTAGACTTTCAATTTATATATCATAGTCCCAACCATTCTCCTTAGACTTTCAATTTATATATCATTGTCCCACCCATTCTTTTTATTCTTTCAATACATACATCATTGTCCCACCCATTCTCTTTTGTCTTTCAATACATACATCATTGTCCCACCCATTCTCTTTAGACTTTCAATACATACATCATTGTCCCACCCATTCTCTTTAGTCTTTCAATACATACATCATTGTCCCACCCATTCTCTTTAGTCTTTCAATACATACATCATTGTCCCATCCATTCTCCTTAGTCTTTCAATACATACATCATTGTCCGACCCATTCTCCTTAGACTTTCAATTTATATATCATTGTCCCACCCATTCTCTTTAGTCTTACAATACATACATCATTGTCCCACCCATTCTCTTTAGTCTTTCAATACATGCATCATTGTCCCACTCATTCTCTGTAGTCTTTCAATACATACATCATTGTCCCACCCATTCTCCTTAGACTTTCAATTTATATATCATTGTCCCACCCATTCTCCTTAGACTTTAAATATATACATCATTGTCCCACCCATTCTCCTTAGACTTTCAATTTATATATCATTGTCCCACCCATTCTCTTTAGTCTTTCAATACATACATCATTGTCCCACCCATTCTCCTTACACTTTCAATTTATATATCATTGTCCCACCCATTCTCTTTATTACATACATCATTGTCCCACTCATTCTCTTTAGTCTTTCAATACATACATCATTGTCCCACCCATTATCTTTAGTCTTTCAATACATACATCATTGTCCCACCCATTCTCTTTAGTCTTTCAATACATACATCATTGTCCCACCCATTCTCTTTAGACTTTCAATACATACATCATTGTCCCACCCATTCTCTTTAGTCTTTCAATACATACATCATTGTCCCACCCAATCTATTTAGTCTTACAATACATACATCATTGTCCCACCCAATCTTTTTAGTCTTACAATACATACATCATTGCCCCACCCATTCTCTTCTCTTAAGGTGTGAAGAACAAACGATGTCCTCTTTTTTCCAGAATAAAGCCACATTCAGTACCAGAGCTGCCAGTGAGCTTATCAGTTGTTTCATTACCGAGTACAGCAGTGATCTTATCAGATATTTCATTACCGAGTACACCAGCGAGCTTATTTCATTACCGAGTACAATAGTGAGCTTATCAGCTATTTCATTTCCGGGTACAACAGTGAGCTTATCAGCTATTTCATTTCCGGGTACAACAGTGAGCTTATCAGTTATTTCATTACCGAGTACAACAGTGAGCTTATCAGCTATTTCATTACCGAGTACACCAGTGAGCTTATCAGCTATTTCATTACCGAGTACACCAGCAAACTTATCGGCTATTTCTATTTCAATACCGAACACACTAGCGAGCTTATCAGTTATTTCATTACCGTGTACACCAGTGAGCTTATCAGCTATTTCATTACCGAGTACACCAGTGAGCTTATCAGTTATTTCATTACCGTGTACACCAGCGAGCTTATCAGTTTTTTCATTACTGTGTACACCAGCGAGTTTAAGTTATTTCATTACTGTGTACACCAGCGAGCTTATCAGCTATTTCATTAGCGAGTATACCAGCAAGCTTATCAGCTATTTCATTACCGAGTACAACAGAAAGCTTATCAGCTATTTCATTACCGAGTACAGCAGCAAGCTTATACGCTATTTCATTACCGAGTACACCAGCAAGCTTATCAGCTATTTCATTACCGAGAACACCAGCAAACTTATCCGTTGTTTCATTACCGAATACACCATTGAGCGTACGGGCTATTTCATTACCGAGTACACCAGCATGCCCTGAACAGTACACTCAGGTTAACGCCCTACCTTTAGAGTCACCCAATATCTACATCCACTCCTGCTGCAGACACTCTCTGTCAATCTTCTGTTGCATACTTTGCGTGTCAGTCACCAAGACTGCGTTATTCACTTTCTGTGTAACCAGCCATGTTATCGCAGCTGTTGTTGTTTCTATCGCCATTCTCATGCTGGACACCGTAATGCTACACTTGCCAGATTCCCTAGCCACTTATCTGCCACGTTAGTATACCACAAAACCCCAACCACTGCGCTGTCCGTATGATACAGAACATTCCGTGCAGACGATTAGATCCTGAGGTGGGGACACTTTTTCGATGGATTCCCTTATTACGACCTCGGTAGCTCTGTAGGCTCCAAATGCGACAATCCCTGCAAAAATGAATTATTAATTTGGTTAGCCTCTTTTTCTGTTGTTACTTCTATCCAATCCTTGCAGGGCCTAATGCCATTCAAATTGCATACTCTCCATGTGGACTCCTCCGACTCAGCCATAAATGATTTTTTTCACGATTGAGGCGCTTGTCCTTGGTCACACCCAATTCTGAATGTAAGTGATTAATTATGTTCCTTTCCGCGTTCAACTAAGCCATGGCCTGAGCAGATCTATGTCGCACTCTAATCCACGGAAAGTCAAGTAAGTACATCATTGAACGGATAATTGTATCTATGGTGTATCCGAGAACTGCCTGTAGGCCCTAATTTTGAACTCATTCCAACCTTGCGATCTGAGTTGACGAGAGATTGAGTATACCCAAACCATAATTCAGTACTGAAAGCACAGTCAGAAAGTTATATTCAAGGTCTTAAAAGTTAGTCCGCTCATAACCAAAAAGTAGATTCAAAAGTCTAAAAATCTACTCCCATAGTCATAATAGTTAGACACAACAAACAGAAAGTTATATTCAAGGTCCAAAAAGTTAGGGCAAATCGCAAAAATGTTACGCCCAGAACACAAAAATGTAGGCTTATATTCAAAAAGTCGACCTCAAAAACCTAAAAATCTACACGCATAGTCATAATATTTAGACACAACGAGCAGAACGTTATATTCTAGGTCAAAAAAGTTAGGCCAAATCGAAAAAAAATTTAGCCCCAAAACACAAATATTTAGTCTTATAATCAAAAAGTTGAACTCGAACCCTAAAAACCTACACCCTTAATCATAATAGTTGAACAAAAAAAGGTCAAAAACACCCACACACAAACACACAACCGCTCACACATCTTTATACCCCCAGCCATTTTTATGGCTACGCCTATGAAATCACTAAAAATAGTGAATTTAAACGCTAGACCTACACCAAAATTCATATTAGACATCCTCGCAGCATGATTTTGAATAAAAAATCATTTTTATGTGTTTTACCCCCAGCCATTTTTTATGGATATGACTATGAAATCACTAAAAATAGTAAATTTACACTCTAAACGTACCCAAAACTTCAAATTAGATATCCTCGTAGCAAGATTTTTAATACAAATTCACTTTTATTAATTTTACCCCAAGCAATATTTTATGGATACGACTATGAAACCATTAAAAATAGTAAATTGACATGCTAGGTTTTCCCCAAACTTCATATTAGACATCCTCTTAGCAAGATTTAGAATAAAAATACGCCTATAAAACTGTTTAAAAATAAAATTCAACCTCTAGGCTTACCTCAAACTTTATTTTAAGCATCCCCGTAGCAAAAAAATTACTTAAAAATCACGTTTATAAATTTACCTATGACCATTTTTGAGGGATACGCTTATGAAACTGTTTGGACAATAAAAACTGATCTCTAGGCTTACATCAAACTTTAAATTAGGCATCCACGTTGCAAAAATTTACTTAAAAATAACTTTATAAACTTTTACCCTTTGATCATATCTTGGAAAGCATTTAGTGAAGAATTGGCAAGAACTTGTAGAGAAGAACCAAGTGAATTTTTCAAAAGTGTAAAAACAATGAGAGTAAGAAATAATTATTATAACCCAACTACTATAATAAACGACAAGAACGGTAGACCAATCAGCAGTAGGAAAAACATAAAAATCAGATGGAGAGAATACTTTAAGGAACTATTAAATCAGGGAAATACAAACGGAAATACAGAGTTTAAACATCGGCAGTATGATGAACAGGAACCGAATATACTTAAATCAGAAGTAGAACGGGCATTGAAACATAATAAAAAGAACAAAGCAGATGGTATAGATGGAATAACAATAGAAATGCTACTAGCCTGTAAGGAAACAGCTATAGATTGGCTCACTATCTTATTCAATATGGCTTGGGAAGAAATAAAGGTCCCAGACGATTGCAAAAAGCTATCATTGTCCCATTTTGGAAGAATAAAGGAAGTAAAAGGGAGTGTGAAATGTACAGAAGAATATCCCTATTGAGTCAAGTTGGTAAAATGTATGCTAAAATATTGGAGAGGAGAGTAAGATACATAATAGAACCTCAATTAAATAATAATCAATTCGGATTCAGAAAATACAAAAGCTGTACTGACGCTATATTCACATTGAGTCAAATATGTGAAAAAAACAATAGAATATGACAGAAACCTAAATATAGTGTTTATAGATCAGGAAAAAGCATTTGATCGTGTAGACAGAAACAAACTTTGGCAAACTTTAGATACCTACGGAGTAGCAGGACAACTACTAGATAATATAATAGCATTATACAAAAACAGTCAAAGTGCCGTCAGAACATCGGAAGGTCTGTCAGAATGGTTTCAGGTTACAACAGGAGTAAGACAAGGATGTGTCCTCTCACCACTCCTCTTCATCATATATATGGACAGAATAAATCAGGAAACAACCACCAATAAGAACAAATCAAATAATAATATAGAGGTAGAAAACTTCAACATCAACGAGCTACTCTTTGCAGATGACCAATGCCTAATATATGAGGATGAAAACCTGAACAACAGCATTTAACATCTCTAGATAAAAGCTGCACAAACTACAGTATGAAAATTAACACAGCAAAAACAGAGACTATAAGAATAAGCAAATTAAGACACCCATTAAACATCAAGATCAAGGATAACGAAATAAACAAGTAGAGGAATTCAAGTATTTAGGCACAATGTTCACAGAAGATGGAAAACTAGACAGGGAAATTGACACGAGAATACAAAAAGCAAATGCTTTCACATACCAGCTTTCACCATTGCTAAGACATCCAAACATTTCTATGCCAGCTAAACATCAAATGATATATAGCATCTTCATACCAACTTTGTGCTATGAAATTCAAACATGGACCCTTTCTAAATCACATTTAAGAAAGATCAATACATGTGAGATGCGTTGCTTGAGAAAAGTAACAAACAACACAAGAAGAGATAGAATACCAAATGAAACCATAAGAAAAATAGTAGGAACAAAACCCTGCCAAGAATATATAGAACAACAACTTAAATGGTTTGGCCACCTGGTCAGAATGAATCCTTACCAATCACCATCAAGGGCGTTCTTCTCAAGACCAAGAGGAAGACCCAGACGAAGATGGATAGATGCAGTGACAGAGACATGTAACAACAAAGGAAAATCACAAATTCAGACAATTCGAGCAGCACAAGAACGACAAATGATATAAACCACGACACCTTTTTGGTATCAGTGAAAAAGAGAAAAGAAGAAGGAAGATCATTATTTAGGGATACGCCTATGAAACTGTTAAAAACATAAATTTAACCTATAGGCTTTACCAAAACTTCATATTAGACATCACGGTAGCAAGACTTTGAATAAAAATCACTTTTATGAAATTTACCCCAGCCATTTTTTTTAAAGATACGCCTATAAATTTATTTTTAAAATAAAAATAACCTCTAGGCTTTCCTATAACTTCATATTAGACATCCCCGTAGCAAGATTTTGAATAAAAACACTTTTATGAATTTTACCACCAGCCACGTTTATGGATGCGACAATGAAATCACTAAAAAAAAATTAGTAAATTTGCATTATAGGCCTACTTCAAACTTCATATTAGACATACACGTTGCAAGACTGAATAAAAATCAATTTATGAATTTTACCCCCAGCCATTTTTTCGGGGCTACGACTATGAAACTGTTTAAAAAATAAATTTAACGTCATGGCTTTTCAAAAACTACATATTAGACATACTCGAAGCAATACTTTGTATAAAAATCATTTTAATTATTTTTACCCCTAGCCATTTTTTATGGATACGACTATGAAAACACTAAAAAATAGTAAATTTACACTCTAGGTCTATTTCAAACTTCATATTAGACATCCTCATATCAAGATTTTGAAAAAATAAATCACTTTTATGAATTTTAACTCCCTGGCAATATTTTTAGGGATACGCAAATAAAACTGTAAAAAAAATAAAATATATCCTCTAGCTTACGTCAAACTTTATTTTAGGCATCCCTGTAGCAAAAAAATGTACATAAAATCACTTTTATGAAATTTACCAATGACCATTTTTGAAGTATACGCCCATGAAATTGTTTAAAAAAATAAAATTTAACTTCTAGGCTTACCTCATATTTTATTTTAGACATCCCCGTAGAAAAAAATTACTTGAAAATCACGCTTATACATTTTACACCTGACCATTTTTAGGGATACGCCTGTGAAACTGTTTAAAAATAAAATTTATCCTCCAGGTTCACCTCAAACTTCATATTAGACATCATCGTAGCAAAAATTTACTTAAAAATCACTTTTATGAATTTTTACCCATTGACATTTTTAGGGATACGCCTATAAAACTGTTAGAAAATAAAATTAACCTGCAGGCTTTCCCAAAACATCATATTAGACATCCCTGTAGCAAGTATTTAAATAAAAATCACTTTATATTTTTTACTCACCCCCCCCCGCCCCTCTCACACCCAGCCATTTTTTAAGGATATAGAAACTACCTTTAAATCACAAAAAATTGTAAATTTACACTCTAGGTCTACTTCCAACTTCATATTAGACATCCTCATAGCAAGATTTTGAATTTAAAAAAATCACTTTATGAATTTTACCCCAGCCATTTTTTTAGGGATACGCCGATGAAACTGTTTAAAAAAATAAATTTAAACTCTAGATTTTTCCGAAACTTCATATTAGACATCCCCGTAGCAAGATTTTGAATAAAATATCACGTTTATGATTTTTACCAGCAAATTTTGACGGATATGCCTATGAAACTGTTGAAAAAAATATAATTTAACCTCTAGGCTTACCTCAAACTTATTTTAGTTATCCCCGTAGATAAAATTTACTTAAAAATCACGTTTATTAATTTTTACCCCCTCACTATTTTTGAGGGATACGCATATGAAGCTGTTAAAAAAAAAAGGTTAACCTCAAGGCTTACCTCATTTTAGGCATCCCTGTAGCAAAAATGTGCTTAAAAATAATCACTTTTATTAATTTTACTCATGACCATTTTTGAGGGATACGCCTATGAAACTGTTTAAAATATAAATTTAACCTCTAGTCTTACCTTAACCTTCATATTAGACATCATCGTAGCAAAAATTTACTTAAAAATCCCTTTAATGAATTTTTAACCTTTGATCTTTTTTAGGCTTACGCCTATGAAACTGTTTTAAAAATAAATTTAACCTCTAGGCTTTTCTTAAACTCCATATCAGACATCCCTGCACCAAGATTGTCAATAAAAGTCACTGTTATGAAATTTACCCGCAGCCATTGTTTTAAAGATACGCACGTGAAACTGTTAAAAATAAATTTAACCTCCAGGCTTTCCCAAAACTTCATATTAGACATTCCCGTAGCAAGATTTTGAATAAAAATCACTTTTATTAATTTTACCCCCATCCATTTTTATGGATACGACTATAAAAGCAAATTTACACTCTAGGCCTATTTAAAACTTCATATTAGACAAACTCGTTGCAAGATTTTGAATAGACAAACACTTTTATGAATTATACCCCAGCCATTTCTTTATGAATACGCTTATAAAATATAAAAAAAATGTAACCTCTATGCTTACCTCAAATTTATTTTAGGCGTCCCCGAAGCAAAAATTTACTTAAAAATCAATTTTATGAATTTTATCCCCCACCATTTATGAATGATACGCCTATGAAACTGTTTAAAAAAAATAAAATTTAACCTCTAGGCTTACCTCAAACTTTATTTTAGGCATTCCCGTAGCAAAATTAATTGAAAAGCACGTTTATAAATGTTACCCCCGACAATTTTTTAGGGATACGCCTATGAAACTGTTTGAAAAATAACATGTAACCTCTATGCTTATCTTAAACTTTATATTTAGGCATCCCGTAGCAAATATTTACTTAAAATAACTTTTATGAATGTTTACCCATTGATCATTTTTAGGGATACGGCTATGAAACTGTTTAAAAAAAAATTAACCACGTGGCTTTCCCGAAACGTCATATTAGACATCCCTGTAGCAAGATTTTAAATAAAAATAACCTATATGTTTTTTACTCCCCCCATCCCCGACCCCAGTCTATTTTTTGGATATGGAAACTACATTTAAATCACTAAAAAATTGTAAATTTACACTCTAGGTCTACTTCCAATTTCATATTAGATATCCTCATAGCAAGATTTTGAATAAAATACCACGTCTATGCACTTTCTCCCAGCCATTTTTTACGGATACGCCTATGAAACTGTTTAAAAAAAATAAAATTGAACCTCTAGGCTTAACTCAAACTTTATTTTAGGCATCCCCATAACAAAAATTTACTTAAAAACTGTTAATTTTTACCCTCTCACTATTTTTGAGGTATACGCCTATGAAGCTGTTTAAAAAAATATGTTAACCTCAAGGCTTACCTCAAACTTTATTTTAGGCATCCCTGTAGCAAAAATGTACTTAAAAATAAATCACTTTTATTAATTTTACCCATGACCATTTTTGAGGGATACGCCTATGAAACTGTTTAAAATATAAAATTTAACCTCTAGGCTTACCTCAAACTTTATTTTAGGCATTCCCGTAGCAAAAAAAATTTGAAAAGCACGTTTATAAATGTTACCCCCGACAATTTTTTAGGGATACGCCTATGAAACTGTTTGAAAAATAACATGTAACCTCTATGCTTATCTTAAACTTTATTTTAGGCATCCCGTAGCAAATATTTACTTAAAATAACTTTTATGAATGTTTACCCATTGATAATTTTTAGGGATACGGCTATGAAACTGTTAAAAAAAATAACCACGTGGCTTTCCCGAAACGTCATATTAGACATCCCTGTAGCAAGATTTTAAATAAAAATAACCTATATGTTTTTTACTCCCCCCCCCCCCGACCCCAGTAATTTTTTATGGATATGGAAACTACATTTAAATCACTAAAAAATTGTAAATTTACACTCTAGGTCTACTTCCAATTTCATATTAGACATCCTCATAGCAAGATTTTGAATAAAATACCACGTCTATGCATTTTCTCCCAGCCATTTTTTTACGGATACGCCTATGAAATTGTTTAAAAAAATAAAATTGAACCACTAGGCTTAACTCAAACTTTTTTAGGCATCACCAAAACAAAAAATTACTTAAAATAACTTTTATTAACTTTTACCCCCTCACTATTTTTGAGGGATACGCCTATGAAGCTGTTTAAAAAAAAGTTAACCTCAAGGCTTACCTCAAACTTTTTTAGGCATCCCTGTAGTAAAAATGTACTTAAAAATAATCACTTTTATTAATTTTACCCATGACCATTTTTGAGGGATACGCCTATGAAACTGTTTAAAATATAAAATTTAACCTCCAGACTTACCTTAACCTTCATATTAGACATCATCATAGCAAAAATTTACTTAAAAATCACTTTAATGAATTTTAACCTTGATCTTTTTTTAGGCTTACGCCTATGAAATTATTAAAAAAAATAAATTTAACTTCTAGGCTTTTCTTAAACTCCATATCAGACATCCCTGTACCAAGATTTTCAATAAAAGTCACTTATGAAATTTACCCGCAAGCATTGTTTTAAAGATACGCATATGAAACTGTTAAAAATAAATTTAACCTCTAGGCTTTCCCAAAACTTCATATTAGACATTCCCGTAGCAAGATTTTGAATAAAAATCACTTTTATTAATTTTACCCCCATCCATTTTTTATTGATACGACTATAAAAACACTAAAAATAGTAAATTTACACTCTAGGCCTATTTCAAACTTCAAACTCGTTGCAAGATTTTGAATAGACAAACACTTTTATGAAATATACCCCAGCCATTTCTTTAGGGATACGCTTATAAAATAAAAAAAAAAATAAAATGTAACCTCTATGCTTACCTCAAACTTAATTTTAGGCGTCCCCGAAGCAAAAATTTACTTAAAAATCAATTTTATGAATTTTATTCCCACCATTTATGAATGATACTTCTATGAAACTGTTTTAAAAAATAAAATTGAACCTCTATGCTTACCTCAAACTTTATTTTAGGCATCCCGTAGCAAATATTTACTTAAAAATCATTTTATGAATTTTAACTCTGTCCATTTTTGAGGGATACGCCTACCTAACTTTTTAAAAAATAAATTTATCCTCTAGGTTTGCCTCAAACTTCGTATTATACATCAACGTAGCAAAAATTTACTTAAAAATCCCTTTTATGAATTTTTATCCCTTGATCATTTTTTGGGGATACACCTATGAAACTGTTGAAAAAATACATTTAACCTCTAGGCTTTCCTAAATCTTCATATTGGACATCACCGTCGCAAGATTTTGAATAAAAATAACTTTTATGAATTTTACCCCCAGACATTTTTTTATGGATACGACTATGAAATCACTAGAAATAGTAAATTTACACGCTAGGTTTTCCCCAAACTTCACACATATAGACAGATGACTCGGCTACAAGCGCCATCAGAAATTGAGGGGGTGGTGTGTTCTTGAGGCTGAACAACCAAGAAGAGATCACTAAGTCAATAGCTACTGGGAAATTCTCAAACAACTATAAAGCAGAAACTGAAGCCCTCAAAGACGCTGCAAAACTGGCTATCCAACACAAAAATAGCGGGCACAAGATATTGGTGATACTGACTGAAGCACTGTCAGTCCTAACAGCTCTAAAATCCACAGGAACAGTGAGCTAGATGACTTGAGAACAACCCTTACCAGATGTGCAATAACTTCCAGAGATTGGTCATCCAGTGGGTCCATCACACTGTAATACTTACGGAACGCGCAGACAAATTAGCTAAAGAGAGAGGAAGATTACCACAAGGGAACCATCTGGTAAGTTACGATGAAGCCAAATCCATCATCAAAGGAAAGTATCATGAAAAATGGAAACAAGAACACTCAAAGTATAACGAGAAGGATGGATACCACTATCAAGGAGGGATCAAGTCATCATACTTCGTCTACGTACTGGCCACAACAGAATGAGAAACCACATGTTCACTAAACTCAAAATAGGAACTACCAGCCAGTGACACTGTACACTGGATAACATGACAACAAAACACGTTCTACAGGATTGCCATAAGTTTTACAGACCTAAGGACAATGTGGTCCTCACCCACCTTCCTGGAAGAGAAACTATACGGGGCAACTTTGGTTCTTTGGTTATGGAAGGTCCCATCACTGCAAATGAATTCAAATCCATAATTGCTCAACCGCCCATGCCAGTGGAACCATCAGAATTACTAACTCATCTCCCAAACAAAGAAAGGTAGCTGTAGCCCCCATCATAGCAGTCTCATCACACGCCAAAAGACTTAAGGCGAAACCGCACAGAAAGTGAACACAGCCAATAACTGTGCAATAACTTCCAGAGAGTGGCCAGTGGGTACCATCACACAGTAATGTACACGGAAACGAACGCGCAGACAAATTAGCTAATGAGAGAGGAAGATTACCATCATAAGAGAGTCCGGAGTCATAGATTTAAAGAGCAACGATCGTAGAAGAAGAAGAAACAAACGGACACAGCAGAGATTGCCAAAGCTTTCGAGTATTACTACCGGAAGCTCTATACACAAGAAGACACACGGGAAGACGTAAGAGACAAATGTATGCAACACACAAAGTTATTGACAGAAACTGACAACCAATCATTGAACGTTGAGATTGAACTCGCGGATTTGACGACCTCAGTGAGAGCCATGCAAAAGAACAAAACGCCTGGGCCGTATGGACTCACAGTTGAGTTTTATCTACATTTTCTCCCCCCAGGACCACTGCTTGTGCGGGTCGTCGCTGAATAATTAGCCAAAGGACAGCTCTCTGCGAGCATGAATGCGTCATACATTTCACTACAGATGTCCGACAGTAGGGACCAATAATAACAGCACTACAACACATAATAGCTCAACGAGACAAGTGAATGAACTAATACAAAAATCACCGCCGCAGTAGTTACTTATCAAGTGAGCTATCAAAAATATTTAAACAGTGTTGTCAAAGTATATCAAGAAAATACGAATTCTATTAACAGTATAAAGGCTGATATTGTATCTAACTTACGAAGTAATCAAGTAGCAAAGAAGTCACGTTCAATGCAAGGAATAAGCAAGTTATATATATATATATATATATATATACAACTTAACTGATCACGGGAAATTGGAAAATCTAATTCAAGAAGCAGAACGGCTAAACATAGATATTTTAGGCATATCAGAGACAAGATGGAAAGAATGTGGGTACATAGAGGACGAAAAATATACTTTATAAACTCAGGAAACACAACAGAACAACAAAGAGGGGTAGGGATACTAATAAAAAGACAGCTACAAAAATAAATAAGTACCCACTGGACATACAATGATAGGATTATACTACTCAAGATGAAAGCAAAACAATTCGACATCGCAATAATACAGACATACGCACCTACTCCAGACTACACAGATGAGCAAATAGAGGCATAGTATGAAGACCTAAATAAAGTTATGCAAGTGAAATCTTCGGACATCTTGATTGTAATGGGTGACATGAACGCTAAAGTAGGAAATCATCATCATCGAGTACCTTCTCCGCAACGAAGGTTGGCTACCATGGATCGCCATTCTACTCTTTTTCTTGCTTTAATGGTGCAGGCTGTCATAAATTGACTTGTTCATCTTTTGATGTTACTCGTCCATGTTAGTCTTGGTCTGCCTCTTTTACCTTGTATTTTTTTTCTTCCAATATTACTTTTAGTAGGCTGTTGTTAGGTAGGAAAAGGCAGATATAAGACCATTATAGGTAACCATGGTTTAGGAAAAAAGAAATGACAGAGGAAAAAGATTAATACAATTCTGTGAAGAAAACAGCCTAATAATATGCAACACCTACTTTGAGCAAGAGAAAAGGACACGATACACATGGAAAAGCCCTGGAGATAAGAAGTGGAATCAAATAGATTAGATAATGATAAAGAAAGGTTCCGTAACAGCGTAAAAAAAAGCCAAAAGCTATCCAGGAGCAGATATTAATTCAGATCACTATCCTGTAATGATTAAAATGAAAATCAAACTAAAGAGAAAGAAGCAAAAGTCTAATTCATCAATACCACCAGATATATCAACTTTAAATCAAAAAGATATTAAAGATACCTATACAATACAAGTTAAGAACACATATCAGAACCTGCTAGAAGGAACTGAGCAATACAGAAGAGAAAATCCTAATGAAAAAGTAACAACCAAATGGCAATGCATAAAAAAGCATACAAGAAACCTGTGACACCTTACACAAAAAAGAAAAGTACAAAACAAAAATGGATAACTGACATCTTAGAGAAAAATGGAAGAAAGGAGACAGGCGAAGAACACTGCCCAATACAATAAAATAGATAATGAAATACGCAAAATGTACAAAAAGGTAAAAGAAGACTGGCTCAGCCAAAAATGTATAGAAATAGAAACTATGGAAAGCAAACAAGACTTAAGTGGAATGCACATAGAAATAAACCAATATATGCCTTCTTCATAAACTACACCAAAGCTTTTGACGGAGTACACCACAAACAACTTATAGAATGCCTAAAAGAGATACATCTAGATGACATGGACATACGACTAAT
Source organism: Megaustenia siamemsis (assembly GCA_032433765.1). Taxonomy (NCBI): domain Eukaryota; kingdom Metazoa; phylum Mollusca; class Gastropoda; order Stylommatophora; family Ariophantidae; genus Megaustenia; species Megaustenia siamemsis. Next base: position 5,988,540 of record JAVIAB010000050.1, read on the forward strand.
ATGTAATCTATACTGGGAGCAAACAGCAAAAGTAAAATATAACAAAGAGAACTCTACATCCATTGGTATAAAAAGAAGAGTAAGACAGGGATGCATCCTATCACTAAGCATGTTCAATTTATACACTGAGCAAATCTTTAAAAACATCTGAGAGATGCCAGGCCTACACATTAATGGAAAGATAATCAATAACCTGAGATATGCTGATAATACTGTACTACTAGCTAAAAGTCCTAAAGATCTACAACAATTACTTAATGAAATAAACATGACAAGCAAAAAATATGGACTATATATGAATATCAAAAAAACTAAAACTATGATCATAAACAAAGAAAATTCTCAAGACCTACAATTAAATATCACAGTTGAGAGAATACATCTGGAGACAGTCCAGAGCTACAACTACTAAGATGAAGTCTTAAAACAACTAAAAATGAAACGAAAACTACTAAACACAATTCAAACAAGACAAATGCGATTTTGGGCCATGTTAAAAGACACAACAATAAAAGTAATCGTGCAGGAGAAAATACAAGGTAAAAGAGAAAGAGGCAGACCAAGACTAACATGGACGAGTACATCAAAAGATGGACAAACCAGCCTATGACAACCTGCACCATCAAAGCAAGAGGCAGAGCAGAATGGTGCTCCATGATAGCCAAACTTCGATGCGGAGATGGCACTCGATGGTGATGATGAACTGATCACGGACTCAAAATAGCAAGGTATCGTGAAAGCTCAAGACAAAGCGTGCTCAAGTTGTTGTGACAAGTCAAATTGATGTGAACAATAAGTTCACAACTAAAGAATTCAAGTTACTTCAGCGCGTCGAGTCACGAGAAACTCCCGAATATTGCAAGACAACAGAGCACGTTTAAGATTGAAATCGTCATTTGTCAATTAGCGTACGACAAATCCAGGTTAACTAGGGTACAGTGTGACATTGTGAGATCGTCGAACTTAAAACGTAGTGTCTGGAGAGACATCCGTGTAATCACGTGACCGTGTAAGTGTAACCTAATTCTGGCTTAAGAAACATAAACATCGAGTGTGTTCTTTCATTTTCCAAGGATTATTAAGTATGAATTACTTACTTAGTTAATTATATTTATGAATTGATTGATTGTCCTTTTGAATTGATTGTTGAAATGGAACTTAATGAATTGTTATTGTTTGGTAGAATACACGCGTTATAAAATAGTATTTAATTGAATTGTCATCAAACAGGTCGAGGATTTACCAACGCTGGCGAGGAGTAGTTTACCTGTGCCTACGTCATACAGGGGTACATTCTCGTGTATTTTCACACTCCACATGAAATGTAGGGAACAGAAGTTAAGGGGATAACCATTCATGTCATTTGTGTAAATGGAAGGGCTGCTGTCCCCAGGATCCCCACCTCACCAGGACTGATGCCCTAGGCTAGGAGCTGCCCAGCTAGTGGAAACTAGCCCAGATTCAACAGCACACAGACGTGCCGATTGCAATCTCGACACTAAGGACATCAGGTGTTAACCTAGTCCGACCACGCATCTTCCACCCCCCCAATTTTCTGTTCAAACTTTGACATAATGGGAGGTAGCAAAGCAGTACCCAAAGACTACTGTGTCACGTAGCCGACGTGACACAGTCTGTGTTGCTAGAGCAGGCAACACGGCTTTGCACCTAGGACAAGGTTTATAAGCCTTGCGTCTTAGCCAAAGAGAAAATTGGGCAGTTGGTTTATAAATATTCACTAGAATTTCATAAACCCGGCCACTGAAAACTACATACAAAATAGTTAATTACATAAATCTCTTGCTGTTGTAGTTTTTTAAGAGTACCACAATTTTGCATATCATTTGAAAAAAAATATTTTCTTAAAAATGTTTATGTTTAAATATACAAAAACATATTAGGCAATGTGTCTCACAATGCACTAATATTAAATCTTATCAATCAAAGTGTATGTGCCTTTAATTTATGATGCAACTAAAAAATATTACTTTTATATGGATTTTTAAAAGCATTATTTTCCTTGCTTATTAAGGGAAGCCACTCAAAAGTGTAATTTTTCGTAAAGTACAAGTTATTGTTCCTGGGGGTAATTCCTTTTATCTTTTAGACAGTTAATAATATTCTCTAAAGCATTAATCATTAGACTTGTTCAGCCATGCATATAGATTTAAATTAATACGATAAATAAATGTGCTTCTAAGTTTTGTGAAAATTATATGAGATTATTTTGTTCTTAAACGGTAGTAATTTTAAAATTATTAACTATGCATAGAATTCAATTAGTACTCAGAATAAAAATTAAAATGGCGTTGGATTTAAACTATATATTACTCATTAAACATGTTTAGCAATGCATACAGACTAAAAGTAATGCGATAAATAAATGTGCTTATGTGTTTTGTGCAAATTATATGAAATTAATTTGTTTATAAATGGTTGGATTTTAAAATTGTCCAGTGTGCATACAATTCAATTAAAACTCCTCGATTGATTTCAAGATGATACAATCAATGTAAGTAAACAAGATATTTCATTTTCGTCTTTTCCCCACAAAATGCCTTGTAGATGGTCAAAATCAAATAATATTTTCAGAAATTTAGAGGCCATATCATTACAGGTTCTCTAACAAAATAACTTAGAATATCCTCAAGTAGTGATTACGATGAGCCATATTAACAGTGATGTCACAATTTGAGTTACTTCAACTTCAATTTTAAACTGAAAATTAAAAATAATTTTTAAAAAATAAGTAAGCTTGCTGCAGGTAAAAAGTATATATTAATACGATTGTAATGTCATTCTAATATTACAAATAATAATAATTACTCTAAGTTACAAAATTTTTATTTTAAGTTAATAAAATGAAATGAAATTAGTAATATAATAGCTCTCTTACTGACACATTTTATTTTGCAGTCAAGTTAAAAGAGAAATTCTTGTTAAAATGGATTAGAAGTTGTACCTTATAGACATACTAAATTATAGTTAGAATGTAAATAAAATAGAAACCTTTCATTTAAAAAATAAAGAAATAATAATTCTAATACAAAACAGTAAATCAAATTGTTCCTTTGTTTGTTGAATAAAAACAGACAGTACTTTAATTAATTTATTTATTCTAATCTTTGTGTTCTTTTTGTTTTACAGTTTCTCACAAACATATTTCGTTTGACAATCTTCAGTGGATTGATTTAGGACAACATTATTAAAAATAAAATAAAAATCAAGGTAAGTCTTCCATTTGGAGTTTGCTGTGAGATGGAGAAACTAAAACAGGATATAATCATCATTATCATCATCAAGTAGGTGACCATGTCTCTCCACAACGTTTGATCTCGCCAGTTATTTATCATTTCTGTTGTTTACTTTCTGCCGAGCAATTCTCTTAAGTTGTCTTGTATCTTTTCTCTTTGCTTTCCTCTATCACTTTGTTCCTCAATTTTACCTGTTGTTACAATATATTCCAGCTGCCCACCTCTCAATACATGGCCAAAAATATTTCTTTTTCCTCTTTGGAAATTGGAATAGCTCTCTTTTTGCTTTGGTCTTTTTCAGAATGTTTTCATTACCCTTCTTGGCTGTCCATAATATTCAATATTCTTCTATAAAACCACATTTTAATGACTCTAGTGATTTTTTTGTCTGTTGTCCTATAGTCTATGATTCACATCCATATGTTAAGACTGGCTATACATAACATTTAAGAACTCTTTTTCTTGTTTCTATTGTCAAAAATGGATTGCATAGTATATTCCTAATTTTTTGCAAAGCTGCTTTTGCCTGAGCCATTCTGCATCTCACCTCTTTTGTACATCATCTGTCTGAGGTTCACAAAGTTCCCGAATATTTAAATTCATTTACCTCTTTTAAAATTGTTCCACTTGTCTTTATTTTGCACTGAGGTGATGTCTTTTTTTTGTTGTTACCATTTCCTCTGTATTTTTGCTATTAAGTCTGAGTCCTTTATTTTTGCTTTTTTCACTATAATGTCCAACCTTTCTTGTAACTCATCTTCACTTTTAGTGAATAAGACCGTATCATCAGCATACCTTAGATTAGTTATATTATGACCTCTGATTGTTCCAGGCATGCCCCTTATGGATCTTAAAATAATCTCACTATAAATATTAAACAAATCTGGTGACAGCACACAACCTTGCCTAACACCCTGTTTTATTTTTTCGACATTCCCAGTTGAATTCCTGTTCTTCTTGTTGCCAGTACACGTTCTTTATTATACTTAGATCTATAAAGATCGGAAATGAACTATTTTGTTTAAAGGTAACAATTTAGAAATTTTGCGGTAGGACACTAACCCTGAATGTAAGATCTGATTTCATGAAATAAAATAACATAATTATATTTACATTTGTTTGTATCCTTTTTAGGATATTATTTATATTTATATATTTTCATTTATTTATTATTTAATATATGATAATAAAAAATCTGACAACCACAGCAGTTGTTTACCAGCAGTTGTTTACAAGATGTAGTCCCATGTAAACAAGTGACTATTTTCATATTATCCTGAACAAATGCAGAAGTAAGTTCAAAATCAAAATTATATTTTCAGGATCATACAGGGCTATATCATTTTAGGTTCTCTTACAAAATAACTAAGAATATCTTCAACTAATTAAGTTTTTTATAATAAATAAATATGTAACAGTTCTAGATACTTCAATAGTCATAATGAAAGCATATGGACATTTATTATTATTAATTGTTTATTTGTCATAATTATCACTTGTAATTTAAAAAAAATTAAAATTGAAAAAGTAAAAATCAACATTACAATTATAACATCAATCTTATGTTATTACAATAATTTCTAAGTTACTAATTATTATTTTAAATTCGCAAATTAAATTAAATCAATAATATTAATAGCTCTCTCACTCACACAGTTTGTTGTAGTCACATTATAGCACAATTCTGGATAAAATGGATTCGAAGTTATATGTTATAGACATAATAACTAAGTAATATACTGAGTAAGTTATATTTATATATGTGTTATATATTATAGATACCCTGACTAAGTTACAGTTAGATAGATGTTATATGTTTTAGACATACAAAGTTATAGTTAGAAGTTATATGTTATAGACATAATTATGATTATATAGAATTTATATGCTATAGACATAACTATGGTTAGACAGAAGTAATGTGTTATAGACATACTAAGTTATAGTTAGATGTTATATGTTTTAGACATAATTATGGTTAGATAGAAGTTATATGTTTTAGACAATATGTTATAATTAGATGTTATATGTTATAGACATACTAAGTTATAGATAGAAGTTATATGTTTTAGACATACTAAGTTATAGATAAAGTTATGTTATAGACATAATTATGGTTAGATAGAAGTTATATGTTATAGAGATACTAAGTTATAGATAGAAATGTTTTAGACATACTAAGTTATAGATAGATGTTATATGGTATAGACATAATTATGGTTAGATATATGTTATATGTTATAAACGTACTAACTAAGTTATAGTTAGGGTATAAATAACGGAGACACCTTTTGTAAAATACTTGGATATAATCATCGTCATTCTCAAGTACCATGTCTGCTGGCATAGGTGATCATGTCTCTCCACATCTTTTGATCTTAACAGTTAATCTTTTTTGTTGTTGACCTTCTGCCAAGCCATTCTTTAAAATATATGGTTTCTCTTTTTTCTTTGTTTCCCTCTGTCCCTGCATCCCTCAATTTTCCCAGGTGTCACAATATATTCCAACGGTTCCCTTCTGATTATATGGCCAAAAAAGAATGATTGTTTCTTTCTAATATTGGAAATTTGCTATATTTTTAGCTTTGGCCTCTTTCAGAAATATTTCATGACTCTACTTTGTCATCCATGGTATTCTCAACATTCTTCTGTCAAATCACTTTTCTACAACATCCTGCAAGTTTTTTGCCATTTGTCCTATTGTCCATCATTCAGTTCCATGTTAAGACTGGCTCTACAAAACATTTAAGAACTCTTTTTTCTTGTTTCTATTGTCAATAATTAATTGTTTAATATTTTCCCATTTGTTTTAGAAAGGTTCTTTTGCTTGAGATATAGAACAAATTATTCTATAGAATATTCACCTAAATTAATTCTTTTATTTCCGAAACTTCTTTATATTTGCTGCTGAAGACTAGCCAAGAATGGCAAGATGGCGTTTGATGTCAACATGTGAGATGGACAGTCTTCATCATCAAGTACCGGACCTGCTGGCGTAGGTGATCTCCACAACTTTCGATCTAGACAGTTATTTATTATTTCTGTTGTTGACCTTCTGCCAAACCATTCTCTTAAGCTGTCTGGTATCTTTTCCCTTTGCTTCCCTCTAACTCTTCGTCCCTCAATTTTCCCAGTTGTTACAATATATTCCAGCTGTTCTCTTCTCATTATATGGCCACAAAATGATGATTGTTTCTTCCTAATATTGGAAATTAGCTCTCTTTTGCTTTGACCTCTTCCAGCTGTTCCTTTCTCATTACATGGCCACAAAATGATGATTGTTTCTTCCTAATATTGGAAATTAGCTCTCTTTTTGCTTTGACCTCTTCCAGCTGTTCCCTTCTCATTACATGGCCACAAAATGATGATTGTTTCTTCCTAATATTGGAAATTAGCTCTCTTTTTGCTTTAACCTCTTCCAGCTGTTCTCTTCTCATTACATGGCCACAAAATGATGATAATGATTGTTTCTTCCTAATATTGGAAATTAGCTCTCTTTTCGCTTTGGCCTCTTTCAGAACGTTTTCATTACTCTTCTTAGCTGTCCATGGTATTCTCAACATTCTTCTGTAAAACCACATTATTTCTACAGAATCCAGTGATTTTCTTGTCTGTTGTCCTATTCAACTAATAGCCTATTGTCCATGATTTTAAGACTCAGTGACTGGCTCTACATAACATTTAAGATTTCTTTTTCTTGCTTCTGTTGTCCACAATTGATTGCATAGTTAAGTATCCTCCTCACTTTTTGGAAAGCTGCTGCACCCAAGCCACAAAAATTAACGGTTTCTGGTATTTTCCAACGTTTTCTCACGTTTTAATTATTTTATTTTATTCTTATTTTTTGGTAAACTAAGTAAATTGTTGCTTTTTAGTTTAGATTTTGTAACGTAGATCGGTATTTAATATTTAAACTGAAGGATTAATTTCATAGTTGATCCAGTCATCGTAAGTTACGATCATTTGATTTGAATTTCTTGTGAAATTTGGTGTCAAAATTTATCTTCTTTCTTTCATTTTCACAAAATAATATAGCGTCTCAAATTATTTCTCTCGAATCTGTCATTAGAAGATCCCCTGGGTCTGGAATAGCCAACAACTAACCCTAACTCTAAATTTTGTTGAAAAAATTAAATTAAATTCGCAAAAATTAGAAACAAATTTATAATTCATGTTTAATATGTCGGGTCGGTGAGGAGATCACTCGTTTAGCAGAAACAATTTAGGACACTAAACACGACTTTTACCTTTTATTTTATATGGTAACACTAATACAATAGTAATTCGATTAAGAGTGCCTACAATTAATTAAATTCTCAATCATCATCATTGAGTGCCGTCTCCGCAACGAAGGTTGGCTACCATGGAGCGCCATTTTGCTCTATTTCTTGCTTTGATGGTGCAGGTTGTCATCGGTTGATTTGTCCATCTTTTGATGTTACTCGTCCATGCTAATCTTGGTCTGCCTCTGCCTCTTTTACCTTGTATTTTCCCCTCCAGGATCACTTTCAGTAGGCTGTTGTGTCTTTTAACATGGCCTAAGAATCAAATTCTCAATATTTAAAAAAAAAAAAAAAAAATTGAAAAATTCTCAATATTTTTATTATAATATATAGTTGTAAAATAAATAAATGTAAAGTAGTCATATAGATTATTATTATATATAGTTGTAAAATAAATAAATGTAAAGTTGTCATATAGATTATTATATATAGTTGTAAAATAAAAAAAAGTTAAGTAGTCATATAGATTTTTTTTTCTCCCACCAGCTTTCACCTCTGATGAAGTCCCTAGAGACTAGGAACTGTATTTTGCATTTTAATCCATTTTTCCCTGACAGCCGTGTGCACAGGGATCCTTCGCCGCACAGGCAGATAACTCCATCTTCTGAGGTATTTATATATTTTTGGTCCATGAGTAATTGACGTTTCAGTTTGGGCCTCGCTGCTGAGACCAAGGGTGGTTGCCGCAGATAAATAAAAATCCCAGCTGACGCAGTCAAGATTTGAACCCACAACCTCTCTGTTTTGAGGCTGGCGTTTTGCCTTGAGACCAACCAGTACCCCAAAAATTATAATAGCACATATGATTCGCTGGGTCATACTCAGTCATTTTATTTCTGAAAATGAAACCCCAAAATTTATATGAATTCTGTCATTACATGGAGCCTTGGTGGCTGAGTGGTTAGTGTGCTTCCTGATAAGGGCATGGGGTCGATCTGCAAAAGGGGTAGAATTTATTTTTTATAATTTTTTTTTTGACCGACAAGGCTCCTGGATTCACTCAGCCTCTAGCAATGGGTAGCAGAGATTTTTCTGGGAAGTAAAGGTGGCCTTGTGTTATACCGACCACATCACCTGAAAATGTGCCGTGGTCATAGAAAAATATATGTCACTAAAACCAAATTCTCCATACTTCTAGAAAAGCAGGGGAGGGAAATTAAACAAAAAGTATATTTTATTGTAGAGTATAGACTATAATAGATAATAGGCCTTATATATGCTGGGTCATAGTCAGTCCTTTTTATTGAAACTGAAAGCAAAAAAAAAAATGAAAAGAACTCTATCATTACTTCTGATAAAACGAGAACATCACAACATACCAGACCTATGTTTCTGTCCATCATAAAACTGTACCGGGCACCGCAGATGAAGGCATTTGTCTTCACTTTAAAATAAATCAAAATACGGCTCATTTTGAGAGGGATGTAAACAATAATTATTGTCATAACTTTTCTCAGTTGTATCCCTTCTGTCTTCTATCAATCAGCAAATGAACTAAAATACTAGTGACAAACAGCTGTGGAAAAATGTGGGCACTAGCATGACAATCCCTTGAAGTGTGGAGGGCATCCATTGTTTTTCTTATTGCTCTTTCAAATTTTTGTTACAGGTACACATTTACAACCATCTAGCATGGATATGACAAGGATCACTGAGTCAAACTTTGAGCTGATACATGATTCTAAGTGAGTCTGTTTCGTATGGTCCCTTATGTGCTGAGATCCCAGAGAATTTTTACAGAAGATAGATTAATTTGTTATGTATATTTTTACAGAAGATAGATTAATTTGTTATGTATATTTTTACAGAAGATAGAATAATTTGTTATGTATATTTTTACAGAAGATAGAATAATTTGTTATGTATATTTTTACAGAAGATAGATTAATTTGTTGTGTATATTTTTACAGAAGATAGAATAATTTGTTGTGTATATTTTTACAGAAGATAGAATAATTTGTTATGTATATTTTTACAGAAGATAGATTAATTTGTTGTGTATATTTTTACAGAAGATAGATTAATTTATGTATATTTTTACAGAAGATAGATTAATTTGTTATGTATATTTTTACAGAAGATAGATTAATTTGTTGTGTATATTTTTACATAAGATAGATTAATTTGTTGTGTATATTTTTACAGAAGATAGATTATTTGTTGTGTATATTTTTACAGAAGATAGATTAATTTGTTATGTATATTTTTACAGAAGATAGATTAATTTGTTGTGTATATTTTTACAGAAGATAGATTAATTTGTTATGTATATTTTTACAGAAGATAGATTAATTTGTTGTGTATATTTTAACAGAAGATAGATTAATTTGTTATGTATATTTTTACAGAAGATAGATTAATTTGTTGTGTATATTTTTACAGAAGATAGATTAATTTGTTATGTATATTTTTACAGAAGATAAATTAATTTGTTGTGCACATTTTTACAAAAGATTAATTTATGTGCTTATTGTTTAGAAGATTAATCTGTTGTGTTCATTAATACAGAAGATTATTTGTTATGTGCATTTTTTAGAAGATTAATTTGCTATGTGCATTTTTATAGAAGCGTAGTTTGTTATGTACATTTTTACAGATTATTATTTTGTTATGCTCATCTTATAGAATATTAATTTTGGATGTATATCTTTGAGATCAATTTTTATTGTAAACCTTACAAATTATTAATTTTTGATGTACATCTTGATTTTTGATCCCTTCCGTATCGTTAGACATCATATACGGCTTGTAGTGTTTTTCGCTATCCATCTCTAATCTAGGTGAGATATCAATCATATGTAATGATTCTATGCCTGCCAACTTTGCATCTCTTATTAGTATTCTTTATAGCATCTCTTTATGTCTTTCTATTTTACTGTATCCTGATGTTTCCTATAGAAGAGCTTGTTTAGAATTCTCTTGTCTCTTCTCAGCACGTGTCCAACATATGTCGCATCTTAACTTAAATATAGATGAGATCTTTGGTTGCATGACCATTTCTCTTATTTCAATATTAGTCTTGAATTCATTCCATTGTAGATGAGATCTTTTGTTGCATGACCATTTCTTTTATTTCAATATTAGTCTTGAATTCATTCCATTGTAGATGAGATCTTTGGTTGCATGACCATTTCTCTTATTTTAATATTAGTCTTGAATTCATTCCATTGTAGATGAGATCTTTTGTTGCATGACCATTTCTCTTATCTCTATATTAGTCTTGAATTCATTCCATTGTAGATGAGATCTTTGGTTGTATGGCCATTTCTCTTATCTCTATATTAGTCTTGAATTCATTCCACTGTAGATGAGAGATTTGGTTGCATGACCATTTCTTTTATTTCAATATTACTCTTGAATTCATTCCATTGTAGATGAGATCTTTGGTTGCATGACCATTTCTCTTATTTCAATATTAGTCTTGAATTCATAGCATTGTAGATATCTTTGGTTGCATGGCCATTTCATTTATTTCAATATTACTCTTGAATGCATTCCATTGTAGATGATATCTTTTGTTGCATGACCATTTCTCTTATTTCTATATTAGTCTTGAATTAATTCCATTGTAGATGAGAGATTTGGTTGCATGACCATTTCTTTTATTTCAATATTACTCTTGAATTCATTCCATTGTAGATGAGATCTTTGGTTGCATGACCATTTCTCTTATTTCAATATTAGTCTTGAATTCATAGCATTGTAGATATCTTTGGTTGCATGGCCATTTCATTTATTTCAATATTACTCTTGAATGCATTCCATTGTAGATGATATCTTTTGTTGCATGACCATTTCTCTTATTTCAATATTAGTCTTGAATTCATTCCATTGTAGATGAGATCTTTTGTTGCATGACCATTTCTCTTATTTCAATATTAGTCTTGAATTCATTCCATTGTAGATGAGATCTTTTGTACCATTTCTCTTATTTCAATATTAGTCTTGAATTCATTCCATTGTACACAGAGTATTTTTCATAGGCATTTGTCTTCAAAAGCGTTTAGTTTTCTCTCAATCTCTTTTGATGTTTTCCAACTTTCACATGTATTGGTAAGTGTTGATACTTGTAATACATTTGAGTTGAATATTCTAAATTTGGTTTTCTCGTTTTGTATTTTTTATTTCCATATTTTGTCCAGGCTATACATGTGTATCTTTCAGAAGATTATTGTTTGATGTGTATCTTACAGAAGATTATTGTTTTATGTATATCTTACAGATTATTGTTTTATGTATATCTTACAGAAGATTATTGTTTGATGAATATCTTACAGAAGATTATTGTTTGATGTATATCTTACAGAAGATTATTGTTTGATGTATATCTTACAGAAGATTATTGTTTGATGTGTATCTTACATAACATTATTGTTTGATGTGTATCTTACAGAAGATTATTGTTTGATGCATATCTTACAGAAGATTATTGTTTGATGTATATCTTACAGAAGATTATTGTTTGATGTATATCTTACATAAGATTATTGTTTCATTTATATCTTACAGAAGATTATTGTTTGATGTATATCTTAAAGAAGATTATTGTTTGATGTATATCTTACAGAAGATTATTGTTTGATGTATATCTTACAGAAGATTATTGTTTCATTTATATCTTACAGAAGATTATTGTTTGATATATATATTAAAGAAGATTATTGTTTGATGTATATCTTACAGAAGATTATTGTTTGATGTATATCTTAAAGAAGATTATTGTTTCATTTATATCTTACAGAAGATTATTGTTTGATGTATATCTTACAGAAGATTCTAGTGACGTTGTGTTTACCACCGAGGACATGACCAGAACGTTGAGGCAGCTGAGACTGAGGCAGTACTCCCTGTTACATGTCGCTGTTGTTCATAGGACAATGGGGGTATGTATTAGATAAACAGAAATAAAGTTGGTGTATTTAACTCTAAATAAAATCTGTAGGTAATAACAACCTCTTCACAATACAATTTTCTTGGAATTAGACACATGCCAGTTCGGGACACGTTCTTTAGCTGAAATGACCTAAGTCACAATGACGCAAATTAAGCCCTTCCCCTGATAAAAATTCAGAAGTTTCTAACTTACATTCAGGGTTGCTGTCTATGCAGCTTTCATTATCTTTTTCCTCCTTTCTGCTATAAAAATAGTTATTGTTTATGTAACGCCGCAGACATTGCAGTGTCTGTTGTTTCGGTTCATCCTGCAAATTTGCTAGTCACAATTGCCATCCTTATAACTCAGTGTTTATGACTGTCACTTTTACTGGCCCTGTGAGCACAACCATATAGTCCAACTTCCAAGACAAATTTCACAAAATTGAAACGGTAAAAAAAATGATGACTTTCACTTTTACTCACAGAAATTATCCAATTATATTATTGTTAAACAAATATAGCTGTTCAATGTTTATATGAGGGATTAAGTGTTGTGAATTAAGCTGATCATAAAATATGATTAAATCAGTTATGGTCACCAGCGCGGCGAGCACAATAGTATAAAAAGTAAAAAAATAAAGGTTCCCTCCATGTCTTGCTAGATGTATCAGGAATATGGTGTTAGTGACCACATTTTTCTTTGACCACGGCACATTTTTGGGTGATGTGGTCGGTATCCTGCCAGGCCGCCTTTACTTCCCAGAAAGATCTCTGATATCTATTTTTAGAGGCTGGGTGACTCCCAGAGCCTTGTCAGTCCATAATAAAATTCACCACTACTGGGATCAAACCAGGACCATTCTGGTCAGGAAGTGAGCACACTATCCACTCAGCCACCAAGGCTCCACAAAAACATAGACCTACTAAAAATACAGGAGCCATGATAGCTCAGTGCTTAGTGAACTGGACTACTAAGGACAAGAGGTAGGGTTTGATCCCAACCGACGGCTTCCGGGTTCATCCAGCCTTAAATGGGTACCAGGTTTTTTTTCTGGGAAAGTAAAGTGGCACTGGCGTAATACTGACCACATTACCCCAAAAATAATGTGCTCAAGGTCTGTAAAATTTATGGTCACTAACATCATATTCCCAATACGCCAGTTGGCGTGATGGAGGCTCTTTACTTTTACTTACTCCAAATACAAATTCATCGAAATGGCCAAAAAAATTATGTAATTGTATTTCTGTATAAACAAATATAGGTGTTCAATGTTAATGAGATAACATTTTCTGATTTAGGTGGACCGTAATATAAAATATATAGTCATGGTGTAATTTTTCTAGAGTGGCAGAGTAACAAACATTCTGGTCAGATATTGTAGGAGGGAATTATGTATTTGATCTCACGGCTAAATAAAACTATGGTAGAGGTTTTAAAGGAGGGAATTCTGTATTTGACGTCACGGCTAAATAAAACTATGGTAGAGGTTTTAAAGGATGGAATTCTGTATTTGACGTCACGGCTAAATAAAACTATGGTAGAGGTTTTAAAGGAGGGAATTCTGTATTTGATGTCATGGCTAAATAAAACTATGGTAGAGATTTTAAAGGAGGGAATTCTGTATTTGACGTCACGGCTAAATAAAACTATGGTAGCCTTTAAAGGAGGGAATTCTGTATTTGACGTCACGGCTAAAATAAAACTATGGTAGAGGTTTTAAAGGAGGGAATTCTGTATTTGAAGTCATGGCTAAATAAAACTATGGTAGAGATTTTAAAGGAGGGAATTCTGTATTTGACGTCACGGCTAAATAAAACTATGGTAGAGATTTTAAAGGAAGGAATTCTGTATTTGACGTCACAGCTAAATAAAATTATGGTAGAGGTTTTAAAGGAAGGAATTCTGTACTTGACGTCACAGCTAAATAAAACTATGGTAGAGATTTTAAAGGAAGGAATTCTGTATTTGACGTCACGGCTAAATAAAATTATGGTTGAGGTTTTAAAGGAAGGAATTCTGTACTTGACGTCACAGCTAAATAAAACTATGGTAGAGATTTTAAAGGAGGGAATTCTGTATTTGAAGTCATGGCTAAATAAAACTATGGTAGAGATTTTAAAGGAGGGAATTCTGTATTTGACGTCACGGCTAAATAAAACTATGGTAGAGATTTTAAAGGAAGGAATTCTGTATTTGACGTCACAGCTAAATAAAATTATGGTAGAGGTTTTAAAGGAAGGAATTCTGTACTTGACGTCACAGCTAAATAAAACTATGGTAGAGATTTTAAAGGAAGGAATTCTGTATTTGACGTCACGGCTAAATAAAATTATGGTTGAGGTTTTAAAGGAAGGAATTCTGTACTTGACGTCACAGCTAAATAAAACTATGGTTGAGGTTTTAAAGGAAGGAATTCTGTACTTGACGTCACAGCTAAATAAAACTATGGTAGAGATTTTAAAGGAGGGAATTCTGTATTTGACGTCACAGCTAAAAAAAACTATGTTAGAGGTTTTAAAGGAGGGAATTCTGTATTTGACGTCACAGCTAAAAAAAACTATGGTAGAGGTTTTAAAGGAGGGAATTCTGTATTTGACGTCACAGCTAAATAAAACTAGGGTAGAGGTTTTAAAGGAGGGAATTCTGTATTTGACGTCACAGCTAAAAAAAACTATGGTAGAGGTTTTAAAGGAGGGAATTTTGTATTTGACGTCACGGCTAAATAAAACTATTGTAGAGGTTTTAGAGGAGGGAATTCTGTATTTGACGCCACTGCTAAATAAAACTATGGTAGAGGTTTTAAAGGAGGGAATTCTGTATTTGACGTCACGGCTAAATAAAACTATGGTAGAGGTTTTAAAGGAGGGAATTCTGTATTTGATGTCACAACTAAATAAAGCTATGGTAGATGTTTTAAAGGAGGGAATTCTGTATTTGATGTCACAGCTAAATAAAACTATGGCAGAGGTTTTAAAGGAGGGAATTCTGTATTTGACGTCACGGCTAAATAAAACTAGGGTAGAGGTTTTAAAGGAGGGAATTCTGTATTTGATGTCACGGCTAAATAAAACTATGGTGGAGGTTTTAAAGGATGGAATTCTGTATTTGACGTCACGGCTAAATAAAACTATTGTAGAGGTTTTAAAGGATGGAATTCTGTATTTGACGTCACGGCTAAATAAAACTATGGTGGAGGTTTTAAAGGATGGAATTCTGTATTTGACGTCACGGCTAAATAAAACTATGGTAGAGATTTTAAAGGATGGAATTCTGTATTTGACGTCACGGCTAAATAAAACTATGGTACTGTCTTTAAAGGAGAGAATTCTGTATTTGACGTCACAGCTAAAATAAAACTATGGTAGAGGTTTTAAAGGAGGGAATTCTGTATTTGACGTCACAGCTAAATAAAACTAGGGTAGAGGTTTTAAAGGAGGGAATTCTGTATTTGACGTCACAGCTAAAAAAAACTATGGTAAGGGTTTTAAAGGAGGGAATTCTGTATTTGACGTCACAGCTAAAAAAAACTATGGTAGAGGTTTTAAAGGAGAGAATTTTGTATTTGACGTCACGGCTAAATAAAACTATTGTAGAGGTTTTAGAGGAGGGAATTCTGTATTTGACGCCACTGCTAAATAAAACTATGGTAGAGGTTTTAGAGGATGGAATTCTGTATTTGACGTCACGGCTAAATAAAACTATGGTAGAGGTTTTAAAGGAGGGAATTCTGTATTTGATGTCACAACTAAATAAAGCTATGGTAGATGTTTTAAAGGAGGGAATTCTGTATTTGATGTCACAGCTAAATAAAACTATGGCAGAGGTTTTAAAGGAGGGAATTCTGTATTTGACGTCACGGCTAAATAAAACTAGGGTAGAGGTTTTAAAGGAGGGAATTCTGTATTTGACGTCACGGCTAAATAAAACTATGGTGGAGGTTTTAAAGGATGGAATTCTGTATTTGACGTCACGGCTAAATAAAACTATTGTAGAGGTTTTAAAGGAGGGAATTCTGTATTTGATGTCACGGCTAAATAAAACTATGGTAGAGATTTTAAAGGATGGAATTCTGTATTTGACGTCACGGCTAAATAAAACTATGGTACTGTCTTTAAAGGAGAGAATTCTGTATTTGACGTCACAGCTAAAATAAAAATATGGTAGAGGTTTTAAAGGAGGGAATTCTGTATTTGAAGTCACGGCTAAATAAAACTATGGTAGAGATTTTAAAGGAGGGAATTCTGTATTTGACGTCATGGCTAAATAAAACTCTGGTTGAGATTTTAAAGGAGGGAATTCTGTATTTGACGTCACGGCTAAATAAAATTATGGTAGAGGTTTTAACTAACCAGTTTGGCCAAGTAAAACGGGATCAAAGAGGGTAGGCAGCCCAGTGCTCAGAAATGCTGTGTTGATGTCAGATGTGTTAGGCCGAAAGGAACAGACATCAATGCTTGGCTGTAAAGTTCAAAATAATACATCTATGCCCACAACCTTAGATTACGAGACCTATCTGTGAGTGTATCAAAAAGGCTAAAACTATGGTCATAAACAAAGATAATACTCGAAACCTACAAGTGGATATCAAAATTGAAGTACCTTGGACATACTATAACCAGTGATGGAAAATGTAAAACTCAAATAAACAAAAGAATAGGAATAGCAAAAAGTAATTTTAATGCCTTGAAAAGAATATTAACATCAAAACAAATATCAGGGCTAAAACTAAGAATAACAAAATGTTATATCTTCTCAATAGTCCTGTGTGGTGCAGAAACATGGACATTAGATAAGAAAACAGAACAGAAAATTGAAGTCTTTGAAATGTGGATTTATAGAAAAATAGGTAGAATTGGATGGAAAGAAAAGAGAACACAGGATGAAGTTTTAAAACTAAAAATGAAAAGAGAACTACTAAACACAATTCAAAGAAGACAAATAAGATTTTGGGGGCAAGTTAAAAGACACAACAGCCTACTAAAAGTAATATTGGAAGGGAAAATACAAAGTAATAGAGGCAGACCAAGACTAACATGGACGAGTAACATTAAAAGATGGGACAAAACAGCCTGTGACAACCTGCACCATCAAAGCAAGAGACAGAGCAGAATGACGCTCCATGGTAGCCAACCTTCGATGCGGAGATGGCACTCGATAATGATGATGATCTGTGAGTGATGTTTTCATGATACCGTTGTAAAATTACAACCATTTAAATATTACATTTGGATTTTTAAAAATAGTATTTTCTTTGAACTTTTGCTACACAGCTTTGTGTTTACCCAAGCAGAGACATGGGAATTGGAGGCTGTAATCATTTCCAGGATTAGATTTATAGAATGAAATTCGACTCCATCGTGCTGTGGCTACTGGAGGTGTTATGTTGTCTATTCATACAGCTGCTGTAAGTCCATGCATGATACCATAAACATGTGAGCACCTGCTCTTTAAAACATCTACCATAGTTTTATGCAGTTGTGACATCAAATACGTAATTCCCTCCCACTAAGTTTAACCAGAATGTTTCTAGCCTGCCGCTGCTGGAAAAATTACACCTGGACTATATATTTTATATTATGATCTGCTTAATTCACAACATTTAATCTCTCATATTAACATTTTGAATCTAGATTTTTGTATACAGCAGTGAAGTTTAATCATTTCTGTGAGTAAAAGTAAATGTCATAATTTTTTTGACCACTCCAATTTTGCTAAACCTGTATCCGGAGAAGATCTGTGTTTTTATGCTCATGGTGTCAGTGTTCATAAGTGATATTAATAATATTTACGATCCGCTTAACTCCCGACATTTAATCTCTCGGACTTCCAGTTTCAAGATGGCGCAGTCATGTTTGCGCCAACATTTACTGTTACGTTTTTTGAGCCGGAATGATGGTTAATTCTATCTTTCCAATGCAGATCAGTGTATAGATAAAAAGTTCCACTGTTGGGAACTTCCCCGGTGAAGTGGAGTACATGCATGTGATCTGAAATCCTCTACAGTGTGCGTGATAGTGTGTTCTGTGTTGATTGCAATATACGTCATCGTTGGAATACCGGTCAATATGACGGTTAGGCATCAGGAACTTTTAATTGCTGTGTCTGAAAAGTGTTCCTTGTTGCAGTTTCCGCATATTCCAAGTCTGGCTTGCTGCAGGAGCTACTGAGTTAAGGGCTCTGTGCACACCGTGAGCTGTGTGTATCATCCGTGTTGATCATGTTTCGATATTCCAATGGTTTACGATGAATGATGATATCGTATGACAGGGAACAGTTGGCTGTGTTCACTTTCTGTGCAGTTTTGCCTTATGTCTTTTGGCGTGTGCTGAGACTGCTATGATGGGGACTACAGCTACCTTTCTTTGTTTGGGAGATGAGTTAGTAATTCGGATGATTCCACTGGCATGGACGATTGAGCAATTATGGATTTTAATTCGTTTGCAGTGATACCGGGGCCTTCCATAACAATAACCATTTAATCTCTCATATAAACATTTAGAATCTATATTTGTTTATACAACAATACAACCTAATCATTTCACTGAGTAGAAGTGAAAGTCATCATTTTTGTGACCGCTTCAATTTGTTAAATTTGCATTTGAAGTTGAAACATATATTTTGTGCTCGCTGAGTCAGTGAAAGTGAAATTCAGAGGAAGTGTGTCATTTGTGTCAACACAACTTAAGTCATTTCAACTGCAAAGCATGGCCTGAACAGACATACATAGTACTTTTTATGGTGAGCATGCTTATGTCTGATCCAAAATCAAGGGAAACAAATCCAATACTCAAGAGTCGCTCGAATTAGCAATTAGGAGGGGGGATGTTTGCAGGCAGCAAACTGTCAAATTTCAAGACTTTTTATTTTGAGGAGGTAATTTTTACGACGGTATCATAATATAGGGTTAATGTCTATCTAAGGGGTAAAGGACTATCAACTCATTTGAGTAATGGGGTAAAAACAAGAAAGAATGAGAAAAAAAGATTGTCGTATGAATAGATGAAAAAAAGTAAGGCAGGTGTTTGAAAGTAAGATTTCAAAAGATAGCCAGAGTAGATTTGAGAAAAAAAACTATCTTTATGACACATATTACCATTGCTGGTGTATGTTGGGGTTCTCATGACAGGACTGGAGAGATAAAGGCTGCATTTCACCGCAATATGTAAGAATCA
The DNA here is from genome assembly GCA_032433765.1 of Megaustenia siamemsis. NCBI lineage: Eukaryota > Metazoa > Mollusca > Gastropoda > Stylommatophora > Ariophantidae > Megaustenia > Megaustenia siamemsis. The sequence continues at coordinate 6,008,125 of JAVIAB010000050.1, forward strand.
GAATTTTTATTTCATCCCGCATAGACAAAATCCTTTCTAGCTACTGCGGGCGCACTGACGGTATGTGAGGTGCAAACATTTACAGACACCTATTGTCTGGACGAGCATTCTTGTCATTTTGTGCAGTGTGTAGTGGGTGTAGTAAAGGCTGCAATGTCATCATCGGTACTTGTCACGGCTACTGTTCACATGGGATCTATGGACACGACTGTTCCGGGTCTTGTCTCAGTGTCTGTCCTTTATTTGAGGAAAAATCTGGAAAATGCCTACAATGTAAACATCTTGGCTATACCTGTAATGACACTTGTCCCGATGGTAATTTTGGGCTACAGTGCGAACAGATGTGTTCTGATGGCTGTGACATCATATGTACTCTCAAATGTCCGGACAACTGTTTCAACGACACCTGTCAACAGTCGATCGGGAATCTGTACATGCAAGAGAACGTTCTATGGGTCAGACTGCACTCTCAAATCTCCGGACAACTGTTTAACGAAACATGTGATTCCCATGTTCAGAAGAGTCTGTCGACTACAAGAAGCCCAAGCATATGGACACTTTAATGTGTTTCTGTGCTACACATGGTTCATTTTTTTGTGTTTTTTAGTGAAGCCATGGCTCATATCTTGCTGTGTTTCTGTCCTAGCCATGGCTCATATCTTAGCTTGTGTGTGCTGGCCATGGCTCATATCTTGGTGTGTGTCATGTTAGTCATATCTCATATCTCGGTGTGTCCGTGTTAATCATGTCTCATATCTTTATGTGTGTCTGTGTTTAGTCATATCTCATATCTTAGTGTGTACCAGTGTTAGTGATATGTCATATCTTTGTGTGTGCATGTCTGGGTTAGTGATATCTCATATCTTTGTGTGCATGTTTATGTTAGTCATATCTCATATCTTTGTGTGTGCATGTCTGTGTTTGTCACATCTCATATCGTTGTGTGTGCATGGCTATGTTAGTCCCATCTCATATCTTTGTGTGTGCATATCTATGTTAGTCATATCTCTTATCTTTGTGTGCATGTCTATGTTAGGCATGTGTCATATCTTTGTGTGTGCATGTCAATGTCAGTTATATCTCATATCTTTATGTGCATGTTTATGTTAGTCATGGGTCATATATCTTGATGTGTGTCAGTGTTAGTCATGCCTCGTATCGCTGTGTGCATGTCTGCATTAGTCACATCTCATATCTTTGTGTGTGCATGTCTGTGTTAGTCACATCTCACATCTTTGTGTGTGTATGTCTGTGTTAGTCACATCTCACATCTTTGTGTGTCCGTGTCTGTGTTAGTCACCTCTAGTGACTCGGGCAGATGGTGCTCGTAAACCTGGGAGGGCCTACCATCTAAGGGCAGAATCCCCCTACAGAAAAGATCATCTGCTGCCTTGCAGGAAGATTGGGGACAATCAAAGGCTAGGGAAAGCAAACCCGAATAAAATGCTGGCTGAAATCGGATGCACTGGGCCACTGGCGCAGAACACAGTGCAACGTATTAACGGGTGTTCAGTCAGAGTGGATCTGGCAGACTCTAATTGTGATGTTCTGTCTGTGGGGGCGATCAACACACTTAGCCTGACAGCTGACTTCCTATGAGAGTCTGGAATCCTTACTCTGATTGAGTCCTGAACGCAGAGAGAGAGAGAAACACAACACGCAGGCCAGCCAATGAAATAGTGGATTTTGATGCATAGCCACATGCTTCTCAGGACTGAATAGGTAAATCTGGAATAGAAAGACAAGGTAGATTAAAGAGAATATTTGTGAGAAATCTAAAAATGTTCAAATTGCTGATGATTACGAATAGTCTCAACATGTAACAAAGCTTGTCAGATCATCAGTCGCACATCACCACTATTGTCCAACAAGGAAATATCTCGAGGCAAAACAGGCACTCTAAATACAATCTTCATCCCAACGTTGTGCTACCAATGCCATACCTGGATGTAAGACACAAGAACAATTAGAAAAATAACCTCTACAGAGATTAAATGTGTTAAACAAATGACAGGAAATAGCATGAGAGATAAGATCAGAAATTAAGAACTGAGAAAAAAGCTAGGAATAATTCCCAATAGAGTACATAAAGAAACAACAGACAGAATGGCTTGGCCATGCGGTATGATAGAAAGATCAAATACAACATATCAAGCCTTCACTAAACATTACAAGTACACAGACCCAAGGGCTGACCTTGAACAAGATGGATTGATGGAACATTAGAAGCACTGTTAAACTAACAGCATGAGACCAACAGAGGAGGAAAAGATGGATTGATGGAATATTAGAAACATTAGGAAAGATAACAGCAGGAGAGGCCAACAGAAGAGGAAAAGATGGATTGATGAAATATTAGAAACATTAGAAACATAACAGCAGGAGAGGCCAACAGAAGAGGAAAAGATGGATTGATGGAATATTAGAAACACTAGGAACATAACAGCAGGAGAGGCCAAAAGAAGAGGAAAAGGTGGATTGATGGAATATTAGAAAATCTAGGAACATAACAGCAGGAGAGGCCAACAGAAGAGGAAAAGGTGGATTGATGGAATATTAGAAGCATTAGGAACAAAACAGCAGGAGAGGCCAACAGAAGAGGAAAAGATGGATTGATGGAATATTAGAAACACTAGGAACATAACAGCAGGAGAGGCCAACAGAAGAGGAAAAGATGGATTGATGGAATATTAGAAACACTAGGAACATAACAGCAGGAGAGGCTTACTGAGAGCTGGGAATCTAAGACAGGATATAATACAAACTGTTAAAATGGATGTCAGCAGAAGTAATTATATCAGAAAAGTGGTGCAAGTTATTCAATAAAATTAATGTCAATTAGACTGTAGAGGATTGAAGTTTTAAACTTTACCATAAATGTGGGAAATCAGTAGCCTCCATCAGTCATAGTTGACTATAGTAGCCTCCGTCGGTCATAGTTGACTATAGTAGCCTCCGTCAGTCATAGTTGACTGTAGTAGCCTCCGTCAGTCATAGTCAACCGTAGTAGCCTCCGTCAGTCATAGTTGACTATAGTAGCCTCTGTCAGTCATAGTTGACTATAGTAGCCTCCGTCAGTCATAGTTACTGTAGTAGCCTACATTAGTCATAGTTGACTATAGCAGCCTCTATCAGTCATAGTTGACAGTAGTAGCCTCCGTCAGTCATAGTCGACTGTAGTAGCCTCTGTCAGTCATAGTTGACTGTAGTAGCCTCCGTCAGTCATAGTTGACTGTAGTAGCCTCCATCAGTCATAGTTGACTGTAGTAGCCTCCGTCAGTCATAGTTGACTGTAGTAGCCTCCGTTAGTCATAGTTGACTGTAGTAGCCTCTGTCAGTCATAGTTGACTATAGTAGCCTCCATCAGTCATAGTTACTGTAGTAGCCTCCGTCAGTCATAGTTGACTATAGCAGCCTCCGTCAGTCATAGTTGACAGTAGTAGCCTCCGTCAGTCATAGTCGACTGTAGTATCGTCTGTCATTCATAGTTGACTGTAGTAGCCTCCGTCAGTCATAGTTGACTGTAGTAGCCTCTGTCAGTTATAGTTGACTGTAGTAGCCTCCGTCAGTCATAGTTGACCATAGTAGCCTCCGTCAGTCATAGTTGACAGTAGTAGCCTCCGTAAGTCATAGTTGACTGTAGTAGCCTCTGTCAGTCATAGTTGACTGTAGTAGCCTACATCAGTCATAGTTGACTGTAGTAGCCTCCGTCAGTCATAGTTGACTGTAGCAGCCTCCGTCAGTCATAGTTGACAGTAGTAGCCTCCGTCAGTCATAGTTGACTATAGTAGCCTCTGTCAGTCATAGTTGACTATAGTAGCCTCCGTCAGTCATAGTTACTGTAGTAGCCTCCATTAGTCATAGTTGACTATAGCAGCCTCCGTCAGTCATAGTTGACAGTAGTAGCCTCCGTCAGTCATAGTCGACTGTAGTAGCCTCTGTCAGTTATAGTTGACCGTAGTAGCCTCTGTCAGTTATAGTTGACCGTAGTAGCCTCCGTCAGTCATAGTTGACAGTAGTAGCCTCCGTCAGTCATAGTCGACTGTAGTAGCCTCTGTCAGTCATAGTTGACTGTAGTAGCCTCCGTCAGTCATAGTTGACTGTAGTAGCCTCCGTCAGTCATAGATGACTGTAGTAGCCTCCATCAGTCATAGTTGACTATAGTAGCCTCCATCAGTCATAGTTGACTTTAGTAGCCTCCATCAGTCATAGTTGACTGTAGTAGCCTCCATCAGTCATAGTTGACTATAGTAGCCTCCGTCAGTCAAAGTTGACTGTGGATTTTTCAGCTGCCCTAGAAATGTTATTATTTCTTTACTTTTTCCGTGGTATTCAATTTTCTATGAACCTGTCTGCTTCATGTTTGAGTTGAGCTTTAGAGTGTGTTTCTAAAGATTGCAGTTTGCAGTTATGTCTTCCCAGACTACAGGGTTTATGTCATGTTTACACACATCTACAAATCAACGTTTTGGGCACCGCCCATGCCTATTGCCATTTGCCGTTTGTCTGTAGAGTATATCTTTTGATATGTGGCCATCTTTCATACGGTGTATGTATGTGTGAAATTAACAACCTTGATTCTTGATCCTACACCTATGTCCATCATCTTTCCTTAATTGTTGATGGGATCTTTGGTTGTATGACCATTTCTCTTATTTCAATATTAGTCTATAATTCATTCTATTGTAGATATCTTTGGTTGTATGACCATTTCTCTTATTTCAATATTAGTCTATAATTCATTCCATTGTAGATGAGATCGTATGTTGCATGACCATTTCTCTTATTTCAATATTAGTCTTGAATTTATTCCACTGTGCACAGAGTATTTTTCTTAGGCATTTGTTTTCAAAAGCGTTAAGTTTGCTCTCAATCTCTTTTGATGTTTTTCAGCTTTCACATGCATAGATAAGTGTTGATAATACGTTTGAGTTGAATATTCTAAATTTGGTTTTCTCGTTTCGTATTTTTTATTTCCATACTTTGTTCAGGATATACATGTATATCTTACAGAAGAATATTGTTTGATGTGTATCTTACAGAAGATTCCAGTGATGTTGTGTATACCACCAAGGACATGACCAGAATGTTGAGGCAGCTGAGACTGAGGCAGTACTCCCTGTTACATGTCGCTGTTGTTCATGGGACAATGGGGGTATGTATTAGATAAACAGAAATAAAGTCGGTGTATTTAACTCTAAATAAAAGCTTTAGGTAATAACAACCTCTTCACAATACATTTTTCTTGGAATTGGGCACATGCCAGTTCGGGATACGTTCTTTAGCTGAAATGACCTAAGTCACAATGACGCAAATTAAGCCCTTCCCCTGATAAAAATTCAGAAGTTTCTAACTTACATTCAGGGTTGCTGTCTATGCAGCTTTCATTATCTTTTTCCTCCTTTCTGCTATAAAAATAGTTATTGTTTATGTAACGCCGCAGACATTGCAGTGTCTGTTGTTTTGGTTGATCCTGCAAATTTGCTAAAGTCACAATTGCCATCCTTATAACTCAGTGTTTATGACTGTCACTTTTACTGGCCCTGTGAGCACAACCATATAGTCCAACTTCCAAGACAAATTTCACAAAATTGAAACGGTAAAAAAATGATGACTTTCACTTTTACTCACAGAAATTATCCAATTATATTATTGTTAAACAAATATAGCTGTTCAATGTTTATATGAGGGATTAAGTGTTGTGAATTAAGCTGATCATAAAATATGATTAAATCAGTTATGGTCACCAGGGCGGCGAGCACAATAGTATAAAAAGTAAAAAAATAAAGGTTCCCTCCTTGTCTTGCTAGATGTATCAGGAATATGGTGTTAGTGACCACATTTTTCTGTGACCATAGCACATTTTTGGGTGATGTGGTCGGTATCCTGCCAGGCCGCCTTTACTTCCCAGAAAGATCTTTAGTATCTATTTTTAGAGGCTGGGTGACTCCCAAAATCTTGTCAGTCCAAAATAAAATTCGCCACTACTGGTATCAAACCTGGACCATTCTGGTCAGGAAGTGAGCACACTAACCACTCAGCCACCAAGGCTCCACAAAAACATAGACCTACTCCAAATACAGGAGCCATGATAACTCAGTGGTTTGTGAACTGGACTACAAAGAACAAGAGGTAGGGTTTCATCCCAACTGACGGCTAACATACCATTTTTTTTATTTTTAATTTTTCCTTAAATGGGTACCGGGTTTTTCTGGGAAAGTAAAGTGTCACAGGCATAATACTGACCACATTACCCCAAAAATAATGAGCTCAAGGTCTGTAAAATTTATGGTCACTAACATCATATTCCCTATCCGCCACTTGGCGTGACGGAGGCTCTTTACTTTTACTGACTCCAAATACAAATTCATCAAAATTGAAACGGCCAAAAAAATTATGACTTTCACTTCTACCCACAGAAATTATGAAATTGTATTTCTGTATAAACAAATATAGGTGTTCAATGTTAATGAGATAAAATTTTGTGAATTAGGTGGATCGTAATATAAAATATATAGTCGTGGTGTAATTTTTCTGGGAGTGGCAGACTAGACAAACATTCTGGTCAGACTTTGTAGGAGGGAATTCTGTATTTGATGTCATGGTGACGTCACGGCTAAATAAAACCATGGTAGAGGTTTTAAAGATCAGGCATTCAGATGTGGACTGTTTATTACACGCAAATTTTTCCCTCCGTTGATTCTGGCACATGCAGTCAGATGTGGGTTGCTGACCATATTTAGGTCAGTTGCTGGATCAGTGTCTTGGGCCTTCTTGACAAATGTAATGTAGAAGTATTAAAGAAAATGAGATGGGGGTGGGCACCAAGTTGCTCATCCAGTAACTGAGTTGAGAGCAGAGAATTCCTGCATCAGGATCAGCAAACAACGGAGCTGATTAAGATCCTACTCCACCCCCCAGTAGTGCTTGTAGAAATAAACTAACCAGTTTGGCCAAGCAAAAAGGGATCAAAGAGGGTAGGGCAACCCAATGCTAAGAAATGCTGTGTTGATGTCAGATGTGTTAGGATGAAAGGTACAGATATAAAAGCTTGGCTGTTAAGCTCAAAATAATACATCTATGCCCACTTAACCTTAGATTACGAGACCTATCTGTGAGTGAAATCAAAAAGACTAAAACTATGATCATAAACAAAGATAATACTCGAAACTTACAAGTGGATATCAAAGTTGAAGGAATAGACCTGGAGACAGTTCAGAACTACAACTACCTTGGACATACTATAACCAGTGATGGAAAATGTAAAACTCAAATAAACCAAAGAATAGGAATAGCAAAAAGTAATTTTAATGCCTTGAAAAGTATATTAACATCAAAACAAATAACATCAGGGCTAAAACTAAGAAAAGCAAAATGTTATATCTTCTCAATATTCCTGTATAGTGCAGAAACACGGACATTAGATAAGAAAACAGAACAGAAAACTGAAGCCTTTGAAATGTGGATTTATATAGAAGAATAGGTAGAATTGGATGGAAAGAAATGAGAACACAGCATGAAGTTTTAAAACAACTTAAAATGAATAGAGAACTACTAAACACAATTCAAAGAAGACAAATGAGATTTTGGGGGTAAGTTAAAAGACACAACAGCCTACTAAAAGTAATATTGGAAGGGAAAATACAAAGTAATAGAGGCAGACCAAGACTAACATGGATGAGAAACATCAAAAGATGGACAAGACAGCCTGTGACCACCTGCACCATCAAAGCTAGAGACAGAGCAGAATGACACTCCATGGTAGCCAACCTTCGATGTGGAGACGGTACTCAGTAATGATGATGATCTGTGAGCGTCGTTTTCATGATACCGTTGTAAAAATTACTACCATTTAATTATTACATTTGGATTTTTAAAAATAGTATTTTCTTTGAACTTTTGCTACACAGCTTTGTATTTACCCAAGCAGAGACATGGGAATTGGAGGCTGTAATCATTTCCTGGGTTACACTAGATTTATGGAATGAAATTCATCTCCATTGTGCTGTGGCTACTGGAGATGTTATGTTGTCTATTCATACAGCTTCCGTAAGTCCATGATACCATACACATGTGAACACCTGCTCTTTAAAACATCTACCATAGTTTTATGCAGTTGTGACGTCAAATACGTAATTCCCTTCCACTAATTTTAACCAGAATGTTTCTAGCCTGCCGCTGCTGGAAAAATTACACCTGGACTATATATTTTATATTATGATCTGCTTAATTCACAACATTTAATCTCTCATATTAACGTTTTTAATCTAGATTTTTGTATACAGCAGTAAAGTTTAATCATTTCTGTGAGTAAAAGTAAATGTCATAATTTTTTTGACCACTCCAATTTGATTAAACATGTATCCGGAGAAGATCTATGATTTTGTGTTCGTTAATATTATTTTTTATAATATTTTTAATATTAATAATATTTTACGATCCGCTTAATTCATGACATTTAATCTCGTCATTAACATTTAGAATCTATATTTGTTTTTTTACAACAATACAACCTAATAATTTCAGTGAGTAGAAGTGAAAGTCATAATTTTTGTGACAGCTTCAATTTGGTTAAATTTGCATTTTAAGTTGAAACATATTTTTTGTGCTCACTGCGTCGGTGAAAGTGAAAGTCATCAAAACTGGGCTATTAGGTGACAGTTATTTTAGCAAATTTGTGAGATGAACTGAAACAACAGACAGGACATTGTTGACAGCGTTATATAAACAATTATTATTTTTACAGCAGCAAGGTGGCGGGGAAAGGTTCTGAATGTAGGTTAGAAACAGCGGAATTGTTGTCAGAGGAAGGGTCTCATTTGTGTCATCACTACTTAGGTCATTTCAACTGCAGAGCATGTCCCGAACAGATATACATAGTACTTTTTATGGTGAGCATGCTTATGTCTGATCCAACATCAAGGGAAACAAATCCAATACTCAAGAGTCGCTGGAAGTAGTAATTAGGAGGGGGGATGTTTGCAGGCAGCAAACTGTCAAATTTCAAGACTTATTTTGAGGTGGTAATTTTTACGACGGTATCATCTATTGTCCTTTCGAGCCGAAGACGGCACATAGGGCAGAACCACAATCTCAAAAACAGAAACCTTGCATGCCAAAATGGCACATATTGCAGAGATCACTGCTTCTAAAATCTATGGCTATGTTTCCATAACAATACTTTTTACAATGACAGCTTGTCAAGCCATCGATCAACCTCCTTAGTCGCCTCTTACGACATGCCTGGAAGGTCACAGTGTCACTATTCTTTACCTCCCTCATAATGAGGCCCCGGTAACACATGGGATGACGGTATCACAATTTAGGGTTAATTTCTATCTAAGGGGTAAAGGACTATCAGCTCATTTGAGTAATGGGGTAAAAACAAGATAGAATGAAAAAGAAAGATTGGCATACGAATAGATGGAAAAAGTAAGGCAGGTGTTTGAAAGTAAGATTTCAAAAGATAGCCAGAGTAGATCTACTGCGGGTTTCAAACACAGTATGCAGGCCAGCCAGTGAAACAGTGGATTTTGACGCACAGCCACGTGCTTCTCAGGACTGAATAGGTAAATCTGGAATAGAAAGACAAGGTAGATCAAAGAGAATATTTGTGAGAAATCTAAAAATGTTCAAATTGCTGATGATTACAAATAGACTCAAGATGTAACAAAGCTTGTCAGATCATCAGTCGCATATCACCACTATTGTCCAACAAGGAAATAACTAGAGACAAACAGGCACTCTAAATACAATCTTCATCCCAACGTTGTGCTACCAATGCCAGTCCTGGACCCTAGATGCAAGATCAATTTAAAAAATAACCACTAAAGAGATGAAATGTGTTAGACGAATGACAAGAAACAGCCTGAGAGATTAGATCAGAAACAAAGAACTTGAAAAAAGCTAGAAATAATTCCCGCCATAGAATACATAAAGAAACAACAGATAAAATGGTTTGGCCACATGATAAGACAGAAAGACCAAAACACAACATATCAAGCCTTCAATAAACATGAGAACACCAGACCCAAGGGCTGACCATGAGAAAAAATGTATAGATGGAATATTAAAAACACAATGAAAAATAACAGCAGGAGAGACCAGCAGAGGAGTTAAAGACCACAAACTATATTTCCCCTTGAGACTAAAAGGCAAATGAGGAAGGAAAGAAGAAGATAAAGGTAATGTACAAGACTTGAATCAGCATCTTACTACTCGAGTTTTCACCCATATGTGCTCGGCCACCTATCTAGAAATGTTCTGAGACGTCTGGATAATGTCGCGTCTGGCATCGAAACTCATGATGCGAGACGGCATTCCTCACCATACCAGAGTACTACCCTGGTACCCATTTCTGCCAGCGGCAGGGTTAGCCGCAAGGATATTTTTTTCCAACCACAAGTACAATTCACACTGCTTCCAGCAAAAATCGAACACGGGTTGTCCAAACGTTGGTAGCCCAGTCGGGTGGTTTTTCCAAACAGGCTACCGAGGCTCCCTAGAAGAATATGATTTTGAGAAATATGATTCTCAAGGTTCCATGACATTGACACATATCATGACTTGTTTTCACAGACAATATGGCTACTTCTCTCCCACGGAGCTAATGTGAACATAACGGACTAGAATCATGTGTCAACTCTGTCACTGGCTGTGGCCATACAACGACCAGATGTAGTTAAACTTCTTATTGAAGAAGGTCAGTTTATTTCTAACAAATTATTAGAAATCAGATTAAAACAAATGTGTTTTTTACATGCCAACTTTATATCTCTGAAGTCCACAGGGACTGAATATTTGTATGAATATCACTTTTTCCTATTTCTTCACTCCAGTAGCCATATGCTTTCAAAAATTTGTTGTTTTTTGATAGATTTTGTCCTATCAGTTTAACCCAGAAGTAAAAAGAAGTAAAGTACCCCCATCACGCCAAGTGACATATAGAGAATATGGTGTTAGTGACCATATATTTTACAGATCTTCGGCACATGATTTTTGGGGTAATGTGGTCGGTATTATGCCTGTGCTGCTTCACTTTCCCTGAAAAAAATCAGGTACCCATTAATGGCTGGGTGAACCCGGAAGCCGTCAGTTGGGATCGAACCCTACCTCTTGTCCTTTGTAGTCCAGTTCACTAACCACTGAGCTATCGCGGCTCCCAGTTTAACCCAAACAGTGGTTATTTTCAACCGACTCCTTTCTATTGTTCTGTCAATCCATCTTTTTCGTGGTCAGCCTTTGAGTTTGGTGTTCTCGCAATGTTTATTGAAGGCTTGTTGTGTTGTGTTTTGATCTTTCTGCCTTATCATGTGGCCAAACCATTTTATCTGTTGGAGACAAATAATAAATTAATATTATTATAGAGGGAAACTTCTGAGGTGATAATTCAGGGAATCATAGGAGGAAGAGGTATATACTACAGCACTGAGAAAAAAATGAGAAATAAACAACAACAGAAAAGAACAATATATGGTCTGAAGCAGGATCAAACCCGTACTCCATGGCACTGCACCTTGCCACGAGAAGCCGAACGCTTAGGAACACTGCCATTCAACTAACTAAAAAATTAGATATTGCGAACAATGTCTTACGTGAAGGTGTTCTCATGACTATAGCATAGGGTTATGATCACAGCTCAGGAATAAATTGTATTTCTGTACTTTCCTATTAGGGCAAGTATCTCCCAGTAGAGCTGAATACTTGTGTTGCAGACAAACATTTATTGGACGAAACTACACGAATAGTAGTATCCAGTGGTTTTTATACTGGAGACAAATAATAATAAATTAATATTATTATAGAGGGAAACTAAGGGAGCCACGTTAGCTCAATGGTTAGTGAACTGGACTACAAAGGACAAGGGTTAGGGTTCGATTCCAACCGACGGCTTCCGGGTTCACCCAGCCTTAAATGGGTTCTGGACCATTTTCTGGGAAAGTAAAGTAGCATGGGCGTAATACCGACCACATTACCCCAAAAATCATGTGTTGAAGGTCTGTAAAATATAGGGTCACTAACACCATATTTCCCTATATGCCACTTGACGTGACGGGGGTACTTTACTTTACTTTTATAGAGGTAAACTTCCGAGGTGATAATTCAGTGAGTCGTAGGAGGAAGAGGTATGTACTACAGCACTCAGAAAAAAATGACAAATAATCAACAACAGACGAAAACAAAGAACAATATATCGTCCAAAGCAGGATCGAACCCGTACTCCATGGCACTGCGCCTTGCCACGGGAAGCCAAACGCTTAGGAACAATGACACTCAGCTAACTAAAAAATTAGCTATTGCAGACAATATCTACTACATGTATGACTACAGCACTGTTGTCATTTTTTTCTGAGTGCTGTAGTACATAACTCTTCCTTCTATGATTCCCTGAATTATTGCCTCGGAAGTTTCCCTCTATAATAATATTAATTTATTATTATTTGTCTCCAGTATATAACCAATAAATAAATGTCTAAGGAAAATACTTGGTATAGAATGGAACGAATTCAAAACAAACGAGGAAATTAGAGAAATCGCCAATCAACCACTAATATCTTCAGTAATAAAGAAAAGACGATGGTCATACGTTGGACATGTGATGAGAAGAGATAATAATCGAATAGCAAAGCAAGCCCTCATATGGGAAACAACAGGTAAAAGAAAAAGAGGAAGACCCAGGGAGACACTGAGAAGAACATTGATGAGAGAGGCAAGAGCAGCAGGAATCGGCTCCCTCAATGAGATAGAACTGCTTGCACAGAACAGAGACAGATGGCGAGATTTGATAAAATATCTTTAAAAGAAAACTGCTAGAACAAAAATTCATATAGGAGAAGGTGTATCTTGGTCTACGCCCTATGGGCCGGTTACGGCTCGAAAGGTCAATAGATAGATATAACCAATGGAAACTACTATTCGTGCAGTTTCGTCCAATAAATGTTTGTCTGCAACACAAGTATTCAGCCCTACTGGGAGATACTTGCCTTAATAGGAAAGTACAGAAATACAATTTATTCCCGAGCTGTGATCGTAACCCTATGCTATAGTCATGAGAATGCCTTCGCATAAGATATTGTCCGTAATAGCTAATTTTTTAGTTAGCTGAGTGGCAGTGTTCCGAAGCGTTCGGCTTCTCGTGGCAAGGCACAGTGCCATAGAGTACAGGTTCGATCCTGCTTCGACCATATATTGTTCTTTGTTTTTTTCTGTTGTTGATTATTTGTCTTTTTTTTCTGAGTGCTGTAGTACATACCTCTTCCTATGACCCCCCCCCCCCCCATTTTATCTGTTGTTTCTTTATATATTCTACAGCAGGGATCATGCCTAGCTTTTTTCAGTTCTACATTTGTAATCTTATCTCTCAGGCTGTTTCCTGCCATTTGTTCTTGAGTCCATGTCTGGTGTTGGTAGCACAACAATGTTCTGTAGATTGCCCCATTTTACCTCTAGAGTTATTTCCTTGTTGGACAATAGCCATGATAGTTGTCTGATGATTTGACAAGCTTTGTTGCATCTTGAGTCTATTTCTGCTGTTTGTGAATTGTCATTGTGAATAACCGATGTTATGAATGTAAAAATTCTGTCAAATATTATGGTTTGAATTCAAGCATATCTAACATGGGGGCTGGGTGGTCTAGAAGTAAGACCTCAGCCTCTAGACAAGAGAGAAAATGAATGTCCAAGACAAGAATGTCCCGGGTTCGGTTCACACTGGCTGTGAAAAGTTTTTTAATTAATAAAATCTAATCCATGGCTTTACCCTCCCCTGGTCTCTGGGTAGTGTGATCCGAAGTTATTAAATAAAATTAATGTCAATTAGACTTTAGAGGAATGAAGTTTACCATAAATGTGTGACATTAACAACCTTGATTCTTGATCCTACCATCTTCATCCTACAACCTATGTCAATCTTCTTTCCTTAAATGTAGATGAGATCTTTGGTTGCATGGCCATTTCTCTTATTTCTATATTAGTCTTTAATTCATTCCATTGTGGATGAGATCGTTGGTTGCATGGCCATTTCTCTTATCTCTATATTAGTCTTGAATTCATTCCATTGTAGATGAGATTTTTGGTTGCATGGCCATTTCTCTTATCTCTATATTAGTCTTGAATTCATTCCATTGTAGATGAGATTTTTGGTTGCATGGCCATTTCTCTTATCTCTATATTAGTCTTGAATTCATTCCATTGTAGATGAGATCTTTGGTTGCATGGCCATTTCTCTTATCTATATATTAGTCTTGAATTCATTCCATTGTAGATGAGATCTTTGGTTGCATGGCCATTTCTCTTATCTATATATTAGTCTTGAATTCATTCCATTGTAGATGAGATCTTTGGTTGCATGACCATTTCTCTTATTTCTTTATTAGTCTAGAATTCATTCCACTGTAGATGAGATCCTTGGTTACATGACCATTTCTCTTATCTCTATATTAGTCTTGAATTCATTCCATTGTAGATGAGATCCTTGGTTACATGACCATTTCTCTTATCTCTATATTAGTCTAGAATTCATTCCATTATAGATGAGATCTTTGGTTGCATGCCCATTTCTCTTATTTCTTTATTAGTCTAGAATTCATTCCACTGTACACGGAGTATTTTTCTTAGGCATTTGCCTTGAAAAGCTGTTACTTTTCTCTCTTTTGTTATTTTCCAGCTTTCACATACATAGGTAAGTGTTGTTAATACGTTTGAGTTGAATATTCTAAGTTTGGTTTTCTTGCATATCATTTTTGATTTCCATATTTTGTTGACACCACAAGGTTCTACAATAGTTTCCCCACTTATTATTAACAACCTACTATCTATTAAATGAAAGGAACTAAATTAAGGAAATGTGAAGAGAAACAAGAGCCGCTACGACAATTTCTGGGAATTGTTCAGTTGGTATTGTTTGACCATTTCTAAAAAAGTTTCATGAAATTGCAGAAAATAAAACACAGTCTTGAAGAGCTGCAGTTGAAGAGCTAGGAAGTACTTGAATTATCTGATTATCTTTAATTACCTGTCTACTTTTCAGTGATCTTCCTTTGGTGGCCATCAAACGCGACAGGAGTCTGAGAGGCTTTCTTGTCACGAGCCGCCTTTCCCACTCAAACCACAAACACCTTGGTAATTTTGGATGTGAACGTGAATTTGCAGAACTTTTGACCATGTGCTTTGCGCTGATTTGGTCCTGTTCCCTAATGGGTGATTTCACATCAAGTGGGCGGTTTACTAGTGTGTCACTGAATATTATCTAAGCCATGATATATAAGCAATGCCAGATGACATGTGGGCGAGTCTGGACGACACCTGAGTGACAGATTTTGTGAGCATCTCCGTGATGTTGAGCAAAAGACTTGGCAGCCCGGTGTCTGCCCATTTCAACTCCCCAGGCTATAGTGGTAAACCTGACATGCAAGCCACTGGTATTGCCTCGTGTCACTTCAGCAATCACAGTTGGTTTGTCTTTGAGAATCATCTCATTGCCCAGTTGGGTTCACTGGCCCCTCCAAGGCATGAGCATATCGCTCTCATATACATAGGACACCTACCACACATTTCTTACCCTCATGCGCTACCACACCTGTACATGTATGTATATTTATCTGCATTTGTATTAGCACATTTTGACACCACCTGGTTTTCTTTGTGTGCTTTGTGGTAATATATACACACTTATGCTTGTATGCATGTATGGTTATGTACACATGCTTTTTTGCACATCTGTTCGGTGTGCACACCCACAGTTAGATATACACAGTTTACAGGTATCTTGTACCCACCTCCCCATATTTTTAGAACCCTTCCTTTTTATTTCATCCCTGACTGCCTGGTCAGGGAGATATATAATTGGTCAGCCCCCCCCACCTATTTTAGTTCAGTCAGAGGCTGACCACAGAGAGTCAGCTCTGGACCACAGGGAAGTGACCTTTTTTTTTATTTCCTTTCTTTAGTAACTAGCATATTATCGCCATGTAGTTAAATTTGTGTATATATCTATCTATCTATCTATTGACCTTTCAAGCTGTAGCCGGCCCATTGGGCGTAGACCAAGATACTCCTTCTCTTATCTGAATTTTTATTCTAGAAGTTTTCAATTCTTTTAAAGTTATTTTATCAAATCTCACCATTTGTCTCTGTTCTGTGCAAGCAGCTCTATCTCATTGAGGGAGCTGATTCCTGCTGCTCTTGCCTCTCTCATCAATGTTCTTCTCGGTGTCTCTCTGGGTCTTCCTCTTTTTCTCTTACCTGTTGTTTCCCACATGAGTGCTTGCTTTGTTATTCGGTTATTATCTCTCCTCATCACATGTCCAACATATTCAAAGATAGATAAAGTGATCGATCTCTTCCACTGGTTTGTTTTCCATGTATATTTTGTCATCTGTTGGAATTAAGCTTTTCATGACTTTAGTCTTTTCATGATTGATCTCAAGCCCAATTTTGCTGCCTATTGATGATAGTTCATTTGTGTTTTCCTGCATCGTTTTTATCTGACTGCTGATGAGAACTATGTCATCAGCAAAGTCAAGGTCCTCCAAATGGTCTCCTTGTATCCATTCGATGCCTTTATTACCAGTGCAGCATTTCTTCATTATGAAGTCCATAACAACTCCAAATAACAAGGGCGATAAAATACATCCTTGTTTAACCCGAGTTTCTATTGGGAAACATTCGCTCAGTCCTTCCTCTGTTCGAACTGCACATGTGTAACCATCATACATGTCTTTAATAATATTTATAATTTTTGATGGTAAACCATATTGCTTCAGAATTTTCCTCAAAGAATCTCTATGATTTGTGTACTTATATATATGTGATATGTGATATCCTTATATATATTTTTGTGTTGTTGTTTGTTGTTCCAGCTGAAGTCCTACTTGGCCGAAACGCCAACTTTTGTTTTGAACTCACCTACGTAAAGCTGTTACCATACCACATTATTTTAAATTGTCACTTTAATTATCTGCCTTCTGCAATAATTTCATTCTCTTTAATGGGTTTGTTTATTTCTAGGAATCAAGGCCATTCAAAATTTGGTGGAAGAGATGAAGAAGCTACTGGGATCTCTCACAGTTTTGTTTCTCTCTAAAGTGTTTGGAGGCTGCTGTCTTAGGAATTGGCCAATTCCTTTCTATACAAACACATACACACATGAGCTGACACACATGCACTTACACAACTACACACACACATAAATCAAGGGAAGTAATCATACAATAAAAGAAAACAAAATGTCTCAGTTTTAAATTGTTGAATTTATTCTTGTTTCTGTTCAGTCTTCTATATTTTCTTCTTCTTGTTCTTCTCTTTCTTCTGCTGTTATTTCTACATCTGCTTCTCTGCTATTTTTACTTCTTCTTCTGTTGTTGATATTTCTACTTCTACATCTGCGTGTCTCCTATTTTTACTTCTTCTTCTGCTTTTCTTATTATTCTTATTCCTCCTCCTCTTCTCTTTTTTCTTTGTCCACTTTTTCCTCCTTTTCATCTTCTCCTTTATCCTCATCTTCTTGTTCTTCTGTTTCTATTTCTTCTTCCTGTTTATTTCTTCCTCTTCTTCATCTCCTTCTTCTGTTTCAGTTTCTACATCTTCTTCCCCTGTTCCTACTTCTATTACTACTATTTATTTTTCTTCTTCCCCTGTTCCTACTTCTATTACTACTATTTATTTTTCTTCTTCCCCTGTTCCTACTTCTATTACTACTATTTTTTTTCTTGTTCCTCTGTGTTCCTACTTCTATTACTACTATTTATTTTTCTTCTCCCTCTGTTCCTACTTCTATTACTACTATTTATTTTTCTTCTCCCTCTGTTCCTACTTCTATTACTACTATTTATTTTTCTTCTCCCTCTGTTCCTACTTCTATTACTACTATTTATTTTTATTCTTCCTCCTTTTTCTTCTTCATTCCATAACCTTGGGGATCGTTGGGTCAACACTGATAGACCTCATCAACATTATCCATTTCACTCTACCTCTGATCTTTCTTTGAGACTGAAAGTTGAGACCTGCTTATTGTTTCATGTTACTTTCCCATCTCTATCTCCAATCTTTCATTGAGACTGAAAGTTGAGACCTGTCTACTGTTTCATGTTACTTTTGCATCTTTATCTCCAATCTTTCATTGAGACTGAAAGTTGAGACCTGTCTATTGTTTCATGTTACTTTCCCATCTTTATCTCCAATCTTTTTTTGAGACTGAAAGTTGAGACCTGCCTATTGTTTCATGTTACTTTCCCATCTCTATCTCTGATCTTTCTTTGAGACTGAAAGTTGAGACCTGTCAATTGTTTCATGTTACTTTCCCATCTCTATCTCCAATCTTTATTTGAGACTGAAAGTTGAGACCTGTCTATTGTTTCATGTTACTTTCCCATCTCTATCTCTGATCTTTCTTTGAGACTGAAATTTGAGACCTGTCCATTGTTTCATGTTACTTTCCCATCTCTTATCTCCAATCTTTATTTGAGACTGAAAGTTGAGACCTGCCCATTGTTTCATGTTACTTTCCCATCTCTACCTCCAATCTTTTTTTGAGACTGAAAGTTGAGACCTGCGCATTGTTTCATGTTACTTTCCCATCTCTACCTCCAATCTTTCTTTGAGACTGAAAGTTGAGACCTGCGCATTGTTTCATGTTACTTTCCCATCTCTACCTCCAATCTTTCTTTGAGACTGAAAGTTGAGACCTGTCTATTGTCTCATGTTACTTTCCTATCTCTACCTCCAATCTTTCTTTGAGACTGAAAGTTGAGACCTGTCTATTGTTTCATGTTACTTTCCTATCTGTACCTCCAATCTTTCTTTGAGACTGAAAGTTGAGACCTGTCTATTGTTTCATGTTACTTTCCCATCTCTACCTCCAATCTTTTTTTGAGACTGAAAGTTGAGACCTGTCTATTGTTTCATGTTACTTTCCCATCTCTACCTCCAATCTTTCTTTGAGACTGAAAGTTGAGACCTGTCTATTGTTTCATGTTACTTTCCTATCTCTACCTCCAATCTTTCTTTGAGACTGAAAGTTGAGACCTGTCTATTGTTTCATGTTACTTTCCTATCTCTACATTCAATCTTTCTTTGAGACTGAAAGTTGAGACCTGCCCATTGTTTCATGTTACTTTCCCATCTCTACCTCCAATCATTCTTTGAGACTGAAAGTTGAGACCTGATCATTGTTTCATGTTACTTTCCCATCTCTATCTCCAATCATTCTTTGAGACTGAAAGTTGAGATATGCCCATTATTTCATTTTACTTTCCCATCTCTATCTCCAATCTTTCTTTGAGACTGAAAGTTGAGACCTGCCCATTGTTTCATGTTACTTTCCCATCTCTACCTCCAATCTTTCTTTGAGACTGAAAGTTGAGACCTGTCTATTGTTTCATGTTACTTTCCCATCTCTTTCTTTAAGACTGAAAGTTGAGACCTGTCTATTGTTTCATGTTACTTTCCCATCTCTACCTCCAATCATTCTTTGAGACTGAAAGTTGAGACCTGCCTATTGTTTCATGTTACTTTCCCATCTCTACCTCCAATCATTCTTTGAGACTGAAAGTTGAGACCTGTCTATTGTTTCATGTTACTTTCCCATCTCTACCTCCAATCTTTCTTTGAGACTGAAAGTTGAGACCTGCCAATTGTTTCATGCTACTTTCCCATCTCTATCTCCCATGGTTCACCCTTTTAGAATCATATTGTTAACATGGAAACCCTGGTGGTACAAATGGAAGCTGATGAGGTGACCAGGGACAGGTTGATGACATAGCTCAAAGTTTAGTATGATTGCAGCCTGTGTTCAGGGACCATGACGACCATGTGTTAAGTTTAGTTTGATTGCAGCCTGTGTTTCAGAGACCATGACGACCATGTGATAAGTTTAGTTTGATTGCAGCCTGTGTTTCAGGGACCATGGCGACCATGTGATAAGTTTAGTTTGATTGCAGCCTGTGTTTCAAGGACCATGACGACCATGTGTTAAGTTTAGTTTGATTGCAGCCTGTGTTTCAGGGACCATGACGACCATGTGTTAAGTTTAGTTTGATTGCAGCCTGTGTTTCAGGGACCATGACGACCATGTGATAAGTTTAGTTTGATTGCAGCCTGTGTTTCAGGGACCATGACGACCATGTGATAACAAAATCCCACAAAAGATTAGATGTCTTGAAGGTCATGACAGCTGCCAACATCGAGCAGAGGCTACCTACCCTTCTATTCCAGTGACTAGTCCTCGCACTAATTGTGTACACCTTAGCAATTCTTACTGTCAGTACAACATAAATTGACAGGCTGGAGAAAATACAGAATGAAGCTATGTGCTATATCTTGGGGATGTACGAGGGACACTCCCTGTGTAGCAATAAGGTATCTTCTTGACTTTCCAACCATGAATGACAGGATTAAGTTCTGGAGGGAAGGAGCATACCTGAAAATGAGTGCAGATAAGGAGCATCCATTGCACAACGAGCTCAACACAGGGAAAGGTGTCAGGCTAAAAAGAGACAAATCATGGGTGGGCCGAGCAGAAGATATCATCAAACAGGTCAGTGGGTTTACCAATAGTAACACTGGTGAGGAGTGGATACAGGTGCCTACATCATCCGGGGAATCATTCTCGTATATTATCACACTCAGTTGGAAATGTAGGGAACAGAACTCAGTCGTGGTCAATACGGAAGTCATCTGGGATAACACTGATAAAAAGGATGCAGTCATCTATACAGACAGATCTGTAATACGACACCTAAGGAGGGTATGGGCACCTACAGCACTCTCGGCAAGCAGAATAGTTAAGGAAGACAGTGGTGCATACATTATGACCAGGAGAAGCATGACGATGGAGGTGATGGCAGTGACCAGGAAATTCATCTGTTTAGAGTCACAAGACTACACCCACGTCTGCATACTAAGTGATCCATTGAGCATGACAAGAAAAGTGGAGGCGGGCTCTGTATGTAGGCAATCTATCTATCTATCTATTGACCTTTCGAGCCGTAACCGGCCCATAGGGCGTAGACCAAGATACACCTTCTCCTATATGAATTTTTGTTCTAGCAGTTTTCTTTTAAAGATATTTTATTAAATCTCGCCATCTGTCTCTGTTCTGTGCAAGCAGTTCTATCTCATTGAGGGAGCCGATTCCTGCTGCTCTTGCCTCTCTCATCAATGTTCTTCTCAGTGTCTCCCTGGGTCTTCCTCTTTTTCTTTTACCTGTTGTTTCCCATATGAGGGCTTGCTTTGCTATTCGATTATTATCTCTTCTCATCACATGTCCAACGTATGACCATCGTCTTTTCTTTATTACTGAAGATATCAGTGGTTGATTGGCGATTTCTCTAATTTCCTCGTTTGTTTTGAATTCGTTCCATTCTATACCAAGTATTTTCCTTAGACATTTATTTTCGAATGCGTTCAACTTTGTTTCTATATCTCTTGTTGTTTTCCAGCTTTCACACGCATACGTAAGGGTTGATAGTACATTTGATTTGAATAGCCTAAGTTTTGTGTTTGTGCTAATGAGTTTTGATTTCCACAACTTTTCAAGGCTTCTGAAAGACATTGCTGCTTTAGCCAGTCTGATTCTAATTTCTTTGCTCGTATCCCCTTCTCGATCAATGTGACTTCCAAGATAGATAAAGTGATCGATCTCTTCTACTGGTTTGTTTTCCATGTATATTTTGTCACTTGTTGGAATTAAACTTTTCATGACTTTAGTCTTTTCATGATTGACCTCAAGCCCAATTTTGCTGGCTATTGATGCTAGTTCATTTGTGTTTTCCTGCATCGTTTTTATCTGACTGCTGATGAGAACTATGTCATCAGCAAAGTCGAGGTCCTCCAAATGGTCTCCTTGTATCCATTCGATGCCTTTATTACCAGTGCAGCATTTCTTCATTATGAAGTCCATAACAATTCCAAATAACAAGGGCGATAAAATACATCCTTGTTTAACCCCAGTTTCTATTGGGAAACATTCGCTCAGTCCTTCCTCTGTTCGAACTGCACATGTGTAACCATCATACATGTCTTTGATAATATTTATGATTTTTGATGGTAAACCATATTGCTTCAGAATTTTCCACAA
Organism: Megaustenia siamemsis; assembly: GCA_032433765.1. Taxonomy (NCBI): domain Eukaryota; kingdom Metazoa; phylum Mollusca; class Gastropoda; order Stylommatophora; family Ariophantidae; genus Megaustenia; species Megaustenia siamemsis. The sequence continues at coordinate 6,030,200 of JAVIAB010000050.1, forward strand.
AGAATCTCTATGAATACTATCAAATGCTTTTTTGAAGTCGATGAAGTTAAGTACAAAAGGTTTTTGCTTTTCAATATGTTCCTCCAATATAAGTCGTAGAGTGAAAATGTGGTCAAGACAGCTTCTCCCTTTTCTAAACCCAGCCTGTTCTTCACGCATTACTGTATCTATTGAATCCTTTATTCTATTTAGGATGATTTTACAGAATAACTTTGAGGCAACTGACAAAAGTGTCACGCCTCTCCAGTTGTTACAATCTCTAAGATTGCCCTTTTTTGGGATCTTAACAATGATTCCTTTTTTCCATTTATGAGGCGTCTTCTCTGTTTTCCAAATGATGTTGAACATTTTTTGGAGATGTATTAAATTATGGCTATCAATTGCCTTGAGGATCTCAGCTGTTAACTTATCCTCTCCAGCAGCCTTGTTATTGGTCATTAGCTTTAAGGTGGTTTCTATTTCACTCAAGGTGAAGTCATCTAAATTTACATCTAATTCTGCTGCTGGTGTTTCAGCTTCAAAATCTATTAAACTGTGAGGTAGTGGACGGTTAAGAATTTCTTTGAAGTGTTCTGCCCAACGGGCTTTTATGTCTGCGCTTGTTGTTAGCATTAATCCAGATTTGTCTAGAATTGGTGTTCCACTGGATGTATAGGTGTTTGTCAGCATCTTTTGTACTGTATAGAGAGTTCTGCTGTCTCCTGTAATTGCAGCTGTCTCTGCTTTCTCTGCCAAGTTGTCTATATAAGCTCTTGTATCTCTTCTTGCCGAACTTTTCGCTTTGTTGTCTAATTCTTTGTATGTTGCTTTTGCCAGAACCTTTCCAAGATCTGTCTTTACATTAGTCACATGTAGGCAATGGGTAGAGTCATTTCAGGGTAAAAATACGTAAGGTCACCATTTTCTACGTCCCTGAACATGCGGGAACACGGGGAAATGTAAGAGCGGACAGACTGGCTAGCTGTGCTGTCATTGAAGACGGTCAACCAATAGGTCGGGCGGACATCATCAATGCTCTCCGAGATGTGGGAAGGGCACATGACTTCGACAACTATGAGTCCACATCACCCCTTCGGATGAAAAAAGATGAGAGTTAAGATGGGCACAGTCAGAAACGAGAAACTTAATTCTTAGAAGAAAATGGTGTCCTCCGCATAGATGGACAGATTTTGTTCTCCTCTGACTTGTATGAAGGTGCACCTTATGGCTACGTCTTGCCTGATTTTTTTTTTTCTAAGAGTGGTTCTATGGCGAGTATACAGAGTAAAGGGAGCAGCGGGCTGCTTGTCTCACTGAACTACAGAGAACAAATTATGGAGATTAATACGTTTTCCTTATAGGTGAATTCACAACCGTGATGATTTCTCTTTTCATTTATTTGAATTTTCTTTTCAGCTCTCCAGAGGAGAAAGTTAATATCTTATACAGACTTAGTTTATGAACCGAGTCAGACCTTGAACTAAAGTACAGCTCATGTGACCAACGAGCTTCTGAACAACATCAAAATACGGACAAATGTCATTCTCTCACCAGCTATCATCAAGACAACATACACATTTTCTTCTGCGATCAGGGCTCATTCAGAGTAGGATTCCAGACTTTCTTGTGAAGGCAGCTGTCTGTTTAAGTGATTCGGTTGCTCTGTATAGCTTCTCTTCCAGGGAGGTGGGTGTGGACCACATTGTCCTTCTCAGGTCTGTGTACTGAGGGCAATCCTGTAGAACATGTTTTGTTGTCATGTTATCCAGTGTACAGTAGCGGTAGTACCTATTTTGAGTTTGTTGAACATGTGGTTTCCCATTCTGTTGTGACCAGTGCGTAAGCGAAGTATGATGACATTATCCCTCCTTGATAGTTGGATGTATCCGTCCCTCTCGTTATACTTTGGCTGTTCTCGTTTCCATTTTTCAAGGTACTAGCTTTTGATCATGAATTTGGCTTCGTCGTAGCTGACCAGATGGTTCTCTTGTGGTAATCTCCCTCTCCCTTTAGCTAATTTGTCTGTGCGTTCGTTTCCATGTATATTACAGTGTGATGGTATCCACTGGATGACCCCTCTCTGGAAGTTATTGCATAATTGGTCTAGGGTTGTTCTCAGGTCATCTAGCTCACTGTTCCTGTGGGTTTTTAGAACTGTTAGGACTGACAGTGCATCAGTCAGTATCAACAATTGCTTGTGCATGCTATTTTTGTTTTGGATAGCCAGTTTTGCAGCATCTTTGAGGGCTTCAGTTTCCGCTTTATAGTTGTTTGAGAATTTCCCAGTAGCTATTTCTTGGTGATCTCATTCTAGTTTTTCAGCCTCAGGAACACACCTCCTCCTACATTTCTGGTGGCATTTGTAGCTGAGCCATCTATGTATATGTGTGACCAGGAGTCATGTGGGTAGTTGCTTTTTGCGTGTTTTTCTGCCATGTGTTTTCTCTCTTTGTCTGTTTGTGTGCCTTTTTCATGCTTCCTATTATGTTTTCCTTAAGTTCTGGTATTTTGGGTTTCCCATATCAGATGGGCATAAGGGTTTCGGTAGTGTTTGTGACAGTACTGAGTCACTAGTTGCCAGTTCTTTGGAGATTGCAGAGAAGTTGTGCCTCTTTAGTCTTACTTTTCCGAAACCAGTTATTCTTTGGTGCATGGGGTAGCTAAGGAGCCTTTTATATTTCTCCGCTTGCTGCATTACTTTAGTTTTCCGCCTGTCTTCTAAGGGTTGTAAACCTGTTACTGTTTCTAGAGTCTTGATAGGTGTAGATTTCATATCACCAGAGATGAATACGGGCAGCCTGGTTTTGTGTTCTGTCAATTTTGCTAAGCTATGATTTGGAAGCTGTAGCCAAGGCTGTGACTCCATACTCTAGGACTAGTCTTACTCTTCCTACGTATAGACGTTTCAAGATATTGCTGTCTGCTCCCCAGTCCGTTCATGCCAATTTCTTAATAATATCTGTTTCTTTTTCTGGCTCTCTTGTTTGCTCTGTCTATCTGATTTATCCATGTCATACTGCGATTCATGGTAACGCCAAGATATGTTGGGTTTTGGTCAATAGGAAGTGCGTGGTCTTTTATCTTGAATTTTGCAGAGAGTGTGTCTCTTGATGAGCTGAAGATTGTGTATGTAGTTAAATATCCTTGTGCTAGTGGAGTTGATGTATAGGTCTATGCCAATGATCTCTGCCTCTCCGTTTGTGACTACTTCTATCTGTTTTACTGGGATGGTATTTTTAAATAAGTATAAGGATTCCACCCTTGTGGCCTTCCCTGTTCTGTCTAAATGTTTGGTAGCCCATAATCATAAATCTATGCTGAGGATTAAGGTGAGTTTCTTGGATGCAGGCAACGTCTATCTCCCCCTCTGCTAGTCTGACTGCCAGAGCTTTTTTTTTGTGGTATATGCCCTCCACATTCCAGAGTATTATTTTCAGGTGTTCTTGAAGCTTTTCCGACCAGTAGTAGTCTCCCTCTGTTCCCATTTCTTGGCTCTCCAAAATGGGTCAGGGTGACCACCATTAGCCCGGGGCGGACCCTTTCGAGGCATGGGGCCCTGCACTCCACCTGCCTGGGGGGACTCCACAGGCAGAGCACCATAAAAGTCCGTTAGATCCACTCTGACTGAGTACATGTTAGAACGTTGCACTGTGTTCTGCGCCAATGGCCCAGTGCATCCGATTTCTACCAGCTTTTTATTCAGATTTGCTTTCCTTAGCCTTTGATTGTCCCCAATCTTCCTACAAGGCAGCAGATTGTCTTATCCGTAGGTGGATTCTGCCCTTAGATGGTCGGCATTCCCGGGTTTACGAACACCATCTGCTCGGGCTGTGTGTAGTTATTGTGTAATGGAACCATCTTTCTGTTGACATTTGCGAGTTGTCATCATAATAATTTGGTTCAATAAATATTGGATGTAATACCCAACAAGAAGTTTAGCACTCAGGCAGACAATGGGCCTTGTTTACTTAACATCAACGACCACAACAACAATCGTAGTGCCTGTAACCTGGTACTGTTGATCTACAATTTTCTCTTTACTTTGACTATTTATCCTCTAATGATAAACCTCCACCATAGGGGAATATAACGACGACGTGGATCACATTCTCCCTGAGACCACCCATGTCAACAAACACAAGCTGAACATATTGTCTAGTCTGTGTAATGATCACATTCTCCCTGAGACCACCCATGTCAACAAACACAAGCTGAACATATTGTCTGGTCTGTGTAATGATCACATTCTCCCTGAGACCACCCATTCAACACATTGTCTAGTCTGTGTAATGATCACATTCTCCCTGAGACCACCCATGTCAACAAATACAAGCTGAACACATTGTCTAGTCTGTGTAATGATCACATTCTCCCTGAGACCACCCATGTCAACAAACATAAGCTGAACATATTGTCTGGTCTGTGTAATGATCACATTCTCCCTGAGACCACCCATGTCAACAAACACAAGCTGAACACATTGTCTAGTCTGTGTAATGATCACATTCTCCCTGAGACCACCCATGTCAACAAACACAAGCTGAACATATTGTCTAGTCTGTGTAATGATCACATTCTCCATGAGACCACCCATGTCAACAAACACAAGCTGAACATATTGTCTAGTCTGTGTAATGATCACATTCTCCCTGAGACCACCCATGTCAACAAACACAAGCTGAACATATTGTCTAGTCTGTGTAATGATCACATTCTCCCTGAGACCACCCATGTCAACAAACACAAGCTGAACATATTGTCTAGTCTGTGTAATGATCACATTCTCCCTGAGACCACCCATGCCAACAAACACAAGCTGAACATATTGTCTAGTCTGTGTAATGATCACATTCTCCCCGAGACCACCCACGTCAACAAACACAAGCTGAACATATTGTCTAGCCTGTGTAATGATCACATTCTCACTGAGACCCCCCATGTCAACAAACACAAGCTGAACATATTGTCTAGTCTGTGTAATGATCACATTCTCACTGAGACCACCCATGTCAACAAACACAAGCTGAACATATTGTCTAGTCTGTGTAATGATCACATTCTCACTGAGACCACCCATGTCAACAAACACAAGCTGAACATATTGTCTAGTCTGTGTAATGATCACATTCTCCATGAGACCACCCATGTCAACAAACACAAGCTGAACATATTGTCTAGTCTGTGTAATGATCACATTCTCCCTGAGACCACTCATGTCAACAAACACAAGCTGAACATATTGTCTAGTCTGTGTAATGATCACATTCTCCCTGAGACCACCCATGTCAACAAACACAAGCTGATCATATTGTCTAGTCTGTGCAATGATCACATTCTCCATGAGACCACCCATGTCAACAAACACAAGCTGAACATATTGTCTGGTCTGTGTAATGATCACATTCTCCATGAGACCACCCATGTCAACAAACACAAGCTGAACATATTGTCTGGTCTGTGTAATGATCACATTCTCCATGAGACCACCCATGTCAACAAACACAAGCTGAACATATTGTCTGGTCTGTGTAATGATCACATTCTCCCTGAGACCACTCATGTCAACAAACACAAGCTGATCATATTGTCTAGTCTGTGTAATGATCACATTCTCCCTGAGACCACTCATGTCAACAAACACAAGCTGAACATATTGTCTGGTCTGTGCAATGATGCCATTTAGACTCATTAATTATTGTCGGTTGTCCTTCGTCAACAAGAAAATCAAGATTCATGTTATCCACTTCACTTTGTGTAATCAGATAGTCTGTGAAATCATTTAAATACCAAGCAATGATGTTCAATTCGGAATTATTGGTAGAGACGGAATCATAAACAATAGCGATGTCCACTCCTGACATTGTCACATCTAAACATGACGTTGGTTGGCTATTATCTTTTGACCACACAGAGAACCTAAATTTGTGCTTTCGGTAGAAGAAACGTAAAGTCAGTTTTGTCTGTAGAACATCCACCTTGAAGTTCGTGGCTAATTGCTTGAGATCTTTTTGGCAGCACTATCATACGATGTTCCCGTATTGGTTTGTTTGTCATCGTTGAATTTGCTTCCAGTGATGCTTCCACATACATGACAATCAACCTCGCCATCAATAGCCCACCTTGTTAATAAACATACACATAATATTATGTTATTCATTGCTACTGTGGAAGCCATTTGGGAATATTACTCGACATGCATTTTTTTGGGATCCTTCAAGAAAAAAGACAAATTATAATCTTTTAATTTAAATTATCCGCTTTTATTATTTACGCAGAAATTATGACGTGCTATTAACTAACCCTATGTAATATTTCACAATGTAATTTTCATCAACCGTCTAACTTTTGCATGTTAATTTGCAAATATAAAGTTTCATAATTGGTTTAAATTATTTTAAAGGTTTCAAATAAAAAAACAATTCTAGAAATTAGAAAGAAATAAGGAAATGCATTTTCCTTAAATTTGTGGTAAATATTAAACTATTTAAAAATATTTTTCAAACACGTTACGTTATCTACCTTAATTTGCAGGGAGGTAAATTCTATAAAGTAATTTCTATCAACCGTCTACATTTTGCATATTATTTGGCAAATATAAAGTTTCATTAAAAAATTTGCACAATTTTAAGTTTTCTATATGAAAAAGTTCCAAAAATTATAAACAAATAAAGGAAATGCATTTTCCTTAAAAGAGTGGTAATATTCAAATATTTTTAAAAAATCTCTTTCAAAAATTCAAGATATCTACCTTGAAATGCAGGGAGGGAAATTGTGTAACGTAATTTCTATCGATCTTCTAACTTTTGTATATTAATTTGCCAATAAAAAGTTTCATAAACAATTTGCATTTCTTTTAAAGTTTTATATATGGAAACATTCCAAAAATAAGAAACAAATAAAGGAATTGCATTTTTTTTACATTTATGGTAAATATTTAACTATTTAAAAAATCTCTCTCAAACACTTTAAGTTATTTACCTTCATTTACAGGGAGGCAAATTCTGCCTGTATATGGAAACATGACTATAAAAAGTCGCTGTGCAGTGAAAGATATTTGTGAAATTACGGAACACATCAGGTCACAATTGTCAAGGTCCGTGAACATGCGGGAGTAAGGGGATAATGAAAAAGTGGTCAGGTTGGCTAGAAGCGCTGTCATTGAAGACGGTCAATCAATGGGTCGGGCGGACAGCAACAAATGTCATCCGAGATGTGGGCAGGGCACTTGGCTTCGACAACCTAAAGCCCATATCACTTCTTGGGATGAAAAAGATGGGAGTTAAGATGGGAACAGCCAGAAACGAGAAACTTAGTGGGCGTATCACAAGACATATTAACCAACACAGAACTGGAATCGTGAGTCGCTGATATGGAGCATTTGATCGTCTGATTGATTTGATTATCTGTTTCTTATGATGGTATGTAACCGGCGCATCTGGTTGTGTGCCTGTTGCACCTTCTTTTGAAAGCTGATCTGCTCTCTAGTTTCCTGGTATTCCATAGTGAAATGGGATCCACTGCAGGGCAATCCTATGGTGTTTGTAGAGTTCAGTCAATAAAGTTTGCAGATAAAGCAAATTTCTGGATTGCGGTGCCCGGAGCACAGATCTTGCATCTGTCAAAAACTCTACAGGCTGTGGGCTAAGATTACTGTTCAGCAGTTTTTCTATTGCCAACATTATTGCTTGCATTTCTGCATCGTAAGTGTGACAATATTTCCCTGTTGCTATCTTTTCCATATCCCTAGTGTTTTGTTGTTGTTGTTACTCTATGTAAACCCCTGCTCCCCGTTTCTTTTCTATATATTGAGCGAGTCAGCGCACAGAGACATTATAAACACCCTATATAATACATGTTACTACAAGGTTGATAAACTATTCAGAACTTGATTCTCAATTAAAAAATTAAAAAGAATAACTGTCTCTCTATTGTAATGCTTGAGATGTAATTTTCTATCGTTATTTTCATAACAGGATTTTAAGCTGCTTTCATATTAGCATTTTTAACTGTTTCTTTCTTAATAGTAGAACTTTTAAATGTATCTCTTTTCATACTAAGATTTTAAATTGCTTTTATCTTCATGCTAGTGTTTTAAATTGTCTCTGTAGTCATTCTAGGATTTTCAAAAGGTTAACTTTTGATACTAGAAATATAAACTCTCTTAACTCCAACATTTTAATCTCTATCTATTAATGCTTGAAATTTAAAATGCCTTTCCATCATTTTCTTTTTTCTATCTATATCTTAATGTTTAATATATATATAACTGCATCTCTCTTTTTCGCTCTTTCTCTCTCTCTCTCTCTCTCTCTCTCTCTCTCTCTCTCTCTCTCTCTCTCTTAATATTAGATTTTTAAAATGCCACTCTCCCTCTCCAGTGACATGCATTATGTGCAATTGTCTATCTCCAACTCCTCTCCCCTTTTCTACTACAATTTTGAAATTTCAACTGCATAGTATTTTCCAAGTGTTTTTGTATACCTCTCTCTCTCTCTCTCTCTCTCTCTAGCATTATATCTTCTAGACTCTACTGTGAAGTGATGCGACGGCATCCGGTAATTTTTGTAAATTAGCTTCTTTCGACCCCTGTGATCTATAAAAATGTTGAGAAACTTTAAACAGTTGATTATCAGCTAAGAAATATAATAATTCTTTGAAGAATATATATTTAAATGTTGCATAATATTTACAGGCATGGTTCGTTCTAACACATCAAACTTAAATGCAAAAAAGTGTTCTACCATTGAATTGTTGATGAAAGTGTCAATATAAACTCACATGCATAAGAAATTTAAAAAGTATTTTGTTTAATTATAAGGGAAGCAACTCCAGTCACATTAATAGTTCTTTATACGTCGATATATTGTAATTGTAAATTGTCAAAAGTGTTATTTATATGCATATTGTTTCCGAGAAAATAATTTTCACATAAAATATGCAAGATCTTTGAAAATTTCTATAAGAAATTGCATATTCTAAAGTATCATGTACCTTTCCTTAATTTGTGGTTGTAAATATTAATTATTTATAATTTCTCACAAAAATTAAAAGTTATCTTCCTTTGCTCACAGAAAGCCAATTCTGTCTTAAATAAGAAAACGGGGCTGTATAAAGTCCGATGCAGTGAACATATTTTTGAAATTACGTGAAATTGTATATAAAATTTGTGTTATTCATCTAGACACTACTGCTGTTGGCTGGCTTGTATTAGGTAAAAAAATCTTTTCACGCGATGAAGCTGTGTTTACAGCATGTGTTCCAAATATCCAGCACAGGCCTCAAGATATTCTGAAACTTGTCTCTTACTATTTTCGAAAAGCTTCTGGATCTATATATCTATCTTTCGTTCGCCTGAAGTATTGTCTATATCTGCAATGTTGTTTCCTGTATAATTGTTACCGTCTTTTGTTATTCTTGCAGTGGTCCATACAGTTTTGTCTGTAGTATTGTATTAATGGGATATGTGGGATTTTCCACAGCCTACCATATTGAGTAGCGTCACGGGCGTAATACGTACCACATTACCCCAAAAATCATGTGCTGGAGGTCTGTAAAATGTATGGTCACTAATACCATATTCCCTATATGCCAATTGGGGTGACGGGGGCACTTCACCTTTTTTCTTTGTATAATCATGAATCGCCACAACATTAGATATAAATGTTACGTAGAGCCAGTCTTAACATACGGATGCGAATCATGGACAATAGGACAACAGACAAGAAAATCACTGGAGTCTGTCGAAATGTGGTTTTACAGAAGAATGTTGAGAATACCATGGACAGCTAAAAGGGGTAATGAAGAGGTTCTGAGAAAGATCAAAGCAAAAAGAAAGCTAATCTCCAATGTTAGGAAGAGACAATCATCATTTTTTGGCCATGTAATGAGAAGAGAACAACTTGAATATATTGTAACAACTGGAAAAATTGAGGGACGAAGAGATAGAAAGAAGCAAAGAGAAAAAATAACAGACAGCTTAAGAGAATGGCTTGGCAGAAGGTCAACAACAGAAATGATAAATAGCTGCCGAGATCGAATGTTGTTGAGAGACATGATCACCTACGCCACTAGGCCCGATACTTGATGAAGATGATGATGATATAATACATGTTACTACAAGGTTGATAAACTATTCAGAACTTGATTCTCAATTAAAAAATTAAAAAGAATAACTGTCTCTCTATTGTAATGCTTGAGATGTAATTTTCTATCGTTATTTTCATAACAGGATTTTAAGCTGCTTTCATATTAGCATTTTAACTGTTTCTTTCTTAATAGTAGAATTTTTAAATGTATCTCTTTTCATACTAAGATTTTAAATTGCTTTTATCTTCATGCTAGTGTTTTAAATTGTCTCTGTGGTCATTCTAGGATTTTCAAAAAGTTAACTTTTGATGCTAGAAATATAAACTCTCTTAACTCCAACATTTTAATCTCTATCTATTAATGCTTGAAATTTAAAATGCCTTTCCATCATTTTCTTTCTTCTATCTATATCTTAATGTTTAATATATATATATATAACTGCATCTCTCTTTTTCGCTCTTTCTCTCTCTCTCTCTCTCTCTCTCTCTCTCTCTCTCTCTCTCTTAATATTAGACTTTTAAAATGCCACTCTCCCTCTCCAGTGACATGCATTATGTGCAATTGTCTATCTCCAACTCCTCTCCCCTTTTCTACTACAATTTTGAAATTTCAACTGCATAGTATTTTCCAAGTGTTTTTGTATACCTCTCTCTCTCTTTCTCTCTCTCTCTCTCTCTCTCTCTCTCTCTCTCTCTCTCTCTCTCTCTAACATTATATCTTCTAGACTCTACTGTGAAGTGATGAGACGGCATCCGGTAATTTTTGTAAATTAGCTTCTTTGGACCTGTGATCTTTACAAATGTTGAGAAACTTTAAACAGTTGATTATCAGCTAAGAATTATAATAATTCTTTGAAGAATATATATTTAAATGTTGCATAATATTTACAGGCATGGTTCGTTCTAATACATCAAACTTAAATGCAAAAAAGTGTTCTACCATTGAATTGTTGATGAAAATGTCAATATAAACTCACATGCATAAGAAATTAAAAAAGTATCTTGTTTAATTATAAGGGAAGCAACTCCTGTCACATTAATAGTTTAGAGTTCTTTATACCTCGATATATTGTAATTGTAAATTGTCAAAAGTGTTATTCATATGCATATTGTTTCCCAGAAAATAATTTTCACATAAAATATGCAAGATCTTTAAAAATCTCTATACGAAATTGCATATTATAATGTATCATGTATCTTTCCTTAATTTGTAGTTGCAAATATTAATTATTTATAATTTCTCACACAAATTAAAAGTTATCTTCCTTTGCTCACAGAAAAGCCAATAATATCTTAAATAAGAAAACGGGGCTGTATAAAGTCCGGTGCAGTGAACATATGTTTGAAATTACGTGAAATTGTATATAAAATTTGTGTTATTCATCTAGATACTACTGCTGTTGGCTGGCTTGTATTAGGTAAAAAATCTTTTCACGCGATGAAGCTGTGTTTACAGCATGTGTTCCAAATATCCAGCACAGGACTCAAGATATTCTGAGACTTGTCTCTTACTATTTTCGAAAAGCTTCTGGATCTATATATCTATCTTTCGTTCGCCTGAAGTATTGTCTATATTTGCAATGTCGTTTCCTGTATAATTGTTACCGTCTTTTGTTATTCTTGCAGTGGTCCATATAGTTTTGTCTGTAGTATTGTATTAATGGGATATGTGGGATTTTCCCCAGCCTACCATATTGAGTAGCGTCACGGGCGTAATACGTACCACATTACCCCAAAAATCATGTGCTGGAGGTCTGTAAAATGTATGGTCACTAATACCATATTCCCTATACGCCACTTGGCGTGGCGGGGGCACTTCACCTTTTTTCACTATATTCAGTGCATTCTTGAAATATGTGTTCTGCTGTCTTGGGCGAATGTCCACATGTACATGTAGTTGAGGTACCGATATTGAATTTTGTAGACACATGACTGTGGAGTCAATTGTGTCCTGTTCTAATGCGTATAATGATAACTTGTTCCAATCTATTCATATTATGAAAGGCATCCGGATTTAGAGCATTTGATCGTCTGATTGATTTGATTATCTGTTTCTTATGATGGTATGTAACCGGCGCATCTGGTTGTGTGCCTGCTGCACCTTCTTTTGAAAGCTGATCTGCTCTCTAGTTTCCTGGTATTCCATAGTGAAATGGGATCCACTGCAGGGCAATCCTATGGTGTTTGTAGAGTTCAGTCAATAAAATTTGCAGATGTAGCAACTTTCTGGATTGTAGTGCCTGGACCACAGATCTTGCATCTGTCAAAAACTCTACAGGCTGTGGGCTAAGATTACTGTTCAGCAGTTTTTCTATTCACAACATTATTGCTTGCATTTCTGCATCGTAAGTGTGACAATATTTCCCTGTTGCTATCTTTTCCATATCCCTAGTGTTTTGTTGTTGTTGTTGTTGTTACTCTATGTAGACCCCTGCTGCTCCTTTCTTTTCTATATATTGATCGAGTCAGCGCACAGAGACATTATAAACACCCTATATAATACATGTTACTACAAGGTTGATAAACTATTCAGAACTTGATTCTCAACTAAAAAATTAAAAAAGAATAACTGTCTCTCTATTGTAATGCTTGAGATGTAATTTTCTATCGTTATTTTCATAACAGGATTTTAAGCTGCTTTCATATTAGCATTTTTAACTGTTTCTTTCTTAATTGTAAAACTTTTAAATGTATCTCTTTTCATACTAAGATTTTAAATTTGCTTTTATCTTCATGCTAGTGTTTTAAATTGTCTCTGTGGTCATTCTAGGATTTTCAAAAGGTTAACTTTTGATGCTAGAAATATAAACTCTCTTAACTCCAACATTTTAATCTCTATCTATTAATGCTTGAAATTTAAAATGCCTTTCCATCATTTTCTTTCTTCTATCTATATCTTAATGTTTAATATATATATAACTGCATCTCTCTTTTTCGCTCTTCTCTCTCTCTCTCTCTCTCTCTCTCTCTCTCTCTCTCTCTCTCTCTCTCTCTTAATATTAGACTTTTAAAACGCCACTCTCTCTCTCCAGTGACATGCATTATGTGCAATGTCTATCTCCAACTCCTCTCCCCTTTTCTACTACACTTTTGAAATTTCAACTGCATAGTATTTTCCAAGTGTATTTGTATACCTCTCTCTCCCTCTAACATTATATCTTCTAGACTCTACTGTGAAGTGATGAGACGGCATCCGGTAATTTTTGTAAATTAGCTTCTTTGGACCTGTGATCTATAAAAATGTTGAGAAACTTTAAACAGTTGATTATCAGCTAAGAATTATAATAATTCTTTGAAGAATATATATTTAAATGTTGCATAATATTTACAGGCATGGTTCGTTCTAACACATCAAACTTAAATGCAAAAAAGTGTTCTACCATTGAATTGTTGATGAAAGTGTCAATATAAACTCACATGCATAAGAAATTTAAAAAGTATTTTGTTTAATTATAAGGGAAGCAACTCCTGTCACATTAATAGTTCTTTATACGTCGATATATTGTAATTGTAAATTGTCAAAAGTGTTATTCATAAGCATATTGTTGCCAGAAAATAATTATCACATAAAATATGCAAGATCTTTAAAAATTTCTATACGAAACTGCATATTCTAATGTATCATGTACCTTTCCTTAATTTGTGGTTGCAAATATTAATTATTTATAATTTCTCACACAAATTAAAAGTTATCTTCCTTTGCTCACAGAAAAGTCAACTTCTGTCTTAAATAAGAAAACGGGGCTGTATAAAGTCCGGTGCAGTGAACATATTTTTGTAATTACGTGAAATTGTATATAAAATGTGTGTTATTCATCTAGATACTACTGCTGTTGGCTGGCTTGTATTAGGTAAAGAAGATGTTCACGCGATGAAGCTGTGTTTACAGCATGTGTTCCAAATATCCAGCACAGGCCTCAAGATATTCTGAAACTTGTCTCTTACTATTTTCGAAAAGCTTCTGGATCTATATATCTATCTTTCGTTCGCCTGAAGTATTGTCTATATCTGCAATGTTGTTTCCTGTATAATTGTTACCGTCTTTTGTTATTCTTGCAGTGGTCCATACAGTTTTGTCTGTATTATTGTATTAATGGGATATGTGGGATTTTCCACAGCCTACCATATTGAGTAGCGTCACGGGCGTAATACGTACCACATTACCCCAATAATCATGTGCTGGAGGTCTGTAAAATGTATGGTCACTTATAACAAATTCCCTATACGGCACTTGGCGTGACGGGGCAATTCACCATAGGATTGCCCTGCAGTGGATCCCATTTCACTATGGAATACCAGGAAACTAGAGAGCAGATCAGCGTTCAAAAGAAGGTGCAACAGGCACACAACCAGATGCGCAGGTTACATACCATCATAAGAAACAGATAATCAAATCAATCAGACGTTCAAATGCTCCAAATAAGGATGCCTTTCATAATATGAATAGATTGGAACAAGTTATCATTATACGCATTAGAACAGGACACAATTGACTCCACAGTTATGTGTCTACAAAATTCAAGATCGGTACCTCAACTACATGTACATGTGGACATTCGCCCAAGACAGCAGAACACATATTTCAAGAATGCACTGAATATAGTGAAAAAAGGTGAAGTGCCCCCGTCACGCCAAGTGGCGTATAGGGAATATGGTATTAGTGACCATACATTTTACAGACCTCCAGCACATGATTATTGGGGTAATGTGGTACGTATTACGCCCGTGACGCTACTCAATATGGTAGGCTGTGGAAAATCCCACATATCCCATTAATACAATACTACAGACAAAACTATATGGACCACTGCAAGAATGACAAAAGACGGTAACATTTATACAGGAAACGACATTGCAGATATAGACAATACTTTCGCGCGAACGAAAGATAGATATATAGATCCAGAAGCTTTTCGAAAATAGTAAGAGACAAGTCTCAGAATATCTTGAGGCCTGTGCTGGATATTTGGAACACATGCTGTAAACACAGCTTCATCGCGTGAAAAGATTTTTTTACCTAATACAAGCCAGCCAACAGCAGTAGTGTCTAGATGAATAACACAAATTTTATATACAATTTCACGTAATTTCAAAAATATGTTCACTGCACCGGACTTTATACAGCCCCGTTTTCTTATTTAAGACAGAATTGGCTTTCTGTGAGCAAAGGAAGATAACTTTTAATTTTTGTGAGAAATTATAAATAATTAATATTTACAACCACAAATTAAGGAAAGGTACATGATACTTTAGAATATGCAATTTCTTATAGAAATTTTCAAAGATCTTGCATATTTTATGTGAAAATTATTTTCTCGGAAACAATATGCATATAAATAACACTTTTGACAATTTACAATTACAATATATCGACGTATAAAGAACTATTAATGTGACAGGAGTTGCTTCCCTTATAATTAAACAAAATACTTTTTAAATTTCTTATGCATGTGAGTTTATATTGACACTTTCATCAACAATTCAATGGTAGAACACTTTTTTGTATTTAAGTTTGATGTGTTAGAACGAACCATGCCTGTAAATATTATGCAACATTTAAATATATATTCTTCAAAGAATTATTATATTCCTTAGCTGATAATTAACTGTTTAAAGTTTCTCAACATTTTTATAGATCATAGGTCCAAAGAAGCTAATTTACAAAAACTACCGGATGCCGTCTCATCACTTCACAGTAGAGTCTAGAAGATATAATGTTAGAGAGAGAGAGAGAGAGAGAGAGAGATATACAAAAACACTATGAAAATACTATGCAGTTGAAATTTCAAAATTGTAGTAGAAAAGGGGAGAGGAGTTGGAGATAGACAATTGCACATAATGCATGTCACTGGAGAGTGGCATTTTAAAAGTCTAATATTAAGAGAGAGAGAGAGAGAGAGAGAGAGAGAGAGAGAAAGAGCGAAAAAGAGAGATGCAGTTATATATATATATATATATATATATATATATATTACACATTAAGATATAGATAGAAGAAAGAAAATGATGGAAAGGCATTTTAAATTTCAAGCATTAATAGATAGAGATTAAAATGTTGGAGTTAAGAGAGTTTATATTTCTAGCATCAAAAGTTAACCTTTTGAAAATCCTAGAATGACCACAGAGACAATTAAAAGCACTAGCATGAAGATAAAAGCAATTTAAAATCTTAGCATGAAAAGAGATACATTTAAAAGTTCTACTATTAAGAAAGAAACAGTTAAAAATGCTAATATGAAAGCAGCTTAAAATCCTGTTATGAAAATAACGATAGAAAATTACATCTCAAGCATTAAAATAGAGAGACAGTTATTCTTTTTTATTTTTTAATTGAGAATCAAGTTCTGAATAGTTTATCAACCTTGTAGTAACATGTATTATATAGGGTGTTTATAATGTCTCTGTGCGCTGACTCGCTCAATATATAGAAAAGAAAGGAGCAGCAGGGGTCTACATAGAGTAACAACAACAACAACAACAACAAAACACTAGGGATATGGAAAAGATAGCAACAGGGAAATATTGTCACACTTACGATGCAGAAATGCAAGCAATAATGTTGGCAATAGAAAAACTGCTGAACAGTAATCTTAGCCCACAGCCTGTAGAGTTTTTGACAGATGCAAGATCTGTGCTCCAGGCACCGCAATCCAGAAAGTTGCTACATCTGCAAATTTTATTGACTGAACTCTACAAACACCATAGGATTGCCCTGCAGTGGATCCCATTTCACTATGGAATACCAGGAAACTAGAGAGCAGATCAGCTTTCAAAAGAAGGTGCAACAGGCACACAACCAGATGCGCCGGTTACATACCATCATAAGAAACAGATAATCAAATCAATCAGACGATCAAATGCTCCAAATATGGATGCCTTTCATAATATGAATTGATTGGAACAAGTTATCATTATACGCATTAGAACAGGACACAATTGACTCCACAGTTATGGGTCTACAAAATTCAAGATCGGTACCTCAACTACATGTACATGTGGACATTTGCCCAAGACAGCAGAACACATATTTCAAGAATGCACTGAATATAGTGAAAAAAGGTGAAGTGCCCCCGTCACGCCAAGTGGCGTATAGGGAATATGGTATTAGTGACCATACATTTTACAGACCTCCAGCACATGATTATTGGGGTAATGTGGTACGTATTACGCCCGTGACGCTATTCAATATGGTAGGCTGTGGAAAATCCCACATATCCCATTAATACAATACTACAGACAAAACTATATGGACCACTGCAAGAATGACAAAAGACGGTAACATTTATACAGGAAACGACCTTGCAGATATAGACAATACTTTCGCGCGAACGAAAGATAGCAGCACTGGGCGCGACTGGACTCTGGGTGGGTATCTTTTTTAGCACGCCCGCCCCGAATGGCGCCCCCCAGAGGTACCCGCTGCTGTTGCCTCTGGGAGGTCCAACGCACGCGGCTGACTGATGTTGCCTCTGGGAGGTCCAACGCACGCGGCTGACTGCCCCACGGGCGCGACTCTGGGCGGGTATCTTTTTTAGCACGCCCGCCCCGAATGGCACCCCCCAGAGGTGCCGCTGCTGTTGCCTCTGGGAGGTCCAACGCACGCGGCTGACTGGCCCACGGCGAGATCTTTTTTCGCACGCCCCGGCCGAATAAGCCCCCCCAGAGTTACCGCTGCTGTTGCCTCTGGGAGGTCCAACGCACGCGGCTGACTGGCCCACGGGGCGAAAAAAGATACCCACCCACAGTCCAGCCGCGCCTTTTTTCGCACGCCCCGGCCGAATAAGCCCCCCCAGAGGTACCCGCTGCTGTTGCCTCTGGGAGGTCCAACGCACGCGGCTGACTGGCCCACGGGCGCGTATCCAAAGGGCGCGACTGGACTCTGGGTGGGTATCTTTTTCGCACGCCCCGGCCGAATAAGCCCCCCCAGAGGTACCGCTGCTGTTGCCTCTGGGAGGTCCAACGCACGCGGCTGACTGGCCCACGGGCGCGTATCTTTTGTCTCACGCCCGGCCGAATAAGCCCCCCCCCCAGAGCTACCCCGCTGGCGCCCTCTCGAGTTTAAACGTCTAGCAAGGATTGAAATCTGAAGCAATATGGTTTACCATCAAAAATCATAAATATTATCAAAGACATGTATGATGGTTACACATGTGCAGTTCGAACAGAGGAAGGACTGAGCGAATGTTTCCCAATAGAAACTGGGGTTAAACAAGGATGTATTTTATCGCCCTTGTTATTTGGAATTGTTATGGACTTCATAATGAAGAAATGCTGCACTGGTAATAAAGGCATCGAATGGATACAAGGAGACCATTTGGAGGACCTCGACTTTGCTGATGACATAGTTCTCATCAGCAGTCAGATAAAAACGATGCAGGAAAACACAAATGAACTATCATCAATAGCCAGCAAAATTGGGCTTGAGGTCAATCATGAAAAGACTAAAGTCATGAAAAGTTTAATTCCAACAAGTGACAAAATATACATGGAAAACAAACCAGTAGAAGAGATCGATCACTTTATCTATCTTGGAAGTCACATTGATCGAGAAGGGGATACGAGCAAAGAAATTAGAATCAGACTGGCTAAAGCAGCAATGTCTTTCAGAAGCCTTGAAAAGTTGTGGAAATCAAAACTCATTAGCACAAACACAAAACTTAGGCTATTCAAATCAAATGTACTATCAACCCTTACGTATGCGTGTGAAAGCTGGAAAACAACAAGAGATATAGAAACAAAGTTGAACGCATTCGAAAATAAATGTCTAAGGAAAATACTTGGTATAGAATGGAACGAATTCAAAACAAACGAGGAAATTAGAGAAATCGCCAATCAACCACTAATATCTTCAGTAATAAAGAAAAGACGATGGTCATACGTTGGACATGTGATGAGAAGAGATAATAATCGAATAGCAAAGCAAGCCCTCATATGGGAAACAACAGGTAAAAGAAAAAGAGGAAGACCCAGGGAGACACTGAGAAGAACATTGATGAGAGAGGCAAGAGCAGCAGGAATCGGCTCCCTCAATGAGATAGAACTGCTTGCACAGAACAGAGACAGATGGCGAGATTTAATAAAATATCTTTAAAAGAAAACTGCTAGAACAAAAATTCATATAGGAGAAGGTGTATCTTGGTCTACGCCCTATGGGCCGGTTACGGCTCGAAAGGTCAATAGATAGATAGAAGGATTGAAATTGGCAATTAGAGAAATGTGAACCTATGAATATACCAAACTCAACATGTTGCATCATGAGCGAGCACGAATACTCCGAGCTGAATATGAGCGAGAGACGGGTGTTCGCCCCCCTTATCCAAGGTCAGGTCTGGCTCTACAGGATCTGGCAGACAGGCTGGCCCAACATCGGGCGCAGAGCATCTTGGACTGGCCCATCCCAAAGGATGTAAAGAAGAGGCTAGCGAAGCCTCTGATCCTATCGCCCGGGAAGGGCCTGCGATTTTATGATCTGGATGTGGTGGTATCTCACCCTATCCCACTCCCAGTGGGAGAGCCGTGGGTTGATCTCATTGCCCAGGCCAAGGAGGAGTTTGAAGTAGACGGTGCCGTTCGCACTTACTCTACATGGTTTGTAGAGAGGGCGGAGGACGACAAAGATGTCTGTACTATGACTGACGAGAGGGCAGCAAGGCTCATTCAATATTTCCCGTGGGGTAGGTCCCTTTGTAGGATCAAATTTCTCAGACAGGCTTGGAACGGCAATGTTGAAGAACCCGAGGAGGAGTGGGTTATCAGAGATAAATTTGACCCGATTAAATTGGAAATCAAAAAGGGGGGTGGTATTGTCGAGTTTTCTCGGGATATGAAGCCTGGCGCGCTAACAGGGATCGACAAGCCGTATTACGAAAAAGGTTATCCAGAGTCCGCGGTCGTGTACGGTCTCTACCAGATCCGAGACCCAGACCCTGCCAATCTAGCACCGCTGCGCGACGGTGACTTGAACTGTGTTGCTCAGAGTGTGATAGCGCACTTTGAAGGCGCTCTTCGAGGACAAGGGTTAACACCCACCAGACGGCAAAAAATACGGGATTGGGAGGAACGAGTTCGTAGACCCGGGGCCACGATCAATGATGTGGCTGAACTGGAAAAGATCCTCAAACGAGCCATCATCTTGCGGGACATAGCCGGTGGGATTATATACTGCAGCGGCAAGTATCAAAACGGGCACCGCAACATAGAGCTCATCGTTCACAACGGCCACGCGTGGAGTAAGGACCTACAATTCCCGCTTAGCAGGGAGGTCCACTTCTACGAGGGTGGCATTGTGGACGCCATCAGAGAAGCCACCCAGGGTGCGCCGGTTGCAGTCTGGCTTCTGGGGGGTTCCTCGGAAGGGCGGCTCGCCGTCGACCAGTTTGTTCTTCAAGACGGTCGAACATTTAAGAAGCGTACAGATCACGACAAAATCGTGACGGCTTGTGAACGCCTGGCCAGTGAGGTGTCATTTGATGATACTGACTTGGGTGATCCGGAGTCGCTCGCCAGACGGTGTTTCAGTGACAACCACGCATCCAACCTCGTCGCTGTTAAGAAAAACGGATGGAGGCCGACCCCAGCAAGCATTCTCGGTGATGTGCAAAGGCTTGCGTGGAACACGGGCACGGTGGGCTCTGGAATTCGATGGACTACACCCTAAAAGATATCGTCTGCATCAACATGAAGGAATGTTACCCCGCCAGCTTCCTAGGCAATGGCGAGGCTGCGCCATGGTTCCAACGGTTTGGACATCCGGGCCACCGCATGACCAGGGTCAGCATCAATGGTCCTCTCCCCACCGACATAGGCACCGGCTTCGCTGAGGTCCAAGAATGGGTGTGGACAGACAACTGTCATCCTGTCATACCTGCCTGGTACGGAAGACATTTCGCGGAAAAGAGGTGGGCCCCGACGCCGCTGCTGGCCTTCTTTGTAGAGACCGGCTTGCTTGTCCATCTCAGAGTCAGAGAGGCCCTGCTGGCCTTCGAGAAGCAGGAAGAGGTCTGGCTGCCAGAAGGTCGCGATGTCCGCTGTGCAATCATCGGCAAATTTACACAAGGGAGGAAAGCTGGCTGCAAAAGGTTGACCCGCAGGCTAGTGACTGACCAGGGGGAGCTCGACTACCTGGTTCGCGACACGATGCAAAGTGGCACTCTGGTCGGAGCTCCAGAGAAATTCCCTCTAGGGTGGATACTTACATATCACGACGGCAGCCAGCCTCAGTACGCGCATCTACGCGCCAGCATGTTGGCCTACGCCCATATCAACCTCGTCACAATGCTGGTCAGATTTGATCCCACAGAGGCCGTCCGGGTCGCTACTGACAGCATATATCTCAAGAAAACGGCGCTGCATAAGCTCGAGGGGGTCGAGGCATACGTGCCGAAAAATAAACCCGTCAAGGCACCCTGCTATTGTAATTGCATTTGGCACCCATCACACAGCAACGAGGGTGCTGTATTACCTCGGTGTGATTGCCAAAAAAGCAAATGTGACAACTGCAAAGAAGGTGGGATGGTGATGCTTCCTCCAACAGTTGGCCCGGCCCAGTGGCGCGACAAGGGCGAGAGGCTGTACGAGCCTAAGGAGCACGCTGCCTACCTTCCAAAGCCCGAGTACATCAGCCAGTATGACACTTACGTCCTGTCAATTATGGAGAATAGCGCAGCGCCACGCTACGACGACCCACTATCGAGACATCGATTCTGTTACCTGAATGGCGGAGGCGGCTCCTGCAAGACAACGAGAGCGATCGAGCTATTCCGTGAGAGAGATCCCATCGTGTTTACTCATACCCATCGTCTGGCCAAAGAGATGCGGATCTGGGGGGGTTAAATCACAGACCTACCATAGCTTCTTCCGTTGGTGTGGGACGCGGAGAGCTAAGGCAACTGCGGAGGACTTAGCGGTGTTGCAGAAAAAATACAAGAGACCTATTACCGTTTGGAAGACAAAAGAGGATTGGACCGCAAGTGATGAGTTGCTGTTAACGATAGATGGTGAGGGGAAGGTTAAACAGTATAACTTCCGGGAATCTATTATCATTTGGCGAATGAAGCTGATTGACAGTGAGGGAGAGGTTATAGAGTTTGTCTCCCGGAAGGTAGGGGAATCTCTCCATGTACCTGGAAGTAATCAGAAAGGTCCGCAGATTGCAGATGTTGACTGGACGCCTGAGCGCATGGGCGACAAATACATTCCCCGTGTCATCATATGGGACGAAGTCTGCACTGTGTCAAAGCCTATCCTGGAGTTGTTCCTGGGGTGGCTCGATCAACGTGGGGTCCAGGTCATATGTTGCGGTGATTAAGGCCAGCCGCCACCGATCGCTGGTGGCATGCCCCATGACTGGCTACAGGAAACCTGCGGCTACTACGAAGAGATTTCCGTCGACCACAGAGCGAAAGACGAGGAGCTAAAAGCTCTGAAAAGGCGTATCCGGCTTCAGTCTGACAAGGTCCAGTGCAAAGAAATGCGTAAGGCCCTCCCAGGCTGCCTCGGGTGGAATAGGTTTGTTAAAGACTGGACGCCAAGAGATCTTATACTGGTCTCACGCACCAAGGTCCGCGATCGGGCACAGACGCTCTTATTCCAGCGGCATAAGGAGCAGTTCCAAGATGTCCCTGTGCCTCTGCTGTATCACCCCAAGGACAGCAGGAAGCAAAATATTGAGGTCCTCATACCTGGAACAGAAAACAAGGAAGTGCTCGTACTCAACGATGTTGTAGAGGTATCGATAGCTGCAGCTGAGAGTGCTATCACGACTGATGATTGGCGCCTGGGCTATGCCTTGACGATCCATTCTAGCCAGGGTCTTACCATCTCTGACCCACAGAAGGTCTGGATCATTGACGACTGGCTTACGTGGTCCAACCTCGTGTATCTGGCTGTCTCTCGGGTGGAGTATAGTCACCAGCTCAAACGGGTGGGGTGTCCGCCGGCCGAGGCAGCCGCAGATGTAATCGATTTGACAGCACAGTACATGCCTGTGCGCGCAACAATATCGAGGAAGCTTGTTAGTTATAAGAGTCTAGACCAGGCAAAAGGACTTCCTGGGTTTGACCTAAAAGTTGACTACATATTGCAACTTCACGAGGCCCAAAAAAACCATTGCGCTGCATGTAACTGTCTAATGTTGTGGTCGTATCGGCCGGCTGATATGCAGCAGTTTAGCGTCGATCGGCTAGACAACAGCAAGGGCCACTGCGTAGGAAACATACGGCTGACCTGTCTGGACTGCAACCGAAAAAGAGGGGGCGCAGCACTTATCGCCGCCTAGCCGTCCTCCGGACGGGTAAAAGCCTCGCGCAGCGAAGGGATTCAGTCGTCCTCCGGACGGGTAAAAGCCTCGCGCAGCGAAGGGTATATATCATATACATGCATGCCTCGAAATTCTATAACGTCCCCGAGACGAGCACTAGAACTTACTAAGTTATTATCAAGCACACCAGTTAATCTAATATCAGAAGCATTCCAGTCCTGTGGGTACTCTACAGTTTGAATCACTACCCAAAATCGCTCCTCCCCATTACAAACTTTTACGATGTCCCCTGATTTCAATCGCTGAAGCTCTTCATCGGGTGGGGCCCAAAATGTGCCTGGGTGTCGACGATGCATTTCTTGGGCATCTATTAGGAACATTGTTTCTGATGACGCCGTTCCGGCAAAGATTACATGAGTCTCCTTGTGTTCAATTGATTGCAAGAATCTTACCTGGAGGAAGCTCTGTCCCCTCAGGAACAAGCATCAACTCTTCACGCACAAACCCACGCTGTGGACCATCTTCCAAATAGTACACAGCAGGCTGGCCATTCTGCCGCAATACATTTCGGATCGAATGCAGGGTCACAGACCACACGGGGTCAGTAGCACGTTTTCGACCACCCTCGAGCTCGCCAGGCTGGTACAAATATCGAACCATTGCATCAGACGGGATCAGCGGCTCCTCGAGCCCTACAGGGCGTCCTGGAACGACAGATGAGGGTTGCGCAGTCACTCTCTGAAGTTTAATGGCATCCACAGGCTTCTTACCTGTCAGCCGAGTCGGCTCATTGTTTAAAGCCGCAACAACCGCAGGGAGTCGAGCCACCCATTCTGCAGACCGCTCAGAAGACCCACGGGCAGCAAGCAATAGCTCCTGAGCATACTGGTGACCAAAAAGCCGCTCGGCCAGAGTCCGGTTAAAACGTTCTACTATACCTTGGTCTCTATGGAGGTCCACACGCCCACGCCGTATTTCAGTCCCATGTTTTGCCATAAGTGTTGATACCGAGCCCATGAATTCTCTTCCCGGGTCGACCTGAAGAAGCTTTGGAAAAACTAGAGGGCCCCGTTTATAAATCCTCTCAAGGGCGTCTGCAACCTCTTGTGAATCTTTTGTAGCCAAGGGCTCTGCCTCTTTGTACCGGGAGGCTATATCGACGAGGGTCAAGGCGTATTTGTACGTGCGTCGTTTCACACGATCATGCGGCAGATATAATAAATCCCCTTGATGAACTTCGTTTGGCGCAGTCACGTTAAAATGTGGCCGTGGTATTCGTCGAGGAGCAGGCAAATAGAGCTGCCATATGTCTTGTTTCGAGAGCCAGTCCCGAGCATCCTTTTTGCTAACTCGGGCTGCCGCAGCAAGCTTCGGGATGGCCGCCAGCCCACGCCAATAGCCTTGAGGACTGTAGTAGAATTTCTCCATGATTGCTGACGTGCCGTCGGACTTCTCTGCCATAGAAAACTTCTTCAGTTTAGGAATATTTTCTACTACCTCCTTCGCGACTTTTTTTTAAGGCCCATCCCGAAGCGTGATTTCGCAGCCATAATCGCAGAAACCGTCTTAGCATCACGCTTTTCCCAGTCTGGAGCATCTGATAGTGCAATCTGCGATGCGGTAGCTGCCAGTACATCATCCGCATGATTCCGTCCGGGGGTATCTTTATGGGCTGCGTAGGCAACGTCGTGGTTTAGACAGGCACGATCAAGACTATTCACACCCCTATAGCCCTGAGAGAGGCGTTTGGCAATCTTGGTAAACGGCCCGCAATATGAGTATTTTCCAGTGTTTTGAAAAGTTCCACCCGGGACATCTTCAGATGGGACCCCTTTGGGGAGACGCATATGCATCTCGGGCAGAGGTAGGGCATTCATGGCACTGTTAAGAAGACCAGCACCTTCGCTGCGCGAGGCTTTTACCCGTCCGGAGGACGCAGGGAGAATTTGGCTCTTTCTAGCACCGCACACCGTGCAAACACCTCTCTTGGCTGGTCGGTTGTTCTTTAGAGTTATAGTCTCCTCATTTGAAGTGGGAGTGTGTTGTTTACAGCGGAGGCAATACATCTCTCCCTAAATATAGAAGTATGGAAATCTTAAATTTAGATCTTGATGAATCGAATCCACACGAGCACAAACACCATTGGCTGCTTCCTAGTAGCATCCGTTGTGTAATTTGCGGCCCGTCCGGATGTGGTAAAACAAACCTGATGCTCAATCTCCTCCTAAGAAAGGATTTCCTTAAATACAATAGACTGCATATATACTCACAATCCCTTAGACAAGAGAAATACCAGTGGCTGCAGGACTGGGCGGATGCCATTAAAGCAGTCACTGGGAAAGAGGTAGCCTCGTTTCACAGCATATCAGATGATATCATCCCAGTAGAGAGTCTGAACAAAAACGAACGTAGCATTATGGTATTTGATGACGTTATGTTGGAAAAACAAACCCCCATCGAGAAATACTTCAGCCAAGGCCGTCACGGTGGTGCGGACTCATTCTATCTAACGCAGAATTATTTCAGGATTCCCAAACAAACGATTCGAGATAATTGTAACATGCTTATCATATTTAATCAAGACACGAAAAACTTGCGCGCCATACATGACACCTATGTGTGTGGTGACATGCCTTTCGAAGAATTTCGAAACTTCTTTAGTGCGTGCACGCGCGAGCCGTACGGGTTCTGTTGTATCGATCTGACCAGCCGGGCCTATGATGGTCGGTATCGATGTGGATTTGATCGATTCTACATACCGAAGTCATCTATTTAAAGTAGGGATGAAATCTATTTGAAGTAGGGATGTGGCGCAAAGTAACCGACATGCGCAAACGTACAGCCCTCGTCCGGAACTACCTAGCGCTCAGAGACCAGGCGCGGCAACGCCTTCAAACAGAATCACTAGGGGAGTCGTCTCTGCAGGAAGAGGCAGCCAAACTTTTCAAACCAATCACCTCACACCAAGCAGCGGAGATAGGAAAAGTCACAGCCGCAATAGAGCGCTTGCCAGCACCTTCGCTGCGCGAGGCTTTTACCCGTCCGGAGGACACCGACGGCACGTCAAGACAAGCCTACGCACTCCACGGAGCGGCACCGACGGCACGTCAAGACATGCCTCTGCCGGTAGAAGATGCCCCCACGCTATATATTAGTCCCGACCAAGGGTTGGATATTGAAATAATAAGGCGCCACGGATTTAAGCCCCCCAGCGAACTCGACCTCAGCGACACACAAGAAATCGCCAACACCATCAATAGAGTCACTCACACTAACCGATATGTACTGGGAGCGGAAAAAAAGCGTAAAGCCACCACAGAAGAAAGAAAGCAGCAATTAACGATGGAAAAGGACGCTCTAAAACAATATAGTGAACGTCTTCGCCTACTAACACAGGGTTACAGGCTCGTCCGATCTAGTGGGGCTACTTCGCTGCGCGAGGCTTTTACCCGTCCGGAGGACGCTACAGCTACCGCTACTTCGCTGCGCGAGGCTTTTACCCGTCCGGAGGACGCTACAGGTAGTGGGTTGAAACTAAAGGGAAACCGGTTTGGATCCCTCACAATCGACCCGCAAGCTTTGCAGGCGGGGAAACTGCGGGCGTTCGATAATGGTGACAATCTTGTGTTCGAAGCCCCGGCAGATGATTCGCTTTACACTCTCCTCACAAAACGCTTTTTAAAAACGATGCAATATACCCCCGAGGCTGTCAAAACTTTCCAGCGGCTGGCTGAACTTGCGGGCTTGCCTCTCCATGGGCGAAAGAGCAAAAAACACCAGCTGATAAGGTCCTCCGGACGGGTAAAAGCCTCGCGCAGCGAAGGTGGGGCTTTGCAATATTATAAGGATCCAGAAGCGCTAGTTGAAAGGCTACAGCTATTAGCTGCCTCGAAGCGTGCAGGTAATACGGGCCTTGATAATGAAATTTCGGCTATTTTAGACGAGCTCCTTCGCAGTGGCGCGGCTCCTAAGGCTTTGATTCTCGAATTGAACAGAAGCCTCCTATAAGTGCATACCCCAAATGGAGTTTCAGTTACAGAAGATTGAAAGCCATCTTCGCCCTAAAGAGGGTAACTCTTTCGTATTTTCGTCAAACAGCACCGACTGGACAACCACCTTCTCTCCGCCCTTTTACCTCGAACCCAACAATAAGTACGAATTAGCTCTAGTCAATTTGGAGACATATAACGCTGTCCCCAACATTACAGAAAGTAATAATACTTTCGTCTACAGCCCAGACGCAGGGGTTACCTGGAAGACAATTTCATTACCAGAAGGAAGCTACGAACTCGCTCAAATCAACGATGAGATTCAATGCCAGCTGAAGGGCAGCGGTGATTGGAATTCTGAGACGCAGGCACATAACATAGTTGTAGGAGCAAACAGGGCGACATTACGTGCCAACATCGAGATTACGAACCCTAGCTACAGAGTTGACATGAGCAAATCTACCATTGCGTCGACTCTCGGATTCGAGCCGAGGGTGCTATCCACTACTGGATTCCACACAGGGGACAAACCAGTAGACATTTCAACACTTAGTAGCATACTTGTAAACTGCGATCTAGTCGGTGGTTCTTACCTGAATGGCACCAACCACCCCGTTCTGTACAGCTTCTACCCAGGCGTACAACCTGGATTTAAGATCATTGAGACTCCACACAATTTGGTTTATTTGCCGGTAAGCCAGCGTGGCAGTATTCAAAGAATACGCTTGTGGCTAACGGATCAGAATGGCTCTCAATTGAATCTCCGAGGGGAACGAATTACAGCTAGATTACATCTTCGGCAGATTTGAAGTAAAATTCTTACATTAAACATTTTGACTGTCATTATAGAAAATCTTCTAAGCTACCATGTTGAGAATTTCGCGGAACGTGGCAGAGGGAAACCGGCGGATGAAAAGACAGCGCTATGTAATCGAAAAAGGCCTGTCGGACTGGATACAACCCGTGGTGCGGGCTATTGGGGGTGTCGGTAAATTCGTTGTGGCAAACAAAGGCGCTATAGCAAATGTAGCGGACGTGGCCGGTAAAGTTGCTAAGGCCGGCGCTACAACCGCAGCCTCAATTAAGCAAATCGCTGACATAGTCCGCAGCAAAGCACGCTCGTCCACGCGAGCCGCTACAGGGCCGGAGAGAGTTATCTCTGAAAAAACCTTAGAGATTCTGCATGGGCTTGCGGCCCCCACGACTGAAGCGGCACGTCAAAATATCAACAGTCGGATAGCAGGCTCGGGTTTTAGGAAAATTCTTTATTAGAAAATAGAATTGTTTCTATATCTGAAGTAAATTTTCTATGGCGGATATACAAGAAATTACCGATGAAATGTTGACTCTTGTAGAGCAGACGCTTGTTGACGAGAGCATCGAGTCGTACGTCTACAAGGAGTATCACCCACAAAACCCCGCCACAATAAACAACAATCAGGATATAGCAATCGAAGTAAACTTCCAAGACGTTTACACACACCCGTCTAAAAGTTTTCTCAATGTTGAAGGGAGGCTAGCATCCGGCACAGAAGTCGACTACACACCTACAACGCTTGCTTCGCTCGTAAATAACGCCGTTATGTACATGTTCTCGCGGCTAAGGTACCGGCTCAATGATCAAGATATTGAGAATGTTCTCAACCCTGGCCAAGCCACAACAATTAAGGGCCTGTTGACATATGGAAATGATTTTTCAAAGGCCGAGGGTCTTAACATGTGCTGGCAAAAAGATACCTCAGCGGCGGCTGAATCAGCTAATACTGGGTGGGAGGCCCGACGGCAGCTAGTAGTGGTCAAGCCGAATCCAAGCGGGACGTTTTCGTTCTGCGTCCCGTTAAGCCACCTGTTCAGTTTTTGCGAGGACTACTGCAAGGTGGTTTATGGTTGTAAACATTCGTTGATATTATCTCGTGAATCAGATACCAAAGGCATATTTCGCGATGCTGCGGCGCCTAGAGGGAAAGTCACGCTAACTAAGCTTGCCTGGGTAATACCGCACGTCATGCCTTCTTTGGCTGCCAAGACAGAATTAGTAGAGCAGATAGGCGCTAAAATAAAGGTGCCGATATCTTTTCGAGCTCTTCAATGTGAAAGCTTTGCCGTGCCGGAAGCCAGTTCGTTTACCTGGACTCTCTCCATTACGTCGGGCACTGAAAAACCACGATGGCTTTTGGTGGCTTTCCAAACCAACCGCGATAGCCAGACCAGCAATCCGGCTTGCTTTGACCATGTAAATTTAACTGACATTCATGTGAGGTTAAATACCGATCAGTATCCTGACTCCGAGGAAAAAATGGACTTTGTACAGCGAAAGATTTCCAGGGCTTACAAGAGGTTATGTGACTTTAAGGCAGAATACTATGGTATTGAGGGAAGCGTGTCCTCAAACCAGGTGACTCCGCTCGAATTTGTAGAATTATACCCAATCCACGTCATCGATGTCCGCAGACAGTCGGAGCGGTTGAAAACGGCCGTCCAAACCGTACAGGTCAGGGCGACTTTTGCTTCTAACGTGCCAGCTGGAACCATGGCCTACGCAGTGCTCATTAGCGACCGCCTGCTGACGCTAGAGTCTGACGGCACGAAATTTAGCAAATTGTATTAAACAAAAATCTCCATCAATATACAGTATAGGAAAATGAAGTATACTCCTTTTGGGTTAACACTTACGCAGGGGCAGAAAGAATCATTGGCAAAAGCCGCCCATGATGGGGTAGGCGTTACTATTCGGCTGACGGTTGAGCAGCTTCATGGCGACGATACCCTGGGGCTCACTAAGCGCCAAATAGCTCACCTTGAGAAGAAACGCGCCGCCAGTGCTGGGGCCGAGCTCGTTATTTCCAAAACACAGCTAGCGGCTCAAAAAACGGGTGGGTTTCTCCCGTTTTTGCCCTTAATATTAGGCGGGCTCGCTGCAGCGGGGTCGCTAGCAGGAGGTAGTGCGGCTATCGCGAAAGCAGTCGACGATAAAAAAGCGAGTGCTCGAGCCCAGGCTGAGGCCGAGTGCCACAATCGTGAGGTTGAGAAACAGCTTGCTGCAGGTTCGGGGTTGTTTTTGGCACCTAGCACGGGGCGCGGCATGTGCCCCAAATGCAAGGGGTCAGGGCTCTACTTGGCGCCCCAAAAAAAGTAGAACCCCTGAGCAATTTTGATATTGAAAAGGCCGGCCGTACCATCCCCCACTTTCGTGGCGTGTTTTCACGAAACACCCTGCCTAACAAGATTTCTCAGAAAGAATGCGGCATAGTTAATCTCGACTCCAGCAGTGGTGGGGGCACCCACTGGGTGGCGTATTACAAAGATGGCCGTACGATTTGTTATTTCGATAGTTTTGGGTTGGATCCCCCCAAGGAACTCGTGGAATATCTGTCCTCCGGACGGGTAAAAGCTTCGCGCAGCGCCTCCGGACGGGTAAAAGCTTCGCGCAGCGCCTCCGGACGGGTAAAAGCTTCGCGCAGCGAGGGTCTTCCTATACAGACACAAACGTTCCAACTGCAGAGACCCGAAGAGGTTATCTGCGGCCACCTATGTCTTCGAGTGTTGTGTGAACTCGCAGCTGGAAATGCTTTTAAAAATGTGATCTTACACATAGCTAAACAGAGAGTGTGATGCCTGTGGATAAGTTTTATATGGGTCATAGCACCGGCTGTGGAGCGGCGGCGGCCTCGTGGGGCAGCCCAGTCGGCCTCGTACATAGGGCTGGCGATACAATGCTAGGTGACCTATCATTGGGGGGCTTCCAGCTGAAAGCCGTAGGGAGCCCTTTAGATTCTAGCGATGCGGCTACTAAAGAGTATGTTGACGCACGTGATGTCCTGCCTCTATCCGGAGGAAGTATGAGCGGTGCTCTCCATATGGGTGGCAACGAAATTGCGGGTCTTGCTGATCCACAAACAGATCAAAGCGCGGCAACCAAAAAATACGTTGACGCCCTCGTTATATCCACAATGGATATATTAAACGCTAAAGTCCTACAGCTGGATGGATCAAAAGCACCAACCCACGACATTAAGTGGGGTCATCACAAAATATCCGAGCTCGCCGACCCCGAAGCACCCCAAGACGCGGCCACTAAGGCATATGTTGAGGACACCATAAAAGATGAGCTCGTGAGAGCCTTGGGGCAACGCTACGATATATATGAGATTTCCTTGCAATGGACGTTATCTAGGACCTTATCGATCACCCCGATTGGGAACCCTCAGCTTACACAGGATCCGCGTAACGAAGGCGACAGAAAAGCAATCCTTTCCATAAGAGCGCCTGGGGTCTATAAGATTCAGTTGGTAGGACTGCGCAATGGGAGTATCCGCGAGTCGATTGACCTCTCGCTGCATATAGGCCCTCCCCCTGCGTTAGTGTTACAACATACGATAACAGACTACATCCATTTCAACACCTCGGGAGTGTGTGTGATATCACAACCCTCGTCTTTAGAATTATCGATATCGATATCATCTGTGCGACCACCCATCAGTAATAGTATAAAGGTCCTTAATATAAAGGCAACTCTCCTCATTGAGAAACTGTGGTAGTTCGGGTCAATTCAACAAATATATTAGTTTATAATATCGAATATGCCAGTATTACTACTATGCCAGTAGACAAGTTCTTGCAAGGTTCAAGCAATGAGCACAGACCTAAGGTCTGGGCCACGAGGAATTGCTTCGCCAACCTCGGAGATGTTCGAGGATTCGATGATCCGGGGGGCGCGGGGGTGATTTATGGGATGGAGTTAGCCAAAGGAGGCCTTTATCGGCGGGCCGCCATAGAAAGTCATACAAGTGGTTTTGAACCCAATTGGGAGCTCAGGCTGGACCTAGCCATGCGCTATATAGATTTGCAAAGTCCGGCCGAGGGTGGTATTACAAAAGTGGTATGGCTAATGAACGCTGGCGGCATGTTTGTCGGCTATCGCCCGTCCGGCGCAGAGCCGATGACCCTCAATGGGCACGTTAATTCTTACTACCTGGGTCCGAAGGGAGTTAACGTTGCGAAGTTACAGGCTCAAACAACGGTTCCAAGAGACCTAGAAATCTTAAGAAAACCCCCAAAGGGGTCTGTGATATATCTAGAAATTGAGACGGGCAGTATGCTCCCCAGCGCCCCGATCGAGATTTTGCCTGGGGTGTCAATCAAGTGGAAACGCCCCGAAATGACGGGTTTGGTTATAAAAATTGGGGAGGGGAAGGCAGACCTCTCAACGAATGTTAGCGATTTGGAAGCAAACGCGGTGTTTGAAAAAATATCCCTTGAATTTATATTCAGTGGATTGTCGTTTTACTTTAAACGGCTACTTTTTAGCCTGTCCCCGGTAAGTGATCGCGTTATTGAGCACCTAATTAAACAGATAAAAAGTTCTGCATAAAGCTTTATATACCTGTTCTGCCTGTCTATGTATCCCACACTAGACGCGTCAGTTGATCGGCCTGTCGACCAGTCCTACCGCATTCAAGAGGTTGTCCGCCTGCGAAAATGTTTGGAGGACGAGAGAGATAAACGGACGTCCCTATACAAGAAATATCGGCGCGGTGCTAATAGTCTAGACGGTATTGATACGGCACTGTTTACAGTCACAGCTGGGATGGGCGTTGGCGGTATTGCGCTTCTTTCAACCGTTATCATGGCTCCTGTAGCTCTAGGACTAGAGATTGGGGCCCTAGCTTGTGGCACCTTCGGGGCAGTCAGTAAGCTGGTAGCTCGCCAGCTGAATCTGAAGGCTAAGAAGCACGATGAGATTCGTGTTCTGGCTGAAAGTAAGCTAAACACCATCGCCGGAATTGTATCCACAGCCCTAGAAGACGGCAATATTTCCGATGTGGAATTTAAACTAGTTGTTGCCGAATTTGATAAGTATCGGGCTATGAAGGAAAAGATTCGGTCTAAAACCCGAGAGCTGGATGACGCATCAAAAAAAGAATGGATGGAGAGAGGGAAAGAGGAAGTAATTACAGAATTCGTCAAATATCGTGGCGGTGCGCCGCAAAAATAACTTGTGCATGTGGTGACGCCTCTGAATGTCTTCCTCCCCCGTATACACCTTCGCTGCGCGAGGCCCGTCTGGAGGACGCACCTAAAGTACCAAGCGCTCCATCACAGTTAATAAATCTGTGCCCTACAATTAAAGCCGAGAAAGTTATTCCGGTATGGATAAACCGGTATGGATAAACCACTATATACTATGGATAGAATCCCAACAATCAAGGAGGTTAAAAGTGGTAAACGAATACGGATTCTTCTCCGCAGGGGCTATGATGTACTAGAACTTAAAAAATCCGACGGGTCAGCTGTTGTGTTCAGACGACCAGCACCCTCTAACCGCCCACCTGAGTATCGAGTATTGGAGGTAGAGCCCTCCTGATTGTTTGTAATTCGCTGCGCGAGGCTTTTACCCGTCCGGAGGACGGGAAATCCCCTCTTCACGTTCCGTGGCTAAGTGGGGACAGCCCATTCTAAAAATAAAAACCCGTCACGGGACTGATTTTTCGGTCACAGGACTGATTTTTCGGTCACAGGTCCGATAAAAAGCCGATGAGCTGTGTGACCAAAAAAGTTGGCCTGTGACAGCTTTTCTTGTCCTGTGACCGCTTTTCTTGTCCCGTGACAGGTTTTTATTTTTAGAATGGGCTTCATGGATACAACTGAAAACAACGATTAACTATCGCTGCGCGAGGCTTTTACCCGTCCGGAGGACAAGTAATATCGGGAGTTCCCGAAATTAGATGTCGATGTTTACCGCTGGGAGTTGCCTCGTCCCTCTTCATCCTCATAATCATCATCACTATCATGAACCAAATAGAAACGCTCTTTAGCATCTCTTTCCCTACAATATCTAGATGTCACGCTCGGCCGTATACATTCATCAGAGTAAAATAGCTTCCTCCACTCATCTGTATTGTGCATGGCGTAAAATAACTCTTCCCTCACAGCATCAAAGCGTTCATTACACTCGCGTCTCAGAATTTCTTCCCTTAATACCCGTGGGAGATTATCCAAAGACAACCCCGTCCACCACCCCAGGGCCTTCAAGGCTTTGGTTAGTTCCAAATCTTGACGCTCGCACCTCCGGACTTCCATGATTTTTCTTATTGTTAATTCTTGAAGGGAGTCCACTGTCTCTCGCGCATATTCATCGGAGTATTCGTGCTCGCTCATGTTGAGTTTGGTATATTCATAGGTTCACATTTCTCTAATTGCCAATTTCAATCCTTGCTAGACGTTTAAACTCCTTCTGAAAGGCTCTCGCTCGTGCTATACTTTGTCTAACGATTATGCGCCGATACCCACATCCTCCACAGAGACTATGCTTGTTTGCGACGCCCACTCCGCACACCCTACATGGCTTTGTACCAACGCCTTTCCGCAATCTAGCGAGGTGTACCTTACAGTATTCGCCCATGCAGCTTTTACCGCATAGCTCTTTAGTGCTGAGAGTCAGCCACTGGCATGTGTTGTGTCCTCTAGGCATGGTTTCGATGGGTATATCCAATGGTGTACACATGTCTCTAATAGGGTGGCGGGGGCTAGCAAAGTGGTACCCATGAGAGGGCGCCAGCGGGGTAGCTCTGGGGGGGCTTATTCGGCCGGGCGTGAGACAAAAGATACGCGCCCGTGGGCCAGTCAGCCGCGTGCGTTGGACCTCCCAGAGGCAACAGCAGCGGTACCTCTGGGGGGGCTTATTCGGCCGGGGCGTGCGAAAAAGATACCCACCCAGAGTCCAGTCGCGCCCTTTGGATACGCGCCCGTGGGCCAGTCAGCCGCGTGCGTTGGACCTCCCAGAGGCAACAGCAGCGGGTACCTCTGGGGGGGCTTATTCGGCCGGGGCGTGCGAAAAAAGGCGCGGCTGGACTGTGGGTGGGTATCTTTTTTCGCCCCGTGGGCCAGTCAGCCGCGTGCGTTGGACCTCCCAGAGGCAACAGCAGCGGTACCTCTGGGGGGGCTTATTCGGCCGGGGCGTGCGAAAAAAAGATCTCGCCGTGATCCAGTCAGCCGCGTGCGTTGGACCTCCCAGAGGCAACAGCAGCGGCACCTCTGGGGGGTGCCATTCGGGGCGGGCGTGCTAAAAAAGATACCCGCCCAGAGTCGCGCCCGTGGGGCAGTCAGCCGCGTGCGTTGGACCTCCCAGAGGCAACATCAGTCAGCCGCGTGCGTTGGACCTCCCAGAGGCAACAGCAGCGGGTACCTCTGGGGGGCGCCATTCGGGGCGGGCGTGCTAAAAAAGATACCCACCCAGAGTCCAGTCGCGCCCAGTGCTGCTAAAGATAGATATATAGATCCAGAAGCTTTTCGAAAATAGTAAGAGACAAGTCTCAGAATATCTTGAGGCCTGTGCTGGATATTTGGAACACATGCTGTAAACACAGCTTCATCGCGTGAAAAGATTTTTTACCTAATACAAGCCAGCCAACAGCAGTAGTGTCTAGATGAATAACACACATTTTATATACAATTTCACGTAATTTCAAAAATATGTTCACTGCACCGGACTTTATACAGCCCCGTTTTCTTATTTAAGACAGTATTGGCTTATCTGTGAGCAAAGGAAGATAACTTTCAATTTTTGTGAGAAATTATAAATAATTAATATTTGCAACCACAAATTAAGGAAAGGTACATGATACTTTAGAATATGCAATTTATTAGAGAAATTTTTAAAGATCTTGCATATTTTATGTGAAAATTATTTTCTCGGAAACAATATGCATATGAATAACACTTTTGACAATTTACAATTACAATATATCGACGTATAAAGAACTATTAATGTGACAGGAGTTGCTTCCCTTATAATTAAACAAAATACTTTTTAAATTTCTTATGCATGTGAGTTTATATTGACACTTTCATCAACAATTCAATGGTAGAACACTTTTTTGCATTTAAGTTTGATGTGTTAGAACGAACCATGCCTGTAAATATTATGCAACATTTAAATATATATTCTTCAAAGAATTATTATATTCCTTAGCTGATAATCAACTGTTTAAAGTTTCTCAACATTTTTATAGATCACAGGGGTCGAAAGAAGCTAATTGACAAAAATTACCGGATGCCGTCTCATCACTTTACAGTAGAGCCTAGAAGATATAATTTTTGAGGGAGAGAGAGATATACAAAAACACTAGGAAAATACTATGCAGTTGAAATTTCAAAATTGTAGTAGAAAAGGGGAGAGGAGTTGGAGATAGACAATTGCACATAATGCATGTCACTGGAGAGGGAGAGTGGCATTTTAAAAGTCTAATATTAAGAGAGAGAGAGAGAGAGAGAGAGAAAGAGCGAAAAAGAGAGATGCAGTTATATATATATATATATATATATATATATATATATATATATATATATATATATTAAACATTAAGATATAGATAGAAGAAAGAAAATGATGGAAAGGCATTTTAAATTTCAAGCATTTATACATAGAGATTAAAATGTTGGAGTTAAGAGAGTTTATATTTCTAGCATCAAAAGTTAACCTTTTGAAAATCCTAGAATGACCACAGAGACAATTTAAAGCACTAGCATGAAGATAAAAGCAATTTAAAATCTTAGTATGAAAAGAGATACATTTAAAAGTTCTACTATTAAGAAAGAAACAGTTAAAAATGCTAATATGAAAGCAGCTTAAAATCCTGTTATAAAAATAACGATAGAAAATTACA
The DNA here is from genome assembly GCA_032433765.1 of Megaustenia siamemsis. Taxonomy (NCBI): domain Eukaryota; kingdom Metazoa; phylum Mollusca; class Gastropoda; order Stylommatophora; family Ariophantidae; genus Megaustenia; species Megaustenia siamemsis. Next base: position 6,067,176 of record JAVIAB010000050.1, read on the forward strand.
TCTCAAGCATTACAATAGAGAGACAGTTATTCTTTTTAATTTTTTAATTGAGAATCAAGTTCTGAATAGTTTATCAACCTTGTAGTAACATGTATTATATAGGGTGTTTATAATGTCTCTGTGCGCTGACTCGATCAATATATAGAAAAGAAAGGAGCAGCAGGGGTCTACATAGAGTAACAACAACAACAACAACAACAAAACACTAGGGATATGGAAAAGATAGCAACAGGGAAATATTGTCACACTTACGATGCAGAAATGCAAGCAATAATGTTGGCAATAGAAAAACTGCTGAACAGTAATCTTAGCCCACAGCCTGTAGAGTTTTTGACAGATGCAAGATTTGTGCTCCAGGCACCGCAATCCAGAAAGTTGCTACATCTGCAAATTTTATTGACTGAACACTACAAACACCATAGGATTGCCCTGCAGTGGATCCCATTTCACTATGGATACCAGGAAACTAGAGAGCAGATCAGCTTTCAAAAGAAGGTGCAACAGGCACACAAGCAAATGCGCCGGGTACATGCCATCATAAGAAACAGATAATCAAATCAATCAGACGATCAAATGCTCTAAATCCGGATGCCTTTCATAATATGAATAGATCGGAACAAGTTATCATTATACGCATTAGAACAGGACACAATTGACTCCACAGTCATGTGTCTACAAAATTCAATATCGGTACCTCAACTACATGTACATGTGGACATTCGCCCAAGACAGCAGAACACATATTTCAAGAATGCACTGAATATAGTGAAAAAAAGGTGAGGGTGCCCCCGTCACGCCATGTGGCGTATAGGGAATATGGTATTAGTGACCATACATTTTACAGACCTTCAGCACATGATTTTTGGGGTAATGTGGTACGTATTACGCCCGTGACGCTACTCAATATGGTATTCTGTGGAAAATCCCACATATCCCATTAATACAATACTACAGACAAAACTATATGGACCACTGCAAGAATAACAAAAGACGGTAACAATTATACAGGAAACGACCTTGCAGATATAGACAATACTTTCGCGCGAACGAAAGATAGAGATATAGATCCAGAAGCTTTTCGAAAATAGTAAGAGACAAGTCTCAGAATATCTTGAGGCCTGTGCTGGATATTTGGAACACATGCTGTAAACACAGCTTCATCGCGTGAAAAGATTTTTTACCTAATACAAGCCAGCCAACAGCAGTAGTGTCTAGATGAATAACACAAATTTTATATACAATTTCAAGTAATTTCAAAAATATGTTCACTGCACCGGACTTTATACAGCCCCGTTTTCTTATTTAAGACAGAATTGGCTTTCTGTGAGCAAAGGAAGATAACTTTTAATTTTTGTGAGAAATTATAAATAATTAACATTTACAACCACAAATTAAAGAAAGGTACATGATACTTTAGAATATGCAATTTCTTATAGAAATTTTCAAAGATCTTGCATATTTTATGTGAAAATTATTTTCTGGGAAACAATATGCATATAAATAACACTTTTGACAATTTACAATTACAATATATCGACGTATAAAGAACTATTAATGTGACAGGAGTTGCTTCCCTTATAATTAAACAAAATACATTTTAAATGTCTTATGCATGTGAGTTTATATTGACACTTTCATCAACAATTCAATGGTAGAACACTTTTTTGCATTTAAGTTTGATGTGTTAGAACAAACCATGCCTGTAAATATTATGCAACATTTAAATATATATTCTTCAAAGAATTATTATATTTCTTAGCTGATAATCAACTGTTTAAAGTTTCTCAACATTTTTATAGATCACAGGGGTCGAAAGAAGCTAATTTACAAAAATTACCGGATGCCGTCTCATCACTTTACAGTAGAGCCTAGAAGATATAATTTTTGAGGGAGAGAGAGATATACAAAAACACTAGGAAAATACTATGCAGTTGAAATTTCAAAATTGTAGTAGAAAAGGGGAGAGGAGTTGGAGATAGACAATTGCACATAATGCATGTCACTGGAGAGTGGCATTTTAAAAGTCTAATATTAAGAGAGAGAGAGAGAGAGAGAGAGAGAGAGAGAGAGAGAAAGAGCGAAAAAGAGAGATGCAGTTATATATATATATATATATATATATATATATATATATATATATATATATATTAAACATTAAGATATAGATAGAAGAAAGAAAATGATGGAAAGGCATTTTAAATTTCAAGCATTTATACATAGAGATTAAAATGTTGGAGTTAAGAGAGTTTATATTTCTAGCATCAAAAGTTAACCTTTTGAAAATCCTAGAATGACCACAGAGACAATTTAAAGCACTAGCATGAAGATAAAAGCAATTTAAAATCTTAGTATGAAAAGAGATACATTTAAAAGTTCTACTATTAAGAAAGAAACAGTTAAAAATGCTAATATGAAGCTTAAAATCTTGTTATGAAAATAACGATAGAAAATTACATCTCAAGCATTACAATAGAGAGACAGTTATTCTTTTTAATTTTTTAATTGAGAATCAAGTTCTGAATAGTTTATCAACCTTGTAGTAACATGTATTATATAGGGTGTTTATAATGTCTCTGTGCGCTGACTCGATCAATATATAGAAAAGAAAGGAGCAGCAGGGGTCTACATAGAGTAACAACAACAACAACAACAACAACAAAACACTAGGGATATGGAAAAGATAGCAACAGGGAAATATTGTCACACTTACGATGCAGAAATGCAAGCAATAATGTTGTGAATAGAAAAACTGCTGAACAGTAATCTTAGCCCACAGCCTGTAGAGTTTTTGACAGATGCAAGATCTGTGCTCCAGGCAACGCAATCCAGAAAGTTGCTACATCTGCAAACTTTATTGACTGAACTCTACAAACACCATTGGATTGCCCTGCAGTTGATCCCATTTCACTATGGAATACCAGGAAACTAGAGAGCAGATCAGCTTTCGAAAGAAGGTGCAACAGGCACACAACCAAATGCGCCGGTTACATACCATCATAAGAAACAGATAATCAAATCAATCAGACGATCAAATGCTCTAAATCCGGATGCCTTTCATAATATGAATAGATTGGAACAAGTTATCATTATACGCATTAGAACAGGACACAATTGACTCCACAATCATGTGTCTACAAAATTCAATATCGGTACCTCAACTACATGTACATGTGGACATTCGCCCAAGACAGCAGAACACATATTTCAAGAATGCACTGAATATAGTGAAAAAAAGGTGAGGGTGCCCCCGTCACGCCATGTGGCGTATAGGGAATATGGTATTAGTGACCATACATTTTACAGACCTTCAGCACATGATTTTTGGGGTAATGTGGTACGTATTACGCCCGTGACGCTACTCAATATGGTAGGCTGTGGAAAATCCCACATATCACATTAATACAATACTACAGACAAAACTATATGGACCACTGCAAGAATGACAAAAGACGGTAACATTTATACAGGAAACGACATTGCAGATATAGACAATACTTTCGCGCGAACGAAAGATAGCTATATAGATCCAGAAGCTTTTCGAAAATAGTAAGAGACAAGTTTCAGAATATCTTGAGGCCTGTGCTGGATATTTGGAACACATGCTGTAAACACAGCTTCATCGCGTGAAAAGATTTTTTACCTAATACAAGCCAGCCAACAGCAGTAGTGTCTAGATGAATAACACAAATTTTATATACAATTTCACGTAATTTCAAAAAATATGTTCACTGCACCGGACTTTATACAGCCCCGTTTTCTTATTTAAGACAGTATTGACTTTCTGTGAGCAAAGGAAGATAACTTTCAATTTTTGTGAGAAATTATAAATAATTAATATTTGCAACCACAAATTAAGGAAAGGTACATGATACTTTAGAATATTCAATTTCGTAGAGAAATTTTTAAAGATCTTGCATATTTTATGTGAAAATTATTTTCTCGGAAACAATATGCATATAAATAACACTTTTGACAATTTACAATTACAATATATCGACGTATAAAGAACTATTAATGTGACTGGAGTTGCTTCCCTTATAATTAAACAAAATACTTTTTAAATTTCTTATGCATGTGAGTTTATATTGACACTTTCATCAACAATTCAATGGTAGAACACTTTTTTGCATTTAAGTTTGATGTGTTAGAACGAACCATGCCTGTAAATATTATGCAACATTTAAATATATATTCTTCAAAGAATTATTATATTTCTTAGCTGATAATCAACTGTTTAAAGTTTCTCAACATTTTTATAGATCACAGGGGTCCAAAGAAGCTAATTTACAAAAATTACCGGATGCCGTCTCATCACTTTACAGTAGAGCCTAGAAGATATAATTTTTGAGGGAGAGAGAGATATACAAAAACACTATGAAAATACTATGCAGTTGAAATTTCAAAATTGTAGTAGAAAAGGGGAGAGGAGTTGGAGATAGACAATTGCACATAATGCATGTCACTGGAGAGGGAGAGTGGCATTTTAAAAGTCTAATATTAAGAGAGAGAGCGAGAAGAGCGAAAAAGAGACATGCAGTTATATATATATTAAACATTAAGATATAGATAGAAGAAAGAAAATGATGGAAAGGCATTTTAAATTTCAAGCATTTATACATAGAGATTAAAATGTTGGAGTTAAGAGAGTTTATATTTCTAGCATCAAAAGTTAACCTTTTGAAAATCCTAGAATGACCACAGAGACAATTTAAAGCACTAGCATGAAGATAAAAGCAATTTAAAATCTTAGTATGAAAAGAGATACATTTAAAAGTTCTACTATTAAGAAAGAAACAGTTAAAAATGCTAATATGAAAGCAGCTTAAAATCCTGTTATGAAAATAACGATAGAAAATTACATCTCAAGCATTACAATAGAGAGACAGTTATTCTTTTTAATTTTTTAATTGAGAATCAAGTTCTGAATAGTTTATCAACCTTGTAGTAACATGTATTATATAGGGTGTTTATAATGTCTCTGTGCGCTGACTCGATCAATATATAGAAAAGAAAGGAGCAGCAGGGGTCTACATAGAGTAACAACAACAACAACAACAACAAAAACACTAGGGATATGGAAAAGATAGCAACAGGGAAATATTGTCACACTTACGATGCAGAAATGCAAGCAATAATGTTGGCAATAGAAAAACTGCTGAACAGTAATCTTAGCCCACAGCCTGTAGAGTTTTTGACAGATGCAAGATCTGTGCTCCAGGCACCGCAATCCAGAAAGTTGCTTTATCTGCAAATTTTATTGACTGAACACTACAAACACCATAGGATTGCCCTGCAGTGGATCCCATTTCACTATGGAATACCAGGAAACTAGAGAGCAGATCAGCTTTCAAAAGAAGGTGCAACAGGCACACAACCAAATGCGCCTGTTACATACCATCATAAGAAACAGATAATCAAATCAATCAGACGATCAAATGCTCTAAATCCGGATGCCTTTCATAATATGAATAGATTGGAACAAGTTATCATTATACGCATTAGAAAAAGACACAATTGACTCCACAGTCATGTGTCTACAAAATTCAATATCGGTACCTCAACTACATGTACATGTGGACATTCGCCCAAGACAGCAGAACACATATTTCAAGAATGCACTGAATATAGTGAAAAAAAGGTGAGGGTGCCCCCGTCACGCCATGTGGCGTATAGGGAATATGGTATTAGTGACCATACATTTTACAGACCTTCAGCACATGATTTTTGGGGTAATGTGGTACGTATTACGCCCGTGACGCTACTCAATATGGTAGGCTGTGAAAAATCCCACATATCCCATTAATACAATACTACAGACAAAACTATATGGACCACTGCAAGAATAACAAAAGACGGTAACAATTATACAGGAAACGACATTGAAGATATAGACAATACTTCAGGCGAACGAAAGATAGATATATAGATCCAGAAGCTTTTCGAAAATAGTAAGAGACAAGTCTCAGAATATCTTGAGGCCTGTGCTGGATATTTGGAACACATGCTGTAAACACAGCTTCATCGCGTGAAAAGATTTTTTACCTAATACAAGCCAGCCAACAGCAGTAGTGTCTAGATGAATAACACAAATTGTATATACAATTTCACGTAATTTAAAAAATATGTTCACTGCACTGGACTTTATACAGCCCCGTTTTCTTATTTAAGACAGTATTGACTTTCTGTGAGCAAAGGAAGATAACTTTTAATTTTTGTGAGAAATTATAAATAATTAATATTTACAACCACAAATTAAGGAAAGGTACATGATACTTTAGAATATGCAATTTCTTATAGAAATTTTCAAAGATCTTGCATATTTTATGTGAAATTTTTTTTCTGGGAAACAATATGCATATGAATAACACTTTTGACAATTTACAATTACAATATATCGACGTATAAAGAACTATTAATGTGACAGGAGTTGCTTCCCTTATAATTAAACAAAATACTTTTTAAATTTCTTATGCATGTGAGTTTATATTGACACTTTCATCAACAATTCAATGGTAGAACACTTTTTTGCATTTAAGTTTGATGTGTTAGAACGAACCATGCCTGTAAATATTATGCAACATTTAAATATATATTCTTCAAAGAATTATTATATTCCTTAGCTGATAATCAACTGTTTAAAGTTTCTCAACATTTGTAAAGATCACAGGTCCAAAGAAGCTAATTTACAAAAATTACCGGATGCCGTCTCATCACTTCACAGTAGAGTCTAGAAGATATAATTTTAGAGGGAGAGAGAGATATACAATAACACTATGAAAATACTATGCAGTTGAAATTTCAAAATTGTAGTAGAAAAGGGGAGAGGAGTTGGAGATAGACAATTGCACATAATGCATGTCACTGGAGAGTGGCATTTTAAAAGTCTAATATTAAGAGAGAGAGAGAGAGAGAGAGAGAGAGAGAGAGAGAGAAAGAGCGAAAAAGAGAGATGCAGTTATATATATATATATATATATATATATATATATATATATATATATATATATTAAACATTAAGATATAGATAGAAGAATGAAAATGATGGAAAGGCATTTTAAATTTCAAGCATTTATACATAGAGATTAAAATGTTGGAGTTAAGAGAGTTTATATTTCTAGCATCAAAAGTTAACCTTTTGAAAATCCTAGAATGACCACAGAGACAATTTAAAGAACAAGCATGAAGATAAAAGCAATTTAAAATCTTAGTATGAAAAGAGATACATTTAAAAGTTCTACTATTAAGAAAGAAACAGTTAAAAATGCTAATATGAAAGCAGCTTAAAATCCTGTTATGAAAATAACGATAGAAAATTACATCTCAAGCATTACAATAGAGAGACAGTTATTCTTTTTAATTTTTTAATTGAGAATCAAGTTCTGAATAGTTTATCAACCTTGTAGTAACATGTATTATATAGGGTGTTTATAATGTCTCTGTGCGCTGACTCGCTCAATATATAGAAAAGAAAGGAGCAGCAGGGGTCTACATAGAGTAACAACAACAACAACAACAACAAAACACTAGGGATATGGAAAAGATAGCAACAGGGAAATATTGTCACACTTACGATGCAGAAATGCAAGCAATAATGTTGGCAATAGAAAAACTGCTGAACAGTAATCTTAGCCCACAGCCTGTAGAGTTTTTGACAGATGCAAGATTTGTGCTCCATGCACCGCAATCCAGAAAGTTGCTTTATCTGCAAATTTTATTGACTGAACACTACAAACACCATAGGATTGCCCTGCAGTGGATCCCATTTCACTATGGAATACCAGGAAACTAGAGAGCAGATCAGCTTTCAAAAGAAGGTGCAACAGGCACACAACCAAATGCGCCTGTTACATACCATCATAAGAAACAGATAATCAAATCAATCAGACGATCAAATGCTCTAAATCCGGATGCCTTTCATAATATGAATAGATTGGAACAAGTTATCATTATACGCATTAGAACAAGACACAATTGACTCCACAGTCATGTGTCTACAAAATTCAATATCGGTACCTCAACTACATGTACATGTGGACATTCGCCCAAGACAGCAGAACACATATTTCAAGAATGCACTGAATATAGTGAAAAAAAGGTGAGGGTGCCCCCGTCACGCCATGTGGCGTATAGGGAATATGGTATTAGTGACCATACATTTTACAGACCTTCAGCACATGATTTTTGGGGTAATGTGGTACGTATTACGCCCGTGACGCTACTCAATATGGTAGGCTGTGGAAAATCCCACATATCCCATTAATACAATACTACAGACAAAACTATATGGACCACTGCAAGAATAACAAAAGACGGTAACAATTATACAGGAAACGACCTTGCAGATATAGACAATACTTTCGCGCGAACGAAAGATAGATATATAGATCCAGAAGCTTTTCGAAAATAGTAAGAGACAAGTTTCAGAATATCTTGAGGCCTGTGCTGGATATTTGGAACACATGCTGTAAACACAGCTTCATCGCGTGAAAAGATTTTTTACCTAATACAAGCCAGCCAACAGCAGTAGTGTCTAGATGAATAACACAAATTTTATATACAAATTCACGTAATTTCAAAAATATGTTCACTGCACCGGACTTTATACAGCCCCGTTTTCTTATTTAAGACAGAATTGGCTTTCTGTGAGCAAAGGAAGATAACTTTCAATTTTTGTGAGAAATTATAAATAATTAATATTTACAACCACAAATTAAAGAAAGGTACATGATACTTTAGAATATGCAATTTCTTATAGAAATTTTCAAAGATCTAGCATATTTTATGTGAAAATTATTTTCTCGGAAACAATATGCATATAAATAACACTTTTGACAATTTACAATTACAATATATCGACGTATAAAGAACTATTAATGTGACTGGAGTTGCTTCCCTTATAATTAAACAAAATACTTTTTAAATTTCTTATGCATGTGAGTTTATATTGACACTTTCATCAACAATTCAATGGTAGAACACTTTTTTGCATTTAAGTTTGATGTGTTAGAACGAACCATGCCTGTAAATATTATGCAACATTTAAATATATATTCTTCAAAGAATTATTATATTTCTTAGCTGATAATCAACTGTTTAAAGTTTCTCAACATTTTTATAGATCACAGGGGTCCAAAGAAGCTAATTTACAAAAATTACCGGATGCCGTCTCATCACTTTACAGTAGAGCCTAGAAGATATAATTTTTGAGGGAGAGAGAGATATACAAAAACACTATGAAAATACTATGCAGTTGAAATTTCAAAATTGTAGTAGAAAAGGAGAGAGGAGTTGGAGATAGACAATTGCACATAATGCATGTCACTGGAGAGGGAGAGTGGCATTTTAAAAGTCTAATATTAAGAGAGAGAGAGAGAGAGAGAGAGAGAGAGAGAGAGAAAGAGCGAAAAAGAGAGATGCAGTTTTATATATATATATATATATATATTAAACATTAAGATATAGATAGAAGAAAGAAAATGATGGAAAGGCATTTTAAATTTCAAGCATTTATACATAGAGATTAAAATGTTGGAGTTAAGAGAGTTTATATTTCTAGCATCAAAAGTTAACCTTTTGAAAATCCTAGAATGACCACAGAGACAATTTAAAGCATTAGCATGAAGATAAAAGCAATTTAAAATCTTAGTATGAAAAGAGATACATTTAAAAGTTCTACTATTAAGAAAGAAACAGTTAAAAATGCTAATATGAAAGCAGCTTAAAATCCTGTTATGAAAATAACGATAGAAAATTACATCTCAAGCATTACAATAGAGAGACAGTTATTCTTTTTAATTTTTTAATTGAGAATCAAGTTCTGAATAGTTTATCAACCTTGTAGTAACATGTATTATATAGGGTGTTTATAATGTCTCTGTGCGCTGACTCGATCAATATATAGAAAAGAAAGGAGCAGCAGGGGTCTACATAGAGTAACAACAACAACAACAACAACAAAACACTAGGGATATGGAAAAGATAGCAACAGGGAAATATTGTCACACTTACGATGCAGAAATGCAAGCAATAATGTTGGCAATAGAAAAACTGCTGAACAGTAATCTTAGCCCACAGCCTGTAGAGTTTTTGACAGATGCAAGATCTGTGCTCCAGGCACCGCAATCCAGAAAGTTGCTACATCTGCAAATTTTATTGACTGAACTCTACAAACACCATAGGATTGCCCTGCAGTGGATCCCATTTCACTATGGAATACCAGGAAACTAGAGAGCAGATCTGCTTTCAAAAGAAGGTGCAACAGGCACACAACCAAATGCGCCTGTTACATACCATCATAAGAAACAGATAATCAAATCAATCAGACGATCAAATGCTCTAAATCCGGATGCCTTTCATAATATGAATAGATCGGAACAAGTTATCATTATACGCATTAGAACAGGACACAATTGACTCCACAGTCATGTGTCTACAAAATTCAAGATCGGTACCTCAACTACATGTACATGTGGACATTCGCCCAAGACAGCAGAACACATATTTCAAGAGTGCACTGAATATAGTGAAAAAAGGTGAAGTGCCCCCGTCACGCCAAGTGGCGTATAGGGAATATGGTATTAGTGACCATACATTTTACAGACCTTCAGCACATGATTTTTGGGGTAATGTGGTACGTATTACGCCCGTGACGCTACTCAATATGGTAGGCTGTGGAAAATCCCACATATCCCATTAATACAATACTACAGACAAAACTATATGGACCACTGCAAGAATAACAAAAGACGGTAACAATTATACAGGAAACGACATTGCAAATATAGGCAATACTTCAGGCGAACGAAAGATAGATATATAGATCCAGAAGATTTTCGAAAATAGTAAGAGACAAGTCTCAGAATATCTTGAGGCCTGTGCTGGATATTTGGAACACATGCTGTAAACACAGCTTCATCGCGTGAAAAGATGTTTTACCTAATACAAGCCAGCCAACAGCAGTAGTGTCTAGATGAATAACACAAATTTTATATACAATTTCACGTAATTTCAAAAATATGTTCACTGCACCGGACTTTATACAGCCCCATTTTCTTATTTAAGACAGTATTGGCTTTTCTGTGAGCAAAGGAAGATAACTTTCAATTTTTGTGAGAAATTATAAATAATTAAGATTTGCAACCACAAATTAAGGAAAGGTACATGATACTTTAGAATATGCAATTTCGTAGAGAAATTTGTAAAGATCTTGCATATTTTATGTGAAAATTATTTTCTGGGAAACAATATGCATATGAATAACACTTTTGACAATTTACAATTACAATATATCGACGTATTAAGAACTATTGATGTGACAGGAGTTGCTTCCCTTATAATTAAACAAAATACTTTTTAAATTTCTTATGCATGTGAGTTTATATTGACACTTTCATCAACAATTCAATGGTAGAACACTTTTTTGCATTTAAGTTTGATGTGTTAGAACGAACCATGCCTGTAAATATTATGCAACATTTAAATATATATTCTTCAAAGAATTATTATATTCCTTAGCTGATAATCAACTGTTTAAAGTTTCTCAACATTTGTAAAGATCACAGGTCCAAAGAAGCTAATTTACAAAAATTACCGGATGCCGTCTCATCACTTCACAGTAGAGTCTAGAAGATATAATTTTAGAGGGAGAGAGAGATATACAATAACACTATGAAAATACTATGCAGTTGAAATTTCAAAATTGTAGTAGAAAAGGGGAGAGGAGTTGGAGATAGACAATTGCACATAATGCATGTCACTGGAGAGGGAGAGTGGCATTTTAAAAGTCTAATATTAAGAGAGAGAGAGAGAGAGAGAGAGAGAAAGAGCGAAAAAGAGAGATGCAGTTATATATATATATATATATATATATATATTACACATTAAGATATAGATAGAAGAAAGAAAATGATGGAAAGACATTTTAAATTTCAAGCATTTATACATAGAGATTAAAATGTTGGAGTTAAGAGAGTTTATATTTCTAGCATCAAAAGTTAACCTTTTGAAAATCCTAGAATGACCACAGAGACAATTTAAAGAACTAGCATGAAGATAAAAGCAATTTAAAATCTTAGTATGAAAAGAGATACATTTAAAAGTTCTACTATTAAGAAAGAAACAGTTAAAAATGCTAATATGAAGCTTAAAATCCTGTTATGAAAATAACGATAGAAAATTACATCTCAAGCATTACAATAGAGAGACAGTTATTCTTTTTAATTTTTTAATTGAGAATCAAGTTCTGAATAGTTTATCAACCTTGTAGTAACATGTATTATATAGGGTGTTTATAATGTCTCTGTGCGCTGACTCGATCAATATATAGAAAAGAAAGGAGCAGCAGGGGTCTACATAGAGTAACAACAACAACAACAACAACAAAACACTAGGGATATGGAAAAGATAGCAACAGGGAAATATTGTCACACTTACGATGCAGAAATGCAAGCAATAATGTTGGCAATAGAAAAACTGCTGAACAGTAATCTTAGCCCACAGCCTGTAGAGTTTTTGACAGATGCAAGATCTGTGCTCCAGGCACCGCAATCCAGAAAGTTGCTTTATCTGCAAACTTTATTGACTGAACTCTACAAACACCATAGGATTGCCCTGCAGTGGATCCCATTTCACTATGGAATACCAGGAAACTAGAGAGCAGATCAGCTTTCGAAAGAAGGTGCAACAGGCACACAACCAGATGCGCCGGTTACATACCATCATAAGAAACAGATAATCAAATCAATCAGACGATCAAATGCTCCAAATCAGGATGCCTTTCATAATATGAATTGATTGGAACAAGTTATCATTATACGCATTAGAACAGGACACAATTGACTCCACAGTCATGTGTCTACAAAATTCAAGATCGGTACCTCAACTACATGTACATGTGGACATTCGCCCAAGACAGCAGAACACATATTTCAAGAATGCACTGAATATAGTGAAAAAAGGTGAAGTGCTCCCGTCACGCCATGTGGCGTTTAGGGAATATGGTATTAGTGACCATACATTTTACAGACCTCCAGCACATGATTATTGGGGTAATGTGGTACGTATTACGCCCGTGACGCTACTCAATATGGTAGGCTGTGGAAAATCCCACATATCCCATTAATACAATACTACAGACAAAACTATATGGACCACTGCAAGAATGACAAAAGACGGTAACAATTATACAGGAAACGACCTTGCAGATATAGACAATACTTTCGCGCGAACGAAAGATAGATATATAGATCCAGAAGCTTTTCGAAAATAGTAAGAGACAAGTTTCAGAATATCTTGAGGCCTGTGCTGGATATTTGGAACACATGCTGTAAACACAGCTTCATCGCGTGAAAAGATGTTTTACCTAATACAAGCCAGCCAACAGCAGTATTGTCTAGATGAATAACACAAATTTTATATACAATTTCACGAAATTTCAAAAATATGTTCACTGCACCGGACTTTATACAGCCCCGTTTTCTTATTTAAGACAGTATTGGCTTTTCTGTGAGCAAAGGAAGATAACTTTCAATTTTTGTGAGAAATTATAAATAATTAATATTTGCAACCACAAATTAAGGAAAGGTACATGATACTTTAGAATATGCAATTTCGTAGAGAAATTTTCAAAGATCTTGCATATTTTATGTGAAAATTATTTTCTGGGAAACAATATGCATATGAATAACACTTTTGACAATTTACAATTACAATATATCGACGTATAAAGAACTATTAATGTGACAGGAGTTGCTTCCCTTATAATTAAACAAAATACTTTTTAAATTTCTTATGCATGTGAGTTTATATTGACACTTTCATCAACAATTCAATGGTAGAACACTTTTTTGCATTTAAGTTTGATGTGTTAGAACGAACCATGCCTGTAAATATTATGCAACATTTAAATATATATTCTTCAAAGAATTATTATATTTCTTAGCTGATAATCAACTGTTTAAAGTTTCTCAACATTTGTAAAGATCACAGGTCCAAAGAAGCTAATTTACAAAAATTACCGGATGTCGTCTCATCACTTCACAGTAGAGTCTAGAAGATATAATTTTAGAGGGAGAGAGAGATATACAATAACACTATGAAAATACTATGCAGTTGAAATTTCAAAATTGTAGTAGAAAAGGGGAGAGGAGTTGGAGATAGACAATTGCACATAATGCATGTCACTGGAGAGTGGCATTTTAAAAGTCTAATATTAAGAGAGAGAGAGAGAGAGAGAGAGAGAGAGAAAGAGCGAAAAAGAGAGATGCAGTTATATATATATATATATATATATATATATATATATATATTAAAAATTAAGATATAGATAGCAGAAAGAAAATGATGGAAAGGCATTTTAAATTTCAAGCATTTATACATAGAGATTAAAATGTTGGAGTTAAGAGAGTTTATATTTCTAGCATCAAAAGTTAACCTTTTGAAAATCCTAGAATGACCACAGAGACAATTTAAAGCACTAGCATGAAGATAAAAGCAATTTAAAATCTTAGTATGAAAAGAGATACATTTAAAAGTTCTACTATTAAGAAAGAAACAGTTAAAAATGCTAATATGAAAGCAGCTTAAAATCCTGTTATGAAAATAACGATAGAAAATTACATCTCAAGCATTACAATAGAGAGACAGTTATTCTTTTTAATTTTTTAATTGAGAATCAAGTTCTGAATAGTTTATCAACCTTGTAGTAACATGTATTATATAGGGTGTTTATAATGTCTCTGTGCGCTGACTCGATCAATATATAGAAAAGAAAGGAGCAGCAGGGGTCTACATAGAGTAACAACAACAACAACAACAACAAAACACTAGGGATATGGAAAAGATAGCAACAGGGAAATATTGTCACACTTACGATGCAGAAATGCAAGCAATAATGTTGTGAATAGAAAAACTGCTGAACAGTAATCTTAGCCCACAGCCTGTAGAGTTTTTGACAGATGCAAGATCTGTGCTCCAGGCACTATAATCCAGAAAGTTGCTACATCTGCAAACTTTATTGACTGAACTCTACAAACACCATAGGATTGCCCTGCAGTGGATCCCATTTCACTATGGAATACCAGGAAACTAGAGAGCAGATCAGCTTTCAAAAGAAGGTGCAACAGGCACACAACCAGATGCGCCTGTTACATACCATCATAAGAAACAGATAATCAAATCAATCAGACGATCAAATGCTCTAAATCCGGATGCCTTTCATAATATGAATAGATTGGAACAAGTTATCATTATACGCATTAGAACAGGACACAATTGACTCCACAGTCATGTGTCTACAAAATTCAAGATCGGTACCTCAACTACATGTACATGTGGACATTCGCCCAAGACAGCAGAACACATATTTCAAGAGTGCACTGAATATAGTGAAAAAAGGTGAAGTGCCCCCGTCACGCCAAGTGGCGTATAGGGAATATGGTATTAGTGACCATACATTTTACAGACCTTCAGCACATGATTTTTGGGGTAATGTGGTACGTATTACGCCCGTGACGCTACTCAATATGGTAGGCTGTGGAAAATCCCACATATCCCATTAATACAATACTACAGACAAAACTATATGGACCACTGCAAGAATAACAAAAGACGGTAACAATTATACAGGAAACGACATTGCAAATATAGGCAATACTTCAGGCGAACGAAAGATAGATATATAGATCCAGAAGATTTTCGAAAATAGTAAGAGACAAGTCTCAGAATATCTTGAGGCCTGTGCTGGATATTTGGAACACATGCTGTAAACACAGCTTCATCGCGTGAAAAGATTTTTTACCTAATACAAGCCAGCCAACAGCAGTAGTGTCTAGATGAATAACACAAATTTTATATACAATTTCACGTAATTTCAAAAATATGTTCACTGCACCGGACTTTATACAGCCCCATTTTCTTATTTAAGACAGTATTGGCTTTTCTGTGAGCAAAGGAAGATAACTTTCAATTTTTGTGAGAAATTATAAATAATTAATATTTGCAACCACAAATTAAGGAAAGGTACATGATACTTTAGAATATGCAATTTCGTAGAGAAATTTGTAAAGATCTTGCATATTTTATGTGAAAATTATTTTCTGGGAAACAATATGCATATGAATAACACTTTTGACAATTTACAATTACAATATATCGACATATAAAGAACTATTAATGTGACAGGAGTTGCTTCCCTTATAATTAAACAAAATACTTTTTAAATTTCTTATGCATGTGAGTTTATATTGACACTTTCATCAACAATTCAATGGTAGAACACTTTTTTGCATTTAAGTTTGATGTGTTAGAACGAACCATGCCTGTAAATATTATGCAACATTTAAATATATATTCTTCAAAGAATTATTATATTCCTTAGCTGATAATCAACTGTTTAAAGTTTCTCAACATTTGTAAAGATCACAGGTCCAAAGAAGCTAATTTACAAAAATTACCGGATGCCGTCTCATCACTTCACAGTAGAGTCTAGAAGATATAATTTTAGAGGGAGAGAGAGATATACAATAACACTATGAAAATACTATGCAGTTGAAATTTCAAAATTGTAGTAGAAAAGGGGAGAGGAGTTGGAGATAGACAATTGCACATAATGCATGTCACTGGAGAGGGAGAGTGGCATTTTAAAAGTCTAATATTAAGAGAGAGAGAGAGAGAGAGAGAGAGAGAGAGAGAGAAAGAGCGAAAAAGAGAGATGCAGTTATATATATATATATATATATATATATATATATATATATATATTAAACATTAAGATATAGATAGAAGAAAGAAAATGATGGAAAGGCATTTTAAATTTCAAGCATTTATACATAGAGATTAAAATGTTGGAGTTAAGAGAGTTTATATTTCTAGCATCAAAAGTTAACCTTTTGAAAATCCTAGAATGACCACAGAGACAATTTAAAGCACTAGCATGAAGATAAAAGCAATTTAAAATCTTAGTATGAAAAGAGATACATTTAAAAGTTCTACTATTAAGAAAGAAACAGTTAAAAATGCTAATATGAAGCTTAAAATCCTGTTATGAAAATAACGATAGAAAATTACATCTCAAGCATTACAATAGAGAGACAGTTATTCTTTTTAATTTTTTAATTGAGAATCAAGTTCTGAATAGTTTATCAACCTTGTAGTAACATGTATTATATAGGGTGTTTATAATGTCTCTGTGCGCTGACTCGCTCAATATATAGAAAAGAAAGGAGCAGCAGGGGTCTACATAGAGTAACAACAACAACAACAACAACAAAACACTAGGGATATGGAAAAGATAGCAACAGGGAAATATTGTCACACTTACGATGCAGAAATGCAAGCAATAATGTTGGCAATAGAAAAACTGCTGAACAGTAATCTTAGCCCACAGCCTGTAGAGTTTTTGACAGATGCAAGATCTGTGCTCCGGGCACCGCAATCCAGAAATTTGCTTTATCTGCAAACTTTATTGACTGAACTCTACAAACACCATAGGATTGCCCTGCAGTGGATCCCATTTCACTATGGAATACCAGGAAACTAGAGAGCAGATCAGCTTTCAAAAGAAGGTGCAACAGGCACACAACCAAATGCGCCGGGTACATACCATCATAAGAAACAGATAATCAAATCAATCAGACGATCAAATGCTCTAAATCCGGATGCCTTTCATAATAAGAATAGATTGGTACAAGTTATCATTATACGCATTAGAACAGGACACAATTGACTCCACAGTCATGTGTCTACAAAATTCAATATCGGTACCTCAACTACATGTACATGTGGACATTCGCCCAAGACAGCAGAACACATATTTCAAGAATGCACTGAATATAGTGAAAAAAGGTGAAGTGCCCCCGTCACGCCAAGTGGCGTATAAGGAATATGGTATTAGTGACCATACATTTTACAGACTTTTAGCACATGATTTTTGGGGTAATATGGTGCGTATTACGCCCGTGACGCTACTCAATATGGTAGGCTGTGGAAAATCCCACATATCCCATTAATACAATACTACAGACAAAACTATATGGACCACTGCAAGAATAACAAAAGACGGTAACAATTATACAGGAAACGACATTGCAGATATAGACAATACTTCAGGCGAACGAAAGATAGATATATAGATCCAGAAGCTTTTCGAAAATAGTAAGAGACAAGTCTCAGAATATCTTGAGGCCTGTGCTGGATATTTGGAACACATGCTGTAAACACAGCTTCATCGCGTGAAAAGATGTTTTACCTAATACAAGCCAGCCAACAGCAGTATTGTCTAGATGAATAACACAAATTTTATACACAATTTCACGAAATTTCAAAAATATGTTCACTGCACCGGACTTTATACAGCCCCGTTTTCTTATTTAAGACAGTATTTGCTTTTCTGTGAGCAAAGGAAGATAACTTTCAATTTTTGTGAGAAATTATAAATAATTAATATTTGCAACCACAAATTAAGGAAAGGTACATGATACTTTAGAATATGCAATTTCGTAGAGAAATATGTAAAGATCTTGCATATTTTATGTGACAATTATTTTCTGGGAAACAATATGCATATGAATAACACTTTTGACAATTTACAATTACAATATATCGACGTCTAAAGAACTATTAATGTGACAGGAGTTGCTTCCCTTATAATTAAACAAAATACTTTTTAAATTTCTTATGCATGTGAGTTTATATTGACACTTTCATCAACAATTCAATGGTAGAACACTTTTTTGCATTTAAGTTTGATGTGTTAGAACGAACCATGCCTGTAAATATTATGCAACATTTAAATATATATTCTTCAAAGAATTATTATAT
This sequence comes from Megaustenia siamemsis, assembly GCA_032433765.1. Classification (NCBI taxonomy): domain Eukaryota; kingdom Metazoa; phylum Mollusca; class Gastropoda; order Stylommatophora; family Ariophantidae; genus Megaustenia; species Megaustenia siamemsis. The sequence goes on from JAVIAB010000050.1 coordinate 6,085,992, forward strand.
TCCTTAGCTGATAATCAACTGTTTAAAGTTTCTCAACATTTGTAAAGATCACAAGTCCAAAGAAGCTAATTTACAAAAATTACCGGATGCCGTCTCATCACTTCACAGTAGAGTCTAGAAGATATAATTTTAGAGGGAGAGAGAGATATACAATAACACTATGAAAATACTATGCAGTTGAAATTTCAAAATTGTAGTAGAAAAGGGGAGAGGAGTTGGAGATAGACAATTGCACATAATGCATGTCACTGGAGAGGGAGAGTGGCATTTTAAAAGTCTAATATTAGAGAGAGAGAGAGAGAGAGAGAGAGAGAGAAAGAGCGAAAAAGAGAGATGCAGTTATATATATATATATATATATATATATATATATATATATATATATTAAACATTAAGATATAGATAGAAGAAAGAAAATGATGGAAAGACATTTTAAATTTCAAGCATTTATACATAGAGATTAAAATGTTGGAGTTAAGAGAGTTTATATTTCTAGCATCAAAAGTTAACCTTTTGAAAATCCTAGAATGACCACAGAGACAATTTAAAGCACTAGCATGAAGATAAAAGCAATTTAAAATCTTAGTATGAAAAGAGATACATTTAAAAGTTCTACTATTAAGAAAGAAACAGTTAAAAATGCTAATATGAAAGCAGCTTAAAATCCTGTTATGAAAATAACGATAGAAAATTACATCTCAAGCATTACAATAGAGAGACAGTTATTCTTTTTAATTTTTTAATTGAGAATCAAGTTCTGAATAGTTTATCAACCTTGTAGTAACATGTATTATATAGGGTGTTTATAATGTCTCTGTGCGCTGACTCGATCAATATATAGAAAAGAAAGGAGCAGCAGGGTCTACATAGAGTAACAACAACAACAACAACAACAAAACACTAGGGATATGGAAAAGATAGCAACAGGGAAATATTGTCACACTTACGATGCAGAAATGCAAGCAATAATGTTGTGAATAGAAAAACTGCTGAACAGTAATCTTAGCCCACAGCCTGTAGAGTTTTTGACAGATGCAAGATCTGTGCTCCAGGCACTATAATCCAGAAAGTTGCTACATCTGCAAACTTTATTGACTGAACTCTACAAACACCATAGGATTGCCCTGCAGTGGATCCCATTTCACTATGGAATACCAGGAAACTAGAGAGCAGATCAGCTTTCAAAAGAAGGTGCAACAGGCACACAACCAAATGCGCCGGGTACATACCATCATAAGAAACAGATAATCAAATCAATCAGACGATCAAATGCTCTAAATCCGGATGCCTTTCATAATATGAATAGATTGGAACAAGTTATCATTATACGCATTAGAACAGGACACAATTGACTCCACAGTCATGTGTCTACAAAATTCAAGATCGGTACCTCAACTACATGTACATGTGGACATTCGCCCAAGACAGCAGAACACATATTTCAAGAGTGCACTGAATATAGTGAAAAAAGGTGAAGTGCCCCCGTCACGCCAAGTGGCGTATAGGGAATATGGTATTAGTGACCATACATTTTACAGACCTTCAGCACATGATTTTTGGGGTAATGTGGTACGTATTACGCCCGTGACGCTACTCAATATGGTAGGCTGTGGAAAATCCCACATATCCCATTAATACAATACTACAGACAAAACTATATGGACCACTGCAAGAATAACAAAAGACGGTAACAATTATACAGGAAACGACATTGCAAAAATAGGCAATACTTCAGGCGAACGAAAGATAGATATATAGATCAAGAAGATTTTCGAAAATAGTAAGAGACAAGTCTCAGAATATCTTGAGGCCTGTGCTGGATATTTGGAACACATGCTGTAAACACAGCTTCATCGCGTGAAAAGATGTTTTACCTAATACAAGCCAGCCAACAGCAGTAGTGTCTAGATGAATAACACAAATTTTATATACAATTTCACGTAATTTCAAAAATATGTTCACTGCACCGGACTTTATACAGCCCCATTTTCTTATTTAAGACAGTATTGGCTTTTCTGTGAGCAAAGGAAGATAACTTTCAATTTTTGTGAGAAATTATAAATAATTAATATTTGCAACCACAAATTAAGGAAAGGTACATGATACTTTAGAATATGCAATTTCGTAGAGAAATTTGTAAAGATCTTGCATATTTTATGTGAAAATTATTTTCTGGGGAACAATATGCATATGAATAACACTTTTGACAATTTACAATTACAATATATCGACGTATAAAGAACTATTAATGTGACAGGAGTTGCTTCCCTTATAATTAAACAAAATACTTTTTAAATTTCTTATGCATGTGAGTTTATATTGACACTTTCATCAACAATTCAATGGTAGAACACTTTTTTGCATTTAAGTTTGATGTGTTAGAACGAACCATGCCTGTAAATATTATGCAACATTTAAATATATATTCTTCAAAGAATTATTATATTCCTTAGCTGATAATCAACTGTTTAAAGTTTCTCAACATTTGTAAAGATCACAGGTCCAAAGAAGCTAATTTACAAAAATTACCGGATGCCGTCTCATCACTTCACAGTAGAGTCTAGAAGATATAATTTTAGAGGGAGAGAGAGATATACAATAACACTATGAAAATACTATGCAGTTGAAATTTCAAAATTGTAGTAGAAAAGGGGAGAGGAGTTGGAGATAGACAATTGCACATAATGCATGTCACTGGAGAGGGAGAGTGGCATTTTAAAAGTCTAATATTAGAGAGAGAGAGAGAGAGAGAGAGAGAGAGAGAGAGAGAGAAAGAGCGAAAAAGAGAGATGCAGTTATATATATATATATATATATATATATATATATATATATATATATATATTAAACATTAAGATATAGATAGAAGAAAGAAAATGATGGAAAGGCATTTTAAATTTCAAGCATTTATACATAGAGATTAAAATGTTGGAGTTAAGAGAGTTTATATTTCTAGCATCAAAAGTTAACCTTTTGAAAATCCTAGAATGACCACAGAGACAATTTAAAGCACTAGCATGAAGATAAAAGCAATTTAAAATCTTAGTATGAAAAGAGATACATTTAAAAGTTCTACTATTAAGAAAGAAACAGTTAAAAATGCTAATATGAAGCTTAAAATCCTGTTATGAAAATAACGATAGAAAATTACATCTCAAGCATTACAATAGAGAGACAGTTATTCTTTTTAATTTTTTAATTGAGAATCAAGTTCTGAATAGTTTATCAACCTTGTAGTAACATGTATTATATAGGGTGTTTATAATGTCTCTGTGCGCTGACTCGATCAATATATAGAAAAGAAAGGAGCAGCAGGGGTCTACATAGAGTAACAACAACAACAACAACAACAAAACACTAGGGATATGGAAAAGATAGCAACAGGGAAATATTGTCACACTTACGATGCAGAAATGCAAGCAATAATGTTGTGAATAGAAAAACTGCTGAACAGTAATCTTAGCCCACAGCCTGTAGAGTTTTTGACAGATGCAAGATCTGTGCTCCGGGCACCGCAATCCAGAAATTTGCTTTATCTGCAAACTTTATTGACTGAACTCTACAAACACCATAGGATTGCCCTGCAGTGGATCCCATTTCACTATGGAATACCAGGAAACTAGAGAGCAGATCAGCTTTCAAAAGAAGGTGCAACGGGCACACAACCAAATGCGCCGGGTACATACCATCATAAGAAACAGATAATCAAATCAATCAGACGATCAAATGCTCTAAATCCGGATGCCTTTCATAATAAGAATAGATTGGTACAAGTTATCATTATACGCATTAGAACAGGACACAATTGACTCCACAGTCATGTGTCTACAAAATTCAATATCGGTACCTCAACTACATGTACATGTGGACATTCGCCCAAGACAGTAGAACACATATTTCAAGAATGCACTGAATATAGTGAAAAAAGGTGAAGTGCCCCCGTCACGCCAAGTGGCGTATAAGGAATATGGTATTAGTGACCATACATTTTACAGACTTTTAGCACATGATTTTTGGGGTAATATGGTGCGTATTACGCCCGTGACGCTACTCAATATGGTAGGCTGTGGAAAATCCCACATATCCCATTAATACAATACTACAGACAAAACTATATGGACCACTGCAAGAATAACAAAAGACGGTAACAATTATACAGGAAACGACATTGCAGATATAGACAATACTTCAGGCGAACGAAAGATAGATATATAGATCCAGAAGCTTTTCGAAAATAGTAAGAGACAAGTCTCAGAATATCTTGAGGCCTGTGCTGGATATTTGGAACACATGCTGTAAACACAGCTTCATCGCGTGAAAAGATTTTTTTACCTAATACAAGCCAGCCAACAGCAGTAGTGTCTAGATGAATAACACAAATTTTATATACAATTTCACGTAATTTCAAAAATATGTTCACTGCACCGGACTTTATACAGCCCCGTTTTCTTATTTAAGACAGTATTGGCTTTTCTGTGAGCAAAGGAAGATAACTTTCAATTTGTGTGAGAAATTATAAATAATTAATATTTGCAACCACAAATTAAGGAAAGGTACATGATACTTTAGAATATGCAATTTCGTAGAGAAATTTTCAAAGATCTAGCATATTTTATGTGACAATTATTTTCTGGGAAACAATATGCATATAAATAACACTTTTGACAATTTACAATTACAATATATCGACGTATAAAGAACTATTAATGTGACAGGAGTTGCTTCCCTTATAATTAAACAAAATACTTTTTAAATTTCTTATGCATGTGAGTTTATATTGACACTTTCATCAACAATTCAATGGTAGAACACTTTTTTGCATTTAAGTTTGATGTGTTAGAACGAACCATGCCTGTAAATATTATGCAACATTTAAATATATATTCTTCAAAGAATTATTATATTCCTTAGCTGATAATCAACTGTTTAAGGTTTCTCAACATTTGTAAAGATCACAGGTCCAAAGAAGCTAATTTACAAAAATTACCGGATGCCGTCTCATCACTTCACAGTAGAGTCTAGAAGATATAATTTTAGAGGGAGAGAGAGATATACAATAACACTATGAAAATACTATGCAGTTGAAATTTCAAAAGTGTAGTAGAAAAGGGGAGAGGAGTTGGAGATAGACAATTGCACATAATGCATGTCACTGGAGAGTGGCATTTTAAAAGTCTAATATTAAGAGAGAGAGAGAGAGAGAGAGAGAGAGAGAGAGAGAGAAAGAGCGAAAAAGAGAGATGCAGTTATATATATATATATATATATATATATATATATATATATATATATATATATATATTAAACATTAAGATATAGATAGAAGAAAGAAAATGATGGAAAGGCATTTTAAATTTAAAGCATTTATACATAGAGATTAAAATGTTGGAGTTAAGAGAGTTTATATTTCTAGCATCAAAAGTTAACCTTTTGAAAATCCTAGAATGACCACAAAGACAATTTAAAACACTAGCATGAAGATAAAAGCAATTTAAAATCTTAGTATGAAAAGAGATACATTTAAAAATTCTACTATTAAGAAAGAAACAGTTAAAAATGCTAATATGAAAGCAGCTTAAAATCCTGTTATGAAAATAACGATAGAAAATTACATCTCAAGCATTACAATAGAGAGACAGTTATTACGTTACACAATTTCCCTCCCTGCATTTCAAGGTAGATATCTTAAATTTTTGAAAGAGATTTTTTAAAAATATTTGAATATTACCACTCTTTTAAGGAAAATGCATTTCCTTTATTTGTTTATAATTTTTAGAAATTTCTCATATAGAAAACTTAAAAATTGTGCAAATTTTTAATGAAACTTTATATTTGCCAAATAATATGCAAAATGTAGACGGTTGATAGAAATTACTTTATAGAATTTACCTCCCTGCAAATTAAGGTAGATAACTTAACGTGTTTGAAAAATATTTTAAAATAATTTAATATTTTACCACAAATTTAAGGAAAATGCATTTCCTTATTTCTTTCTAATTTCTGGAATTTTTCTTTATTTGAAACCTTTAAAATAATTTACCAATTATGAAACTTTATATTTGTAAATTAACATGCAAAAGTTAGACGGTTGATGGAAATTACATTGTGAAATATTACATAAGGTTAGTTAATAGTACGTCATAATTTCTGCGTAAATAATAAAAGCGGATAATTTAAATTAAAAGATTATAATTTGTCTTTTTTCTTGAAGGATCCCAAAAAAATGCATGTCGAGTAATATTCCCAAATGGCTTCCACAGTAGCAATGAATAACATAATATTATGTGTATGTTTATTAACAAGGTGGGCTATTGATGGCGAGGTTGATTGTCATGTATGTGGAAGCATCACTGGAAGCAAATTCAACGATGACAAACAAACCAATACGGGAACATCGTAAGATAGTGCTGCCAAAAAGATCTCAAGCAATTAGCCACGAACTTCAAGGTGGATGTTCTACAGACAAAACTGACTTTACATTTTTTCTACCGAAGGCACAAATTTAGGTTCTCTGTGTGATCAAAAGATAATAGCCAACCAACGTCATGTTTAGATGTGACAATGTCAGGAGTGGACATCGCTATTGTTTATGATTCCGTCTCTACCAATAATTCCGAATTGAACATCATTGCTTGGTATTTAAATGATTTCACAGACTATCTGATTACACAAAGTGAAGTGGATAACATGAATCTTGATTTTCTTGTTGACGAAGGACAACCGACAATAATTAATTAGTCTAAATGGCATCCTTACACAGACTAGACAATATGATCAGCTTGTGTTTGTTGACATGGGTGGTCTCAGGGAGAATGTGATCATTACACAGACTAGACAATATGATCAGCTTGTGTTTGTTGACATGTGTGGTCTCAGGGAGAATGTGATCATTACACAGACTAGACAATATGTTCAGCTTGTGTTTGTTGACATGGGTGGTCTCAGGGAGAATGTGATCATTACACAGACTAGACAATATGTTCAGCTTGTGTTTGTTGACATGGGTGGTCTCAGGGAGAATGTGATCATTACACAGACTAGACAATATGTTCAGCTTGTGTTTGTTGACATGGGTGGTCTCAGGGAGAATGTGATCATTACACAGACTAGACAATATGTTCAGCTTGTGTTTGTTGACATGGGTGGTCTCAGGGAGAATGTGATCATTACACAGACTAGACAATGTGTTCAGCTTGTGTTTGTTGACATGGGTGGTCTCAGGGAGAATGTGATCCACGTCGTCGTTATATTCCTCTATGGTGGAGGTTTATCATTAGAGGATAAATAGTCAAAGTAAAGAGAAAATTGTAGATCAACAGTACCAGGTTACAGGCACTACGATTGTTGTTGTAGTCGTTGATGTTAAGTAAACTAGGCCCATTGTCTGCCTGAGTGCTAAACTTCTTGTTGGGTATTACATCCAATATTTATTGAACCAAATTATTATGATGACAACTCGCAAATGTCAACAGAAAGATGGTTCCATTACACAATAACTACACACAGCCCGAGCAGATGGTGTTCGTAAACCCGGGAATGCCGACCATCTAAGGGCAGAATCCACCTACGGATAAGACAATCTGCTGCCTTGTAGGAAGATTGGGGACAATCAAAGGCTAAGGAAAGCAAATCTGAATAAAAATGCTGGTAGAAATCGGATGCACTGGGCCATTGGCGCAGAACACAGTGCAACGTTCTAACATGTACTCAGTCAGAGTGGATCTAACGGACTTTTATGGTGCTCTGCCTGTGGAGTCCCCCCAGGCAGGTGGAGTGTAGGGCCCCATGCCTCGAAAGGGTCCGCCCCGGGCTAATGGTGGTCACCCTGACCCATTTTGGAGAGCCAAGAAATGGGAACAGAGGGAGACTACTACTGGTCGGAAAAGCTTCAAGAACACCTGAAAATAATACTCTGGAATGTGGAGGGCATATACCACAAAAAAAAGCTCTGGCAGTCAGACTAGCAGAGGAGGAGATAGACGTTGCCTGCATCCAAGAAACTCACCGTAATCCTCAGCATAGATTTATGATTATGGGCTACCAAAACATTTAGACAGAACAGGGAAGGTCACAAGGGTGGAATCCTTATACTTATTTAAAAATACCATCCCAGTAAAACAGATAGAAGTAGTCACAAACGGAGAGGCAGAGATCATTGGCACAGACCTATACATCAACTCTACTAGCGCAAGGATATTTAACTACATACACAATTTTCAGCCCATCAAGAAACACACTCTCTGCAAAATTCAAGATAAAAGACCACGCACTTCCTATTGACCAAAACCCAACATATCTTGGCGTTACCATGAATCGCAGAATGACATGGATAAATCAGATAGACAGAGCAAACAAGAGAGCCAGAAAAAGAAACAGATATTATTAAGAAATTAGCATGAACGGACTGGGGAGCAGACAGCAATATCTTGAAACGTCTATACGTAGGAAGAGTAAGACCAGTCCTAGAGTATGGAGTCACAACCTTGGCTACAGCTTCCAAATCACAGCTTAGCAAAATTGACAGAACACACAACCAGGCTGCCCGTATTCATCTCTGGTGATATGAAATCTACACCTATCAAGACTCTAGAAACAGTAACAGGTTTACAACCCTTAGAAGACAGGCGGAAAACTAAAGTAATGCAACAAGCGGAGAAATATAAAAGGCTCCTTAGCTACCCCATGCACCAAAGAATAACTGGTTTCGGAAAAGTAAGACTAAAGAGGCACAACTTCGCTGCAATCTCCAAAGAACTGGCAACTAGTGACCCAGTACTGTCACAAACACTACCGAAACCCTTATGCCCATCTGATATGGGAAACCCAAAATACCAGAACTTAAAGAAGACATAATAGGAAGCATGAAGAAAGGCACACAAACAGACAAAGAGAGAAAACACATGGCAGAAAAACACACAAACAGCAACTACCCACATGACTCCTGGTCACACATATACATAGATGGCTCAGCTACAAATGCCACCAGAAATGTAGGAGGAGGTGTGTTCCTGAGGCTGAAAAACTAGAATGAGATCACCAAGAAATAGCTACTGGGAAATTCTCAAACAACTATAAAGCGGAAACTGAAGCCCTCAAAGATGCTGCAAAACTGGCTATCCAAAACAAAAATAGCATGCACAAGTAATTGTTGATACTGACTGATGCATTGTCAGTCCTAACAGTTCTAAAAACCCACAGGAACAGTGAGCTAGATGACCTGAGAACAACCCTAGACCAATTATGCAATAACTTCCAGAGAGTGGTCATCCAGTGGATACCATCACACTGTAATATACATGGAAACGAACGCACAGACAAATTAGCTAAAGAGAGAGGGAGATTACCGCAAGAGAACCATCTGGTCAGCTACGACGAAGCCAAATTCATGATCAAAAGCTAGTACCTTGAAAAATGGAAACGAGAACAGCCAAAGTATAACGAGAGGGACGGATACATCCAACTATCAAGGAGGGATAATGTCATCATACTTCGCTTACGCACTGGTCACAACAGAATGGGAAACCACATGTTCAACAAACTCAAAATAGGTACTACCGCTACTGTACACTGGATAACATGACAACAAAACATGTTCTACAGGATTGCCCCCAGTACACAGACCTGAGAAGGACAATGTGGTCCACACCCACCTCCCTGGAAGAGAAGCTATACAGAGCAACCGAATCACTTAAACAGACAGCTGCCTTCACAAGAAAGTCTGGAATCCTACTCTGAATGAGCCCTGATCGCAGAAGAAAATTTGTATGTTGTCTTGATGATAGCTGGTGAGAGAATGACATTTGTCCGTATTTTGATGTTGTTCAGAAGCTCGTTGGTCACATGAGCTGTACTTTAGTTCAAGGTCTGACTCGGTTCATAAACTAAGTCTGTATAAGATATTAACTTTCTCCTCTGGAGAGCTGAAAAGAAAATTCAAATAAATGAAAAGAGAAATCATCACGGTTGTGAATTCACCTATAAGGAAAACGTATTAATCTCCATAATTTGTTCTCTGTAGTTCAGTGAGACAAGCAGCCCGCTGCTCCCTTTACTCTGTATACTCGCCATAGAACCATTCTTAGAAAAACAAATCAGGCAAGACGTAGCCATAAGGTGCACTTTCATACAAGTCAGAGGAGAACAAAATCTGCCCATCTATGCGGAGGACACCATTTTCTTCTAAGAATTAAGCTTCTCGTTTCTGACTGTGCCCATCTTAACTCTCATCTTTTTTTCATCCGAAGGGGTGATGTGGACTCATAGTTGTCGAAGTCATATGCCCTTCCCACATCTCGGAGAGCATTGATGATGTCCGCCCGACCTATTGGTTGACCGTCTTCAATGACAGCACAGCTAGCCAGTCTGTCCGCTCTTACATTTACCCGTGTTCCCGCATGTTCAGGGACGTAGAAAATGGTGACCTTACGTATTTTTACCTCTGAAATGACTCTACCCATTGCCTACATACAGAGCCCGCCTCCACTTTTCTTGTCATGCTCAATGGATCACTTAGTATGCAGACGTGGGTGTAGTCTTGTGACTCTAAACAGATGAATTTCCTGGTCACTGCCATCACCTCCATCGTCATGCTTCTCCTGGTCATAATGTATGCACCACTGTCTTCCTTAACTATTCTGCTTGCCGAGAGTGCTGTAGGTGCCCATACCCTCCTTTGGTGTCGTATTACAGATCTGTCTGTATAGATGACTGCATCCTTTTTATCAGTGTTATCCCAGATGACTTCCGTATTGACCACGACTGAGTTCTGTTCCCTACATTTCCAACTGAGTGTGATAATATACGAGAATGATTCCCCGGATGATGTAGGCACCTGTATCCACTCCTCACCAGTGTTGCTATTGGTAAACCCACTGACCTATTTGATGATATCTTCTGCTCGGCCCACCCATGATTTGTCTCTTTTTAGCCTGACACCTTTCCCTGTGTTGAGCTCGTTGTGCAATGGATGCTCCTTATCTGCACTCATTTTCAGGTATGCTCCTTCCCTCCAGAACTTAATCCTGTCATTCATGGTTGGAAAGTCAAGAAGATACCTTATTGCTACACAGGGAGTGTCCCTCGTACATCCCCAAGATATAGCACATAGCTTCATTCTGTATTTTCTCCAGCCTGTCAATTTATGTTGTAAAGACAGTAAGAATTGCTAAGGTGTACACAATTAGTGCGAGAACTAGTCACTGGAATAGAAGGGTAGGTAGCCTCTGCTCGATGTTGGCAGCTGTCATGACCTTCAAGACATCTAATCTTTTGTGGGATTTTGTTATCACATGGTGGTCATGGTCCCTGAAACACAGGCTGCAATCAAACTAAACTTATCACATGGTCGTCACCGTCCCTGAAACACAGGCTGCAATCAAACAAAACTTATCACGTGGTCGTCATGGTCCCTGAAACACAGGCTGCAATCAAACTAAACTTATCACATGGTCGTCATGGTCCCTGAAACACAGGCTGCAATCAGTTTTTCAGTCTTAAAGAATGATTGGAGGTAGAGATGGGAAAGTAACATGAAACAATAGACAGGTCTCAACTTTCAGTCTTAAAGAATGATTGGAGGTAGAGATGGGAAAGTAACATGAAACAATGGGCAGGTCTCAACTTTCAGTCTTAAAGAATGATTGGAGGTAGAGATGGGAAAGTAACATGAAACAATAGACAGGTCTCAACTTTCAGTCTCAAAGAATGATTGGAGGTAGAGATGGGAAAGTAACATGAAACAATGGGCAGGTCTCAACTTTCAGTCTCAAAGAAAGATTGGAGGTAGAGATAGGAAAGTAACATGAAACAATGGGCAGGTCTCAACTTTCAGTCTCAAAGAAAGATTGGAGGTACAGATAGGAAAGTAACATGAAACAATAGACAGGTCTCAACTTTCAGTCTCAAAGAAAGATTGGAGGTACAGATAGGAAAGTAACATGAAACAATAGACAGGTCTCAACTTTCAGTCTCAAAGAAAGATTGGAGGTAGAGATGGGAAAGTAACTTGAAACAATAGACAGGTCTCAACTTTCAGTCTCAAATAAAGATTGGAGATAGAGATGGGAAAGTAACATGAAACAATGGGCAGGTCTCAACTTTCAGTCTCAAATAAAGATTGGAGATAGAGATGGGAAAGTAACATGAAACAATAGACAGGTCTCAACTTTCAGTCTCAAAGAAAGATTGGAGATAGAGATGGGAAAGTAACATGAAACAATAGGCAGGTCTCAACTTTCAGTCTCAAAGAAAGATCAGAGGTAGAGAGAAATGGATAATGTTGATGAGGTCTATCAGTGTTGACCCAACGATCCCCAAGGTTATGGAATGAAGAAGAAGAAAAAAAGAGGAAAGAATAAAAATAAATAGTAGTAATAGAAGTAGGAACAGAGGAAGAAGACAAATAAATAGTAGTAATAGAAGTAGGAACAGAGGAAGAAGACAAATAAATAGTAGCAATAGAAGTAGGAACAGAGGAAGAAGACAAATAAATAGTAGTAATAGAAGTAGGAACAGAGGGAGAAGACAAATAAATAGTAGTAATAGAAGTAGGAACACAGAGGAACAAGAAAAAAAAATAGTAGTAATAGAAGTAGGAACACAGAGGAACAAGAAAAAAAAATAGTAGTAATAGAAGTAGGAACAGGGGAAGAAGAAAAATAAATAGTAGTAATAGAAGTAGGAACAGAGAAAGAAGAAAAATAAATAGTGGTAATAGAAGTAGGAACAGGGGAAGAAGATGTAGAAACTGAAACAGAAGAGGGAGATGAAGAAGAGGAAGAAATAAACAGGAAGAAGAAATAGAAACAGAAGAACAAGAAGATGAGGATAAAGGAGAAGATGAAAAGGAGGAAAAAGTGGACGAAGAAAAAAGAGAAGAGGAGGAAGAATAAGAATAATAAGAAAAAAGAAGAAGTAAAAATAGCAGACAAGCAGAAATAGAAATATCAACAACAGAAGCAGATGTAGAAATATCAACAGCAGAAGAAGAGAAGAACAAGAAGAAAAAATATAGAAGCCTGAACAGAAACAAGAATAAATTCAACAATTTAAAACTGAGACATTTTGTTTTCTTTTATTGTATGATTACTTCCCTTGATTTATGTGTGTGTGTAGTTGTGTAAGTGCATGTGTGTCAGCTCATGTGTGTATGTGTTTGTATAGAAAGGAATTGGCCAATTCCTAAGACAGCAGCCTCCAAACACTTTAGAGAGAAACAAAACTGTGAGAGATCCCAGTAGCTTCTTCATCTCTTCCACCAAATTTTGAATGGCCTTGATTCCTAGAAATAAACAAACCCATTAAAGAGAATGAAATTATTGCAGAAGGCAGATAATTAAAGTGACAATTAAAAAAAATGTGGTATGGTAACAGCTTTACGTAGGTGAGTTCAAAACAAAAGTTGGCGTTTCGGCCAAGTAGGACTTCAGCTGGAACAACAAACAACAACACAAAAATATATATAAGGATATCACATATCATATATAAGTACACAAATCATAGAGATTCTTTGAGGAAAATTCTGAAGCAATATGGTTTACCATCAAAAATTATAAATATTATTAAAGACATGTATGATGGTTACACATGTGCAGTTCGAACAGAGGAAGGACTGAGCGAATGTTTCCCAATAGAAACACGGGTTAAACAAGGATGTATTTTATCGCCCTTGTTATTTGGAGTTGTTATGGACTTCATAATGAAGAAATGCTGCACTGGTAATAAAGGCATCGAATGGATACAAGGAGACCATTTGGAGGACCTTGACTTTGCTGATGACATAGTTATCAGCAGTCAGATAAAAACGATGCAGGAAAACACAAATGAACTATCATCAATAGGCAGCAAAATTGGGCTTGAGATCAATCATGAAAAGACTAAAGTCATGAAAAGCTTAATTCCAACAGATGACAAAATATACATGGAAAACAAACCAGTGGAAGAGATCGATCACTTTATCTATCTTTGAAGTCACATTGATCGAGAAGGGGATACAAGCAAAGAAATTAGAATCAGAATAGCTAAAGCAGCAATGTCTTTCAGAAGCCTTGAAAATTGTGGAAATCAAAACTCATCAGCACAAACACAAAACTTAGACTATTCAAATCAAATGTACTATCAACCCTTACGTATGCGTGTGAAAGCTGGAAAACAACAAGAGATATAGAAACAAAGTTGAACGCATTCGAAAATAAAGGTCTAAGGAAAATACTTGGTATAGCATGGAACGAATTCAAAACAAACAAGGAAATTAGAGAAATCGCCAATCAACCACTAATATCTTCAGTAATAAAGAAAAGACGATGGTCATATGTTGGACATGTGATGAGGAGAGATAATAACCGAATAACAAAGCAAGCACTCATGTGGGAAACAACAGGTAAGAGAAAAAGAGGAAGACCCAGAGAGACACTGAGAAGAACATTGATGAGAGAGGCAAGAGCAGCAGGAATCAGCTCCCTCAATGAGATAGAGCTGCTTGCACAGAACAGAGACAAATGGTGAGATTTGATAAAATAACTTTAAAAGAATTGAAAACTTCTAGAATAAAAATTCAGATAAGAGAAGGAGTATCTTGGTCTACGCCCAATGGGCCGGCTACAGCTTGAAAGGTCAATAGATAGATAGATAGATAGATAGATAGATAGATAGATAGATAGATAGATAGATAGATAGATAGATAGATAGATAGATAGATAGATAGATAGATAGATAGATAGATATATACACAAATTTAACTACATGGCGATAATATGCTAGTTACTCAAGAAAGGAAATAAAAAGAAGATCACTTCCCTGTGGTCCAGAGCTTGGTCAGCCTCTGACTGAACTAAAATAGGTGGGGGGGGGGGGCTGACCAATTATATATCTCACTGACCAGGCAGTCAGGGAAGAAATAAAAAGAAAGGGTTCTAAAAATATGGGGAGGTGGGTACAAAATACCTGTAAACTGTGTATATCTAACTGTGGGTGTGCACACCGAAATACCAGTGGCTTGCATGTCAGGTTTACCACTATAGCCTGGGGAGTTGAAATGGGCAGACACCGGGCTGCCAAGTCTTTTGCTCAACATCACGGAGATGCTCACAAAATCTGTCACTCAGGTGTCGTCCAGACTCGCCCACATGTCATCTGGCATTGCTTATATATTATGGCTTAGATAATATTCAGTGACACACTAGTAAACCGCCCACTTGATGTGAAATCACCCATTAGGGAACAGGACCAAATCAGCGCAAAGCACATGGTCAAAAGTTCTGCAAATTCACGTTCACATCCAAAATTACCAAGGTGTTTGTGGTTTGAGTGGGAAAGGCGGCTCGTGACAAGAAAGCCTCTCAGACTCCTGTCGCGTTTGATGGCCACCAAAGGAAGATCACTGAAAAGTAGACAGGTAATTAAAGATAATCAGATAATTCAAGTACTTCCTAGCTCTTCAACTGCAGCTCTTCAAGACTGTGTTTTATTTTCTGCAATTTCATGAAACTTTTTTAGAAATGGTCAAACAATACCAACTGAACAATTCCCAGAAATTGTCGTAGCAGCTCTTGTTTCTCTTCACATTTCCTTAATTTAGTTCCTTTCATTTAATAGATAGTAGGTTGTTAATAATAAGTGGGGAAACTATTGTAGAACCTTGTGGTGTCAACAAAATATGGAAATCAAAAATGATATGCAAGAAAACCAAACTTAGAATATTCAACTCAAACGTATTAACAACACTTAACTATGTATGTGAAAGCTGGAAAATAACAAAAGAGAGAAAAGTAACAGCTTTTCAAGGCAAATGCCTAAGAAAAATACTCCGTGTACAGTGGAATGAATTCTAGACTAATAAAGAAATAAGAGAAATGGGCATGCAACCAAAGATCTCATCTACAATGGAATGAATTCTAGACTAATATAGAGATAAGAGAAATGGCCATGCAACCAACGATCTCATCTACAATGGAATGAATTAAAGACTAATATAGAAATAAGAGAAATGGCCATGCAACCAAAGATCTCATCTACATTTAAGGAAAGAAGATTGACATAGGTTGTAGGATGAAGATGGTAGGATCAAGAATCAAGGTTGTTAATGTCACACATTTATGGTAAACTTCATTCCTCTAAAGTCTAATTGACATTAATTTTATTTAATAACTTTGGACCACACTACCCAGAGACCAGGGGAGGGTAAAGCCATGGATTAGATTTTATTAATTAAAAAACTTTTCACAGCCAGTGTGAACCGAACCCGGGACATTCTTGTCTTGGACATTCATTTTCTCTCTTGTCTAGAGGCTGAGGTCTTACTTCTAGACCACCCAGCCCCCATGTTAGATATGCTTGAATTCAAACCATAATATTTGACAGAATTTTTACATTCATAACATCGGTTATTCACAACGACAATTCACAAACAGCAGAAATAGACTCAAGATGCAACAAAGCTTGTCAAATCATCAGACAACTATCATGGCTATTGTCCAACAAGGAAATAACTCTAGAGGTAAAATGGAGCAATCTACAGAACATTGTTGTGCTACCAATGCCAGACATGGACTCAAGAACAAATAGCAGGAAACAGCCTGAGAGATAAGATTACAAATGTAGAACTGAAAAAAGCTAGGTATGATCCCTGCTGTAGAATATATAAAGAAACAACAGATAAAATGGGGGGGGGGGGAGGATCATAGGAAGAGGTATGTACTACAGCACTCAGAAAAAAAAGACAAATAATCAACAACAGAAAAAACAAAGAACAATATATGGTCGAAGCAGGATCGAACCTGTACTCTATGACACTGCGCCTTGCCACGAGAAGCCGAACGCTTAGGAACACTGCCACACAGCTAACTAAAAAATTAGCTATTACGGACAATGTCTTATGCGAAGGCGTTCTCATAACTATAGCATAGGGTTATGATCACAGCTCGGGAATAAATTGTATTTCTGTACTTTCCTATTAAGGCATGTATCTCTCAGTAGGGCTGAATACTTGTGTTGCAGACAAACATTTATTGGACGAAACTGCACGAATAGTAGTTTCCATTGGTTATATACTGGAGACAAATATTAATAAATTAATATTATTATAGAGGGAAACTTCCGAGGCAATAATTCAGGGAATCATAGAAGGAAGAGGTATGTACTACAGCACTCAGAAAAAAATGACAACAGTGCTGTAGTCATACATGTAGTAGATATTGTCTGCAATAGCTATTTTTTTAGTTAGCTGAGTGTCATTGTTCCTAAGCGTTTGGCTTCCCGTGGCAAGGCGCAGTGCCATGGAGTATGGGTTCGATCCTGCTTCGGACGATATATTGTTCTTTGTTTTAATCTGTTGTTGATTATTTGTCATTTTTTTCTGAGTGCTGTAGTACATACCTCTTCCTCCTACGACTCACTGAATTATCACCTCGGAAGTTTGCCTCATAAAAGTAAAGTAAAGTACCCCCGTCACGCCAAGTGGCATATAGGGAAATATGGTGTTAGTGACCCTATATTTTGCAGACCTTCAGCACATGATTTTTGGGGTAATGTGGTCGGTATTACGCCCATGCTACTTTACTTTCCCAGAAAATGGTCCAGAACCCATTTAAGGCTGGGTGAACCCGGAAGCCGTTGGTTGGAATCGAACCCTAACCCTTGTCCTTTGTAGTCCAGTTCACTAACCATTGAGCTAACGTGGCTCCCTTAGTTTCCCTCTATAATAATATTAATTTATTATTATTTGTCTCCAGTATAAAAACCACTGGATACTACTATTCGTGCAGTTTCGTACAAAAATGTTTGTCTGCAACACAAGTATTCAGCCCTACTGGAAGATACTTGCCCTAATAGGAAAGTACAGAAATACAATTTATTCCTAAGCTGTGATCGTAACCCTATGCTATAGTCATGAGAACACCTTCACGTAAGACATTGTCCGCAATATCTAATTTTTTAGTTAGTTGAATGGCAGTGTTCCTAAGCGTTCGGCTTCTCGTGGCAAGGTGCAGTGCCATGGAGTACGGGTTTGATCCTGCTTCAGACCATATATTGTTCTTTTCTGTTGTTGTTTATTTCTCATTTTTTTCTCAGTGCTGTAGTACATACCTCTTCCTCCTATGATTCCCTGAATTATCACCTCAGAAGTTTCCCTCTATAATAATATTAATTTATAATTTGTCTCCAACAGATAAAATGATTTGGCCACATGATAAGGCAGAAAGATCAAAACACAACACAACAAGCCTTCAATAAACATTGCGAGAACACCAAACTCAAAGGCTGACCACGAAAAAGATGGATTGACAGAACAATAGAAAGGAGTCGGTTGAAAATAACCACTGCTTGGGTTAAACTGGGAGCCGCGATAGCTCAGTGGTTAGTGAACTGGACTACAAAGGACAAGAGGTAGGGTTCGATCCCAACCGACGGCTTCCGGGTTCACCCAGCCATTAATGGGTACCTGATTTTTTTCAGGGAAAGTGAAGCAGCACATGCATAATACCGACCACATTACCCCAAAAATCATGTGCCGAAGATCTGTAAAATATATGGTCACTAACACCATATTCTCTATATGTCACTTGGCGTGACGGGGGTACTTTACTTCTTTTTACTTATGGGTTAAACTGATAGGACAAAATCTATTTTAAAAAAAAACAACAAATTTTTGAAAGCATATGGCTACTGGAGTGAAGAAATAGGAAAAAGTGATATTCATACAAATATTCAGTCCCTGTGGACTTCAGAGATATAAAGTTGGCATGTAAAAAAACACATTTGTTTTAATCTGATCTGTCTCTTCTAATAATTTGTTAGAAATAAACTGACCTTCTTCAATAAGAAGTTTAACTACATCTGGTCGTTGTATGGCCACAGCCAGTGACAGAGTTGACACATGATTCTAGTCCGTTATGTTCACATTAGCTCCGTGGGAGAGAAGTAGCCATATTGTCTGTGAAAACAAGTCATGATATGTGTCAATGTCATGGAACCTTGAGAATCATATTTCTCAAAATCATATTCTTCTAGGGAGCCTCGGTAGCCTGTTTGGAAAAACCACCCGACTGGGCTACCAACGTTTGGACAACCCGTGTTCGATTTTTGCTGGAAGCAGTGTGAATTGTACTTGTGGTTGGAAAAAAATATCCTTGCGGCTAACCCTGCCGCTGGCAGAAATGGGTACCAGGGTAGTACTCTGGTGTGGTGAGGAATGCCGTCTCGCATCATGAGTTTCGATGCCAGACGCGACATTATCCAGACGTCTCAGAACATTTCTAGATAGGTGGCCGAGCACATATGGGTGAAAACTCGCGTAGTAAGATGCCGATTCAAGTCTTGTACATTACCTTTATCTTCTTCTTTCCTTCCTCATTTGCCTTTTAGTCTCACGGGGAAATATAGTTTGTGGTCTTTAACTCCTCTGCTGGTCTCTCCTGCTGTTATTTTTCATTGTGTTTTTAATATTCCATCTATCCATTTTTTTCTCATGGTCAGCCCTTGGGTCTGGTGTTCTCATGTTTATTGAAGGCTTGATATGTTGTGTTTTGGTCTTTCTGTCTTATCACGTGGCCAAACCATTTTATCTGTTGTTTCTTTATGTATTCTATGGCGGGAATTATTTCTAGCTTTTTTCAAGTTCTTTGTTTCTGATCTAATCTCTCAGGCTGTTTCTTGTCATTCGTCTAACACATTTCATCTCTTTAGTGGTTATTTTTTAAATTGATCTTGCATCTAGGGTCCAGGACTGGCATTGGTAGCACAACGTTGGGATGAAGATTGTATTTAGAGTGCCTGTTTTGCCTCGAGATATTTCCTTGTTGGACAATAGTGGTGATATGCGACTGATGATCTGACAAGCTTTGTTACATCTTGAGTCTATTTGTAATCATCAGCAATTTGAACATTTTTAGATTTCTCACAAATATTCTCTTTGATCTATCTTGTCTTTCTATTCCAGATTTACCTATTCAGTCCTGAGAAGCACGTGGCTGTGCGTCAAAATCCACTGTTTCACTGGCTGGCCTGCGTACTGTGTTTGAAACACGCAGTAGATCTACTCTGGCTATCTTTTGAAATCTTACTTTCAAACACCTGCCTTACTTTTTCCATCTATTCGTATGCCAATCTTTCTTTTTCATTCTATCTTGTTTTTACCCCATTACTCAAATGAGCTGATAGTCCTTTACCCCTAGATAGAAATTAACCCTAAATTATGATACCGTCATCCCATGTGTTACCGGGGCCTCATTATGAGGGAGGTAAAGAATAGTGACACTGTGACCTTCCAGGCATGTCGTAAGAGGCGACTAAGGAGGTTGATCGATGGCTTGACAAGCTGTCATTGTAAAAAGTATTGTTATGGAAACATAGCCATAGATTTTAGAAGCAGTGATCTCTGCAATATGTGCCATTTTGGCATGCAAGGTTTCTGTTTTTGAGATTGTGGTTCTGCCCTATGTGCCGTCTTCGGCTCGAAAGGACAATAGATGATACCGTCGTAAAAATTACCACCTCAAATAAAAAGTCTTGAAATTTGACAGTTTGCTGCCTGCAAACATCCCCCCTCCTAATTACTACTTCCAGCGACTCTTGGGTATTGGATTTGTTTCCCTTGATGTTGGATCAGACATAAGCATGCTCACCATAAAAAGTACTATGCTGTTTCTAACCTACATTCAGAACCTTTCCCCGCCACCTTGCTGCTGTAAAAATAATAATTGTTTATATAACGCTGTCAACAATGTCCTGTCTGTTGTTTCAGTTCATCTCACAAATTTGCTAAAATAACTGTCACCTAATAGCCCAGTTTTGATGACTTCCACTTTCACCGACGCAGTGAGTACAAAAAATATGTTTCAACTTCAAATGCAAATTTAACAAAATTGAAGCTGTCACAAAAATTATGACTTTCACTTCTACTCACTGAAATTATTAGGTTGTATTGTTGTAAAAAACAAATATAGATTCTAAATGTTAATATGACGAGATTAAATGTCATGAATTAAGCGGATCGCAAAATATTATTAATATTAAAAATATTATAAAAAATAATATTAACGAACACAAAATCATAGATCTTCTCCGGATACATGTTTAATAAAATTGGAGTGGTCAAAAAAATTATGACATTTACTTTTACTCACAGAAATGATTAAACTTTACTGCTGTATACAAAAATCTAGATTAAAAACGTTAATATGAGAGATTAAATGTTGTGAATTAAGCAGATCATAATATAAAATATATAGTCCAGGTGTAATTTTTCCAGCAGCGGCAGGCTAGAAACATTCTGGTTAAACTTATTGGAAGGGAATTACGTATTTGACGTCACAACTGCATAAAATTATGGTAGATGTTTTAAAGAGCAGGTGTTCACATGTGTATGGTATCATGGACTTACGGCAGCTGTATGAATAGACAACATAACATCTCCAGTAGCCACAGCACAATGGAGATGAATTTCATTCCATAAATCTAGTGTAACCCAGGAAATGATTACAGCCTCCAATTCCCATGTCTCTGCTTGGGTAAACACAAAGCTGTGTAGCAAAAGTTCAAAGAAAATACTATTTTAAAAAATCCAAATGTAATAATTAAATGGTACTAATTTTTACAACGGAATCATGAAAACGACGCTCACAGATCATCATCATTACTGAGTACCGTCTCCACATCGAAGGTTGGCTACCATGGAGTGTCATTCTGCTCTGTCTCTAGCTTTGATGGTGCAGGTGGTCACAGGCTGTCTTGTCCATCTTTTGATGTTTCTCATCCATGTTAGTCTTGGTCTGCCTCTATTACTTTGTATTTTCCCTTCCAATATTACTTTTAGTAGGCTGTTGTGTCTTTTAACTTACCCCAAAATCTCATTTGTCTTCTTTGAATTGTGTTTAGTAGCTCTGTATTCATTTTTAGTTGTTTTAAAACTTCATCCTGTGTTCTCATTTCTTTCCATCCAATTCTACCTATTCTTCTATATAAATCCACATTTCAAAGGCTTCAGTTTTCTGTTCTGTTTTCTTATCTAATGTCCGTGTTTCTGCACTATACAGGAATATTGAGAAGATATAACATTTTGCTATTCTTAGTTTTAGCCCTGATGTTATTTGTTTTGATGTTAATATACTTTTCAAGGCATTAAAATTACTTTTTGCTATTCCTATTCTTTGGTTTATTTGAGTTTTACATTTTCCATCACTGGTTATAGTATGTCCAAGGTAGTTGTAGTTCTGAACTGTCTCCAGGTCTATTCCTTCAACTTTGATATCCACTTGTAAGTTTCGAGTATTATCTTTGTTTATGATCATAGTTTTAGTCTTTTTTATTTCACTCACAGATAGGTCTCGTAATCTAAGGTTAAGTGGGCATAGATGTATTATTTTGAGCTTAACAGCCAAGCTTTTATATCTGTACCTTTCATCCTAACACATCTGACATCAACACAGCATTTCTTAGCACTAGTCGCCTAAACACACCAGTCGCCTAATATCATTCGTTGATCTGTCGCCTCGGAAAGTTTCCGACCCTAATGAAATAAAAACCAATGTTAAAAGATTGGCAAACTTTTGTAACAAATGTAGACCAAAATAGACGAATTAGCATTCAAGACAAAGATCTTCTTTTATCTTTTACTCATGTGTGTTTGCCCTTACCCATGTTTACCTTTTAATCATACGTGTTTACGTTTACTCACGTTTAACTTTTACTTACGAGTATTTACTTTTACCCATGTTTACTTTTACCCATGTTTACCTTTTACTCACGCGTGTTTTATCTTTACCCATGTTTACCTTTTACTCATGCGTGTTTTATCTTTACTCATGTTTACCTTTTACTCATGCGTGTTTTACCTTTACCCATGTTTACCTTTTACTCATGCGTGTTTTACCTTTACCCATGTTTACCTTTTACTCATGCGTGTTTTACCTTTACCCATGTTTACCTTTTACTCATGCGTGTTTTACCTTTACCCATGTTTACCTTTTACTCATGCGTGTTTTACCTTTACCCATGTTTACCTTTTACTCATGCGTGTTTTACCTTTACCCATGTTTACCTTTTACTCATGTGTGTTTTCTGCGTGACACGGTGAGCATGCTTATTAAGATCGAAGGTGACATGGTTCAAAGACAGTGGTTGACGTTACTAAAGAACTTTGGAAGATCGAAGGTGACAGGGTTCAAAGACAGTGGTTGACATTACTAAAGAACTTAGAAAGATCGAAGGTGACAGGGTTCAAAGACAGTGGTTGACGTTACTAAAGAACTTAGAAAGATCGAAGGTGACAGGGTTCAAAGACAGTGGTTGACGTTACTAAAGAACTTAGGAAGATCGAAGGTGACATGGTTCAAAGACAGTGGTTGACGTTACTAAAGAACTTAGAAAGATCGAAGGTGACATGGTTCAAAGACAGTGGTTGACGTTCCTAAAGAACTTATGAAGATCGAAGGTGGCAGGGTTCAAAGACAGTGGTTGACGTTACTAAAGAACTTAGGAAGATCGAAGGTGGCAGGGTTCAAAGACAGAGGTTGACGTTACTAAAGAACTTAGAAAGATCGAAGGTGACATGGTTCAAAGACAGTGGTTGACGTTACTAAAGAACTTATGAAGATCGAAGGTGGCTGGGTTCAAAGACAGTGGTTGACGTTACTAAAGAACTTATGAAGATCGAAGGTGGCAGGGTTCAAAGACAGTGGTTGACGTTACTAAAGAACTTAGAAAGATCGAAGGTGACAGGGTTCAAAGACAGTGGTTGACGTTACTAAAGAACTTAGGAAGATTGAAGGTGGCAGGGTTCAAAGACAGTGGTTGACGTTACTAAAGAACTTAGAAAGATCGAAGGTGACATGGTTCAAAGACAGTGGTTGACGTTACTAAAGAACTTAGGAAGATCGAAGGTGGCAGGGTTCAAAGACAGTGGTTGACGTTACTAAAGAACTTAGTAAGATCGAAGGTGACATGGTTCAAAGACAGCGGTTGACGTTACTAAAGAACTTATGAAGATCGAAGGTGACATGGTTCAAAGACAGTGGTTGACGTTACTAAAGAACTTAGAAAGATCGAAGGTGACATGGTTCAAAGACAGTGGTTGACGTTACTAAAGAACTTAGAAAGATCGAAGGTGACAGGGTTCAAAGACAGTGGTTGACGTTACTAAAGAACTTAGGAAGATCGAAGGTGGCAGGGTTCAAAGACAGTGGTTGACGTTACTAAAGAACTTAGAAAGATCGAAGGTGACAGGGTTCAAAGACAGTGGTTGACGTTACTAAAGAACTTAGAAAGATCGAAGGTGGCAAGGTTCAATGACAGTGATTGACGTTACTAAAGAACTTATGAAGATCGAAGGTGGCAGGGTTCAAAGACAGTGGTTGACGTTACTAAAGAACTTAGAAAGATCGAAGGTGACATGGTTCAAAGACAGTGGTTGACGTTACTAAAGAACTTATGAAGATCGAAGGTGGCAGGGTGCAAAGACAATGGTTGACGTTACTAAAGAACTTAGGACTGACAGATATATGTTTCATTTTCGTTCCTGGACACCTGGGGCTTGAAAGGAAATGTTCGAGTTGACAACATGGCTGGAACAGCTGCCGTGGATCGTGAAAGTGCAATGGACCGTATTGACATTCTGAATGCACTCAGGGTGGTAGGGAGAACTAATGATTCAGTCAGTGAACATGAATCTACAACCATGCCCACACTGTGGTGAATATCATATCAAGGCTGGAGACGTCAGAGAGAAACATTATGCGGGAAGGCACAGAAGAATGACAAATCAACACAGAACTGGAGTAATCTCCATGCTCCGAGAGATTACTGGGGGCGGGACCTCAACACTTATGGGCGTGGCCGACGTGTAATGACTATGATCCGTCAGCCAAACTAAACTAACCAAAGATCCTCATTTGGCAGATATATCATCATAAGAAAAAGATCATCATCAAGTACCGGGCCTGCTGGCGTAGTGATCATGTCTCTCCACAACTTTTGATCACGACAGTTATTTATCATTTCTGTTGTTGACCTTCTGCCAAGCCATTCTTTAAGTTGTCTGGTATTTTTTATCTTTGCTTCACTCTATCTCTTTGTCCCTCAATTTTTCCAGTTATTCAATATAGTCTGGAATCCTACTCTGATTGAGTCCTGATCGCAGAGAGAGAGAGAGAGAGAGAGAGAGAGAGAGAGAGAGAGAGAGAGAGAGAGAGAGAAGGAACCGAGAAAAGGATTGAGAATGTGATGTCGGCAGACAAAGAGATAATATCAAAGAAAGAACACATCGACTTTGCACAGTCCAAAAGAATAAACAAAGATATAAATAAATGGAGAAGGTTGATTAAGTCTGTTGGTAGTGCCCAGCGACCTCATGTGGGAGAAAGAAGGAGAATGCAGGACCTAGACAATAACTTCATCATCAAGTGCCATGCCTGCTGGCGTAGGTGATCATGTCTCTCCACAACTTTCGATTAGTTATTTATCGTTTCCGTTGTTGACCTTCTGCCAAGCCATTCTCTTAAGCTGTCTAGTATCTTTTCTCTTTGCTTCCCTCTATTTCTTCGTCCCTCGATAATCAGCGAATCAATTCAGAGGAAGAGGTATGTTTACAGCACTCGGAAAAAATGACAAATAATAAACAACAGAAAAGAATATGGACCAAGGCTTAGTTAGCTGAGTGGCAGTGTTCCCTAGTGTTTGGCTTTGAGAGGTTGCTATACTCGCATTGTCTCGGGCTCTGACAACTTATACCGGTTTGGGAGTGCTATACTCGCATTGTCTCGAGCTCTGACAACTTATACCGGTTTGAGAGTTCTATACTCTCATTTCTTCGGTCTCCGGCAACGTATAGAGGTTGGGGGCGCATAACTCGGATTACCTCTGACAACGTATAGAGATTGGGGGCGCATAACTCGGATTACCTCTGACAACGTATAGAGGTTGGGGGCGCATAACTCGGATTACCTCTGACAACGTATAGAGGTTGGGGGCGCATAACTCGGATTACCTCTGACAACGTATAGAGAGGTTAGGGGCGCATAACTCGGATTACCTCTGACAACGTATAGAGGTTGGGGGCGCATAACTCGGATTACCTCTGGCTCTGACAACCTGACGACCATTGTCCTAATTCATTAAAGACCGACGGAATATGATTGTAGTGCTTATATCTTGCAACGACCAACGGCGCATTTTAGGTACATGTGTCGGAGATACACCTGGCAGCCCTATTTTCCCATATAAAATCTTGTACCCATTTAAGGTACATGTGTCGGAGATACACCTGGCAGCCCTATTTTCCCATATAAAATCTTGTACCCATTTAAGGTACATGTGTCGGAGATACACCTGGCAGCCCTATTTTCCCATATAAAATCTTGTACCCATTTAAGGCTGGGAGAACATATGAGCCGTCGATGGGAATCGAACCCGACCTTTACTTCTGAGTTGTACAGCTCACTAACCATTGAGCTACCGCCGAGTTGTGAATGTAATTTTATACAATACATTATACAGACATTACTACCGACCTGCTTCGGTACATGCTCTAAAGATCTTATACAAACATAAAAGACATGCTTATAAGACATTAGACTGACATTAATACCTACCCGCTTTGACACATACTTTAAAGAAAAAGAGACAAAACATTACAACCTGCCAACTTTGGCATGTCTCTACAGAAATTAGACAGACATTACGACCTACCTGCTTTGGCATATACTCTAAAGATATTAGACAGACATTACTACCTGCCTGCTTTGGCATATACTCTAAAGACATTAGACAGACATTACTACCTGCCTGCTTTGGCATATACTCTAAATACATTAGACAGACATTACTACCTGCCTGCTTTGGCATATACTCTAAATACATTAGACAGACATTACTACCTGCCTGCTTTGGCACATACTCTAAAGACATTAGACAGACATTACTACCTACCTGCTTTGGCATATACTCTAAAGATATTACACAGACATTACGACCTACCTGCTTTGACATATACTCTAAAGATATTACACAGACATTACTACCTGCCTGTTTTGGCATATACTCTAAAGACATTAGACAGACATTACTACCTGCCTGTTTTGGCATATACTCTAAAGACATTAGACAGACATTACTACCTACCTGTTTTGACATATACTCCAAATACATTAGACAGACATTACTACCTACCTGCTTTGACATATACTCTAACGACATTAGACAGACATTACTGCCTGCCTGTTTTGGCATATACTCTAAAGACATTAGACAGACATTACTACCTGCCTGTTTTGGCATATACTCTAAAGACATTAGACAGACATTACTACCTACCTGTTTTGACATATACTCCAAATACATTAGACAGACATTACTACCTACCTGCTTTGGCATATACTCTAAAGACAGTAGACAGACATCACTACCTACCTGTTTTGGCATATACTCTAAAGACATTAGACAGACATTACTACCTACCTGCTTTGGCATATACTCTAAAGACATTAGACAGACATTACTACCTACCTGCTTTGACATATACTCTAACGACATTAGACAGACATTACTACCTGCCTGCTTTGACATATACTCTAAATACATTAGACAGACATTACTACCTACCTGCTTTGGCATATACTCTAAAGACATTAGACATACATTACTACCTACCTGTTTTGGCATATACTCTAAATATGTTAGACAGACATCACTACAGTAGTAGGTGTGGCTGGTTACCCATCCTAAAAGTGCACGGACATGCACCGAAAGACAATAGATTTGGCACCGATACTGCACAAAACTTGCACCAAAAAAAAAAAAAAAAAAAAAAAAATTTTTCGAATTCGCTATTTTTTCGAACTTCATTATTTTTTTGGGGGGAATTTTTTTTTCTATTTTTTTTGGTTCGTCAGTTTGTCGAAACGGTCTACTGTGTCTGAGAGATTAACTCAGGTAAATTCAAAAGAGACTCGGTGCTAATCGGCTTCTCGCGGTGTGGCGTGATATGCTCTCGCTGTGTGTTAGAGGAAAATATTTGTGAAAGAGTATTTTAAAAGAGTATATTTGTGAAAGTAAAAATTCAGAATTATTTAAAAAATATGTATTTGTGAAAGTAAAAAACTCAGAATTATTAAAAATAAAAATACAAATAAAAAAATAAAAAAAATAGTCTCCCATCAGGATTCGAACACGGGTCTACTACGTGACAGGAGGCGACATGTAAAAAAAAAAAAAATGCTGACAAGCAATGACGTTGAAGGTTAGTTTGTAGAAACGGTCTACTGTGCCTGAGAGATTAACTCAGGTAAATTCAAAAGATCGCGGCGTCAAACAGTCCGGCTCAGGATATTTCCGTTAACCAACTCAGGTAAAACCCCGATTGAAAAGAAAACGGACTTATGTTAAAAAATAATAAAATATAATGATGAAAAATCGATATTTAAAAAAAAAACTTAAAATGAAAGGAAATTTAAAATTATAGGCGATCTCGTAACTGATTGGGTCGCGGATCTCGCACTACATTTTTTTTTTTTTAGTGCCACCCTCAACACCAGCATCAACCCTTCATGTCCTATCATCATCATCATACCACACAAAGTTTCAAACCGATTATTATTCGACAGCGGTCGGCATGTGAGAAGGGCGGATATTAGGCGACAGGAGGCGACATGTAAAAAAAAATGCTGACAAGCAATGACGTTGAAGGGGTATTGTTAGGAAAATCGCGGGCGGGAACGAGTTGGTTGACACAGTTGTGTTATTGTAGTATCGCTAACATCATGTGCCAGGATAGCGGTTCTTGGGGAAAGATTATTGGTCGTGTGTGTTATCGCTACCAACCTCAGCATGTGTCGTGTAGTAAGGTGTGCTAATATTAAATAGTGACGCTCGCTCTCTCACATTCATGGTAAACCAAAACAAAATTATATATTTCACAACGTTATTAATACATCATATATATTACTGTCCGGTTGCTGATAATTTTAACCGTCTGGGTTTCCTACACAACCGCCCTCCATTTTGACAAAACCTTGATCAAAGCTGGAATAGGTAATCGGTGACTTTGCTGAAACATCCTGGGCATCCATACTGGCTGCCGGAGCTGTCGTCTGATTAACAAGAGTGAGGTCCCCTTGGTTAACAAAAAAGGGCGTGTAGTTGATCTGGTTAACAACAGGCGGCGTGTAGTTTAGGTTAGCATAAGCGTTTTCGAGACTGCCTTAACGCCATCTTTAGACAATGGAACTACCCCCTCGGCCTTCATGTCCTATCATCATCATGTGCCACCCTCAACACCATTATCCCTTCATGTCCTATCATGATCATGTGCCACCCTCAACACCATCATCCCTTCATGGCCTATCATCATCATGTGCCACCCTCAACACCATCATCCCTTCATGTCCTATCATCATCATGTGCCACCCTCAACACCATCATCCCTTCATGTCCTATCATCATCATGTGCCACCCTCAACACCATCATCAGCCCTTCAGGTCCTATCATCAAACCACACAAAGTATTAACCAGCGAAATTCTCTCTCTCTCTCTCTCTCTCTGTCTGTCTCTCTCACATTCATGGTAAACCAAAACAAAATAAATCACTAAGATTTTACCACCATAACACACAAATTTAGGGTCATATTAAAAAAAGTCGACCTTAAAACCATACAAATCTACACCCATACTCATAAAAGTTAGACACATCAAACAGATAATTACTTCCAAACTCCAAAAAAGTTAGACCAAATCACGCCTCCAGCGTTCTTTAACATTGCCTCCAGCGTTCTCTAACATTGCCTCGATCGTTCTTTAACATTGCCTCCAGCGTTCTCTAACATTCCCTTGCTCGTTCTCTAACATTTTCATTAGTTGGAGTCTTTGTGTTGCCTTCTTAGTGAGATTCTCTACGTGTTTCTTCAGGCTCAATTGTCAGTCTAGTTGTATTCCTAAAAATCTACTTCCATACTGATACTAGTTAGAAACATCGATCAGATAGTTACATCCAAAGTCCCGCCAAATCGCAAACATTTTACCCCAGAACACAAAAATTTAGGGTCATACTCAAAAAGTCGACCTAAAAATCCCAAAAAGCTACTCACATAGTCGTAATAGTTAGACACAACGAGCAGGAAGTTATATTCAAGGTCCAAAATGTTGGACCAAATCACAACGAACCACGAACAACGAACCACAACCCCACGAACCACGAACCATCAACTCACGAACCACGAACCACAACCCCACGAACCATGGACTTAACGAACCATCAACTCACGAACCACGAACCACAACCCCACGAACCATGGACTTAACGAACCATCAACTCACGAACCACGAACCACAACCCCACGAACCATGGACTTAACGAACCATCAACTCACGAACCACGAACCACAACCCCACGAACCATGGACTTAACGAACCATCAACTCACGAACCACGACCCCACGAACTCACGAACCACAGACTTAACGAACCACGAACCACAACCCCACGAACCCTGGACTTAACAAAGACAGCGTCGAGTAGAGATATAATTTGCGGTCTCTTGCTCTTCTGTTCGCCTCTGCTGCTGGTATGTTTCCTAGCGCTTCTAATTGTACATCGACCCATCCTTTTTCGTGGTCGACAGTTGGGTCTGGTGTTCTCACAACATTTTGCTGAAGGCTCGTTGTGTTTTTGATCTGTCTGCCCTGTCACCTAGCCAAACTATTTTATCTGTTGTTTCCTTATATATTCTATGATGGGGGCTATTCCTAGCTTTCTTCTCAGTTCTTCATTTCTGAGCTTATCTCTCAGACTGTTTCATGTCATTCGTCTAACACATTTAATCTCTGAGATTACAAAAATTTAGGCACATACTCAAAAAGTCGACCTCAAAACCATAAAAAGCTACTCCCACATTCATCTAAAAGTTACACCAAAACCGCACCAGATTTGCAACGTGCAAAAACATTCACAAGTTTGACACGCGAACCAGTTTGGCACAATGCACCTTCGTAAGGGGTGTAACAATCAGCATTCGTAAGGGGCGTAACAATCATAAAAGTGATTATCAAGGGGCGTAACAATCATAAAAGTGATTATCAAAGTAAATTATTGGTATGGGGATGTCTATTGGTGCATTGTGCCAAACTGGTTCGCGTGTCAAACTTGTGAATGTTTTTGCACGTTGCAAATCTGGTGCGGTTTTGGTGTAACTTTTAGATGAATGTGGGAGTAGCTTTTTATGGTTTTGAGGTCGACTTTTTGAGTATGTGCCTAAATTTTTGTGATCTCAGAGATGAAATGTGTTAGACGAATGACATGAAACAGTCTGAGAGATAAGCTCAGAAATGAAGAACTGAGAAGAAAGCTAGGAATAGCCCCCATCATAGAATATATAAGGAAACAACAGATAAAATAGTTTGGCTAGGTGACAGGGCAGACAGATCAAAAACACAACGAGCCTTCAGCAAAATGTGAGAACACCAGACCTAACTGTCGACCACGAAAAAGGATGGGTCGATGTACAATTAGAAGCGCTAGGAAACATACCAGCAGCAGAGGCGAACAGAAGAGCAAGAGACCGCAAATTATATCTCTCCTCGACGCTGTCTTTGTTAAGTCCAGGGTTCGTGGGGTTGTGGTTCGTGGTTCGTTAAGTCTGTGGTTCGTGAGTTCGTGGGGTCGTATTCGTGAGTTGATGGTTCGTTAAGTCCATGGTTCGTGGGGTTGTGGTTCGTGGTTCGTGAGTTGATGGTTCGTTAAGTCCATGGTTCGTGGGGTTGTGGTTCGTGGTTCGTGAGTTGATGGTTCGTTAAGTCCATGGTTCGTGGGGTTGTGGTTCGTGGTTCGTGAGTTGATGGTTCGTTAAGTCCATGGTTCGTGGGGTTGTGGTTCGTGGTTCGTGAGTTGATGGTTCGTGGTTCGTGGGGTTGTGGTTCGTTGTTCGTGGTTCGTTGTGATTTGGTCCAACATTTTGGACCTTGAATATAACTTCCTGCTCGTTGTGTCTAACTATTACGACTATGTGAGTAGCTTTTTGGGATTTTTAGGTCGACTTTTTGAGTATGACCCTAAATTTTTGTGTTCTGGGGTAAAATGTTTGCGATTTGGCGGGACTTTGGATGTAACTATCTGATCGATGTGTCTAACTAGTATCAGTATGGAAGTAGATTTTTAGGAATACAACTAGACTGACAATTGAGCCTGGAGAAACACGTAGAGAATCTCACTAAGAAGGCAACACAAAGACTCCAACTAATGAAAATGTTAGAGAACGAGCAAGGGAATGTTAGAGAACGCTGGAGGCAATGTTAAAGAACGATCGAGGCAATGTTAGAGAACGCTCGAGGTAATGTTAGAGAACGATCGAGGCAATGTTAGAGAACGCTGGAGACAATGTTAAAGAACGCTGGAGGCGTGATTTGGTCTAACTTTTTGGAGTTTGGAAGTAATTATCTGTTTGATGTGTCTAACTTTTATGAGTATGGGAGTAGATTTGTATGGTTTTAAGGTCGACTTTTTTAATATGACCCTAAATTTGTGTGTTATGGTGGTAAAATCTTAGTGATTTATTTTGTTTTGGTTTACCATGAATGTGAGAGAGACAGAGAGAGAGAGAGAGAGAGAGAGAGAGAATTTCGCTGGTTGATAATTTGTGTGGTTTGATGATAGGACCTGAAGGGCTGATGATGGTGTTGAGGGTGGCACATGATGATGATAGGACATGAAGGGATGATGGTGTTGAGGGTGGCACATGATGATGATAGGCCATGAAGGGATGATGCTGTTGTTGAGGGTGGCACATGATGATGATAGGACATGAAGGGATGATGGTGTTGAGGGTGGCACATGATGATGATAGGCCATGAAGGGATGATGGTGTTGAGGGTGGCACATGATCATGATAGGACATGAAGGGATGATGGTGTTGAGGGTGGCACATGATGATGATAGGACATAAAGGCCGAGGGGGTAGTTCCATTGTCTAAAGATGGCGTTAAGGCAGTCTCGAAAACGCTTATGCTAACCTAAACTACACGCCGCCTGTTGTTAACCAGATCAACTACACGCCCTTTTTTGTTAACCAAGGGGACCTCACTCTTGTTAATCAGACGACAGCTCCGGCAGCCAGTATGGATGCCCAGGATGTTTCAGCAAAGTCACCGATTACCTATTCCAGCTTTGATCAAGGTTTTGTCAAAATGGAGGGCGGTTGTGTAGGAAACCCAGACGGTTAAAATTATCAGCAACCGGACAGTAATATATATGATGTATTAATAACGTTGTGAAATATATAATTTTGTTTTGGTTTACCATGAATGTGAGAGAGCGAGCGTCACTATTTAATATTAGCACACCTTACTACACGACACATGCTGAGGTTGGTAGCGATAACACACACGACCAATAATCTTTCCCCAAGAACCGCTATCCTGGCACATGATGTTAGCGATACTACAATAACACACCTGTGTCAACCAACTCGTTCCCGTCCGCGATTTTCCTAACAATACCCCTTCAACGTCATTGCTTGTCAGCATTTTTTTTACATGTCGCCTCCTGTCGCCTAATATCCGCCCTTCTCACATGCCGACCGCTGTCGAATAATAATCGGTTTGAAACTTTGTGTGGTATGATGATGATGATAGGACATGAAGGGTTGATGCTGGTGTTGAGGGTGGCACTAAAAAAAAAAAATGTAGTGCGAGATCCGCGACCCAATCAGTTACGAGATCGCCTATAATTTTAAATTTCCCTTCATTTTAAGTTTTTTTTTAAATATTGATTTTTCATCATTATATTTTATTATTTTTTAACATAAGTCCGTTTTCTTTTCAATCGGGGTTTTACCTGAGTTGGTTAACGGAAATATCCTGAGCCGGACTGTTTGACGCCGCGATCTTTTGAATTTACCTGAGTTAATCTCTCAGACACAGTAGACCGTTTCTACAAACTAACCTTCAACGTCATTGCTTGTCAGCATTTTTTTTTACATGTCGCCTCCTGTCACGTAGTAGACCCGTGTTCGAATCCTGATGGGAGACTATTTTTTTTATTTTTTTATTTGTATTTTTATTTTTAATAATTCTGAGTTTTTTACTTTCACAAATACATATTTTTTTAAATAATTCTGAATTTTTACTTTCACAAATATACTCTTTTAAAATACTCTTTCACAAATATTTTCCTCTAACACACAGCGAGAGCATATCACGCCACACCGCGAGAAGCCGATTAGCACCGAGTCTCTTTTGAATTTACCTGAGTTAATCTCTCAGACACAGTAGACCGTTTCGACAAACTGACGAACCAAAAAAAAATATTAAAAAAATTTCCCCCCAAAAATAATGAAGTTCGAAAAAATAGCGAATTCGAAATATTTTTTTTTTTTTTTTTTTTTTTTGGTGCAAGTTTTGTGCAGTATCGGTGCCAAATCTATTGTCTTTCGGTGCATGTCCGTACACTTTTAGGGTAAACAGCCACACCTACTACTACTCACTACCTACCTGCTTTGGCATATACTCTAAAGACATCAGACAGACATTACTACCTGCCTGCATTCCAAATGAATTGTTGACGACTTGACCACTTGTGTAAACAATATTTTGCTAGAATTAAAAAATCGAAAGGGAAAAAAGAAAATTAACGATCTATCATTTATTTCTTTATGAATAAGGTTTGCGCCCTCGTGTCTTGGCGCCCTTAGGATATCGTTTAGTTTCGCATAATGGTCAAACCGGCCCTGTGTAAATGATGAGAAAGGGATTTAATTAGGGCGGGTGTGGGGTCATTATTTCTGCATAAAACGTCACGTTCGAATTTAGACAACGGAACGCATAAGACGAAGATAGAGAGACATTAATCATGTCAGATATGGGATAATGCTGAATCATTAGTCAATTATTCAAACAGAAAACAGAACACGGGAAAAGGAACCGATTTTAAAAGAGCAGGCAGCATGTATCGTCATGTGCACACTTTTAAAGAAAGCAGCACACAACTATCATCCAGAACCGGTCAACAGAACATAACTATGACCCAGAACCGATCAACAGCACATAACTATGACCCAGAACCGGTCAACAGCACATAACTATCATCTAGAACCGGTCAACAGCACATAACTATGACCCAGAACCGATCAACAGCACATAACTATCGTCCAGAACCGGTCAACAGCACATAACTATCATCCAGATCCGGTCAACAGCACATAACTATTAACCAGAACCGGTCAACAGCTCATAACTATCATCCAGAACCAGTCAACAGCACATAACTATCGTTTCAGAACCGGTCAACAGTACATAACTATCATCCAGAACCGATCTGCACCACATAACTATCATCCAGAACCGGTCAACAGCACATAACTATCATCCAGAACCGGTCTACAATACATAACTATCATCCAGAACCGGTCTACAGCACATAACTATCATCCAGAACCGGTCTACAGCACATAACTATCATCCAGAACCGGTATACAGCACATAGCTATCATCCAGAACCGGTCTACAGCACATAACTATCATCCAGAACCGGTATACAGCACATAACTATCATCCAGAACCGGTCTACAGCACATAACTATCATCCAGGACAGAATTTTCAAAAATGTTCTGCTTACATCGGAAGGGGCCTAGAGCAGACTGCGCCAAGTTCGGTGAACACGTGATCAGCTCCACCTCGCAGCGGAAACGAACTATCCAGGCAGGTCAAACAAGTAGGGAAGGCAATCTGGTATTCCAAATGCAGTCTTCTTCTACCTTTCAGCTCCCTGTGGAACATAGGTCTTCAACAAACACTTTCCAAGTCGTTCTGTTTCTTGCCATTCTTTTTAAGATCATTCCTGCCTTCCCCATCATCTTCCTCTCTGCTTCTGTCTGTCTTCTCCAAGAATTTCTTGGTCTTCCTCTTTGTCTTTTCTGTTAGACAAGAGGTGAGTCGGCAACCCGGACATCTTACGGCTTTCTCCGGCTTGCGTCATACGTCTCTTAGACAGTGAGCCTTTATCTTTCCTGGATGGCGGATTTATTTTTATTCTTTTCTTTGACTTCTCCATGTTTGTGACGTTTTTTCGGCTTATTTTTTTACAGTATGGGATAGCCAGTCCCATGCCCAACCATCCTTTCTCGCCTTTTACGAATATGTCTGGTAGGGTGCAGCGCCACTATTCTTTACTCCCCTTTCGGGCCCCGGCAGCGCACGGGCGTCAAAATGCAGTGCTGAATTCGAATGTTTTGGGCCGAAAGGCGTAGATTTCACAGCCTAGCTTCAAATAGCAACACAACGTATACACGCCCACTTAACGTTCTTTTAAGTTCCAAGGGCAGTTGACGAAAACGACGATTCATTCCCTTAGTAGTTGTGGGGTGAAGGTCACGAAGAAACCACATTTAGCAGATAACAACAGCAACAGTATGCAAACCCCAATGACGCGCTGCTTCTACGTCCACTTCCGCTTCTACGTCCACTTCCGCTTCTACGTCCACTTCCGCTTCTACGTCGACTTCCGCTTCCACGCGCACTTCCGCTTCTGTGTGCACTTCCGCTTCTATGTGAACTTCCGCTTCCATGTGTACTTCCGCTTCTATGTGCACTTCCGCTTCTGTGTGCACTTCCGCTTTCACGTGCACTTCCGCTTCTATGTGCGTTTCCGCTTCCATGTGCACTTCCGCTTCTATGTGCACTTCCGCTTCTACGTCCACTTCCGCTTCCACGCGCACTTCCGCTTCTGTGTCCACTTCCGCTTCATGTGCACTTCCGTTTCTACGTGCACTTCCGTTTCCATGCGCACTTCCGTTTCTACGTGCACTTCCGCTTCTACGTGCACTTCCGCTTCCATGTGCACTTCTGTTTCTACGTGCACTTCCGCTTCTACGTGCACTTCCCACTGACGTTTTATATTCATCGATATTTCAGTTGCCTCGTTCATTTGCACAGTCATCTATCGCATAAAGGAATTACCGCAGTTTTGTGCCGTTTTCAGCTTTGCTATCAGAGACGGTTGTGGGTAGAATTACGTCAGCCGTCTACAGCTCGTACAGCTACAGGCGTCTCGATTGTAGGAGTTTTCTGGGATTTCTCTTTAGTGTCATCTGACTTTACCATTATAGTTGCCCGTGGTTCATTTAGTCATAAATGTAGCCTGTAGCTGATTCTTCGTTCAAGTTAGTAATACGAACTATAGACATCTGGCGGTAACATTTATGATTACAGATAGTTGCACAGCAACTGATAGCGGTAACATTTATTATTACAGATAGTTACACAACAACTGATAGTGGTAACATTTATTATTACAGATAGTTACACAACAACTGATAGCGGTAACATTTATTATTACAGATAGTTACACAACAACTGATAGTGGTAACATTTATGATTACAGATAGTTACACAACAACTGATAGCGGTAACATTTATTATTACAGATAGTTACACAACAACTGACAGCGGTAACATTTATGATTACAGATAGTTACACAACAACTGATAGTGGTAACATTTATGATTACAGATAGTTACACAACAACTGATAGCGGTAACATTTATGATTACAGATAGTTGCGCGGTAACATTTATGATTACAGATAGCTGCACAGCAACTGATAGCGGTACTATTTATTATTACAGATAGTTACACAACAACTGATAGGTTTAACATTTATGAATACAGATAGTTGCACAGCAACTGATAGCGGTAACATTTATGAATACAGATAGTTACACAACAACTGACAGCGGTAACATTTATTATTACAGATAGTTACACAACAACTGACAGCGGTAACATTTATTATTACAGATAGTTACACAGCAACTGACAGCGGTAACATTTATTATTACAGATAGTTACACAGCAACTGACAGCGGTAACATTTATTATTACAGATAGTTACACAACAACTGATAGGTTTAACATTTATGATTACAGATAGTTACACAGCAACTGACAGCGGTAACATTTATGATTACAGATAGTTACACAACAACTGACAGCGGTAACATTTATTATTACAGATAGTTACACAACAACTGATAGGTTTAACATTTATGATTACAGATAGCTGCACAGCAACTGATAGCGGTAACAGTTATAGTTATTGCTCAAAGAGGCCAACACAAAAAGAGAACTTCTAAAACATCAGAAAGAAACAGTAGACATTTCTCAAACAGGAAGAAGAAAGTTGGAATACTTGGTTACAACTCGAATATAAAATGAAAGAGAGATAGCGGGAGATAAAGAGAGATGCTGATAGATAGCTTTTTGTCATGGCATGGTAAACAGCCTACAACAGAATTACGATGTACATCATGTACTGAGGACAGAGAATTGTGGAAGGACATGATCGTCCTTCCAGCCTTGTTGACACATTGATGATGATTGTTTATTAGAGTAAGATGTCAAAGGTTATCAGTTGTTGTGTAACTATCTGTAATCATAAATGTTACCGCTATCAGTTGCTGTGTAACTATCTGTAATAATAAATGTTACCGCTGTCAGTTGTTGTGTAACTATCTGTAATCATAAATGTTACCGCTATCAGTTGCTGTGCAACTATCTGTATTCATAAATGTTAAACCTATCAGTTGTTGTGTAACTATCTGTAATAATAAATAGTACCGCTATCAGTTGCTGTGCAACTATCTGTAATCATAAATGTTACCGCTATCAGTTGTTGTGTAACTATCTGTAATCATAAATGTTACCGCTATCAGTTGTTGTGTAACTATCTGTAATAATAAATGTTACCGCTATCAGTTGTTGTGTAACTATCTGTAATCATAAATGTTACCGCTGTCAGTTGTTGTGTAACTATCTGTAATCATAAATGTTACCGCTGTCAGTTGTTGTGTAACTATCTGTAATCATAAATGTTACCACTATCAGTTGTTGTGTAACTATCTGTAATCATAAATGTTACCACTATCAGTTGTTGTGTAACTATCTGTAATCATAAATGTTACCGCTATCAGTTGTTGTGTAACTATCTGTAATCATAAATGTTACCGCTATCAGTTGTTGTGTAACTATCTGTAATCATAAATGTTACCGCTATCAGTTGTTGTGTAACTATCTGTAATCATAAATGTTACCGCTATCAGTTGTTGTGTAACTATCTGTAATAATAAATGTTACCACTATCAGTTGTTGTGTAACTATCTGTAATAATAAATGTTACCGCTATCAGTTGCTGTGCAACTATCTGTAATCATAAATGTTACCGCCAGATGTCTATAGTTCGTATTACTAACTTGAACGAAGAATCAGCTACAGGCTACATTTATGACTAAATGAACCACGGGCAACTATAATGGTAAAGTCAGATGACACTAAAGAGAAATCCCGGAAAACTCCTACAATCGAGACGCCTGTAGCTGTACGAGCTGTAGACGGCTGACGTAATTCTACCCACAACCGTCTCTGATAGCAAAGCTGAAAACGGCACAAAACTGCGGTAATTCCTTTATGCGATAGATGACTGTGCAAATGAACAAGGCAACTGAAATATCGATGAATATAAAACGTCAGTGGGAAGTGCACGTAGAAGCGGAAGTGCACGTAGAAACAGAAGTGCACATGGAAGCGGAAGCGCACGTAGAAGCGGAAGTGCACGTAGAAACGGAAGTGCGCATGGAAACGGAAGTGCACATGGAAGCGAAAGTGGACACAGAAGCGGAAGTGCGCGTGGAAGCGGAAGTGGACGTAGAAGCAGAACATAGAAGCGGAAGTGCACATGGAAGCGGAAGCGCACATAGAAGCGGAAGTGCACACAGAAGCGGAAGTGCGCGTGGAAGCGGAAGTGGACGTAGAAGCGGAAGTGGACGTAGAAGCGGAAGTGGACGTAGAAGCGGAAGTGGACGTAGAAGCAGTGTGTCATTGGGGTTTGCATACTGTTGCTGTTGTTATCTGCTAAATGTGGTTTCTTCGTGACCTTCACCCCGTAACTACTAAGGGAATGAATCGTCGTTTTCGTCAACTGCCCTTGGAACTTAAAAGAACGTTAAGTGGGCGTGTATACGTTGTGTTGCTATTTGAAGCTAGGCTGTGAAATCTACGCCTTTCGGCCCAAAACATTCGAATTCAGCACTGCATTTTGACGCCCGTGCGCTGCCGGGGCCCGAAAGGGGAGTAAAGAATAATGGCGCTGCACCCTACCAGACATATTCGTAAGAGGCAAGAAAGGATGGTTGGGCATGGGACTGGCTATCCCATACTGTAAAAAAATAAGCCGAAAAAACGTCACAAACATGGAGAAGTCAAAGAAAAGAATAAAAGTAAATCCGCCATCCAGGAAAGATAAAGGCTCACTAAGAGACGTATGACGCAAGCCGGAGAAAGCCGTAAGGTGACCGGGTTGCCGACTCACCTCTTGTCTAACAGAAAAGACAAAGAGGAAGACCAAGAAATTCTTGGAGAAGACAGACAGAAGCAGAGAGGAAGATGATGGGGAAGGCAGGAATGATCTTAAAAAGAATGGCAAGAAACAGAGCGACTTGGAAAGTGTTTGTTGAAGACCTATGTTCCACAGGGAGCTGAAAGGTAGAAGAAGACTGCATTTGGAATACCAGATTGCCTTCCCTACTTGTTTGACCTGCCTGGATAGTTCGTTTCCGCTGCGAGGTGGAGCTGATCACGTGTTCACCGAACTTGGCGCAGTCTGCTCTAGGCCCCTTCCGATGTAAGCAGAACATTTGTGAAGATTCTGTTCTGGATGATAGTTATGTGCTGTAGACAGGTTCTGGATGATAGTTATGTGCTGTAGACAGGTTCTGGATGATAGTTATGTGCTGTAGACCGGTTCTGGATGATAGTTATGTGCTGTAGACCGGTTCTGGATCATAGTTATGTGCTGTAGACCGGTTCTGGATGATAGTTATGTGCTGTAGACCGGTTCTGGATGATAGCTATGTGCTGTATACCGGTTCTGGATGATAGTTATATGCTGTAGACCGGTTCTGGATGATAGTTATGTGTTGTAGATCGGTTCTGGGTGATAGTTATGTGCTGTAGACCGGTTCTGGATGATAGTTATGTGCTGTAGACCGGTTCTGGATGATAGTTATGTGCTGTAGACCGGTTATGGATGATAGTTATGTGCTGTAGACAGGTTCTGGATGATAGTTATGTGCTTTAGACCGGTTCTGGATCATAGTTATGTGCTGTAGACCGGTTCTGGATCATAGTTATGTGCTGTAGACCGGTTCTGGGTGATAGTTATGTGCTGTAGACCGGTTCTGGATGATAGTTATGTGATGTAGACCGGTTCTGGATGATAGCTATGTGCTGTAGACCGGTTCTGGATGATAGTTATGTGCTGTAGACCGGTTCTGGGTGATAGTTATGTGTTGTAGACCGGTTCTGGGTGATAGATATGTGCTGTAGACCGGTTCTGGATGATAGTTATGTGCTGTAGACCGGTTCTGGATGATATCTATGTGCTGTAGACCGGTTCTGGATGATAGTTATGTGCTGTAGACCGGTTCTGCATGATAGTTATGTATTGTAGACCGGTTCTGGATGATAGTTATGTGCTGTTGACCTATTCTGGATGATAGTTATGTGGTGCAGATCGGTTCTGGATGATAGTTATGTACTGTTGACCGGTTCTGAAACGATAGTTATGTGCTGTTGACTGGTTCTGGATGATAGTTATGTGCTGTTGACCGGTTCTGGTTAATAGTTATGTGCTGTAGACCGGTTCTGGATGATAGTTATGTGCTGTTGACCGGTTCTGGACGATAGTTATGTGCTGTTGATCGGTTCTGGGTCATAGTTATGTGCTGTTGACCGGTTCTGGATGATAGTTATGTGCTGCTTTCTTTAAAAGTGTGCACATGACGATACATGCAGCCTGCTCTTTTAAAATCGGTTCCTTTTCCCGTGTTCTGTTTTCTGTTTGAATAATTGACTAATGATTCAGCATTATCCCATATCTGACATGATTAATGTCTCTCTATCTTCGTCTTATGCGTTCCGTTGTCTAAATTCGAACGTGACGTATTATGCAGAAATAATGACCCCACACCCGCCCTAATTAAATCCCTTTCTCAACATTTACACAGGGCCGGTTTGACCATTATGCGAAACTAAACGATATCCTAAGGGCGCCAAGACACGAGGGCGCAAACCTTATTCATAAAGAAATAAATGATAGATCGTTAATTTTTTTTCCCTTTCGATTTTTTAATTCTAGCAAAATATTGTTTACACAAGTGGTCAAGTCGTCAACAATTCATTTGGAATGCAGGCAGGTAGTAATGTCTGTCTGATGTCTTTAGAGTATATGCCAAAGCAGGTAGGTAGTAATGTCTGTCTAATTTCTGTAGAGACATGCCAAAGTTGGCAGGTTGTAATGTTTTGTCTCTTTTTCTTTAAAGTATGTGTCAAAGCGGGTAGGTATTAATGTCAGTCTAATGTCTTATAAGTGTCCGGTTAGCGCAATCGATAGGCGGGTGGCTTACCACGGCAACAGCCGGGGTTCGTAATCCTGGCGAGGACACCTGGGTTTTACTAATTCCCTAAAAATTAGTAGGAGCCGCGATAGCTCAGTGGTTAGTGAACTGGACTACTACGGACAAGGGGTAGGGTTCGATCCCAACCGACGGCTCCGGGTTCACCCAGCCTTAAATGGGTACCGGATTTTTTCTGGGAAAGTAAAAGCAGCACGGGCGTAATACCGACCACATTACCCCAAAAATCATGTGCTGAAGGTCTGTAAAATATAGGGTCACTAACACCATATTTCCCTATACGCCACTTGGCGTGACGGGGGGGTACTTTACTTTTTACTTTTAATGTCTTATAAGCATGTCTTTTATGTTTGTATAAGATCTTTAGAGCATGTACCGAAGCAGGTCGGTAGTAATGTCTGTATAATGTATTGTATAAAATTACATTCACAACTCGGCGGTAGCTCAATGGTTAGTGAGCTGTACAACTCAGAAGTAAAGGTCGGGTTCGATTCCCATCGACGGCTCATATGTTCTCCCAGCCTTAAATGGGTACAAGATTTTATATGGGAAAATAGGGCTGCCAGGT
This sequence comes from Megaustenia siamemsis, assembly GCA_032433765.1. Classification (NCBI taxonomy): domain Eukaryota; kingdom Metazoa; phylum Mollusca; class Gastropoda; order Stylommatophora; family Ariophantidae; genus Megaustenia; species Megaustenia siamemsis. The sequence continues at coordinate 6,128,999 of JAVIAB010000050.1, forward strand.
GTATCTCCGACACATGTACCTTAAATGGGTACAAGATTTTATATGGGAAAATAGGGCTGCCAGGTGTATCTCCGACACATGTACCTTAAATGGGTACAAGATTTTATATGGGAAAATAGGGCTGCCAGGTGTATCTCCGACACATGTACCTAAAATGCGCCGTTGGTCGTTGCAAGATATAAGCACTACAATCATATTCCGTCGGTCTTTAATGAATTAGGACAATGGTCGTCAGGTTGTCAGAGCCAGAGGTAATCCGAGTTATGCGCCCCTAACCTCTATACGTTGTCAGAGGTAATCCGAGTTATGCGCCCCTAACCTCTCTATACGTTGTCAGAGGTAATCCGAGTTATGCGCCCCTAACCTCTATACGTTGTCAGAGGTAATCCGAGTTATGCGCCCCTAACCTCTATACGTTGTCAGAGGTAATCCGAGTTATGCGCCCCTAACCTCTATACGTTGTCAGAGGTAATCCGAGTTATGCGCCCCTAACCTCTCTATACGTTGTCAGAGGTAATCCGAGTTATGCGCCCCCAACCTCTATACGTTGCCGGAGACTGAAGAAATGAGAGTATAGAACTCTCAAACCGGTATAAGTTGTCAGAGCTCGAGACAATGCGAGTATAGCACTCCCAAACCGGTATAAGTTGTCAGAGCCCGAGACAATGCGAGTATAGCAACCTCTCAAAGCCAAACACTAGGGAACACTGCCACTCAGCTAACTAAGCCTTGGTCCATATTCTTTTCTGTTGTTGATTATTTGTCATTTTTTCCGAGTGCTGTAAACATACCTCTTCCTCTGAATTGATTCGCTGATTATCGCCTCGGAAGTTTCCCTCTATAATAATATTCATTTATTATTATTTGTCTCCTGACCAAGACCTAGCAGTTCTATCTCCACGTGGTCTTCTCTGCGAACAGTCTGCGTCAAACCAGACTGGCTAACAGAAGCTAGGATCGACGTGTTCCCTGTAGTGGTGGCTGTTACTGATATAGAGGACCCAGTACCTCTGGGCTGGACTAGTAGTTTCCCAGCATAGCCTGGGACAGACGAATTCCAACCTCTGCAGTAAGAGCCGGGAATGTCAAGAAAGCCATTACGACTCGCCACATCTTATGAGTCAAAGGGCAACCTGCCCGCATCAACTCGTGGCAATCCGTCAACAACAACAACAACCTGATTAACATGGCCTCATTGTTCAGCTTCAAGAAAATGTCTGCATGAAAGCTTAGAACAAGATGAGAAGAGAACAGCTGGAATATATTGTAACAACTGCGAAAATCGAGGGACGAAGAAATAGAGGGAAGCAAAGAGAAAAGATACTAGACAGCTTAAGAGAATGGCTTGGCAGAAGGTCAACAACGGAAACGATAAATAACTAATCGAAAGTTGTGGAGAGACATGATCACCTACGCCAGCAGGCATGGCACTTGATGATGAAGTTATTGTCTAGGTCCTGCATTCTCCTTCTTTCTCCCACATGATGTCGCTGGGCACTACCAACAGACTTAATCAACCTTCTCCATTTATTTATATCTTTGTTTATTCTTTTGGGACTGTGCAAAGTCGATGTGTTCTTTCTTTGATATTATCTCTTTGTCTGCCGACATCACATTCTCAATCCTTTTCACGGTTCCTTCTCTCTCTCTCTCTCTCTCTCTCTGCGATCAGGACTCAATCAGAGTAGGATTCCAGACTATATTGAATAACTGGAAAAATTGAGGGACAAAGAGATAGAGTGAAGCAAAGAGAAAAAATACCAGACAACTTAAGAGAATGGCTTGGCAGAAGGTCAACAACAGAAATGATAAATAACTGTCGAGATCAAAAGTTGTGGAGAGACATGATCACTACGCCAGCAGGCCCGGTACTTGATGATGATCTTTTTCTTATGATGATATATCTGCCAAATGAGGATCTTTGGTTAGTTTAGTTTGCCTGACGGATCATAGTCATTACACGTCGGCCACGCCCATAAGTGTTGAGGTCCCGCCTCCAGTAATCTCTCGGAGCATGGAGATTACTCCAGTTCTGTGTTGATTTGTCATTCTTCTGTGCCTTCCCGCATAATGTTTCTCTCTGACGTCTCCAGCCTTGATATGATATTCACCACAGTGTGGGCATGGTTGTAGATTCATGTTCACTGACTGAATCATTAGTTCTCCCTACCACCCTGAGTGCATTCAGAATGTCAATACGGTCCATTGCACTTTCACGATTTTGCAGCTGTTCCAGCCATGTTGTCAACTCGAACATTTCCTTTCAAGCCCCAGGTGTCCAGGAACGAAAATGAAACATATATCTGTCAGTCCTAAGTTCTTTAGTAACGTCAACCATTGTCTTTGAACCCTGCCACCTTCGATCTTCAGAAAATCTTTAGTAATGTCAACAACTGTCTTTGAACCCTGCCATCTTCGATCTTTCTAAGTTCTTTAGTAACGTCAACCACTGTCTTTGAACCCTGCCACCTTCGATCTTCATAAGTTCTTTAGGAACGTCAACCACTGTCTTTGAACCCTGCCACCTTCGATCTTCATAAGTTCTTTAGTAACGTCAACCACTGTCTTTGAACCCTGTCTCCTTCGATCTTCCTAAGTTCTTTAGTAACGTCAACCACTGTCTTTGAACCCTGCCACCTTCGATCTTTCTAAGTTCTTTAGTAACGTCAACCACTGTCTTTGAACCATGCCACCTTCGATCTTCATAAGTTCTTTAGTAACGTCAACCACTGTCTTTGAACCCTGCCACCTTCGATCTTTCTAAGTTCTTTAGTAACGTCAACCACTATCTTTGAACCCTGTCACCTTCGATCTTCATAAGTTCTTTAGTAACGTCAACCATTGTCTTTGAACCCTGCCACCTTCGATCTTCATAAGTTCTTTAGTAGCGTCAACCACTGTCTTTGAACCCTGCCACCTTCGATCTTCCTAAGTTCTTTAGTAACGTCAACCACTGTCTTTGAACCCTGCCACCTTCGATCTTCATAAGTTCTTTAGTAACGTCAACCACTGTCTTTGAACCCTGTCACCTTCGATCTTCATAAGTTCTTTAGTAACGTCAACCACTGTCTTTGAACCCTGCCACCTTCGATCTTCCTAAGTTCTTTAGTAACGTCAACCACTGTCTTTGAACCCTGCCACCTTCGATCTTCATAAGTTCTTTAGTAACGTCAATCACTGTCTTTGAACCCTGCCACCTTCGATCTTTCTAAGTTCTTTAGTAACGTCAATCACTGTCTTTGAACCCTGCCACCTTCGATCTTTCTAAGTTCTTTAGTAACGTCAATCACTGTCTTTGAACCCTGCCACCTTCGATCTTCCTAAGTTCTTTAGTAACGTCAATCACTGTCTTTGAACCCTGCCACCTTCGATCTTTCTAAGTTCTTTAGTAACGTCAATCACTGTCTTTGAACCCTGCCACCTTCGATGTTCTTAAGTTCTTTAGTAACGTCAACCATTGTCTTTGAACCCTGCCACCTTCGATCTTCCTAAGTTCTTTAGTAACGTCAACCACTGTCTTTGAACCCTGTAAGTCACATTCGATCTCTCTAAGTTCTTTAGTAACGTCAACCACTGTCTTTGAACCATGTCACCTTCGATCTTTCTAAGTTCTTTAGTAACGTCAACCACTGTCTTTGAACCCTGTCACCTTCGATCTTCCTAAGTTCTTTAGTTACGTCAATCACTGTCTTTGAACCCAGCCACCTTCGATCTTCATAAGTTCTTTAGTAACGTCAACGACTGTCTTTGAACCCTGCCGCCTTCGATCTTCCTAAGTTCTTTAGTAACGTCAATCACTGTCTTTGAACCCAGCCACCTTCGATCTTCCTAATTTCTTTAGTAACGTCAACCACTGTCTTTGAACCCTGCCACCTTCGATCTTCATAAGTTCTTTAGTAACGTCAATCACTGTCTTTGAACCCTGCCACCTTCGATCTTTCTAAGTTCTTTAGTAACGTCAATCACTGTCTTTGAACCCTGCCACCTTCGATCTTTCTAAGTTCTTTAGTAACGTCAATCACTGTCTTTGAACCCTGCCACCTTCGATCTTCCTAAGTTCTTTAGTAACGTCAATCACTGTCTTTGAACCCTGCCACCTTCGATCTTCCTAAGTTCTTTAGTAACGTCAACCACTGTCTTTGAACCCTGCCACCTTCGATCTTCATAAGTTCTTTAGTAACGTCAACCACTGTCTTTGAACCCTGCCACCTTCGATCTTCTTAAGTTCTTTAGTAACGTCAACCATTGTCTTTGAACCCAGCCACCTTCGATCTTTCTAAGTTCTTTAGTAACGTCAATCACTGTCTTTGAACCCTGCCACCTTCGATCTTTCTAAGTTCTTTAGTAACGTCAACCACTGTCTTTGAACCCTGCCACCTTCGATCTTCATAAGTTCTTTAGTAACGTCAACAATTTGTCTTTGAACCCTGCCACCTTCGATCTTCATAAGTTCTTTAGTAACGTCAACCACTGTCTTTGAACCCTGCCACCTTCGATCTTCATAAGTTCTTTAGTAACGTCAATCACTGTCTTTGAACCCTGCCACCTTCGATCTTCATAAGTTCTTTAGTAATTTCAACCACTGTCTTTGAACCATGTCTCCTTCGATCTTTCTAAGTTCTTTAGTAACGTCAACCACTGTCTTTGAACCATGTCACCTTCGATCTTTCTAAGTTCTTTAGTAACGTCAACCACTGTCTTTGAACCATGTCACCTTCGATCTTTTTAAGTTCTTTAGTAACGTCAACCACTGTCTTTGAACCATGTCACCTTCGATCTTTCTAAGTTCTTTAGTAACGTCAACCACTGTCTTTGAACCATGTCACCTTCGATCTTCCTAAGTTCTTTAGTAACGTCAACCACTGTCTTTGAACCCTGTAAGTCACATTCGATCTCTCTAAGTTCTTTAGTAACGTCAACCACTGTCTTTGAACCATGTCACCTTCGATCTTTCTAAGTTCTTTAGTAACGTCAACCACTGTCTTTGAACCCTGTCACCTTCGATCTTCCTAAGTTCTTTAGTAACGTCAACCACTGTCTTTGAACCCTGCCACCTTCGATCTTCCTAAGTTCTTTAGTAACGTCAATCACTGTCTTTGAACCCTGTAAGTCACATTCGATCTCTCTAAGTTCTTTAGTAACGTCAACCACTGTCTTTGAACTCTGCCACCTTCGATCTTCCTAAGTTCTTTAGTAACATCAACCACTGTCTTTGAACCCAGCCACCTTCGATCTTCATAAGTTCTTTAGTAACGTCAACCACTGTCTTTGAACCCAGCCACCTTCGATCTTCCTAAGTTCTTTAGTAACGTCAATCACTGTCTTTGAACCCTGCCACCTTCGATCTTTCTAAGTTCTTTAGTAACGTCAATCACTGTCTTTGAACCCTGTCACCTTCGATCTTCATAAGTTCTTTAGTAACGTCAACCACTGTCTTTGAACCCTGCCACCTTCGATCTTTCTAAGTTCTTTAGTAACGTCAACCACTGTCTTTGAACCCTGCCACCTTCGATCTTTCTAAGTTCTTTAGTAACGTCAACCACTGTCTTTGAACCCTGTCACCTTCGATCTTCATAAGTTCTTTAGTAACGTCAACCATTGTCTTTGAACCCTGCCACCTTCGATCTTCATAAGTTCTTTAGTAGCGTCAACCACTGTCTTTGAACCCTGCCACCTTCGATCTTCCTAAGTTCTTTAGTAACGTCAACCACTGTCTTTGAACCCTGCCACCTTCGATCTTCATAAGTTCTTTAGTAACGTCAACCACTGTCTTTGAACCCTGTCACCTTCGATCTTCATAAGTTCTTTAGTAACGTCAACCACTGTCTTTGAACCCTGCCACCTTCGATCTTCCTAAGTTCTTTAGTAACGTCAATCACTGTCTTTGAACCCAGCCACCTTCGATCTTCCTAAGTTCTTTAGTAACGTCAACCACTGTCTTTGAACCCTGCCACCTTCGATCTTCATAAGTTCTTTAGTAACGTCAATCACTGTCTTTGAACCCTGCCACCTTCGATCTTTCTAAGTTCTTTAGTAACGTCAATCACTGTCTTTGAACCCTGCCACCTTCGATCTTTCTAAGTTCTTTAGTAACGTCAATCACTGTCTTTGAACCCTGCCACCTTCGATCTTCCTAAGTTCTTTAGTAACGTCAATCACTGTCTTTGAACCCTGCCACCTTCGATCTTTCTAAGGTCTTTAGTAACGTCAATCACTGTCTTTGAACCCTGTCACCTTCGATCTTTCTAAGTTCTTTAGTAACGTCAATCACTGTCTTTGAACCCTGCCACCTTCGATCTTCTTAAGTTCTTTAGTAACGTCAACCATTGTCTTTGAACCCTGCCACCTTCGATCTTCCTAAGTTCTTTAGTAACGTCAACCACTGTCTTTGAACCCTGTAAGTCACATTCGATCTCTCTAAGTTCTTTAGTAACGTCAACCACTGTCTTTGAACCATGTCACCTTCGATCTTTCTAAGTTCTTTAGTAACGTCAACCACTGTCTTTGAACCCTGTCACCTTCGATCTTCCTAAGTTCTTTAGTAACGTCAACCACTGTCTTTGAACCCTGCCACCTTCGATATTTCTAAGTTCTTTAGTAACGTCAACCACTGTCTTTGAACCCTGTCACCTTCGATCTTCCTAAGTTCTTTAGTAACGTCAATCACTGTCTTTGAACCCAGCCACCTTCGATCTTCATAAGTTCTTTAGTAACGTCAACGACTGTCTTTGAACCCTGCCGCCTTGATCTTCCTAAGTTCTTTAGTAACGTCAATCACTGTCTTTGAACCCAGCCACCTTCGATCTTCCTAATTTCTTTAGTAACGTCAACCACTGTCTTTGAACCCTGCCACCTTCGATCTTCATAAGTTCGTTAGTAACGTCAATCACTGTCTTTGAACCCTGCCACCTTCGATCTTTCCAAGTTCTTTAGTAACGTCAATCACTGTCTTTGAACCCTGCCACCTTCGATCTTTCTAAGTTCTTTAGTAACGTCAATCACTGTCTTTGAACCCTGCCACCTTCGATCTTCCTAAGTTCTTTAGTAACGTCAATCACTGTCTTTGAACCCTGCCACCTTCGATCTTCCTAAGTTCTTTAGTAACGTCAACCACTGTCTTTGAACCCTGCCACCTTCGATCTTCATAAGTTCTTTAGTAACGTCAACCACTGTCTTTGAACCCTGCCACCTTCGATCTTCTTAAGTTCTTTAGTAACGTCAACCATTGTCTTTGAACCCAGCCAGCTTCGATCTTTCTAAGTTCTTTAGTAACGTCAATCACTGTCTTTGAACCCTGCCACCTTCGATCTTCCTAAGTTCTTTAGTAACGTCAACCACTGTCTTTGAACCCTGCCACCTTCGATCTTCATAAGTTCTTTAGTAACGTCAATCACTGTCTTTGAACCCTGCCACCTTCGATCTTCATAAGTTCTTTAGTAATTTCAACCACTGTCTTTGAACCATGTCTCCTTCGATCTTTCTAAGTTCTTTAGTAACGTCAACCACTGTCTTTGAACCATGTCACCTTCGATCTTTCTAAGTTCTTTAGTAACGTCAACCACTGTCTTTGAACCATGTCACCTTCGATCTTTTTAAGTTCTTTAGTAACGTCAACCACTGTCTTTGAACCCTGTAAGTCACATTCGATCTCTCTAAGTTCTTTAGTAACGTCAACCACTGTCTTTGAACCATGTCACCTTCGATCTTTCTAAGTTCTTTAGTAACGTCAACCACTGTCTTTGAACCCTGCCACCTTCGATCTTCCTAAGTTCTTTAGTAACGTCAACCACTGTCTTTGAACCCTGCCACCTTCGATCTTCCTAAGTTCTTTAGTAACGTCAATCACTGTCTTTGAACCCTGCCACCTTCGATCTTTCTAAGTTCTTTAGTAACGTCAATCACTGTCTTTGAACCCTGCCACCTTCGATCTTTCTAAGTTCTTTAGTAACGTCAATCACTGTCTTTGAACCCTGCCACCTTCGATCTTCCTAAGTTCTTTAGTAACGTCAATCACTGTCTTTGAACCCTGCCACCTTCGATCTCCTAAGTTCTTTAGTAACGTCAACCACTGTCTTTGAACCCTGCCACCTTCGATCTTCATAAGTTCTTTAGTAACGTCAACCACTGTCTTTGAACCCTGCCACCTTCGATCTTCTTAAGTTCTTTAGTAACGTCAACCACTGTCTTTGAACCCAGCCACCTTCGATCTTTCTAAGTTCTTTAGTAACGTCAATCACTGTCTTTGAACCCTGCCACCTTCGATCTTCCTAAGTTCTTTAGTAACGTCAATCACTGTCTTTGAACCCTGCCACCTTCGATCTTTCTAAGTTCTTTAGTAACGTCAATCACTGTCTTTGAACCCTGTCACCTTCGATCTTTCTAAGTTCTTTAGTAACGTCAATCACTGTCTTTGAACCCTGCCACCTTCGATCTTCTTAAGTTCTTTAGTAACGTCAACCACTGTCTTTGAACCCTGCCACCTTCGATCTTCCTAAGTTCTTTAGTAACGTCAACCACTGTCTTTGAACCCTGTAAGTCACATTCGATCTCTCTAAGTTCTTTAGTAACGTCAACCACTGTCTTTGAACCATGTCACCTTCGATCTTTCTAAGTTCTTTAGTAACGTCAACCACTGTCTTTGAACCCTGTCACCTTCGATCTTCCTAAGTTCTTTAGTAACGTCAACCACTGTCTTTGAACCCTGCCACCTTCGATTTCTAAGTTCTTTAGTAACGTCAACCACTGTCTTTGAACCCTGTCACCTTCGATCTTCCTAAGTTCTTTAGTAACGTCAATCACTGTCTTTGAACCCAGCCACCTTCGATCTTCATAAGTTCTTTAGTAACGTCAACGACTGTCTTTGAACCCTGCCGCCTTCGATCTTCCTAAGTTCTTTAGTAACGTCAATCACTGTCTTTGAACCCAGCCACCTTCGATCTTCCTAAGTTCTTTAGTAACGTCAACCACTGTCTTTGAACCCTGCCACCTTCGATCTTCATAAGTTCTTTAGTAACGTCAATCACTGTCTTTGAACCCTGCCACCTTCGATCTTTCCAAGTTCTTTAGTAACGTCAATCACTGTCTTTGAACCCTGCCACCTTCGATCTTTCTAAGTTCTTTAGTAACGTCAATCACTGTCTTTGAACCCTGCCACCTTCGATCTTCCTAAGTTCTTTAGTAACGTCAATCACTGTCTTTGAACCCTGCCACCTTCGATCTTCCTAAGTTCTTTAGTAACGTCAACCACTGTCTTTGAACCCTGCCACCTTCGATCTTCATAAGTTCTTTAGTAACGTCAACCACTGTCTTTGAACCTTGCCACCTTCGATCTTCTTAAGTTCTTTAGTAACGTCAACCATTGTCTTTGAACCCAGCCACCTTCGATCTTTCTAAGTTCTTTAGTAACGTCAATCACTGTCTTTGAACCCTGCCACCTTCGATCTTCCTAAGTTCTTTAGTAACGTCAACCACTGTCTTTGAACCCTGCCACCTTCGATCTTCATAAGTTCTTTAGTAACGTCAATCACTGTCTTTGAACCCTGCCACCTTCGATCTTCATAAGTTCTTTAGTAACGTCAACCACTGTCTTTGAACCATGTCTCCTTCGATCTTTCTAAGTTCTTTAGTAACGTCAACCACTGTCTTTGAACCATGTCACCTTCGATCTTTCTAAGTTCTTTAGTAACGTCAACCACTGTCTTTGAACCATGTCACCTTCGATCTTTTAAGTTCTTTAGTAACGTCAACCACTGTCTTTGAACCCTGTAAGTCACATTCGATCTCTCTAAGTTCTTTAGTAACGTCAACCACTGTCTTTGAACCATGTCACCTTCGATCTTTCTAAGTTCTTTAGTAACGTCAACCACTGTCTTTGAACCCTGTCACCTTCGATCTTCCTAAGTTCTTTAGTAACGTCAACCACTGTCTTTGAACCCTGCCACCTTCGATCTTCCTAAGTTCTTTAGTAACGTCAATCACTGTCTTTGAACCCTGCCACCTTCGATCTTTCTAAGTTCTTTAGTAACGTCAATCACTGTCTTTGAACCCTGCCACCTTCGATCTTTCTAAGTTCTTTAGTAACGTCAATCACTGTCTTTGAACCCTGCCACCTTCGATCTTCCTAAGTTCTTTAGTAACGTCAATCACTGTCTTTGAACCCTGCCACCTTCGATCCTCCTAAGTTCTTTAGTAACGTCAACCACTGTCTTTGAACCCTGCCACCTTCGATCTTCATAAGTTCTTTAGTAACGTCAACCACTGTCTTTGAACCCTGCCACCTTCGATCTTCTTAAGTTCTTTAGTAACGTCAACCATTGTCTTTGAACCCAGCCACCTTCGATCTTTCTAAGTTCTTTAGTAACGTCAATCACTGTCTTTGAACCCTGCCACCTTCGATCTTTCTAAGTTCTTTAGTAACGTCAACCACTGTCTTTGAACCCTGCCACCTTCGATCTTCATAAGTTCTTTAGTAACGTCAATCACTGTCTTTGAACCCTGCCACCTTCGATCTTCATAAGTTCTTTAGTAATTTCAACCACTGTCTTTGAACCATGTCTCCTTCGATCTTTCTAAGTTCTTTAGTAACGTCAACCACTGTCTTTGAACCATGTCACCTTCGATCTTTCTAAGTTCTTTAGTAACGTCAACCACTGTCTTTGAACCATGTCACCTTCGATCTTTTTAAGTTCTTTAGTAACGTCAACCACTGTCTTTGAACCATGTCACCTTCGATCTTTCTAAGTTCTTTAGTAACGTCAACCACTGTCTTTGAACCATGTCACCTTCGATCTTCCTAAGTTCTTTAGTAACGTCAACCACTGTCTTTGAACCCTGTAAGTCACATTCGATCTCTCTAAGTTCTTTAGTAACGTCAACCACTGTCTTTGAACCATGTCACCTTCGATCTTTCTAAGTTCTTTAGTAACGTCAACCACTGTCTTTGAACCCTGTCACCTTCGATCTTCCTAAGTTCTTTAGTAACGTCAACCACTGTCTTTGAACCCTGCCACCTTCGATCTTCCTAAGTTCTTTAGTAACGTCAATCACTGTCTTTGAACCCTGTAAGTCACATTCGATCTCTCTAAGTTCTTTAGTAACGTCAACCACTGTCTTTGAACTCTGCCACCTTCGATCTTCCTAAGTTCTTTAGTAACGTCAACCACTGTCTTTGAACCCAGCCACCTTCGATCTTCATAAGTTCTTTAGTAACGTCAATCACTGTCTTTGAACCCTGCCACCTTCGATCTTTCTAAGTTCTTTAGTAACGTCAACCACTGTCTTTGAACCCTGTCACCTTCGATCTTTCTAAGTTCTTTAGTAACGTCAACCACTGTCTTTGAACCCTGCCACCTTCGATCTTCTTAAGTTCTTTAGTAACGTCAACCACTGTCTTTGAACCCTGCCACCTTCGATCTTCCTAAGTTCTTTAGTAACGTCAACCACTGTCTTTGAACCCTGCCACCTTCGATCTTCATAAGTTCTTTAGTAACGTCAATCACTGTCTTTGAACCCTGCCACCTTCGATCTTCATAAGTTCTTTAGTAACGTCAACCACTGTCTTTGAACCATGTCACCTTCGATCTTTCTAAGTTCTTTAGTAACGTCAACCACTGTCTTTGAACCCATGTCACCTTCGATCTTTCTAAGTTCTTTAGTAACGTCAACCACTGTCTTTGAACCATGTCACCTTCGATCTTTTAAGTTCTTTAGTAACGTCAACCACTGTCTTTGAACCCTGTAAGTCACCTTCGATCTCTCTAAGTTCTTTAGTAACGTCAACCACTGTCTTTGAACCATGTCACCTTCGATCTTTCTAAGTTCTTTAGTAACGTCAACCACTGTCTTTGAACCCTGTCACCTTCGATCTTCCTAAGTTCTTTAGTAACGTCAACCACTGTCTTTGAACCCTGCCACCTTCGATCTTCCTAAGTTCTTTAGTAACGTCAATCACTGTCTTTGAACCCTGCCACCTTCGATCTTTCTAAGTTCTTTAGTAACGTCAATCACTGTCTTTGAACCCTGCCACCTTCGATCTTTCTAAGTTCTTTAGTAACGTCAACCACTGTCTTTGAACCCTGCCACCTTCGATCTTCCTAAGTTCTTTAGTAACGTCAATCACTGTCTTTGAACCCTGCCACCTTCGATCTTCCTAAGTTCTTTAGTAACGTCAACCACTGTCTTTGAACCCTGCCACCTTCGATCTTCATAAGTTCTTTAGTAACGTCAACCACTGTCTTTGAACCCTGCCACCTTCGATCTTCTTAAGTTCTTTAGTAACGTCAACCATTGTCTTTGAACCCAGCCACCTTCGATCTTTCTAAGTTCTTTAGTAACGTCAATCACTGTCTTTGAACCCTGCCACCTTCGATCTTTCTAAGTTCTTTAGTAACGTCAACCACTGTCTTTGAACCCTGCCACCTTCGATCTTCATAAGTTCTTTAGTAACGTCAATCACTGTCTTTGAACCCTGCCACCTTCGATCTTCATAAGTTCTTTAGTAATTTCAACCACTGTCTTTGAACCATGTCACCTTCGATCTTTCTAAGTTCTTTAGTAACGTCAACCACTGTCTTTGAACCATGTCACCTTCGATCTTTCTAAGTTCTTTAGTAACGTCAACCACTGTCTTTGAACCATGTCACCTTCGATCTTTTTAAGTTCTTTAGTAACGTCAACCACTGTCTTTGAACCATGTCACCTTCGATCTTTCTAAGTTCTTTAGTAACGTCAACCACTGTCTTTGAACCATGTCACCTTGATCTTCCTAAGTTCTTTAGTAACGTCAACCACTGTCTTTGAACCCTGTAAGTCACTTCGATCTCTCTAAGTTCTTTAGTAACGTCAACCACTGTCTTTGAACCATGTCACCTTCGATCTTTCTAAGTTCTTTAGTAACGTCAACCACTGTCTTTGAACCCTGTCACCTTCGATCTTCCTAAGTTCTTTAGTAACGTCAACCACTGTCTTTGAACCCTGCCACCTTCGATCTTCCTAAGTTCTTTAGTAACGTCAATCACTGTCTTTGAACCCTGTGTCACCTTCGATCTCTCTAAGTTCTTTAGTAACGTCAACCACTGTCTTTGAACCCTGCCACCTTCGATCTTCTAAGTTCTTTAGTAACGTCAACCACTGTCTTTGAACCCTGCCACCTTCGATCTTCTAAGTTCTTTAGTAACGTCAATCACTGTCTTTGAACCCTGCCACCTTCGATCTTTCTAAGTTCTTTAGTAACGTCAATCACTGTCTTTGAACCCTGTCACCTTCGATCTTTCTAAGTTCTTTAGTAACGTCAACCACTGTCTTTGAACCCTGCCACCTTCGATCTTCTAAGTTCTTTAGTAACGTCAACCACTGTCTTTGAACCCTGCCACCTTCGATCTTCCTAAGTTCTTTAGTAACGTCAACCACTGTCTTTGAACCCTGTAAGTCACATTCGATCTCTCTAAGTTCTTTAGTAACGTCAACCACTGTCTTTGAACCATGTCACCTTCGATCTTTCTAAGTTCTTTAGTAACGTCAACCACTGTCTTTGAACCATGTCACCTTCGATCTTCATAAGTTCTTTAGTAACGTCAATCACTGTCTTTGAACCCTGCCACCTTCGATCTTCATAAGTTCTTTAGTAACGTCAACCACTGTCTTTGAACCATGTCACCTTCGATCTTTCTAAGTTCTTTAGTAACGTCAACCACTGTCTTTGAACCATGTCACCTTCGATCTTTCTAAGTTCTTTAGTAACGTCAACCACTGTCTTTGAACCATGTCACCTTCGATCTTTTTAAGTTCTTTAGTAACGTCAACCACTGTCTTTGAACCCTGTCACCTTCGATCTTTCTAAGTTCTTTAGTAACGTCAACCACTGTCTTTGAACCATGTCACCTTCGATCTTCCTAAGTTCTTTAGTAACGTCAATCACTGTCTTTGAACCCTGTAAGTCACATTCGATCTCTCTAAGTTCTTTAGTAACGTCAACCACTGTCTTTGAACCTGCCACCTTCGATCTTCTTAAGTTCTTTAGTAACGTCAACCACTGTCTTTGAACCCAGCCACCTTCGATCTTCATAAGTTCTTTAGTAACGTCAACCACTGTCTTTGAACCCTGCCACCTTCGATCTTCCTAAGTTCTTTAGTAACGTCAATCACTGTCTTTGAACCCTGCCACCTTCGATCTTTCTAAGTTCTTTAGTAACGTCAATCACTGTCTTTGAACCCTGTCACCTTCGATCTTCATAAGTTCTTTAGTAACGTCAACCACTGTCTTTGAACCCTGCCACCTTCGATCTTTCTAAGTTCTTTAGTAACGTCAACCACTGTCTTTGAACCCTGCCACCTTCGATCTTTCTAAGTTCTTTAGTAACGTCAACCACTGTCTTTGAACCCTGTCACCTTCGATCTTCATAAGTTCTTTAGTAACGTCAACCACTGTCTTTGAACCCTGCCACCTTCGATCTTCATAAGTTCTTTAGTAACGTCAACCACTGTCTTTGAACCCTGCCACCTTCGATCTTCCTAAGTTCTTTAGTAACGTCAACCACTGTCTTTGAACCCTGCCACCTTCGATCTTCATAAGTTCTTTAGTAACGTCAACCACTGTCTTTGAACCCTGTCACCTTCGATCTTCATAAGTTCTTTAGTAACGTCAACCACTGTCTTTGAACCCTGCCACCTTCGATCTTCCTAAGTTCTTTAGTAACGTCAATCACTGTCTTTGAACCCAGCCACCTTCGATCTTCCTAAGTTCTTTAGTAACGTCAACCACTGTCTTTGAACCCTGCCACCTTCGATCTTCATAAGTTCTTTAGTAACGTCAATCACTGTCTTTGAACCCTGCCACCTTCGATCTTTCTAAGTTCTTTAGTAACGTCAATCACTGTCTTTGAACCCTGCCACCTTCGATCTTTCTAAGTTCTTTAGTAACGTCAATCACTGTCTTTGAACCCTGCCACCTTCGATCTTCCTAAGTTCTTTAGTAACGTCAATCACTGTCTTTGAACCCTGCCACCTTCGATCTTTCTAAGTTCTTTAGTAACGTCAATCACTGTCTTTGAACCCTGTCACCTTCGATCTTTCTAAGTTCTTTAGTAACGTCAATCACTGTCTTTGAACCCTGCCACCTTCGATCTTCTAAGTTCTTTAGTAACGTCAACCACTGTCTTTGAACCCTGCCACCTTCGATCTTCCTAAGTTCTTTAGTAACGTCAACCACTGTCTTTGAACCCTGTAAGTCACATTCGATCTCTCTAAGTTCTTTAGTAACGTCAACCACTGTCTTTGAACCATGTCACCTTCGATCTTTCTAAGTTCTTTAGTAACGTCAACCACTGTCTTTGAACCCTGTCACCTTCGATCTTCCTAAGTTCTTTAGTAACGTCAACCACTGTCTTTGAACCCTGCCACCTTCGATCTTTCTAAGTTCTTTAGTAACGTCAACCACTGTCTTTGAACCCTGTCACCTTCGATCTTCCTAAGTTCTTTAGTAACGTCAATCACTGTCTTTGAACCCAGCCACCTTCGATCTTCATAAGTTCTTTAGTAACGTCAACCACTGTCTTTGAACCCTGCCACCTTCGATCTTCCTAAGTTCTTTAGTAACGTCAATCACTGTCTTTGAACCCAGCCACCTTCGATCTTCCTAAGTTCTTTAGTAACGTCAACCACTGTCTTTGAACCCTGCCACCTTCGATCTTCATAAGTTCTTTAGTAACGTCAATCACTGTCTTTGAACCCTGCCACCTTCGATCTTTCTAAGTTCTTTAGTAACGTCAATCACTGTCTTTGAACCCTGCCACCTTCGATCTTTCTAAGTTCTTTAGTAACGTCAATCACTGTCTTTGAACCCTGCCACCTTCGATCTTCCTAAGTTCTTTAGTAACGTCAATCACTGTCTTTGAACCCTGCCACCTTCGATCTTCCTAAGTTCTTTAGTAACGTCAACCACTGTCTTTGAACCCTGCCACCTTCGATCTTCATAAGTTCTTTAGTAACGTCAACCACTGTCTTTGAACCCTGCCACCTTCGATCTTCTTAAGTTCTTTAGTAACGTCAACCACTGTCTTTGAACCCAGCCACCTTCGATCTTTCTAAGTTCTTTAGTAACGTCAATCACTGTCTTTGAACCCTGCCACCTTCGATCTTCCTAAGTTCTTTAGTAACGTCAACCACTGTCTTTGAACCCTGCCACCTTCGATCTTCATAAGTTCTTTAGTAACGTCAATCACTGTCTTTGAACCCTGCCACCTTCGATCTTCATAAGTTCTTTAGTAACGTCAACCACTGTCTTTGAACCATGTCTCCTTCGATCTTTCTAAGTTCTTTAGTAACGTCAACCACTGTCTTTGAACCATGTCACCTTCGATCTTTCTAAGTTCTTTAGTAACGTCAACCACTGTCTTTGAACCATGTCACCTTCGATCTTTTTAAGTTCTTTAGTAACGTCAACCACTGTCTTTGAACCCTGTAAGTCACTTCGATCTCTCTAAGTTCTTTAGTAACGTCAACCACTGTCTTTGAACCATGTCACCTTCGATCTTTCTAAGTTCTTTAGTAACGTCAACCACTGTCTTTGAACCCTGCCACCTTCGATCTTCCTAAGTTCTTTAGTAACGTCAACCACTGTCTTTGAACCCTGCCACCTTCGATCTTCCTAAGTTCTTTAGTAACGTCAATCACTGTCTTTGAACCCTGCCACCTTCGATCTTTCTAAGTTCTTTAGTAACGTCAATCACTGTCTTTGAACCCTGCCACCTTCGATCTTTCTAAGTTCTTTAGTAACGTCAATCACTGTCTTTGAACCCTGCCACCTTCGATCTTCCTAAGTTCTTTAGTAACGTCAATCACTGTCTTTGAACCCTGCCACCTTCGATCTTCCTAAGTTCTTTAGTAACGTCAACCACTGTCTTTGAACCCTGCCACCTTCGATCTTCATAAGTTCTTTAGTAACGTCAACCACTGTCTTTGAACCCTGCCACCTTCGATCTTCTTAAGTTCTTTAGTAACGTCAACCACTGTCTTTGAACCCAGCCACCTTCGATCTTTCTAAGTTCTTTAGTAACGTCAATCACTGTCTTTGAACCCTGCCACCTTCGATCTTCCTAAGTTCTTTAGTAACGTCAACCACTGTCTTTGAACCCTGCCACCTTCGATCTTTCTAAGTTCTTTAGTAACGTCAATCACTGTCTTTGAACCCTGTCACCTTCGATCTTTCTAAGTTCTTTAGTAACGTCAATCACTGTCTTTGAACCCTGCCACCTTCGATCTTCTAAGTTCTTTAGTAACGTCAACCACTGTCTTTGAACCCTGCCACCTTCGATCTTCCTAAGTTCTTTAGTAACGTCAACCACTGTCTTTGAACCCTGTAAGTCACCTTCGATCTCTCTAAGTTCTTTAGTAACGTCAACCACTGTCTTTGAACCATGTCACCTTCGATCTTTCTAAGTTCTTTAGTAACGTCAACCACTGTCTTTGAACCCTGTCACCTTCGATCTTCCTAAGTTCTTTAGTAACGTCAACCACTGTCTTTGAACCCTGCCACCTTCGATCTTTCTAAGTTCTTTAGTAACGTCAACCACTGTCTTTGAACCCTGTCACCTTCGATCTTCCTAAGTTCTTTAGTAACGTCAATCACTGTCTTTGAACCCAGCCACCTTCGATCTTCATAAGTTCTTTAGTAACGTCAACCACTGTCTTTGAACCCTGCCACCTTCGATCTTCCTAAGTTCTTTAGTAACGTCAATCACTGTCTTTGAACCCAGCCACCTTCGATCTTCCTAAGTTCTTTAGTAACGTCAACCACTGTCTTTGAACCCTGCCACCTTCGATCTTCTAAGTTCTTTAGTAACGTCAATCACTGTCTTTGAACCCTGCCACCTTCGATCTTTCTAAGTTCTTTAGTAACGTCAACCACTGTCTTTGAACCCTGCCACCTTCGATCTTTCTAAGTTCTTTAGTAACGTCAACCACTGTCTTTGAACCCTGCCACCTTCGATCTTCCTAAGTTCTTTAGTAACGTCAACCACTGTCTTTGAACCCTGCCACCTTCGATCTTCCTAAGTTCTTTAGTAACGTCAACCACTGTCTTTGAACCCTGCCACCTTCGATCTTCTAAGTTCTTTAGTAACGTCAACCACTGTCTTTGAACCTTGCCACCTTCGATCTTCTTAAGTTCTTTAGTAACGTCAACCACTGTCTTTGAACCCAGCCACCTTCGATCTTTCTAAGTTCTTTAGTAACGTCAATCACTGTCTTTGAACCCTGCCACCTTCGATCTTCCTAAGTTCTTTAGTAACGTCAACCACTGTCTTTGAACCCTGCCACCTTCGATCTTCATAAGTTCTTTAGTAACGTCAATCACTGTCTTTGAACCCTGCCACCTTCGATCTTCATAAGTTCTTTAGTAACGTCAACCACTGTCTTTGAACCATGTCACCTTCGATCTTTCTAAGTTCTTTAGTAACGTCAACCACTGTCTTTGAACCATGTCACCTTCGATCTTTCTAAGTTCTTTAGTAACGTCAACCACTGTCTTTGAACCATGTCACCTTCGATCTTTTTAAGTTCTTTAGTAACGTCAACCACTGTCTTTGAACCCTGTAAGTCACATTCGATCTCTCTAAGTTCTTTAGTAACGTCAACCACTGTCTTTGAACCATGTCACCTTCGATCTTTCTAAGTTCTTTAGTAACGTCAACCACTGTCTTTGAACCCTGTCACCTTCGATCTTCCTAAGTTCTTTAGTAACGTCAACCACTGTCTTTGAACCCTGCCACCTTCGATCTTCCTAAGTTCTTTAGTAACGTCAATCACTGTCTTTGAACCCTGCCACCTTCGATCTTTCTAAGTTCTTTAGTAACGTCAATCACTGTCTTTGAACCCTGCCACCTTCGATCTTTCTAAGTTCTTTAGTAACGTCAATCACTGTCTTTGAACCCTGCCACCTTCGATCTTCCTAAGTTCTTTAGTAACGTCAATCACTGTCTTTGAACCCTGCCACCTTCGATCTTCCTAAGTTCTTTAGTAACGTCAACCACTGTCTTTGAACCCTGCCACCTTCGATCTTCATAAGTTCTTTAGTAACGTCAACCACTGTCTTTGAACCCTGCCACCTTCGATCTTCTTAAGTTCTTTAGTAACGTCAACCATTGTCTTTGAACCCAGCCACCTTCGATCTTTCTAAGTTCTTTAGTAACGTCAATCACTGTCTTTGAACCCTGCCACCTTCGATCTTTCTAAGTTCTTTAGTAACGTCAACCACTGTCTTTGAACCCTGCCACCTTCGATCTTCATAAGTTCTTTAGTAACGTCAATCACTGTCTTTGAACCCTGCCACCTTCGATCTTCATAAGTTCTTTAGTAATTTCAACCACTGTCTTTGAACCATGTCTCCTTCGATCTTTCTAAGTTCTTTAGTAACGTCAACCACTGTCTTTGAACCATGTCACCTTCGATCTTTCTAAGTTCTTTAGTAACGTCAACCACTGTCTTTGAACCATGTCACCTTCGATCTTTTTAAGTTCTTTAGTAACGTCAACCACTGTCTTTGAACCATGTCACCTTCGATCTTTCTAAGTTCTTTAGTAACGTCAACCACTGTCTTTGAACCATGTCACCTTTGATCTTCCTAAGTTCTTTAGTAACGTCAACCACTGTCTTTGAACCCTGTAAGTCACATTCGATCTCTCTAAGTTCTTTAGTAACGTCAACCACTGTCTTTGAACCATGTCACCTTCGATCTTTCTAAGTTCTTTAGTAACGTCAACCACTGTCTTTGAACCCTGTCACCTTCGATCTTCCTAAGTTCTTTAGTAACGTCAACCACTGTCTTTGAACCCTGCCACCTTCGATCTTCCTAAGTTCTTTAGTAACGTCAATCACTGTCTTTGAACCCTAAGTCACCTTCGATCTCTCTAAGTTCTTTAGTAACGTCAACCACTGTCTTTGAACCCTGCCACCTTCGATCTTCCTAAGTTCTTTAGTAACGTCAACCACTGTCTTTGAACCCAGCCACCTTCGATCTTCTAAGTTCTTTAGTAACGTCAACCACTGTCTTTGAACCCTGCCACCTTCGATCTTTCTAAGTTCTTTAGTAACGTCAATCACTGTCTTTGAACCCTGTCACCTTCGATCTTTCTAAGTTCTTTAGTAACGTCAACCACTGTCTTTGAACCCTGCCACCTTCGATCTTCTTAAGTTCTTTAGTAACGTCAACCACTGTCTTTGAACCCTGCCACCTTCGATCTTCCTAAGTTCTTTAGTAACGTCAACCACTGTCTTTGAACCCTGCCACCTTCGATCTTCATAAGTTCTTTAGTAACGTCAATCACTGTCTTTGAACCCTGCCACCTTCGATCTTCATAAGTTCTTTAGTAACGTCAACCACTGTCTTTGAACCATGTCACCTTCGATCTTTCTAAGTTCTTTAGTAACGTCAACCACTGTCTTTGAACCATGTCACCTTCGATCTTTCTAAGTTCTTTAGTAACGTCAACCACTGTCTTTGAACCATGTCACCTTCGATCTTTTAAGTTCTTTAGTAACGTCAACCACTGTCTTTGAACCCTGTCACCTTCGATCTTTCTAAGTTCTTTAGTAACGTCAACCACTGTCTTTGAACCATGTCACCTTCGATCTTCTAAGTTCTTTAGTAACGTCAACCACTGTCTTTGAACCCTGTCACCTTCGATCTCCTAAGTTCTTTAGTAACGTCAACCACTGTCTTTGAACCCTGCCACCTTCGATCTTTCTAAGTTCTTTAGTAACGTCAACCACTGTCTTTGAACCCTGCCACCTTCGATCTTTCTAAGTTCTTTAGTAACGTCAACCACTGTCTTTGAACCCTGCCACCTTCGATCTTTCTAAGTTCTTTAGTAACGTCAACCACTGTCTTTGAACCCTGCCACCTTCGATCTTCCTAAGTTCTTTAGTAACGTCAATCACTGTCTTTGAACCCTGCCACCTTCGATCTTCCTAAGTTCTTTAGTAACGTCAACCACTGTCTTTGAACCCTGCCACCTTCGATCTTCATAAGTTCTTTAGTAACGTCAACCACTGTCTTTGAACCCTGCCACCTTCGATCTTCTTAAGTTCTTTAGTAACGTCAACCACTGTCTTTGAACCCAGCCACCTTCGATCTTTCTAAGTTCTTTAGTAACGTCAACCACTGTCTTTGAACCCTGCCACCTTCGATCTTTCTAAGTTCTTTAGTAACGTCAACCACTGTCTTTGAACCCTGCCACCTTCGATCTTCATAAGTTCTTTAGTAACGTCAATCACTGTCTTTGAACCCTGCCACCTTCGATCTTCATAAGTTCTTTAGTAATTTCAACCACTGTCTTTGAACCATGTCACCTTCGATCTTTCTAAGTTCTTTAGTAACGTCAACCACTGTCTTTGAACCATGTCACCTTCGATCTTTCTAAGTTCTTTAGTAACGTCAACCACTGTCTTTGAACCATGTCACCTTCGATCTTTTTAAGTTCTTTAGTAACGTCAACCACTGTCTTTGAACCATGTCACCTTCGATCTTTCTAAGTTCTTTAGTAACGTCAACCACTGTCTTTGAACCATGTCACCTTCGATCTTCCTAAGTTCTTTAGTAACGTCAACCACTGTCTTTGAACCCTGTAAGTCACATTCGATCTCTCTAAGTTCTTTAGTAACGTCAACCACTGTCTTTGAACCATGTCACCTTCGATCTTTCTAAGTTCTTTAGTAACGTCAACCACTGTCTTTGAACCCTGCCACCTTCGATCTTCCTAAGTTCTTTAGTAACGTCAACCACTGTCTTTGAACCCTGCCACCTTCGATCTTTCTAAGTTCTTTAGTAACGTCAACCACTGTCTTTGAACCCTGCCACCTTCGATCTTCTAAGTTCTTTAGTAACGTCAACCACTGTCTTTGAACCCTGCCACCTTCGATCTTCATAAGTTCTTTAGTAACGTCAACCACTGTCTTTGAACCATGCCACCTTCGATCTTTCTAAGTTCTTTAGTAACGTCAACCACTGTCTTTGAACCATGCCACCTTCGATCTTTCTAAGTTCTTTAGTAACGTCAACCACTGTCTTTGAACCCTGTCACCTTCGATCTTTTTAAGTTCTTTAGTAACGTCAACCACTGTCTTTGAACCCTGCCACCTTCGATCTCTCTAAGTTCTTTAGTAACGTCAACCACTGTCTTTGAACCTGCCACCTTCGATCTTTCTAAGTTCTTTAGTAACGTCAACCACTGTCTTTGAACCCTGTCACCTTCGATCTTCTCTAAGTTCTTTAGTAACGTCAACCACTGTCTTTGAACCCTGCCACCTTCGATCTTTCTAAGTTCTTTAGTAACGTCAACCACTGTCTTTGAACCCTGCCACCTTCGATCTTCCTAAGTTCTTTAGTAACGTCAACCACTGTCTTTGAACCCTGCCACCTTCGATCTTCATAAGTTCTTTAGTAACGTCAACCACTGTCTTTGAACCTGTCACCTTCGATCTTCTAAGTTCTTTAGTAACGTCAACCACTGTCTTTGAACCATGTCACCTTCGATCTTTCTAAGTTCTTTAGTAACGTCAACCACTGTCTTTGAACCTGCCACCTTCGATCTTTCTAAGTTCTTTAGTAACGTCAACCACTGTCTTTGAACCCTGTCACCTTCGATCTTCTAAGTTCTTTAGTAACGTCAACCACTGTCTTTGAACCCTGTCACCTTCGATCTTCTAAGTTCTTTAGTAACGTCAACCACTGTCTTTGAACCATGTCACCTTCGATCTTCTAAGTTCTTTAGTAACGTCAACCACTGTCTTTGAACCATGTCACCTTCGATCTTTCTAAGTTCTTTAGTAACGTCAACCACTGTCTTTGAACCCTGCCACCTTCGATCTTCCTAAGTTCTTTAGTAACGTCAACCACTGTCTTTGAACCCTGCCACCTTCGATCTTTCTAAGTTCTTTAGTAACGTCAATCACTGTCTTTGAACCCTGCCACCTTCGATCTTCCTAAGTTCTTTAGTAACGTCAACCACTGTCTTTGAACCCTTTAGTAACGTCACACTGTCTTTCGATCGATCTTCTAAGTTCTTTAGTAACGTCAACCACTGTCTTTGAACCCTGCCACCTTCGATCTTCTAAGTTCTTTAGTAACGTCAACCACTGTCTTTGAACCCAGCCACCTTCGATCTTTCTAAGTTCTTTAGTAACGTCAACCACTGTCTTTGAACCCTGCCACCTTCGATCTTTCTAAGTTCTTTAGTAACGTCAACCACTGTCTTTGAACCCTGCCACCTTCGATCTTCATAAGTTCTTTAGTAACGTCAATCACTGTCTTTGAACCCTGCCACCTTCGATCTTCATAAGTTCTTTAGTAACGTCAACCACTGTCTTTGAACCATGTCACCTTCGATCTTTCTAAGTTCTTTAGTAACGTCAACCACTGTCTTTGAACCATGTCACCTTCGATCTTTCTAAGTTCTTTAGTAACGTCAACCACTGTCTTTGAACCATGTCACCTTCGATCTTTTTAAGTTCTTTAGTAACGTCAACCACTGTCTTTGAACCATGTCACCTTCGATCTTTCTAAGTTCTTTAGTAACGTCAACCACTGTCTTTGAACCATGTCACCTTCGATCTTCCTAAGTTCTTTAGTAACGTCAACCACTGTCTTTGAACCCTGTAAGTCACCTTCGATCTCTCTAAGTTCTTTAGTAACGTCAACCACTGTCTTTGAACCATGTCACCTTCGATCTTTCTAAGTTCTTTAGTAACGTCAACCACTGTCTTTGAACCCTGCCACCTTCGATCTTTCTAAGTTCTTTAGTAACGTCAACCACTGTCTTTGAACCCTGCCACCTTCGATCTTTCTAAGTTCTTTAGTAACGTCAACCACTGTCTTTGAACCCTGCCACCTTCGATCTTCATAAGTTCTTTAGTAACGTCAACCACTGTCTTTGAACCCTGCCACCTTCGATCTTCTAAGTTCTTTAGTAACGTCAACCACTGTCTTTGAACCCTGTCACCTTCGATCTTTCTAAGTTCTTTAGTAACGTCAACCACTGTCTTTGAACCATGTCACCTTCGATCTTTCTAAGTTCTTTAGTAACGTCAACCACTGTCTTTGAACCATGTCACCTTCGATCTTTTAAGTTCTTTAGTAACGTCAACCACTGTCTTTGAACCCTGTCACCTTCGATCTTTCTAAGTTCTTTAGTAACGTCAACCACTGTCTTTGAACCATGTCACCTTCGATCTTTCTAAGTTCTTTAGTAACGTCAACCACTGTCTTTGAACCCTGTCACCTTCGATCTTCCTAAGTTCTTTAGTAACGTCAACCACTGTCTTTGAACCCTGCCACCTTCGATCTTCTAAGTTCTTTAGTAACGTCAATCACTGTCTTTGAACCCTGCCACCTTCGATCTTCCTAAGTTCTTTAGTAACGTCAACCACTGTCTTTGAACCCTGCCACCTTCGATCTTCTAAGTTCTTTAGTAACGTCAACCACTGTCTTTGAACCCTGCCACCTTCGATCTTCTAAGTTCTTTAGTAACGTCAACCACTGTCTTTGAACCCTGCCACCTTCGATCTTTCTAAGTTCTTTAGTAACGTCAATCACTGTCTTTGAACCCTGCCACCTTCGATCTTTCTAAGTTCTTTAGTAACGTCAACCACTGTCTTTGAACCCTGCCACCTTCGATCTTCATAAGTTCTTTAGTAACGTCAACACTGTCTTTGAACCCTGCCACCTTCGATCTTCATAAGTTCTTTAGTAACGTCAACCACTGTCTTTGAACCATGTCACCTTCGATCTTTCTAAGTTCTTTAGTAACGTCAACCACTGTCTTTGAACCATGTCACCTTCGATCTTTCTAAGTTCTTTAGTAACGTCAACCACTGTCTTTGAACCATGTCACCTTCGATCTTTTTAAGTTCTTTAGTAACGTCAACCACTGTCTTTGAACCATGTCACCTTCGATCTTTCTAAGTTCTTTAGTAACGTCAACCACTGTCTTTGAACCATGTCACCTTCGATCTTCCTAAGTTCTTTAGTAACGTCAACCACTGTCTTTGAACCCTGTAAGTCACATTCGATCTCTCTAAGTTCTTTAGTAACGTCAACCACTGTCTTTGAACCATGTCACCTTCGATCTTTCTAAGTTCTTTAGTAACGTCAACCACTGTCTTTGAACCCAGCCACCTTCGATCTTTCTAAGTTCTTTAGTAACGTCAACCACTGTCTTTGAACCCTGCCACCTTCGATCTTTCTAAGTTCTTTAGTAACGTCAACCACTGTCTTTGAACCCTGCCACCTTCGATCTTCATAAGTTCTTTAGTAACGTCAATCACTGTCTTTGAACCCTGCCACCTTCGATCTTCATAAGTTCTTTAGTAACGTCAACCACTGTCTTTGAACCATGTCACCTTCGATCTTTCTAAGTTCTTTAGTAACGTCAACCACTGTCTTTGAACCATGTCACCTTCGATCTTTCTAAGTTCTTTAGTAACGTCAACCACTGTCTTTGAACCCTGTCACCTTCGATCTTTTTAAGTTCTTTAGTAACGTCAACCACTGTCTTTGAACCCTGTCACCTTCGATCTTTCTAAGTTCTTTAGTAACGTCAACCACTGTCTTTGAACCATGCCACCTTCGATCTTCCTAAGTTCTTTAGTAACGTCAACCACTGTCTTTGAACCTGTGTCACCTTCGATCTCTCTAAGTTCTTTAGTAACGTCAACCACTGTCTTTGAACCCTGTCACCTTCGATCTTTCTAAGTTCTTTAGTAACGTCAACCACTGTCTTTGAACCCTGTCACCTTCGATCTTCCTAAGTTCTTTAGTAACGTCAACCACTGTCTTTGAACCCTGCCACCTTCGATCTTCTAAGTTCTTTAGTAACGTCAACCACTGTCTTTGAACCCTGCCACCTTCGATCTTCTAAGTTCTTTAGTAACGTCAACCACTGTCTTTGAACCCTGCCACCTTCGATCTTTCTAAGTTCTTTAGTAACGTCAATCACTGTCTTTGAACCCTGCCACCTTCGATCTTTCTAAGTTCTTTAGTAACGTCAACCACTGTCTTTGAACCCTGCCACCTTCGATCTTCATAAGTTCTTTAGTAACGTCAATCACTGTCTTTGAACCCTGCCACCTTCGATCTTCATAAGTTCTTTAGTAACGTCAACCACTGTCTTTGAACCATGTCACCTTCGATCTTTCTAAGTTCTTTAGTAACGTCAACCACTGTCTTTGAACCCTGTCACCTTCGATCTTTCTAAGTTCTTTAGTAACGTCAACCACTGTCTTTGAACCATGTCACCTTCGATCTTTTAAGTTCTTTAGTAACGTCAACCACTGTCTTTGAACCATGTCACCTTCGATCTTTCTAAGTTCTTTAGTAACGTCAACCACTGTCTTTGAACCATGTCACCTTCGATCTTCCTAAGTTCTTTAGTAACGTCAACCACTGTCTTTGAACCTGTAAGTCACCTTCGATCTCTCTAAGTTCTTTAGTAACGTCAACCACTGTCTTTGAACCATGTCACCTTCGATCTTTCTAAGTTCTTTAGTAACGTCAACCACTGTCTTTGAACCTGCCACCTTCGATCTTTCTAAGTTCTTTAGTAACGTCAATCACTGTCTTTGAACCCTGCCACCTTCGATCTTTCTAAGTTCTTTAGTAACGTCAACCACTGTCTTTGAACCCTGCCACCTTCGATCTTCATAAGTTCTTTAGTAACGTCAATCACTGTCTTTGAACCCTGCCACCTTCGATCTTCATAAGTTCTTTAGTAACGTCAACCACTGTCTTTGAACCATGTCACCTTCGATCTTTCTAAGTTCTTTAGTAACGTCAACCACTGTCTTTGAACCATGTCACCTTCGATCTTTCTAAGTTCTTTAGTAACGTCAACCACTGTCTTTGAACCATGTCACCTTCGATCTTTTTAAGTTCTTTAGTAACGTCAACCACTGTCTTTGAACCATGTCACCTTCGATCTTTCTAAGTTCTTTAGTAACGTCAACCACTGTCTTTGAACCATGTCACCTTCGATCTTCCTAAGTTCTTTAGTAACGTCAACCACTGTCTTTGAACCCTGTCACCTTCGATCTCTCTAAGTTCTTTAGTAACGTCAACCACTGTCTTTGAACCATGTCACCTTCGATCTTTCTAAGTTCTTTAGTAACGTCAACCACTGTCTTTGAACCCTGTCACCTTCGATCTTCCTAAGTTCTTTAGTAACGTCAACCACTGTCTTTGAACCCTGCCACCTTCGATCTTCCTAAGTTCTTTAGTAACGTCAATCACTGTCTTTGAACCCTGTCACCTTCGATCTCTCTAAGTTCTTTAGTAACGTCAACCACTGTCTTTGAACCCTGCCACCTTCGATCTTCCTAAGTTCTTTAGTAACGTCAACCACTGTCTTTGAACCCAGCCACCTTCGATCTTCTAAGTTCTTTAGTAACGTCAACCACTGTCTTTGAACCCTGCCACCTTCGATCTTTCTAAGTTCTTTAGTAACGTCAACCACTGTCTTTGAACCCTGTCACCTTCGATCTTTCTAAGTTCTTTAGTAACGTCAATCACTGTCTTTGAACCCTGCCACCTTCGATCTTCTAAGTTCTTTAGTAACGTCAACCACTGTCTTTGAACCCTGCCACCTTCGATCTTCCTAAGTTCTTTAGTAACGTCAACCACTGTCTTTGAACCCTGCCACACTTCGATCTCTCTAAGTTCTTTAGTAACGTCAACCACTGTCTTTGAACCCTGCCACCTTCGATCTTCTAAGTTCTTTAGTAACGTCAACCACTGTCTTTGAACCCTGTCACCTTCGATCTTCCTAAGTTCTTTAGTAACGTCAACCACTGTCTTTGAACCCTGCCACCTTCGATCTTTCTAAGTTCTTTAGTAACGTCAACCACTGTCTTTGAACCCTGTCACCTTCGATCTTCTAAGTTCTTTAGTAACGTCAACCACTGTCTTTGAACCCTGCCACCTTCGATCTTTCTAAGTTCTTTAGTAACGTCAACCACTGTCTTTGAACCCTGTCACCTTCGATCTTCTAAGTTCTTTAGTAACGTCAACCACTGTCTTTGAACCCTGCCACCTTCGATCTTCTAAGTTCTTTAGTAACGTCAACCACTGTCTTTGAACCCTGCCACCTTCGATCTTCCTAAGTTCTTTAGTAACGTCAACCACTGTCTTTGAACCCTGCCACCTTCGATCTTCTAAGTTCTTTAGTAACGTCAACCACTGTCTTTGAACCCTGTCACCTTCGATCTTCTAAGTTCTTTAGTAACGTCAACCACTGTCTTTGAACCCTGCCACCTTCGATCTTCCTAAGTTCTTTAGTAACGTCAACCACTGTCTTTGAACCCTGCCACCTTCGATCTTCCTAAGTTCTTTAGTAACGTCAACCACTGTCTTTGAACCCTGCCACCTTCGATCTTCTAAGTTCTTTAGTAACGTCAACCACTGTCTTTGAACCCTGCCACCTTCGATCTTTCTAAGTTCTTTAGTAACGTCAACCACTGTCTTTGAACCCTGCCACCTTCGATCTTTCTAAGTTCTTTAGTAACGTCAACCACTGTCTTTGAACCCTGCCACCTTCGATCTTCCTAAGTTCTTTAGTAACGTCAATCACTGTCTTTGAACCCTGCCACCTTCGATCTTTCTAAGTTCTTTAGTAACGTCAACCACTGTCTTTGAACCCTGCCACCTTCGATCTTCTAAGTTCTTTAGTAACGTCAACCACTGTCTTTGAACCCTGCCACCTTCGATCTTCCTAAGTTCTTTAGTAACGTCAACCACTGTCTTTGAACCCTGTCACCTTCGATCTCTCTAAGTTCTTTAGTAACGTCAACCACTGTCTTTGAACCATGTCACCTTCGATCTTTCTAAGTTCTTTAGTAACGTCAACCACTGTCTTTGAACCCTGTCACCTTCGATCTTCCTAAGTTCTTTAGTAACGTCAACCACTGTCTTTGAACCCTGCCACCTTCGATCTTCTAAGTTCTTTAGTAACGTCAACCACTGTCTTTGAACCCTGCCACCTTCGATCTTCCTAAGTTCTTTAGTAACGTCAACACTGTCTTTGAACCCAGCCACCTTCGATCTTCCTAAGTTCTTTAGTAACGTCAACCACTGTCTTTGAACCCTGCCACCTTCGATCTTCTAAGTTCTTTAGTAACGTCAATCACTGTCTTTGAACCCTGCCACCTTCGATCTTTCTAAGTTCTTTAGTAACGTCAACCACTGTCTTTGAACCCTGCCACCTTCGATCTTTCTAAGTTCTTTAGTAACGTCAACCACTGTCTTTGAACCCTGCCACCTTCGATCTTCTAAGTTCTTTAGTAACGTCAACCACTGTCTTTGAACCCTGCCACCTTCGATCTTCCTAAGTTCTTTAGTAACGTCAACCACTGTCTTTGAACCCTGCCACCTTCGATCTTCTAAGTTCTTTAGTAACGTCAACCACTGTCTTTGAACCCTGCCACCTTCGATCTTCTAAGTTCTTTAGTAACGTCAACCACTGTCTTTGAACCCTGCCACCTTCGATCTTTCTAAGTTCTTTAGTAACGTCAATCACTGTCTTTGAACCCTGCCACCTTCGATCTTTCTAAGTTCTTTAGTAACGTCAACCACTGTCTTTGAACCCTGCCACCTTCGATCTTCTAAGTTCTTTAGTAACGTCAACCACTGTCTTTGAACCCTGCCACCTTCGATCTTCTAAGTTCTTTAGTAACGTCAACCACTGTCTTTGAACCCTGCCACCTTCGATCTTCATAAGTTCTTTAGTAACGTCAATCACTGTCTTTGAACCCTGCCACCTTCGATCTTCATAAGTTCTTTAGTAACGTCAACCACTGTCTTTGAACCTGTCACCTTCGATCTTTCTAAGTTCTTTAGTAACGTCAACCACTGTCTTTGAACCATGTCACCTTCGATCTTTCTAAGTTCTTTAGTAACGTCAACCACTGTCTTTGAACCATGTCACCTTCGATCTTTTTAAGTTCTTTAGTAACGTCAACCACTGTCTTTGAACCCTGTCACCTTCGATCTCTAAGTTCTTTAGTAACGTCAACCACTGTCTTTGAACCATGTCACCTTCGATCTTCCTAAGTTCTTTAGTAACGTCAACCACTGTCTTTGAACCCTGTCACCTTCGATCTCTCTAAGTTCTTTAGTAACGTCAACCACTGTCTTTGAACCATGTCACCTTCGATCTTTCTAAGTTCTTTAGTAACGTCAACCACTGTCTTTGAACCCTGT
The DNA here is from genome assembly GCA_032433765.1 of Megaustenia siamemsis. Taxonomy (NCBI): domain Eukaryota; kingdom Metazoa; phylum Mollusca; class Gastropoda; order Stylommatophora; family Ariophantidae; genus Megaustenia; species Megaustenia siamemsis. Next base: position 6,159,237 of record JAVIAB010000050.1, read on the forward strand.
CACCTTCGATCTTCCTAAGTTCTTTAGTAACGTCAACCACTGTCTTTGAACCCTGCCACCTTCGATCTTCCTAAGTTCTTTAGTAACGTCAACCACTGTCTTTGAACCTGTGTCACCTTCGATCTCTCTAAGTTCTTTAGTAACGTCAACCACTGTCTTTGAACCTGCCACCTTCGATCTTCCTAAGTTCTTTAGTAACGTCAACCACTGTCTTTGAACCCAGCCACCTTCGATCTTCATAAGTTCTTTAGTAACGTCAACCACTGTCTTTGAACCCTGCCACCTTCGATCTTTCTAAGTTCTTTAGTAACGTCAACCACTGTCTTTGAACCCTGTCACCTTCGATCTTCTAAGTTCTTTAGTAACGTCAACCACTGTCTTTGAACCCTGCCACCTTCGATCTTTCTAAGTTCTTTAGTAACGTCAACCACTGTCTTTGAACCCTGCCACCTTCGATCTTTCTAAGTTCTTTAGTAACGTCAACCACTGTCTTTGAACCCTGTCACCTTCGATCTTCATAAGTTCTTTAGTAACGTCAACCACTGTCTTTGAACCCTGCCACCTTCGATCTTCATAAGTTCTTTAGTAACGTCAACCACTGTCTTTGAACCCTGCCACCTTCGATCTTCCTAAGTTCTTTAGTAACGTCAACCACTGTCTTTGAACCCTGCCACCTTCGATCTTCTAAGTTCTTTAGTAACGTCAACCACTGTCTTTGAACCCTGTCACCTTCGATCTTCTAAGTTCTTTAGTAACGTCAACCACTGTCTTTGAACCCTGCCACCTTCGATCTTCCTAAGTTCTTTAGTAACGTCAACCACTGTCTTTGAACCCTGCCACCTTCGATCTTCCTAAGTTCTTTAGTAACGTCAACCACTGTCTTTGAACCCTGCCACCTTCGATCTTCTAAGTTCTTTAGTAACGTCAACCACTGTCTTTGAACCCTGCCACCTTCGATCTTTCTAAGTTCTTTAGTAACGTCAACCACTGTCTTTGAACCCTGCCACCTTCGATCTTTCTAAGTTCTTTAGTAACGTCAATCACTGTCTTTGAACCCTGCCACCTTCGATCTTTCTAAGTTCTTTAGTAACGTCAATCACTGTCTTTGAACCCTGCCACCTTCGATCTTCCTAAGTTCTTTAGTAACGTCAACCACTGTCTTTGAACCCTGCCACCTTCGATCTTCTAAGTTCTTTAGTAACGTCAACCACTGTCTTTGAACCCTGCCACCTTCGATCTTCTAAGTTCTTTAGTAACGTCAACCACTGTCTTTGAACCCTGCCACCTTCGATCTTCTAAGTTCTTTAGTAACGTCAACCACTGTCTTTGAACCCTGCCACCTTCGATCTTTCTAAGTTCTTTAGTAACGTCAACCACTGTCTTTGAACCCTGCCACCTTCGATCTTTCTAAGTTCTTTAGTAACGTCAACCACTGTCTTTGAACCCTGCCACCTTCGATCTTCTAAGTTCTTTAGTAACGTCAACCACTGTCTTTGAACCCTGCCACCTTCGATCTTCTAAGTTCTTTAGTAACGTCAACCACTGTCTTTGAACCCTGCCACCTTCGATCTTCTAAGTTCTTTAGTAACGTCAATCACTGTCTTTGAACCCTGCCACCTTCGATCTTCATAAGTTCTTTAGTAACGTCAACCACTGTCTTTGAACCATGTCACCTTCGATCTTTCTAAGTTCTTTAGTAACGTCAACCACTGTCTTTGAACCCTGTCACCTTCGATCTTTCTAAGTTCTTTAGTAACGTCAACCACTGTCTTTGAACCATGTCACCTTCGATCTTTTTAAGTTCTTTAGTAACGTCAACCACTGTCTTTGAACCCTGTCACCTTCGATCTTTCTAAGTTCTTTAGTAACGTCAACCACTGTCTTTGAACCATGTCACCTTCGATCTTCTAAGTTCTTTAGTAACGTCAACCACTGTCTTTGAACCCTAAGTCACCTTCGATCTCTCTAAGTTCTTTAGTAACGTCAACCACTGTCTTTGAACCCTGTCACCTTCGATCTTTCTAAGTTCTTTAGTAACGTCAACCACTGTCTTTGAACCCTGTCACCTTCGATCTTCCTAAGTTCTTTAGTAACGTCAACCACTGTCTTTGAACCCTGCCACCTTCGATCTTCCTAAGTTCTTTAGTAACGTCAACCACTGTCTTTGAACCCTGTCACCTTCGATCTCTCTAAGTTCTTTAGTAACGTCAACCACTGTCTTTGAACCCTGCCACCTTCGATCTTCCTAAGTTCTTTAGTAACGTCAACCACTGTCTTTGAACCAGCCACCTTCGATCTTCTAAGTTCTTTAGTAACGTCAACCACTGTCTTTGAACCCTGCCACCTTCGATCTTTCTAAGTTCTTTAGTAACGTCAACCACTGTCTTTGAACCATGTCACCTTCGATCTTTTTAAGTTCTTTAGTAACGTCAACCACTGTCTTTGAACCCTGTCACCTTCGATCTTTCTAAGTTCTTTAGTAACGTCAACCACTGTCTTTGAACCATGTCACCTTCGATCTTCCTAAGTTCTTTAGTAACGTCAACCACTGTCTTTGAACCCTGTAAGTCACATTCGATCTCTCTAAGTTCTTTAGTAACGTCAACCACTGTCTTTGAACCATGTCACCTTCGATCTTTCTAAGTTCTTTAGTAACGTCAACCACTGTCTTTGAACCCTGTCACCTTCGATCTTCTAAGTTCTTTAGTAACGTCAACCACTGTCTTTGAACCCTGCCACCTTCGATCTTCCTAAGTTCTTTAGTAACGTCAATCACTGTCTTTGAACCCTGTCACCTTCGATCTCTCTAAGTTCTTTAGTAACGTCAACCACTGTCTTTGAACCCTGCCACCTTCGATCTTCCTAAGTTCTTTAGTAACGTCAACCACTGTCTTTGAACCCTGCCACCTTCGATCTTCCTAAGTTCTTTAGTAACGTCAATCACTGTCTTTGAACCCTGCCACCTTCGATCTTTCTAAGTTCTTTAGTAACGTCAACCACTGTCTTTGAACCCTGTCACCTTCGATCTTCATAAGTTCTTTAGTAACGTCAACCACTGTCTTTGAACCCTGCCACCTTCGATCTTTCTAAGTTCTTTAGTAACGTCAACCACTGTCTTTGAACCCTGCCACCTTCGATCTTTCTAAGTTCTTTAGTAACGTCAACCACTGTCTTTGAACCCTGTCACCTTCGATCTTCTAAGTTCTTTAGTAACGTCAACCACTGTCTTTGAACCCTGCCACCTTCGATCTTCTAAGTTCTTTAGTAACGTCAACCACTGTCTTTGAACCCTGCCACCTTCGATCTTCCTAAGTTCTTTAGTAACGTCAACCACTGTCTTTGAACCCTGCCACCTTCGATCTTCTAAGTTCTTTAGTAACGTCAACCACTGTCTTTGAACCCTGTCACCTTCGATCTTCTAAGTTCTTTAGTAACGTCAACCACTGTCTTTGAACCCTGCCACCTTCGATCTTCCTAAGTTCTTTAGTAACGTCAACCACTGTCTTTGAACCCTGCCACCTTCGATCTTCCTAAGTTCTTTAGTAACGTCAACCACTGTCTTTGAACCCTGCCACCTTCGATCTTCTAAGTTCTTTAGTAACGTCAACCACTGTCTTTGAACCCTGCCACCTTCGATCTTCTAAGTTCTTTAGTAACGTCAATCACTGTCTTTGAACCCTGCCACCTTCGATCTTTCTAAGTTCTTTAGTAACGTCAACCACTGTCTTTGAACCCTGCCACCTTCGATCTTCCTAAGTTCTTTAGTAACGTCAACCACTGTCTTTGAACCCTGCCACCTTCGATCTTCTAAGTTCTTTAGTAACGTCAACACTGTCTTTGAACCCCACCTTCGATCTTTCTAAGTTCTTTAGTAACGTCAATCACTGTCTTTGAACCCTGTCACCTTCGATCTTTCTAAGTTCTTTAGTAACGTCAACCACTGTCTTTGAACCCTGCCACCTTCGATCTTCTAAGTTCTTTAGTAACGTCAACCACTGTCTTTGAACCCTGCCACCTTCGATCTTCTAAGTTCTTTAGTAACGTCAACCACTGTCTTTGAACCCTGTGTCACCTTCGATCTTTCTAAGTTCTTTAGTAACGTCAACACTGTCTTTGAACCATGTCACCTTCGATCTTTCTAAGTTCTTTAGTAACGTCAACCACTGTCTTTGAACCCTGTCACCTTCGATCTTCCTAAGTTCTTTAGTAACGTCAACCACTGTCTTTGAACCCTGCCACCTTCGATCTTTCTAAGTTCTTTAGTAACGTCAACCACTGTCTTTGAACCCTGCCACCTTCGATCTTCTAAGTTCTTTAGTAACGTCAACCACTGTCTTTGAACCCTGCCACCTTCGATCTTCTAAGTTCTTTAGTAACGTCAACCACTGTCTTTGAACCCTGCCACCTTCGATCTTCCTAAGTTCTTTAGTAACGTCAACCACTGTCTTTGAACCCTGCCACCTTCGATCTTCCTAAGTTCTTTAGTAACGTCAACCACTGTCTTTGAACCCTGCCACCTTCGATCTTCTAAGTTCTTTAGTAACGTCAACCACTGTCTTTGAACCCTGCCACCTTCGATCTTCTAAGTTCTTTAGTAACGTCAATCACTGTCTTTGAACCCTGCCACCTTCGATCTTTCTAAGTTCTTTAGTAACGTCAACCACTGTCTTTGAACCCTGCCACCTTCGATCTTCCTAAGTTCTTTAGTAACGTCAACCACTGTCTTTGAACCCTGCCACCTTCGATCTTCTAAGTTCTTTAGTAACGTCAACCACTGTCTTTGAACCCTGCCACCTTCGATCTTTCTAAGTTCTTTAGTAACGTCAACCACTGTCTTTGAACCCTGCCACCTTCGATCTTCTAAGTTCTTTAGTAACGTCAATCACTGTCTTTGAACCCTGCCACCTTCGATCTTCCTAAGTTCTTTAGTAACGTCAACCACTGTCTTTGAACCCTGCCACCTTCGATCTTCATAAGTTCTTTAGTAACGTCAACCACTGTCTTTGAACCCTGCCACCTTCGATCTTCTAAGTTCTTTAGTAACGTCAACCACTGTCTTTGAACCATGTCACCTTCGATCTTTCTAAGTTCTTTAGTAACGTCAACCACTGTCTTTGAACCATGTCACCTTCGATCTTTCTAAGTTCTTTAGTAACGTCAACCACTGTCTTTGAACCCTGTCACCTTCGATCTTTCTAAGTTCTTTAGTAACGTCAACCACTGTCTTTGAACCCTGCCACCTTCGATCTTCTAAGTTCTTTAGTAACGTCAACCACTGTCTTTGAACCCTGCCACCTTCGATCTTCTAAGTTCTTTAGTAACGTCAACCACTGTCTTTGAACCTGTCACCTTCGATCTTTCTAAGTTCTTTAGTAACGTCAACCACTGTCTTTGAACCATGTCACCTTCGATCTTTCTAAGTTCTTTAGTAACGTCAACCACTGTCTTTGAACCCTGTCACCTTCGATCTTTCTAAGTTCTTTAGTAACGTCAACCACTGTCTTTGAACCATGCCACCTTCGATCTTTCTAAGTTCTTTAGTAACGTCAACCACTGTCTTTGAACCCTGTCACCTTCGATCTTCCTAAGTTCTTTAGTAACGTCAACCACTGTCTTTGAACCCTGCCACCTTCGATCTTCCTAAGTTCTTTAGTAACGTCAACCACTGTCTTTGAACCCTGCCACCTTCGATCTTTCTAAGTTCTTTAGTAACGTCAACCACTGTCTTTGAACCCTGCCACCTTCGATCTTCTTAAGTTCTTTAGTAACGTCAACCACTGTCTTTGAACCCTGTCACCTTCGATCTTTCTAAGTTCTTTAGTAACGTCAACCACTGTCTTTGAACCCTGCCACCTTCGATCTTTCTAAGTTCTTTAGTAACGTCAACCACTGTCTTTGAACCCTGTCACCTTCGATCTTCCTAAGTTCTTTAGTAACGTCAACCACTGTCTTTGAACCCTGCCACCTTCGATCTTTCTAAGTTCTTTAGTAACGTCAACCACTGTCTTTGAACCCTGTCACCTTCGATCTTCTAAGTTCTTTAGTAACGTCAACCACTGTCTTTGAACCCTGCCACCTTCGATCTTTCTAAGTTCTTTAGTAACGTCAACCACTGTCTTTGAACCCTGCCACCTTCGATCTTCCTAAGTTCTTTAGTAACGTCAACCACTGTCTTTGAACCCTGCCACCTTCGATCTTCTAAGTTCTTTAGTAACGTCAACCACTGTCTTTGAACCCTGTCACCTTCGATCTTCATAAGTTCTTTAGTAACGTCAACCACTGTCTTTGAACCCTGCCACCTTCGATCTTCCTAAGTTCTTTAGTAACGTCAACCACTGTCTTTGAACCCTGCCACCTTCGATCTTCCTAAGTTCTTTAGTAACGTCAACCACTGTCTTTGAACCCTGCCACCTTCGATCTTCTAAGTTCTTTAGTAACGTCAATCACTGTCTTTGAACCCTGCCACCTTCGATCTTTCTAAGTTCTTTAGTAACGTCAACCACTGTCTTTGAACCCTGCCACCTTCGATCTTTCTAAGTTCTTTAGTAACGTCAACCACTGTCTTTGAACCCTGCCACCTTCGATCTTCCTAAGTTCTTTAGTAACGTCAACCACTGTCTTTGAACCCTGCCACCTTCGATCTTTCTAAGTTCTTTAGTAACGTCAATCACTGTCTTTGAACCCTGCCACCTTCGATCTTCTTAAGTTCTTTAGTAACGTCAACCACTGTCTTTGAACCCTGCCACCTTCGATCTTCCTAAGTTCTTTAGTAACGTCAACCACTGTCTTTGAACCCTGTAACCTTCGATCTCTAAGTTCTTTAGTAACGTCAACCACTGTCTTTGAACCATGTCACCTTCGATCTTTCTAAGTTCTTTAGTAACGTCAACCACTGTCTTTGAACCCTGTCACCTTCGATCTTCTAAGTTCTTTAGTAACGTCAATCACTGTCTTTGAACCCTGCCACCTTCGATCTTCATAAGTTCTTTAGTAACGTCAACACTGTCTTTGAACCCTGCCACCTTCGATCTTCCTAAGTTCTTTAGTAACGTCAATCACTGTCTTTGAACCCTGCCACCTTCGATCTTCCTAAGTTCTTTAGTAACGTCAACCACTGTCTTTGAACCCTGCCACCTTCGATCTTCATAAGTTCTTTAGTAACGTCAACCACTGTCTTTGAACCCTGCCACCTTCGATCTTTCTAAGTTCTTTAGTAACGTCAACCACTGTCTTTGAACCCTGCCACCTTCGATCTTTCTAAGTTCTTTAGTAACGTCAACCACTGTCTTTGAACCCTGCCACCTTCGATCTTCTAAGTTCTTTAGTAACGTCAACCACTGTCTTTGAACCCTGCCACCTTCGATCTTCATAAGTTCTTTAGTAACGTCAACCACTGTCTTTGAACCCTGCCACCTTCGATCTTCTAAGTTCTTTAGTAACGTCAACCACTGTCTTTGAACCCTGTCACCTTCGATCTCTCTAAGTTCTTTAGTAACGTCAACCACTGTCTTTGAACCCTGCCACCTTCGATCTTCTAAGTTCTTTAGTAACGTCAACCACTGTCTTTGAACCCTGTCACCTTCGATCTTCTAAGTTCTTTAGTAACGTCAACCACTGTCTTTGAACCCTGCCACCTTCGATCTTCATAAGTTCTTTAGTAACGTCAACCACTGTCTTTGAACCCTGTCACCTTCGATCTTCCTAAGTTCTTTAGTAACGTCAACCACTGTCTTTGAACCCTGCCACCTTCGATCTTCTAAGTTCTTTAGTAACGTCAACCACTGTCTTTGAACCCTGTCACCTTCGATCTTCTAAGTTCTTTAGTAACGTCAACCACTGTCTTTGAACCCTGCCACCTTCGATCTTCCTAAGTTCTTTAGTAACGTCAACCACTGTCTTTGAACCCTGCCACCTTCGATCTTCTAAGTTCTTTAGTAACGTCAACCACTGTCTTTGAACCCTGCCACCTTCGATCTTCTAAGTTCTTTAGTAACGTCAATCACTGTCTTTGAACCCTGCCACCTTCGATCTTTCTAAGTTCTTTAGTAACGTCAATCACTGTCTTTGAACCCTGCCACCTTCGATCTTTCTAAGTTCTTTAGTAACGTCAACCACTGTCTTTGAACCCTGCCACCTTCGATCTTCCTAAGTTCTTTAGTAACGTCAATCACTGTCTTTGAACCCTGCCACCTTCGATCTTTCTAAGTTCTTTAGTAACGTCAACCACTGTCTTTGAACCCTGCCACCTTCGATCTTCTAAGTTCTTTAGTAACGTCAACCACTGTCTTTGAACCCTGCCACCTTCGATCTTCCTAAGTTCTTTAGTAACGTCAACCACTGTCTTTGAACCCTGTCACCTTCGATCTTCTAAGTTCTTTAGTAACGTCAACCACTGTCTTTGAACCATGTCACCTTCGATCTTTCTAAGTTCTTTAGTAACGTCAACCACTGTCTTTGAACCCTGTCACCTTCGATCTTCCTAAGTTCTTTAGTAACGTCAACCACTGTCTTTGAACCCTGCCACCTTCGATCTTCTAAGTTCTTTAGTAACGTCAACCACTGTCTTTGAACCCTGCCACCTTCGATTTCTAAGTTCTTTAGTAACGTCAATCACTGTCTTTGAACCCTGCCACCTTCGATCTTCCTAAGTTCTTTAGTAACGTCAACCACTGTCTTTGAACCCTGCCACCTTCGATCTTCTAAGTTCTTTAGTAACGTCAACCACTGTCTTTGAACCCTGCCACCTTCGATCTTTCTAAGTTCTTTAGTAACGTCAACCACTGTCTTTGAACCCTGCCACCTTCGATCTTCTAAGTTCTTTAGTAACGTCAACCACTGTCTTTGAACCCTGCCACCTTCGATCTTCTAAGTTCTTTAGTAACGTCAACCACTGTCTTTGAACCCTGCCACCTTCGATCTTCCTAAGTTCTTTAGTAACGTCAACCACTGTCTTTGAACCCTGCCACCTTCGATCTTCTAAGTTCTTTAGTAACGTCAACCACTGTCTTTGAACCCTGCCACCTTCGATCTTCTAAGTTCTTTAGTAACGTCAACCACTGTCTTTGAACCCTGCCACCTTCGATCTTTCTAAGTTCTTTAGTAACGTCAATCACTGTCTTTGAACCCTGCCACCTTCGATCTTTCTAAGTTCTTTAGTAACGTCAACCACTGTCTTTGAACCCTGCCACCTTCGATCTTCATAAGTTCTTTAGTAACGTCAACCACTGTCTTTGAACCCTGCCACCTTCGATCTTCATAAGTTCTTTAGTAACGTCAACCACTGTCTTTGAACCCTGCCACCTTCGATCTTCTAAGTTCTTTAGTAACGTCAACCACTGTCTTTGAACCCTGCCACCTTCGATCTTCTAAGTTCTTTAGTAACGTCAACCACTGTCTTTGAACCATGTCACCTTCGATCTTTCTAAGTTCTTTAGTAACGTCAACCACTGTCTTTGAACCCTGTCACCTTCGATCTTTCTAAGTTCTTTAGTAACGTCAACCACTGTCTTTGAACCCTGTCACCTTCGATCTTTCTAAGTTCTTTAGTAACGTCAACCACTGTCTTTGAACCCTGTCACCTTCGATCTTTCTAAGTTCTTTAGTAACGTCAACCACTGTCTTTGAACCATGTCACCTTCGATCTTCTAAGTTCTTTAGTAACGTCAACCACTGTCTTTGAACCCTGTCACTTCGATCTCTCTAAGTTCTTTAGTAACGTCAACCACTGTCTTTGAACCATGTCACCTTCGATCTTTCTAAGTTCTTTAGTAACGTCAACCACTGTCTTTGAACCCTGTCACCTTCGATCTTCCTAAGTTCTTTAGTAACGTCAACCACTGTCTTTGAACCCTGCCACCTTCGATCTTCCTAAGTTCTTTAGTAACGTCAACCACTGTCTTTGAACCCTGTCACCTTCGATCTTCTAAGTTCTTTAGTAACGTCAACCACTGTCTTTGAACCCTGCCACCTTCGATCTTCCTAAGTTCTTTAGTAACGTCAACCACTGTCTTTGAACCCTGCCACCTTCGATCTTCATAAGTTCTTTAGTAACGTCAACCACTGTCTTTGAACCCTGCCACCTTCGATCTTCTAAGTTCTTTAGTAACGTCAACCACTGTCTTTGAACCCTGCCACCTTCGATCTTTCTAAGTTCTTTAGTAACGTCAACCACTGTCTTTGAACCCTGCCACCTTCGATCTTCTAAGTTCTTTAGTAACGTCAACCACTGTCTTTGAACCCTGCCACCTTCGATCTTTCTAAGTTCTTTAGTAACGTCAACCACTGTCTTTGAACCCTGCCACCTTCGATCTTTCTAAGTTCTTTAGTAACGTCAACCACTGTCTTTGAACCCTGCCACCTTCGATCTTCTAAGTTCTTTAGTAACGTCAACCACTGTCTTTGAACCCTGCCACCTTCGATCTTCTAAGTTCTTTAGTAACGTCAACCACTGTCTTTGAACCCTGCCACCTTCGATCTTCCTAAGTTCTTTAGTAACGTCAACCACTGTCTTTGAACCCTGCCACCTTCGATCTTCTAAGTTCTTTAGTAACGTCAACCACTGTCTTTGAACCCTGCCACCTTCGATCTTCTAAGTTCTTTAGTAACGTCAACCACTGTCTTTGAACCTGCCACCTTCGATCTTTCTAAGTTCTTTAGTAACGTCAACCACTGTCTTTGAACCCTGCCACCTTCGATCTTTCTAAGTTCTTTAGTAACGTCAACCACTGTCTTTGAACCCTGCCACCTTCGATCTTCCTAAGTTCTTTAGTAACGTCAACCACTGTCTTTGAACCCTGCCACCTTCGATCTTCTAAGTTCTTTAGTAACGTCAACCACTGTCTTTGAACCCTGTCACCTTCGATCTTTCTAAGTTCTTTAGTAACGTCAACCACTGTCTTTGAACCCTGCCACCTTCGATCTTCTAAGTTCTTTAGTAACGTCAACCACTGTCTTTGAACCCTGCCACCTTCGATCTTCTAAGTTCTTTAGTAACGTCAACCACTGTCTTTGAACCCTGTCACCTTCGATCTTCTAAGTTCTTTAGTAACGTCAACCACTGTCTTTGAACCATGTCACCTTCGATCTTTCTAAGTTCTTTAGTAACGTCAACCACTGTCTTTGAACCCTGTCACCTTCGATCTTTCTAAGTTCTTTAGTAACGTCAACCACTGTCTTTGAACCCTGCCACCTTCGATCTTCTAAGTTCTTTAGTAACGTCAACCACTGTCTTTGAACCCTGCCACCTTCGATCTTCTAAGTTCTTTAGTAACGTCAACCACTGTCTTTGAACCCTGCCACCTTCGATCTTCTAAGTTCTTTAGTAACGTCAACCACTGTCTTTGAACCCTGCCACCTTCGATCTTCTAAGTTCTTTAGTAACGTCAACCACTGTCTTTGAACCCTGCCACCTTCGATCTTCTAAGTTCTTTAGTAACGTCAACCACTGTCTTTGAACCCTGCCACCTTCGATCTTCATAAGTTCTTTAGTAACGTCAACCACTGTCTTTGAACCCTGCCACCTTCGATCTTTCTAAGTTCTTTAGTAACGTCAACCACTGTCTTTGAACCCTGCCACCTTCGATCTTTCTAAGTTCTTTAGTAACGTCAACCACTGTCTTTGAACCCTGCCACCTTCGATCTTCCTAAGTTCTTTAGTAACGTCAACCACTGTCTTTGAACCCTGCCACCTTCGATCTTCTAAGTTCTTTAGTAACGTCAACCACTGTCTTTGAACCCTGCCACCTTCGATCTTCTAAGTTCTTTAGTAACGTCAACCACTGTCTTTGAACCCTGCCACCTTCGATCTTTCTAAGTTCTTTAGTAACGTCAACCACTGTCTTTGAACCCTGTCACCTTCGATCTTTCTAAGTTCTTTAGTAACGTCAACCACTGTCTTTGAACCCTGTCACCTTCGATCTTTCTAAGTTCTTTAGTAACGTCAACCACTGTCTTTGAACCCTGCCACCTTCGATCTTTTAAGTTCTTTAGTAACGTCAACCACTGTCTTTGAACCCTGCCACCTTCGATCTTCTAAGTTCTTTAGTAACGTCAACCACTGTCTTTGAACCCTGCCACCTTCGATCTTCTAAGTTCTTTAGTAACGTCAACCACTGTCTTTGAACCCTGCCACCTTCGATCTTCTAAGTTCTTTAGTAACGTCAACCACTGTCTTTGAACCCTGTCACCTTCGATCTTTCTAAGTTCTTTAGTAACGTCAACCACTGTCTTTGAACCCTGCCACCTTCGATCTTCTAAGTTCTTTAGTAACGTCAACCACTGTCTTTGAACCCTGCCACCTTCGATCTTCCTAAGTTCTTTAGTAACGTCAACCACTGTCTTTGAACCCTGCCACCTTCGATCTTCTAAGTTCTTTAGTAACGTCAACCACTGTCTTTGAACCCTGCCACCTTCGATCTTTCTAAGTTCTTTAGTAACGTCAACCACTGTCTTTGAACCCAGCCACCTTCGATCTTTCTAAGTTCTTTAGTAACGTCAACCACTGTCTTTGAACCCTGTCACCTTCGATCTTTCTAAGTTCTTTAGTAACGTCAACCACTGTCTTTGAACCCTGTCACCTTCGATCTTTCTAAGTTCTTTAGTAACGTCAACCACTGTCTTTGAACCCTGCCACCTTCGATCTTCTAAGTTCTTTAGTAACGTCAACCACTGTCTTTGAACCCATGTCACCTTCGATCTTCTAAGTTCTTTAGTAACGTCAACCACTGTCTTTGAACCCTGTGTCACCTTCGATCTTCTAAGTTCTTTAGTAACGTCAACCACTGTCTTTGAACCCTGTCACCTTCGATCTTTCTAAGTTCTTTAGTAACGTCAACCACTGTCTTTGAACCATGTCACCTTCGATCTTTCTAAGTTCTTTAGTAACGTCAACCACTGTCTTTGAACCCTGTCACCTTCGATCTTCCTAAGTTCTTTAGTAACGTCAACCACTGTCTTTGAACCCTGCCACCTTCGATCTTCTAAGTTCTTTAGTAACGTCAACCACTGTCTTTGAACCCTGTGTCACCTTCGATCTTCTAAGTTCTTTAGTAACGTCAACCACTGTCTTTGAACCATGCCACCTTCGATCTTTCTAAGTTCTTTAGTAACGTCAACCACTGTCTTTGAACCCTGTCACCTTCGATCTTCCTAAGTTCTTTAGTAACGTCAACCACTGTCTTTGAACCCTGCCACCTTCGATCTTTCTAAGTTCTTTAGTAACGTCAATCACTGTCTTTGAACCCTGTCACCTTCGATCTTTCTAAGTTCTTTAGTAACGTCAATCACTGTCTTTGAACCCTGCCACCTTCGATCTTTCTAAGTTCTTTAGTAACGTCAACCACTGTCTTTGAACCCTGCCACCTTCGATCTTCCTAAGTTCTTTAGTAACGTCAACCACTGTCTTTGAACCCTGCCACCTTCGATCTTCTAAGTTCTTTAGTAACGTCAACCACTGTCTTTGAACCCTGCCACCTTCGATCTTCTAAGTTCTTTAGTAACGTCAACCACTGTCTTTGAACCCTGTCACCTTCGATCTTCTAAGTTCTTTAGTAACGTCAACCACTGTCTTTGAACCCTGCCACCTTCGATCTTTCTAAGTTCTTTAGTAACGTCAACCACTGTCTTTGAACCCTGCCACCTTCGATCTTTCTAAGTTCTTTAGTAACGTCAACCACTGTCTTTGAACCCTGCCACCTTCGATCTTCATAAGTTCTTTAGTAACGTCAACCACTGTCTTTGAACCCTGCCACCTTCGATCTTCATAAGTTCTTTAGTAACGTCAACCACTGTCTTTGAACCCTGTCACCTTCGATCTTCCTAAGTTCTTTAGTAACGTCAACCACTGTCTTTGAACCCTGCCACCTTCGATCTTTCTAAGTTCTTTAGTAACGTCAACCACTGTCTTTGAACCCTGCCACCTTCGATCTTTCTAAGTTCTTTAGTAACGTCAATCACTGTCTTTGAACCCTGCCACCTTCGATCTTTCTAAGTTCTTTAGTAACGTCAACCACTGTCTTTGAACCCTGCCACCTTCGATCTTCCTAAGTTCTTTAGTAACGTCAACCACTGTCTTTGAACCCTGCCACCTTCGATCTTCTAAGTTCTTTAGTAACGTCAACCACTGTCTTTGAACCCTGCCACCTTCGATCTTTCTAAGTTCTTTAGTAACGTCAACCACTGTCTTTGAACCCTGCCACCTTCGATCTTTCTAAGTTCTTTAGTAACGTCAACCACTGTCTTTGAACCCTGCCACCTTCGATCTTTCTAAGTTCTTTAGTAACGTCAACCACTGTCTTTGAACCCTGCCACCTTCGATCTTCTAAGTTCTTTAGTAACGTCAACCACTGTCTTTGAACCCTGCCACCTTCGATCTTCATAAGTTCTTTAGTAACGTCAACCACTGTCTTTGAACCCTGCCACCTTCGATCTTCTAAGTTCTTTAGTAACGTCAACCACTGTCTTTGAACCTGCCACCTTCGATCTTCTAAGTTCTTTAGTAACGTCAACCACTGTCTTTGAACCATGCCACCTTCGATCTTTCTAAGTTCTTTAGTAACGTCAACCACTGTCTTTGAACCCTGTCACCTTCGATCTTTCTAAGTTCTTTAGTAACGTCAACCACTGTCTTTGAACCCTGCCACCTTCGATCTTTCTAAGTTCTTTAGTAACGTCAACCACTGTCTTTGAACCCTGCCACCTTCGATCTTCCTAAGTTCTTTAGTAACGTCAACCACTGTCTTTGAACCCTGTCACCTTCGATCTCTCTAAGTTCTTTAGTAACGTCAACCACTGTCTTTGAACCATGTCACCTTCGATCTTTCTAAGTTCTTTAGTAACGTCAACCACTGTCTTTGAACCCTGTCACCTTCGATCTTTCTAAGTTCTTTAGTAACGTCAACCACTGTCTTTGAACCCTGCCACCTTCGATCTTTCTAAGTTCTTTAGTAACGTCAACCACTGTCTTTGAACCCTGCCACCTTCGATCTTTCTAAGTTCTTTAGTAACGTCAACCACTGTCTTTGAACCCTGCCACCTTCGATCTTTCTAAGTTCTTTAGTAACGTCAACCACTGTCTTTGAACCCTGTCACCTTCGATCTCTCTAAGTTCTTTAGTAACGTCAACCACTGTCTTTGAACCCTGCCACCTTCGATCTTTCTAAGTTCTTTAGTAACGTCAACCACTGTCTTTGAACCCTGCCACCTTCGATCTTTCTAAGTTCTTTAGTAACGTCAACCACTGTCTTTGAACCCTGCCACCTTCGATCTTCTAAGTTCTTTAGTAACGTCAATCACTGTCTTTGAACCCTGCCACCTTCGATCTTCTAAGTTCTTTAGTAACGTCAACCACTGTCTTTGAACCCTGCCACCTTCGATCTTTCTAAGTTCTTTAGTAACGTCAACCACTGTCTTTGAACCCTGCCACCTTCGATCTTCCTAAGTTCTTTAGTAACGTCAACCACTGTCTTTGAACCCTGCCACCTTCGATCTTCTAAGTTCTTTAGTAACGTCAACCACTGTCTTTGAACCCTGCCACCTTCGATCTTTCTAAGTTCTTTAGTAACGTCAACCACTGTCTTTGAACCCTGTCACCTTCGATCTTTCTAAGTTCTTTAGTAACGTCAACCACTGTCTTTGAACCCTGTCACCTTCGATCTTCTAAGTTCTTTAGTAACGTCAACCACTGTCTTTGAACCCTGTCACCTTCGATCTTTCTAAGTTCTTTAGTAACGTCAACCACTGTCTTTGAACCATGTCACCTTCGATCTTTCTAAGTTCTTTAGTAACGTCAACCACTGTCTTTGAACCCTGTCACCTTCGATCTTCCTAAGTTCTTTAGTAACGTCAACCACTGTCTTTGAACCCTGCCACCTTCGATCTCTCTAAGTTCTTTAGTAACGTCAACCACTGTCTTTGAACCCTGCCACCTTCGATCTTTCTAAGTTCTTTAGTAACGTCAACCACTGTCTTTGAACCCTGCCACCTTCGATCTTTCTAAGTTCTTTAGTAACGTCAATCACTGTCTTTGAACCCTGCCACCTTCGATCTTTCTAAGTTCTTTAGTAACGTCAACCACTGTCTTTGAACCCTGCCACCTTCGATCTTCATAAGTTCTTTAGTAACGTCAATCACTGTCTTTGAACCCTGCCACCTTCGATCTTCATAAGTTCTTTAGTAACGTCAACCACTGTCTTTGAACCCTGCCACCTTCGATCTTTCTAAGTTCTTTAGTAACGTCAACCACTGTCTTTGAACCCTGTCACCTTCGATCTTTCTAAGTTCTTTAGTAACGTCAACCACTGTCTTTGAACCCTGTCACCTTCGATCTTTCTAAGTTCTTTAGTAACGTCAACCACTGTCTTTGAACCCTGTCACCTTCGATCTTCTAAGTTCTTTAGTAACGTCAACCACTGTCTTTGAACCCTGTCACCTTCGATCTTTCTAAGTTCTTTAGTAACGTCAACCACTGTCTTTGAACCCTGTCACCTTCGATCTTCCTAAGTTCTTTAGTAACGTCAACCACTGTCTTTGAACCCTGCCACCTTCGATCTTCTAAGTTCTTTAGTAACGTCAACCACTGTCTTTGAACCCTGCCACCTTCGATCTTTCTAAGTTCTTTAGTAACGTCAATCACTGTCTTTGAACCCTGCACCTTCGATCTTTCTAAGTTCTTTAGTAACGTCAACCACTGTCTTTGAACCCTGCCACCTTCGATCTTCTAAGTTCTTTAGTAACGTCAATCACTGTCTTTGAACCCTGCCACCTTCGATCTTCCTAAGTTCTTTAGTAACGTCAACCACTGTCTTTGAACCCTGCCACCTTCGATCTTCTAAGTTCTTTAGTAACGTCAACCACTGTCTTTGAACCATGCCACCTTCGATCTTTCTAAGTTCTTTAGTAACGTCAACCACTGTCTTTGAACCCTGCCACCTTCGATCTTTCTAAGTTCTTTAGTAACGTCAACCACTGTCTTTGAACCCTGCCACCTTCGATCTTTCTAAGTTCTTTAGTAACGTCAACCACTGTCTTTGAACCCTGCCACCTTCGATCTTCTAAGTTCTTTAGTAACGTCAACCACTGTCTTTGAACCCTGCCACCTTCGATCTTCCTAAGTTCTTTAGTAACGTCAACCACTGTCTTTGAACCCTGCCACCTTCGATCTTTCTAAGTTCTTTAGTAACGTCAACCACTGTCTTTGAACCCTGCCACCTTCGATCTTTCTAAGTTCTTTAGTAACGTCAACCACTGTCTTTGAACCCTGCCACCTTCGATCTTTCTAAGTTCTTTAGTAACGTCAACCACTGTCTTTGAACCCTGCCACCTTCGATCTTTCTAAGTTCTTTAGTAACGTCAACCACTGTCTTTGAACCCTGCCACCTTCGATCTTCCTAAGTTCTTTAGTAACGTCAACCACTGTCTTTGAACCCTGCCACCTTCGATCTTCTAAGTTCTTTAGTAACGTCAACCACTGTCTTTGAACCATGCCACCTTCGATCTTCTAAGTTCTTTAGTAACGTCAACCACTGTCTTTGAACCCAGCCACCTTCGATCTTTCTAAGTTCTTTAGTAACGTCAACCACTGTCTTTGAACCCTGCCACCTTCGATCTTTCTAAGTTCTTTAGTAACGTCAACCACTGTCTTTGAACCCTGCCACCTTCGATCTTCATAAGTTCTTTAGTAACGTCAATCACTGTCTTTGAACCCTGCCACCTTCGATCTTCTAAGTTCTTTAGTAACGTCAACCACTGTCTTTGAACCCTGTCACCTTCGATCTTTCTAAGTTCTTTAGTAACGTCAACCACTGTCTTTGAACCATGTCACCTTCGATCTTTCTAAGTTCTTTAGTAACGTCAACCACTGTCTTTGAACCCTGTCACCTTCGATCTTTCTAAGTTCTTTAGTAACGTCAACCACTGTCTTTGAACCCTGCCACCTTCGATCTTTCTAAGTTCTTTAGTAACGTCAACCACTGTCTTTGAACCATGTCACCTTCGATCTTCCTAAGTTCTTTAGTAACGTCAACCACTGTCTTTGAACCCTGTCACCTTCGATCTCTCTAAGTTCTTTAGTAACGTCAACCACTGTCTTTGAACCATGTCACCTTCGATCTTTCTAAGTTCTTTAGTAACGTCAACCACTGTCTTTGAACCCTGTCACCTTCGATCTTTCTAAGTTCTTTAGTAACGTCAACCACTGTCTTTGAACCCTGCCACCTTCGATCTTTCTAAGTTCTTTAGTAACGTCAACCACTGTCTTTGAACCCTGCCACCTTCGATCTTTCTAAGTTCTTTAGTAACGTCAACCACTGTCTTTGAACCCTGCCACCTTCGATCTTTCTAAGTTCTTTAGTAACGTCAACCACTGTCTTTGAACCCTGCCACCTTCGATCTTTCTAAGTTCTTTAGTAACGTCAACCACTGTCTTTGAACCCTGCCACCTTCGATCTTCCTAAGTTCTTTAGTAACGTCAACCACTGTCTTTGAACCCTGTCACCTTCGATCTTCTAAGTTCTTTAGTAACGTCAACCACTGTCTTTGAACCCTGCCACCTTCGATCTTTCTAAGTTCTTTAGTAACGTCAACCACTGTCTTTGAACCCTGTCACCTTCGATCTTTCTAAGTTCTTTAGTAACGTCAACCACTGTCTTTGAACCCTGCCACCTTCGATCTTTCTAAGTTCTTTAGTAACGTCAACCACTGTCTTTGAACCCTGCCACCTTCGATCTTCTAAGTTCTTTAGTAACGTCAACCACTGTCTTTGAACCCTGTCACCTTCGATCTTCTAAGTTCTTTAGTAACGTCAACCACTGTCTTTGAACCCTGTCACCTTCGATCTTTCTAAGTTCTTTAGTAACGTCAACCACTGTCTTTGAACCCTGTCACCTTCGATCTTTCTAAGTTCTTTAGTAACGTCAACCACTGTCTTTGAACCCTGCCACCTTCGATCTTTCTAAGTTCTTTAGTAACGTCAACCACTGTCTTTGAACCCTGCCACCTTCGATCTTTCTAAGTTCTTTAGTAACGTCAACCACTGTCTTTGAACCCTGCCACCTTCGATCTTTCTAAGTTCTTTAGTAACGTCAACCACTGTCTTTGAACCCTGCCACCTTCGATCTTCTAAGTTCTTTAGTAACGTCAACCACTGTCTTTGAACCCTGCCACCTTCGATCTTCTAAGTTCTTTAGTAACGTCAACCACTGTCTTTGAACCCTGCCACCTTCGATCTTCTAAGTTCTTTAGTAACGTCAATCACTGTCTTTGAACCCTGCCACCTTCGATCTTTCTAAGTTCTTTAGTAACGTCAACCACTGTCTTTGAACCATGTCACCTTCGATCTTCTAAGTTCTTTAGTAACGTCAACCACTGTCTTTGAACCCTGTCACCTTCGATCTTCTAAGTTCTTTAGTAACGTCAACCACTGTCTTTGAACCATGTCACCTTCGATCTTTCTAAGTTCTTTAGTAACGTCAACCACTGTCTTTGAACCCTGTCACCTTCGATCTTTCTAAGTTCTTTAGTAACGTCAACCACTGTCTTTGAACCATGTCACCTTCGATCTTTCTAAGTTCTTTAGTAACGTCAACCACTGTCTTTGAACCCTGTCACCTTCGATCTTTCTAAGTTCTTTAGTAACGTCAACCACTGTCTTTGAACCCTGCCACCTTCGATCTTTCTAAGTTCTTTAGTAACGTCAACCACTGTCTTTGAACCCTGCCACCTTCGATCTTTCTAAGTTCTTTAGTAACGTCAACCACTGTCTTTGAACCCTGCCACCTTCGATCTTTCTAAGTTCTTTAGTAACGTCAACCACTGTCTTTGAACCCTGCCACCTTCGATCTTCTAAGTTCTTTAGTAACGTCAATCACTGTCTTTGAACCCTGCCACCTTCGATCTTCTAAGTTCTTTAGTAACGTCAACCACTGTCTTTGAACCCTGTCACCTTCGATCTTTCTAAGTTCTTTAGTAACGTCAACCACTGTCTTTGAACCATGTCACCTTCGATCTTCTAAGTTCTTTAGTAACGTCAACCACTGTCTTTGAACCCAGTCACCTTCGATCTTTCTAAGTTCTTTAGTAACGTCAACCACTGTCTTTGAACCCTGCCACCTTCGATCTTTCTAAGTTCTTTAGTAACGTCAACCACTGTCTTTGAACCCTGCCACCTTCGATCTTCTAAGTTCTTTAGTAACGTCAACCACTGTCTTTGAACCCTGCCACCTTCGATCTTCTAAGTTCTTTAGTAACGTCAACCACTGTCTTTGAACCCTGCCACCTTCGATCTTTCTAAGTTCTTTAGTAACGTCAACCACTGTCTTTGAACCCTGCCACCTTCGATCTTTCTAAGTTCTTTAGTAACGTCAATCACTGTCTTTGAACCCTGCCACCTTCGATCTTTCTAAGTTCTTTAGTAACGTCAATCACTGTCTTTGAACCCTGCCACCTTCGATCTTTCTAAGTTCTTTAGTAACGTCAACCACTGTCTTTGAACCCTGCCACCTTCGATCTTCCTAAGTTCTTTAGTAACGTCAACCACTGTCTTTGAACCCTGCCACCTTCGATCTTCTAAGTTCTTTAGTAACGTCAACCACTGTCTTTGAACCATGCCACCTTCGATCTTTCTAAGTTCTTTAGTAACGTCAACCACTGTCTTTGAACCCTGCCACCTTCGATCTTTCTAAGTTCTTTAGTAACGTCAACCACTGTCTTTGAACCCTGCCACCTTCGATCTTTCTAAGTTCTTTAGTAACGTCAACCACTGTCTTTGAACCCTGCCACCTTCGATCTTCATAAGTTCTTTAGTAACGTCAATCACTGTCTTTGAACCCTGCCACCTTCGATCTTCATAAGTTCTTTAGTAACGTCAACCACTGTCTTTGAACCATGTCACCTTCGATCTTTCTAAGTTCTTTAGTAACGTCAACCACTGTCTTTGAACCATGTCACCTTCGATCTTTCTAAGTTCTTTAGTAACGTCAACCACTGTCTTTGAACCATGTCACCTTCGATCTTTTAAGTTCTTTAGTAACGTCAACCACTGTCTTTGAACCCTGTCACCTTCGATCTTTCTAAGTTCTTTAGTAACGTCAACCACTGTCTTTGAACCATGTCACCTTCGATCTTCCTAAGTTCTTTAGTAACGTCAACCACTGTCTTTGAACCCTGTAGTCACCTTCGATCTCTCTAAGTTCTTTAGTAACGTCAACCACTGTCTTTGAACCATGTCACCTTCGATCTTTCTAAGTTCTTTAGTAACGTCAACCACTGTCTTTGAACCCTGCCACCTTCGATCTTCTAAGTTCTTTAGTAACGTCAACCACTGTCTTTGAACCCTGCCACCTTCGATCTTCCTAAGTTCTTTAGTAACGTCAACCACTGTCTTTGAACCCTGCCACCTTCGATCTTCATAAGTTCTTTAGTAACGTCAATCACTGTCTTTGAACCCTGCCACCTTCGATCTTCTAAGTTCTTTAGTAACGTCAACCACTGTCTTTGAACCCTGCCACCTTCGATCTTTCTAAGTTCTTTAGTAACGTCAACCACTGTCTTTGAACCCTGCCACCTTCGATCTTCTAAGTTCTTTAGTAACGTCAACCACTGTCTTTGAACCCTGCCACCTTCGATCTTCTAAGTTCTTTAGTAACGTCAACCACTGTCTTTGAACCCTGTCACCTTCGATCTTTCTAAGTTCTTTAGTAACGTCAACCACTGTCTTTGAACCCATGTCACCTTCGATCTTTCTAAGTTCTTTAGTAACGTCAACCACTGTCTTTGAACCCTGTCACCTTCGATCTTTCTAAGTTCTTTAGTAACGTCAACCACTGTCTTTGAACCCTGTCACCTTCGATCTTCTAAGTTCTTTAGTAACGTCAACCACTGTCTTTGAACCCTGCCACCTTCGATCTTCCTAAGTTCTTTAGTAACGTCAACCACTGTCTTTGAACCCTGTCACCTTCGATCTTTCTAAGTTCTTTAGTAACGTCAACCACTGTCTTTGAACCCTGCCACCTTCGATCTTTCTAAGTTCTTTAGTAACGTCAATCACTGTCTTTGAACCCTGCCACCTTCGATCTTTCTAAGTTCTTTAGTAACGTCAACCACTGTCTTTGAACCCTGCCACCTTCGATCTTCTAAGTTCTTTAGTAACGTCAACCACTGTCTTTGAACCCTGCCACCTTCGATCTTCCTAAGTTCTTTAGTAACGTCAACCACTGTCTTTGAACCCTGCCACCTTCGATCTTCTAAGTTCTTTAGTAACGTCAACCACTGTCTTTGAACCCTGCCACCTTCGATCTTTCTAAGTTCTTTAGTAACGTCAACCACTGTCTTTGAACCCTGCCACCTTCGATCTTTCTAAGTTCTTTAGTAACGTCAATCACTGTCTTTGAACCCTGCCACCTTCGATCTTTCTAAGTTCTTTAGTAACGTCAACCACTGTCTTTGAACCCTGCCACCTTCGATCTTCATAAGTTCTTTAGTAACGTCAATCACTGTCTTTGAACCCTGCCACCTTCGATCTTCATAAGTTCTTTAGTAACGTCAACCACTGTCTTTGAACCATGTCACCTTCGATCTTTCTAAGTTCTTTAGTAACGTCAACCACTGTCTTTGAACCATGTCACCTTCGATCTTTCTAAGTTCTTTAGTAACGTCAACCACTGTCTTTGAACCATGTCACCTTCGATCTTTTTAAGTTCTTTAGTAACGTCAACCACTGTCTTTGAACCATGTCACCTTCGATCTTCTAAGTTCTTTAGTAACGTCAACCACTGTCTTTGAACCATGTCACCTTCGATCTTTCTAAGTTCTTTAGTAACGTCAACCACTGTCTTTGAACCCTGTCACCTTCGATCTTCCTAAGTTCTTTAGTAACGTCAACCACTGTCTTTGAACCCTGTCACCTTCGATCTTCTAAGTTCTTTAGTAACGTCAACCACTGTCTTTGAACCCTGCCACCTTCGATCTTTCTAAGTTCTTTAGTAACGTCAACCACTGTCTTTGAACCCTGCCACCTTCGATCTTTCTAAGTTCTTTAGTAACGTCAACCACTGTCTTTGAACCCTGCCACCTTCGATCTTCTAAGTTCTTTAGTAACGTCAACCACTGTCTTTGAACCCTGCCACCTTCGATCTTCATAAGTTCTTTAGTAACGTCAACCACTGTCTTTGAACCCTGCCACCTTCGATCTTCATAAGTTCTTTAGTAACGTCAACCACTGTCTTTGAACCATGTCACCTTCGATCTTTCTAAGTTCTTTAGTAACGTCAACCACTGTCTTTGAACCATGTCACCTTCGATCTTTCTAAGTTCTTTAGTAACGTCAACCACTGTCTTTGAACCCTGTCACCTTCGATCTTTCTAAGTTCTTTAGTAACGTCAACCACTGTCTTTGAACCCTGTCACCTTCGATCTTCTAAGTTCTTTAGTAACGTCAACCACTGTCTTTGAACCCTGTCACCTTCGATCTTCATAAGTTCTTTAGTAACGTCAACCACTGTCTTTGAACCATGTCACCTTCGATCTTTCTAAGTTCTTTAGTAACGTCAACCACTGTCTTTGAACCCTGTCACCTTCGATCTTTCTAAGTTCTTTAGTAACGTCAACCACTGTCTTTGAACCCTGCCACCTTCGATCTTTCTAAGTTCTTTAGTAACGTCAATCACTGTCTTTGAACCCTGCCACCTTCGATCTTTCTAAGTTCTTTAGTAACGTCAACCACTGTCTTTGAACCCTGCCACCTTCGATCTTCCTAAGTTCTTTAGTAACGTCAACCACTGTCTTTGAACCCTGCCACCTTCGATCTCTCTAAGTTCTTTAGTAACGTCAACCACTGTCTTTGAACCATGCCACCTTCGATCTTTCTAAGTTCTTTAGTAACGTCAACCACTGTCTTTGAACCCAGCCACCTTCGATCTTTCTAAGTTCTTTAGTAACGTCAACCACTGTCTTTGAACCCTGCCACCTTCGATCTTTCTAAGTTCTTTAGTAACGTCAACCACTGTCTTTGAACCCTGCCACCTTCGATCTTCTAAGTTCTTTAGTAACGTCAACCACTGTCTTTGAACCCTGCCACCTTCGATCTTCATAAGTTCTTTAGTAACGTCAACCACTGTCTTTGAACCCTGCCACCTTCGATCTTTCTAAGTTCTTTAGTAACGTCAACCACTGTCTTTGAACCATGTCACCTTCGATCTTTCTAAGTTCTTTAGTAACGTCAACCACTGTCTTTGAACCATGTCACCTTCGATCTTTCTAAGTTCTTTAGTAACGTCAACCACTGTCTTTGAACCATGTCACCTTCGATCTTTCTAAGTTCTTTAGTAACGTCAACCACTGTCTTTGAACCATGTCACCTTCGATCTTCCTAAGTTCTTTAGTAACGTCAACCACTGTCTTTGAACCCTGTAAGTCACCTTCGATCTCTCTAAGTTCTTTAGTAACGTCAACCACTGTCTTTGAACCATGTCACCTTCGATCTTTCTAAGTTCTTTAGTAACGTCAACCACTGTCTTTGAACCATGTCACCTTCGATCTTTCTAAGTTCTTTAGTAACGTCAACCACTGTCTTTGAACCCTGCCACCTTCGATCTTTCTAAGTTCTTTAGTAACGTCAACCACTGTCTTTGAACCCTGCCACCTTCGATCTCTTCTAAGTTCTTTAGTAACGTCAACCACTGTCTTTGAACCCTGCCACCTTCGATCTTCATAAGTTCTTTAGTAACGTCAATCACTGTCTTTGAACCCTGCCACCTTCGATCTTTCTAAGTTCTTTAGTAACGTCAACCACTGTCTTTGAACCCTGTCACCTTCGATCTTTCTAAGTTCTTTAGTAACGTCAACCACTGTCTTTGAACCATGTCACCTTCGATCTTTCTAAGTTCTTTAGTAACGTCAACCACTGTCTTTGAACCATGTCACCTTCGATCTTTTAAGTTCTTTAGTAACGTCAACCACTGTCTTTGAACCCTGTCACCTTCGATCTTTCTAAGTTCTTTAGTAACGTCAACCACTGTCTTTGAACCATGTCACCTTCGATCTTCCTAAGTTCTTTAGTAACGTCAACCACTGTCTTTGAACCCTGTCACCTTCGATCTTTCTAAGTTCTTTAGTAACGTCAACCACTGTCTTTGAACCATGTCACCTTCGATCTTTCTAAGTTCTTTAGTAACGTCAACCACTGTCTTTGAACCAAGTCACCTTCGATCTCTCTAAGTTCTTTAGTAACGTCAACCACTGTCTTTGAACCATGTCACCTTCGATCTTTCTAAGTTCTTTAGTAACGTCAACCACTGTCTTTGAACCATGTCACCTTCGATCTTTCTAAGTTCTTTAGTAACGTCAACCACTGTCTTTGAACCCTGCCACCTTCGATCTTTCTAAGTTCTTTAGTAACGTCAACCACTGTCTTTGAACCCTGCCACCTTCGATCTTTCTAAGTTCTTTAGTAACGTCAACCACTGTCTTTGAACCCTGCCACCTTCGATCTTCATAAGTTCTTTAGTAACGTCAACCACTGTCTTTGAACC
Source organism: Megaustenia siamemsis (assembly GCA_032433765.1). Classification (NCBI taxonomy): domain Eukaryota; kingdom Metazoa; phylum Mollusca; class Gastropoda; order Stylommatophora; family Ariophantidae; genus Megaustenia; species Megaustenia siamemsis. Next base: position 6,184,757 of record JAVIAB010000050.1, read on the forward strand.
CTGCCACCTTCGATCTTCTAAGTTCTTTAGTAACGTCAACCACTGTCTTTGAACCCTGTCACCTTCGATCTTTCTAAGTTCTTTAGTAACGTCAACCACTGTCTTTGAACCATGTCACCTTCGATCTTTCTAAGTTCTTTAGTAACGTCAACCACTGTCTTTGAACCCTGTCACCTTCGATCTTTTAAGTTCTTTAGTAACGTCAACCACTGTCTTTGAACCCTGCCACCTTCGATCTTTCTAAGTTCTTTAGTAACGTCAACCACTGTCTTTGAACCCTGCCACCTTCGATCTTCCTAAGTTCTTTAGTAACGTCAACCACTGTCTTTGAACCCTGTCACCTTCGATCTCTCTAAGTTCTTTAGTAACGTCAACCACTGTCTTTGAACCATGTCACCTTCGATCTTTCTAAGTTCTTTAGTAACGTCAACCACTGTCTTTGAACCCTGTCACCTTCGATCTTCCTAAGTTCTTTAGTAACGTCAACCACTGTCTTTGAACCCTGCCACCTTCGATCTTCCTAAGTTCTTTAGTAACGTCAATCACTGTCTTTGAACCCTGCCACCTTCGATCTTTCTAAGTTCTTTAGTAACGTCAATCACTGTCTTTGAACCCTGCCACCTTCGATCTTTCTAAGTTCTTTAGTAACGTCAACCACTGTCTTTGAACCCTGCCACCTTCGATCTTCCTAAGTTCTTTAGTAACGTCAATCACTGTCTTTGAACCCTGCCACCTTCGATCTTCCTAAGTTCTTTAGTAACGTCAACCACTGTCTTTGAACCCTGCCACCTTCGATCTTCTAAGTTCTTTAGTAACGTCAACCACTGTCTTTGAACCCTGCCACCTTCGATCTTCTAAGTTCTTTAGTAACGTCAACCACTGTCTTTGAACCCAGCCACCTTCGATCTTTCTAAGTTCTTTAGTAACGTCAATCACTGTCTTTGAACCCTGCCACCTTCGATCTTTCTAAGTTCTTTAGTAACGTCAACCACTGTCTTTGAACCCTGCCACCTTCGATCTTCATAAGTTCTTTAGTAACGTCAATCACTGTCTTTGAACCCTGCCACCTTCGATCTTCATAAGTTCTTTAGTAACGTCAACCACTGTCTTTGAACCATGTCACCTTCGATCTTTCTAAGTTCTTTAGTAACGTCAACCACTGTCTTTGAACCATGTCACCTTCGATCTTTCTAAGTTCTTTAGTAACGTCAACCACTGTCTTTGAACCATGTCACCTTCGATCTTTTAAGTTCTTTAGTAACGTCAACCACTGTCTTTGAACCATGTCACCTTCGATCTTTCTAAGTTCTTTAGTAACGTCAACCACTGTCTTTGAACCATGTCACCTTCGATCTTCCTAAGTTCTTTAGTAACGTCAACCACTGTCTTTGAACCCTGTAAGTCACCTTCGATCTCTCTAAGTTCTTTAGTAACGTCAACCACTGTCTTTGAACCATGTCACCTTCGATCTTTCTAAGTTCTTTAGTAACGTCAACCACTGTCTTTGAACCCTGCCACCTTCGATCTTTCTAAGTTCTTTAGTAACGTCAATCACTGTCTTTGAACCCTGCCACCTTCGATCTTTCTAAGTTCTTTAGTAACGTCAACCACTGTCTTTGAACCCTGCCACCTTCGATCTTCATAAGTTCTTTAGTAACGTCAATCACTGTCTTTGAACCCTGCCACCTTCGATCTTCATAAGTTCTTTAGTAACGTCAACCACTGTCTTTGAACCATGTCACCTTCGATCTTTCTAAGTTCTTTAGTAACGTCAACCACTGTCTTTGAACCATGTCACCTTCGATCTTTCTAAGTTCTTTAGTAACGTCAACCACTGTCTTTGAACCATGTCACCTTCGATCTTTTAAGTTCTTTAGTAACGTCAACCACTGTCTTTGAACCCTGTAAGTCCTTCGATCTCTCTAAGTTCTTTAGTAACGTCAACCACTGTCTTTGAACCATGTCACCTTCGATCTTTCTAAGTTCTTTAGTAACGTCAACCACTGTCTTTGAACCCTGTCACCTTCGATCTTCCTAAGTTCTTTAGTAACGTCAACCACTGTCTTTGAACCCTGCCACCTTCGATCTTCCTAAGTTCTTTAGTAACGTCAATCACTGTCTTTGAACCCTGCCACCTTCGATCTTTCTAAGTTCTTTAGTAACGTCAATCACTGTCTTTGAACCCTGCCACCTTCGATCTTTCTAAGTTCTTTAGTAACGTCAATCACTGTCTTTGAACCCTGCCACCTTCGATCTTCCTAAGTTCTTTAGTAACGTCAATCACTGTCTTTGAACCCTGCCACCTTCGATCTTCCTAAGTTCTTTAGTAACGTCAACCACTGTCTTTGAACCCTGCCACCTTCGATCTTCATAAGTTCTTTAGTAACGTCAACCACTGTCTTTGAACCCTGCCACCTTCGATCTTCTTAAGTTCTTTAGTAACGTCAACCACTGTCTTTGAACCCAGCCACCTTCGATCTTTCTAAGTTCTTTAGTAACGTCAATCACTGTCTTTGAACCCTGCCACCTTCGATCTTTCTAAGTTCTTTAGTAACGTCAACCACTGTCTTTGAACCCTGCCACCTTCGATCTTCATAAGTTCTTTAGTAACGTCAATCACTGTCTTTGAACCCTGCCACCTTCGATCTTCATAAGTTCTTTAGTAACGTCAACCACTGTCTTTGAACCATGTCACCTTCGATCTTTCTAAGTTCTTTAGTAACGTCAACCACTGTCTTTGAACCATGTCACCTTCGATCTTTCTAAGTTCTTTAGTAACGTCAACCACTGTCTTTGAACCATGTCACCTTCGATCTTTTTAAGTTCTTTAGTAACGTCAACCACTGTCTTTGAACCATGTCACCTTCGATCTTTCTAAGTTCTTTAGTAACGTCAACCACTGTCTTTGAACCATGTCACCTTCGATCTTCTAAGTTCTTTAGTAACGTCAACCACTGTCTTTGAACCCTGTAAGTCACCTTCGATCTCTCTAAGTTCTTTAGTAACGTCAACCACTGTCTTTGAACCATGTCACCTTCGATCTTTCTAAGTTCTTTAGTAACGTCAACCACTGTCTTTGAACCCTGCCACCTTCGATCTTTCTAAGTTCTTTAGTAACGTCAACCACTGTCTTTGAACCCTGCCACCTTCGATCTTTCTAAGTTCTTTAGTAACGTCAACCACTGTCTTTGAACCCTGCCACCTTCGATCTTCATAAGTTCTTTAGTAACGTCAATCACTGTCTTTGAACCCTGCCACCTTCGATCTTCATAAGTTCTTTAGTAACGTCAACCACTGTCTTTGAACCATGCCACCTTCGATCTTTCTAAGTTCTTTAGTAACGTCAACCACTGTCTTTGAACCCTGTCACCTTCGATCTTTCTAAGTTCTTTAGTAACGTCAATCACTGTCTTTGAACCCTGCCACCTTCGATCTTCCTAAGTTCTTTAGTAACGTCAACCACTGTCTTTGAACCCTGCCACCTTCGATCTTCATAAGTTCTTTAGTAACGTCAACCACTGTCTTTGAACCCTGCCACCTTCGATCTTCTTAAGTTCTTTAGTAACGTCAACCACTGTCTTTGAACCCAGCCACCTTCGATCTTTCTAAGTTCTTTAGTAACGTCAATCACTGTCTTTGAACCCTGCCACCTTCGATCTTTCTAAGTTCTTTAGTAACGTCAACCACTGTCTTTGAACCCTGCCACCTTCGATCTTCATAAGTTCTTTAGTAACGTCAATCACTGTCTTTGAACCCTGCCACCTTCGATCTTCATAAGTTCTTTAGTAACGTCAACCACTGTCTTTGAACCATGTCACCTTCGATCTTTCTAAGTTCTTTAGTAACGTCAACCACTGTCTTTGAACCATGTCACCTTCGATCTTTCTAAGTTCTTTAGTAACGTCAACCACTGTCTTTGAACCATGTCACCTTCGATCTTTTAAGTTCTTTAGTAACGTCAACCACTGTCTTTGAACCATGTCACCTTCGATCTTTCTAAGTTCTTTAGTAACGTCAACCACTGTCTTTGAACCATGTCACCTTCGATCTTCCTAAGTTCTTTAGTAACGTCAACCACTGTCTTTGAACCCTGTAAGTCACCTTCGATCTCTCTAAGTTCTTTAGTAACGTCAACCACTGTCTTTGAACCATGTCACCTTCGATCTTTCTAAGTTCTTTAGTAACGTCAACCACTGTCTTTGAACCCTGCCACCTTCGATCTTTCTAAGTTCTTTAGTAACGTCAACCACTGTCTTTGAACCCTGCCACCTTCGATCTTTCTAAGTTCTTTAGTAACGTCAACCACTGTCTTTGAACCCTGCCACCTTCGATCTTCATAAGTTCTTTAGTAACGTCAATCACTGTCTTTGAACCCTGCCACCTTCGATCTTCATAAGTTCTTTAGTAACGTCAACCACTGTCTTTGAACCATGTCACCTTCGATCTTTCTAAGTTCTTTAGTAACGTCAACCACTGTCTTTGAACCATGTCACCTTCGATCTTTCTAAGTTCTTTAGTAACGTCAACCACTGTCTTTGAACCATGTCACCTTCGATCTTTTTAAGTTCTTTAGTAACGTCAACCACTGTCTTTGAACCCTGTCACCTTCGATCTTTCTAAGTTCTTTAGTAACGTCAACCACTGTCTTTGAACCATGTCACCTTCGATCTTCCTAAGTTCTTTAGTAACGTCAACCACTGTCTTTGAACCCTGTCACCTTCGATCTCTCTAAGTTCTTTAGTAACGTCAACCACTGTCTTTGAACCATGTCACCTTCGATCTTTCTAAGTTCTTTAGTAACGTCAACCACTGTCTTTGAACCCTGTCACCTTCGATCTTCCTAAGTTCTTTAGTAACGTCAACCACTGTCTTTGAACCCTGCCACCTTCGATCTTCCTAAGTTCTTTAGTAACGTCAATCACTGTCTTTGAACCCTGCCACCTTCGATCTTTCTAAGTTCTTTAGTAACGTCAATCACTGTCTTTGAACCCTGCCACCTTCGATCTTCCTAAGTTCTTTAGTAACGTCAATCACTGTCTTTGAACCCTGCCACCTTCGATCTTTCTAAGTTCTTTAGTAACGTCAATCACTGTCTTTGAACCCTGCCACCTTCGATCTTTCTAAGTTCTTTAGTAACGTCAATCACTGTCTTTGAACCCTGCCACCTTCGATCTTCCTAAGTTCTTTAGTAACGTCAATCACTGTCTTTGAACCCTGCCACCTTCGATCTTCCTAAGTTCTTTAGTAACGTCAACCACTGTCTTTGAACCCTGCCACCTTCGATCTTCATAAGTTCTTTAGTAACGTCAATCACTGTCTTTGAACCCTGCCACCTTCGATCTTCTAAGTTCTTTAGTAACGTCAACCACTGTCTTTGAACCCTGCCACCTTCGATCTTTCTAAGTTCTTTAGTAACGTCAATCACTGTCTTTGAACCCTGCCACCTTCGATCTTTCTAAGTTCTTTAGTAACGTCAACCACTGTCTTTGAACCCTGCCACCTTCGATCTTCATAAGTTCTTTAGTAACGTCAATCACTGTCTTTGAACCCTGCCACCTTCGATCTTCATAAGTTCTTTAGTAACGTCAACCACTGTCTTTGAACCATGTCTCCTTCGATCTTCTAAGTTCTTTAGTAACGTCAACCACTGTCTTTGAACCATGTCACCTTCGATCTTTCTAAGTTCTTTAGTAACGTCAACCACTGTCTTTGAACCATGTCACCTTCGATCTTTTAAGTTCTTTAGTAACGTCAACCACTGTCTTTGAACCATGTCACCTTCGATCTTTCTAAGTTCTTTAGTAACGTCAACCACTGTCTTTGAACCATGTCACCTTCGATCTTCCTAAGTTCTTTAGTAACGTCAACCACTGTCTTTGAACCCTGTAAGTCACCTTCGATCTCTCTAAGTTCTTTAGTAACGTCAACCACTGTCTTTGAACCATGTCACCTTCGATCTTTCTAAGTTCTTTAGTAACGTCAACCACTGTCTTTGAACCCAGCCACCTTCGATCTTTCTAAGTTCTTTAGTAACGTCAATCACTGTCTTTGAACCCTGCCACCTTCGATCTTTCTAAGTTCTTTAGTAACGTCAACCACTGTCTTTGAACCCTGCCACCTTCGATCTTCATAAGTTCTTTAGTAACGTCAATCACTGTCTTTGAACCCTGCCACCTTCGATCTTCATAAGTTCTTTAGTAACGTCAACCACTGTCTTTGAACCATGTCACCTTCGATCTTTCTAAGTTCTTTAGTAACGTCAACCACTGTCTTTGAACCATGTCACCTTCGATCTTTCTAAGTTCTTTAGTAACGTCAACCACTGTCTTTGAACCATGTCACCTTCGATCTTTTTAAGTTCTTTAGTAACGTCAACCACTGTCTTTGAACCCTGTAAGTCACATTCGATCTCTCTAAGTTCTTTAGTAACGTCAACCACTGTCTTTGAACCATGTCACCTTCGATCTTTCTAAGTTCTTTAGTAACGTCAACCACTGTCTTTGAACCCTGTCACCTTCGATCTTCCTAAGTTCTTTAGTAACGTCAACCACTGTCTTTGAACCCTGCCACCTTCGATCTTCTAAGTTCTTTAGTAACGTCAATCACTGTCTTTGAACCCTGCCACCTTCGATCTTTCTAAGTTCTTTAGTAACGTCAATCACTGTCTTTGAACCCTGCCACCTTCGATCTTTCTAAGTTCTTTAGTAACGTCAATCACTGTCTTTGAACCCTGCCACCTTCGATCTTCATAAGTTCTTTAGTAACGTCAATCACTGTCTTTGAACCCTGCCACCTTCGATCTTCCTAAGTTCTTTAGTAACGTCAACCACTGTCTTTGAACCCTGCCACCTTCGATCTTCATAAGTTCTTTAGTAACGTCAACCACTGTCTTTGAACCATGCCACCTTCGATCTTCTTAAGTTCTTTAGTAACGTCAACCATTGTCTTTGAACCCAGCCACCTTCGATCTTTCTAAGTTCTTTAGTAACGTCAATCACTGTCTTTGAACCCTGCCACCTTCGATCTTTCTAAGTTCTTTAGTAACGTCAACCACTGTCTTTGAACCCTGCCACCTTCGATCTTCATAAGTTCTTTAGTAACGTCAATCACTGTCTTTGAACCCTGCCACCTTCGATCTTCATAAGTTCTTTAGTAACGTCAACCACTGTCTTTGAACCATGTCTCCTTCGATCTTTCTAAGTTCTTTAGTAACGTCAACCACTGTCTTTGAACCATGTCACCTTCGATCTTTCTAAGTTCTTTAGTAACGTCAACCACTGTCTTTGAACCATGTCACCTTCGATCTTTTTAAGTTCTTTAGTAACGTCAACCACTGTCTTTGAACCATGTCACCTTCGATCTTTCTAAGTTCTTTAGTAACGTCAACCACTGTCTTTGAACCATGTCACCTTCGATCTTCCTAAGTTCTTTAGTAACGTCAACCACTGTCTTTGAACCCTGTAAGTCAAATTCGATCTCTCTAAGTTCTTTAGTAACGTCAACCACTGTCTTTGAACCATGTCACCTTCGATCTTTCTAAGTTCTTTAGTAACGTCAACCACTGTCTTTGAACCCAGCCACCTTCGATCTTTCTAAGTTCTTTAGTAACGTCAACCACTGTCTTTGAACCCTGCCACCTTCGATCTTTCTAAGTTCTTTAGTAACGTCAACCACTGTCTTTGAACCCTGCCACCTTCGATCTTCATAAGTTCTTTAGTAACGTCAATCACTGTCTTTGAACCCTGCCATCTTCGATCTTCATAAGTTCTTTAGTAATTTCAACCACTGTCTTTGAACCATGTCTCCTTCGATCTTTCTAAGTTCTTTAGTAACGTCAACCACTGTCTTTGAACCATGTCACCTTCGATCTTTCTAAGTTCTTTAGTAACGTCAACCACTGTCTTTGAACCATGTCACCTTCGATCTTTTTAAGTTCTTTAGTAACGTCAACCACTGTCTTTGAACCCTGTCACCTTCGATCTTTCTAAGTTCTTTAGTAACGTCAACCACTGTCTTTGAACCATGTCACCTTCGATCTTCCTAAGTTCTTTAGTAACGTCAACCACTGTCTTTGAACCCTGTAAGTCACATTCGATCTCTCTAAGTTCTTTAGTAACGTCAACCACTGTCTTTGAACCATGTCACCTTCGATCTTTCTAAGTTCTTTAGTAACGTCAACCACTGTCTTTGAACCATGTCACCTTCGATCTTCCTAAGTTCTTTAGTAACGTCAACCACTGTCTTTGAACCCTGTGTCACCTTCGATCTCTCTAAGTTCTTTAGTAACGTCAACCACTGTCTTTGAACCATGTCACCTTCGATCTTTCTAAGTTCTTTAGTAACGTCAACCACTGTCTTTGAACCCAGCCACCTTCGATCTTTCTAAGTTCTTTAGTAACGTCAACCACTGTCTTTGAACCCTGCCACCTTCGATCTTTCTAAGTTCTTTAGTAACGTCAACCACTGTCTTTGAACCCTGCCACCTTCGATCTTCATAAGTTCTTTAGTAACGTCAATCACTGTCTTTGAACCCTGCCACCTTCGATCTTCATAAGTTCTTTAGTAACGTCAACCACTGTCTTTGAACCATGTCACCTTCGATCTTTCTAAGTTCTTTAGTAACGTCAACCACTGTCTTTGAACCATGTCACCTTCGATCTTTCTAAGTTCTTTAGTAACGTCAACCACTGTCTTTGAACCATGTCACCTTCGATCTTTTAAGTTCTTTAGTAACGTCAACCACTGTCTTTGAACCCTGTCACCTTCGATCTTTCTAAGTTCTTTAGTAACGTCAACCACTGTCTTTGAACCATGTCACCTTCGATCTTCCTAAGTTCTTTAGTAACGTCAACCACTGTCTTTGAACCCTGTAAGTCACATTCGATCTCTCTAAGTTCTTTAGTAACGTCAACCACTGTCTTTGAACCATGTCACCTTCGATCTTTCTAAGTTCTTTAGTAACGTCAACCACTGTCTTTGAACCCTGTCACCTTCGATCTTCTAAGTTCTTTAGTAACGTCAACCACTGTCTTTGAACCCTGCCACCTTCGATCTTCCTAAGTTCTTTAGTAACGTCAATCACTGTCTTTGAACCCTGCCACCTTCGATCTTTCTAAGTTCTTTAGTAACGTCAATCACTGTCTTTGAACCCTGCCACCTTCGATCTTTCTAAGTTCTTTAGTAACGTCAATCACTGTCTTTGAACCCTGCCACCTTCGATCTTCCTAAGTTCTTTAGTAACGTCAATCACTGTCTTTGAACCCTGCCACCTTCGATCTTCCTAAGTTCTTTAGTAACGTCAACCACTGTCTTTGAACCCTGCCACCTTCGATCTTCATAAGTTCTTTAGTAACGTCAATCACTGTCTTTGAACCCTGCCACCTTCGATCTTCTTAAGTTCTTTAGTAACGTCAACCACTGTCTTTGAACCCAGCCACCTTCGATCTTTCTAAGTTCTTTAGTAACGTCAATCACTGTCTTTGAACCCTGCCACCTTCGATCTTTCTAAGTTCTTTAGTAACGTCAACCACTGTCTTTGAACCCTGCCACCTTCGATCTTCATAAGTTCTTTAGTAACGTCAATCACTGTCTTTGAACCCTGCCACCTTCGATCTTCATAAGTTCTTTAGTAACGTCAACCACTGTCTTTGAACCATGTCTCCTTCGATCTTTCTAAGTTCTTTAGTAACGTCAACCACTGTCTTTGAACCATGTCACCTTCGATCTTTCTAAGTTCTTTAGTAACGTCAACCACTGTCTTTGAACCATGTCACCTTCGATCTTTTTAAGTTCTTTAGTAACGTCAACCACTGTCTTTGAACCATGTCACCTTCGATCTTTCTAAGTTCTTTAGTAACGTCAACCACTGTCTTTGAACCATGTCACCTTCGATCTTCCTAAGTTCTTTAGTAACGTCAACCACTGTCTTTGAACCCTGTAAGTCACATTCGATCTCTCTAAGTTCTTTAGTAACGTCAACCACTGTCTTTGAACCATGTCACCTTCGATCTTTCTAAGTTCTTTAGTAACGTCAACCACTGTCTTTGAACCCTGCCACCTTCGATCTTTCTAAGTTCTTTAGTAACGTCAATCACTGTCTTTGAACCCTGCCACCTTCGATCTTTCTAAGTTCTTTAGTAACGTCAACCACTGTCTTTGAACCCTGCCACCTTCGATCTTCATAAGTTCTTTAGTAACGTCAATCACTGTCTTTGAACCCTGCCACCTTCGATCTTCATAAGTTCTTTAGTAATTTCAACCACTGTCTTTGAACCATGTCTCCTTCGATCTTTCTAAGTTCTTTAGTAACGTCAACCACTGTCTTTGAACCATGTCACCTTCGATCTTTCTAAGTTCTTTAGTAACGTCAACCACTGTCTTTGAACCATGTCACCTTCGATCTTTTTAAGTTCTTTAGTAACGTCAACCACTGTCTTTGAACCCTGTAAGTCACATTCGATCTCTCTAAGTTCTTTAGTAACGTCAACCACTGTCTTTGAACCATGTCACCTTCGATCTTTCTAAGTTCTTTAGTAACGTCAACCACTGTCTTTGAACCCTGTCACCTTCGATCTTCCTAAGTTCTTTAGTAACGTCAACCACTGTCTTTGAACCCTGCCACCTTCGATCTTCCTAAGTTCTTTAGTAACGTCAATCACTGTCTTTGAACCCTGCCACCTTCGATCTTTCTAAGTTCTTTAGTAACGTCAATCACTGTCTTTGAACCCTGCCACCTTCGATCTTTCTAAGTTCTTTAGTAACGTCAATCACTGTCTTTGAACCCTGCCACCTTCGATCTTCCTAAGTTCTTTAGTAACGTCAATCACTGTCTTTGAACCCTGCCACCTTCGATCTTCCTAAGTTCTTTAGTAACGTCAACCACTGTCTTTGAACCCTGCCACCTTCGATCTTCATAAGTTCTTTAGTAACGTCAACCACTGTCTTTGAACCATGCCACCTTCGATCTTCTTAAGTTCTTTAGTAACGTCAACCATTGTCTTTGAACCCAGCCACCTTCGATCTTTCTAAGTTCTTTAGTAACGTCAATCACTGTCTTTGAACCCTGCCACCTTCGATCTTTCTAAGTTCTTTAGTAACGTCAACCACTGTCTTTGAACCCTGCCACCTTCGATCTTCATAAGTTCTTTAGTAACGTCAATCACTGTCTTTGAACCCTGCCACCTTCGATCTTCATAAGTTCTTTAGTAATTTCAACCACTGTCTTTGAACCATGTCTCCTTCGATCTTTCTAAGTTCTTTAGTAACGTCAACCACTGTCTTTGAACCATGTCACCTTCGATCTTTCTAAGTTCTTTAGTAACGTCAACCACTGTCTTTGAACCATGTCACCTTCGATCTTTTTAAGTTCTTTAGTAACGTCAACCACTGTCTTTGAACCATGTCACCTTCGATCTTTCTAAGTTCTTTAGTAACGTCAACCACTGTCTTTGAACCATGTCACCTTGATCTTCCTAAGTTCTTTAGTAACGTCAACCACTGTCTTTGAACCCTGTAAGTCAATTCGATCTCTCTAAGTTCTTTAGTAACGTCAACCACTGTCTTTGAACCATGTCACCTTCGATCTTTCTAAGTTCTTTAGTAACGTCAACCATTGTCTTTGAACCCAGCCACCTTCGATCTTTCTAAGTTCTTTAGTAACGTCAACCACTGTCTTTGAACCCTGCCACCTTCGATCTTTCTAAGTTCTTTAGTAACGTCAACCACTGTCTTTGAACCCTGCCACCTTCGATCTTCATAAGTTCTTTAGTAACGTCAATCACTGTCTTTGAACCCTGCCACCTTCGATCTTCATAAGTTCTTTAGTAATTTCAACCACTGTCTTTGAACCATGTCTCCTTCGATCTTTCTAAGTTCTTTAGTAACGTCAACCACTGTCTTTGAACCATGTCACCTTCGATCTTTCTAAGTTCTTTAGTAACGTCAACCACTGTCTTTGAACCATGTCACCTTCGATCTTTTTAAGTTCTTTAGTAACGTCAACCACTGTCTTTGAACCATGTCACCTTCGATCTTTCTAAGTTCTTTAGTAACGTCAACCACTGTCTTTGAACCATGTCACCTTCGATCTTCCTAAGTTCTTTAGTAACGTCAACCACTGTCTTTGAACCCTGTAAGTCACATTCGATCTCTCTAAGTTCTTTAGTAACGTCAACCACTGTCTTTGAACCATGTCACCTTCGATCTTTCTAAGTTCTTTAGTAACGTCAACCACTGTCTTTGAACCCTGTCACCTTCGATCTTCCTAAGTTCTTTAGTAACGTCAACCACTGTCTTTGAACCCTGCCACCTTCGATCTTCCTAAGTTCTTTAGTAACGTCAATCACTGTCTTTGAACCCTGTAAGTCACATTCGATCTCTCTAAGTTCTTTAGTAACGTCAACCACTGTCTTTGAACTCTGCCACCTTCGATCTTCCTAAGTTCTTTAGTAACGTCAACCACTGTCTTTGAACCCAGCCACCTTCGATCTTCATAAGTTCTTTAGTAACGTCAATCACTGTCTTTGAACCCTGCCACCTTCGATCTTTCTAAGTTCTTTAGTAACGTCAACCACTGTCTTTGAACCATGCCACCTTCGATCTTCTTAAGTTCTTTAGTAACGTCAACCACTGTCTTTGAACCCAGCCACCTTCGATCTTTCTAAGTTCTTTAGTAACGTCAACCACTGTCTTTGAACCCTGCCACCTTCGATCTTTCTAAGTTCTTTAGTAACGTCAACCACTGTCTTTGAACCCTGCCACCTTCGATCTTCATAAGTTCTTTAGTAACGTCAATCACTGTCTTTGAACCCTGCCACCTTCGATCTTCATAAGTTCTTTAGTAACGTCAACCACTGTCTTTGAACCATGTCACCTTCGATCTTTCTAAGTTCTTTAGTAACGTCAACCACTGTCTTTGAACCATGTCACCTTCGATCTTTCTAAGTTCTTTAGTAACGTCAACCACTGTCTTTGAACCATGTCTCCTTCGATCTTTTTAAGTTCTTTAGTAACGTCAACCACTGTCTTTGAACCATGTCACCTTCGATCTTTCTAAGTTCTTTAGTAACGTCAACCACTGTCTTTGAACCATGTCACCTTCGATCTTTTTAAGTTCTTTAGTAACGTCAACCACTGTCTTTGAACCCTGTAAGTCACATTCGATCTCTCTAAGTTCTTTAGTAACGTCAACCACTGTCTTTGAACCATGTCACCTTCGATCTTTCTAAGTTCTTTAGTAACGTCAACCACTGTCTTTGAACCCTGTCACCTTCGATCTTCCTAAGTTCTTTAGTAACGTCAACCACTGTCTTTGAACCCTGCCACCTTCGATCTTCCTAAGTTCTTTAGTAACGTCAATCACTGTCTTTGAACCCTGCCACCTTCGATCTTTCTAAGTTCTTTAGTAACGTCAATCACTGTCTTTGAACCCTGCCACCTTCGATCTTTCTAAGTTCTTTAGTAACGTCAATCACTGTCTTTGAACCCTGCCACCTTCGATCTTCCTAAGTTCTTTAGTAACGTCAATCACTGTCTTTGAACCCTGCCACCTTCGATCTTCCTAAGTTCTTTAGTAACGTCAACCACTGTCTTTGAACCCTGCCACCTTCGATCTTCATAAGTTCTTTAGTAACGTCAACCACTGTCTTTGAACCATGCCACCTTCGATCTTCTTAAGTTCTTTAGTAACGTCAACCATTGTCTTTGAACCCAGCCACCTTCGATCTTTCTAAGTTCTTTAGTAACGTCAATCACTGTCTTTGAACCCTGCCACCTTCGATCTTTCTAAGTTCTTTAGTAACGTCAACCACTGTCTTTGAACCCTGCCACCTTCGATCTTCATAAGTTCTTTAGTAACGTCAATCACTGTCTTTGAACCCTGCCACCTTCGATCTTCATAAGTTCTTTAGTAATTTCAACCACTGTCTTTGAACCATGTCTCCTTCGATCTTTCTAAGTTCTTTAGTAACGTCAACCACTGTCTTTGAACCATGTCACCTTCGATCTTTCTAAGTTCTTTAGTAACGTCAACCACTGTCTTTGAACCATGTCACCTTCGATCTTTTTAAGTTCTTTAGTAACGTCAACCACTGTCTTTGAACCATGTCACCTTCGATCTTTCTAAGTTCTTTAGTAACGTCAACCACTGTCTTTGAACCATGTCACCTTCGATCTTCCTAAGTTCTTTAGTAACGTCAACCACTGTCTTTGAACCCTGTAAGTCAAATTCGATCTCTCTAAGTTCTTTAGTAACGTCAACCACTGTCTTTGAACCATGTCACCTTCGATCTTTCTAAGTTCTTTAGTAACGTCAACCACTGTCTTTGAACCCAGCCACCTTCGATCTTTCTAAGTTCTTTAGTAACGTCAACCACTGTCTTTGAACCCTGCCACCTTCGATCTTTCTAAGTTCTTTAGTAACGTCAACCACTGTCTTTGAACCCTGTCACCTTCGATCTTCTAAGTTCTTTAGTAACGTCAACCACTGTCTTTGAACCCTGCCACCTTCGATCTTCCTAAGTTCTTTAGTAACGTCAATCACTGTCTTTGAACCCTGCCACCTTCGATCTTCATAAGTTCTTTAGTAACGTCAACCACTGTCTTTGAACCATGTCACCTTCGATCTTTCTAAGTTCTTTAGTAACGTCAACCACTGTCTTTGAACCATGTCACCTTCGATCTTTCTAAGTTCTTTAGTAACGTCAACCACTGTCTTTGAACCATGTCACCTTCGATCTTTTTAAGTTCTTTAGTAACGTCAACCACTGTCTTTGAACCATGTCACCTTCGATCTTTCTAAGTTCTTTAGTAACGTCAACCACTGTCTTTGAACCATGTCACCTTCGATCTTCCTAAGTTCTTTAGTAACGTCAACCACTGTCTTTGAACCTGTAAGTCAAATTCGATCTCTCTAAGTTCTTTAGTAACGTCAACCACTGTCTTTGAACCATGTCACCTTCGATCTTTCTAAGTTCTTTAGTAACGTCAACCACTGTCTTTGAACCCTGTAAGTCACATTCGATCTCTCTAAGTTCTTTAGTAACGTCAACCACTGTCTTTGAACCATGTCACCTTCGATCTTTCTAAGTTCTTTAGTAACGTCAACCACTGTCTTTGAACCCTGTCACCTTCGATCTTCCTAAGTTCTTTAGTAACGTCAACCACTGTCTTTGAACCCTGCCACCTTCGATCTTCCTAAGTTCTTTAGTAACGTCAATCACTGTCTTTGAACCCTGCCACCTTCGATCTTTCTAAGTTCTTTAGTAACGTCAATCTGTCTTTGAACCCTGCCACCTTCGATCTTTCTAAGTTCTTTAGTAACGTCAATCACTGTCTTTGAACCCTGCCACCTTCGATCTTCCTAAGTTCTTTAGTAACGTCAATCACTGTCTTTGAACCCTGCCACCTTCGATCTTCCTAAGTTCTTTAGTAACGTCAACCACTGTCTTTGAACCCTGCCACCTTCGATCTTCATAAGTTCTTTAGTAACGTCAATCACTGTCTTTGAACCCTGCCACCTTCGATCTTCTTAAGTTCTTTAGTAACGTCAACCATTGTCTTTGAACCCAGCCACCTTCGATCTTTCTAAGTTCTTTAGTAACGTCAATCACTGTCTTTGAACCCTGCCACCTTCGATCTTTCTAAGTTCTTTAGTAACGTCAACCACTGTCTTTGAACCCTGCCACCTTCGATCTTCATAAGTTCTTTAGTAACGTCAATCACTGTCTTTGAACCCTGCCACCTTCGATCTTCATAAGTTCTTTAGTAATTTCAACCACTGTCTTTGAACCATGTCTCCTTCGATCTTTCTAAGTTTTTAGTAACGTCAACCACTGTCTTTGAACCATGTCACCTTCGATCTTTCTAAGTTCTTTAGTAACGTCAACCACTGTCTTTGAACCATGTCACCTTCGATCTTTTTAAGTTCTTTAGTAACGTCAACCACTGTCTTTGAACCATGTCACCTTCGATCTTTCTAAGTTCTTTAGTAACGTCAACCACTGTCTTTGAACCATGTCACCTTTGATCTTCCTAAGTTCTTTAGTAACGTCAACCACTGTCTTTGAACCCTGTAAGTCACATTCGATCTCTCTAAGTTCTTTAGTAACGTCAACCACTGTCTTTGAACCATGTCACCTTCGATCTTTCTAAGTTCTTTAGTAACGTCAACCATTGTCTTTGAACCCTGCCACCTTCGATCTTTCTAAGTTCTTTAGTAACGTCAATCACTGTCTTTGAACCCTGCCACCTTCGATCTTTCTAAGTTCTTTAGTAACGTCAACCACTGTCTTTGAACCCTGCCACCTTCGATCTTCATAAGTTCTTTAGTAACGTCAATCACTGTCTTTGAACCCTGCCATCTTCGATCTTCATAAGTTCTTTAGTAATTTCAACCACTGTCTTTGAAACATGTCTCCTTCGATCTTTCTAAGTTCTTTAGTAACGTCAACCACTGTCTTTGAACCATGTCACCTTCGATCTTTCTAAGTTCTTTAGTAACGTCAACCACTGTCTTTGAACCATGTCACCTTCGATCTTTTAAGTTCTTTAGTAACGTCAACCACTGTCTTTGAACCCTGTAAGTCACATTCGATCTCTCTAAGTTCTTTAGTAACGTCAACCACTGTCTTTGAACCATGTCACCTTCGATCTTTCTAAGTTCTTTAGTAACGTCAACCACTGTCTTTGAACCCTGTCACCTTCGATCTTCCTAAGTTCTTTAGTAACGTCAACCACTGTCTTTGAACCCTGCCACCTTCGATCTTCCTAAGTTCTTTAGTAACGTCAATCACTGTCTTTGAACCCTGCCACCTTCGATCTTTCTAAGTTCTTTAGTAACGTCAATCACTGTCTTTGAACCCTGCCACCTTCTATCTTTCTAAGTTCTTTAGTAACGTCAATCACTGTCTTTGAACCCTGCCACCTTCGATCTTCCTAAGTTCTTTAGTAACGTCAATCACTGTCTTTGAACCCTGCCACCTTCGATCTTCCTAAGTTCTTTAGTAACGTCAACCACTGTCTTTGAACCCTGCCACCTTCGATCTTCATAAGTTCTTTAGTAACGTCAACCACTGTCTTTGAACCATGCCACCTTCGATCTTCTTAAGTTCTTTAGTAACGTCAACCATTGTCTTTGAACCCAGCCACCTTCGATCTTTCTAAGTTCTTTAGTAACGTCAATCACTGTCTTTGAACCCTGCCACCTTCGATCTTTCTAAGTTCTTTAGTAACGTCAACCACTGTCTTTGAACCCTGCCACCTTCGATCTTCATAAGTTCTTTAGTAACGTCAATCACTGTCTTTGAACCCTGCCACCTTCGATCTTCATAAGTTCTTTAGTAATTTCAACCACTGTCTTTGAACCATGTCTCCTTCGATCTTTCTAAGTTCTTTAGTAACGTCAACCACTGTCTTTGAACCATGTCACCTTCGATCTTTCTAAGTTCTTTAGTAACGTCAACCACTGTCTTTGAACCATGTCACCTTCGATCTTTTTAAGTTCTTTAGTAACGTCAACCACTGTCTTTGAACCATGTCACCTTCGATCTTTCTAAGTTCTTTAGTAACGTCAACCACTGTCTTTGAACCATGTCACCTTTGATCTTCCTAAGTTCTTTAGTAACGTCAACCACTGTCTTTGAACCCTGTAAGTCAAATTCGATCTCTCTAAGTTCTTTAGTAACGTCAACCACTGTCTTTGAACCATGTCACCTTCGATCTTTCTAAGTTCTTTAGTAACGTCAACCATTGTCTTTGAACCCAGCCACCTTCGATCTTTCTAAGTTCTTTAGTAACGTCAACCACTGTCTTTGAACCCTGCCACCTTCGATCTTTCTAAGTTCTTTAGTAACGTCAACCACTGTCTTTGAACCCTGCCACCTTCGATCTTCATAAGTTCTTTAGTAACGTCAATCACTGTCTTTGAACCCTGCCATCTTCGATCTTCATAATTTCTTTAGTAATTTCAACCACTGTCTTTGAACCATGTCTCCTTCGATCTTTCTAAGTTCTTTAGTAACGTCAACCACTGTCTTTGAACCATGTCACCTTCGATCTTTCTAAGTTCTTTAGTAACGTCAACCACTGTCTTTGAACCATGTCACCTTCGATCTTTTTAAGTTCTTTAGTAACGTCAACCACTGTCTTTGAACCATGTCACCTTCGATCTTTCTAAGTTCTTTAGTAACGTCAACCACTGTCTTTGAACCATGTCACCTTCGATCTTCCTAAGTTCTTTAGTAACGTCAACCACTGTCTTTGAACCCTGTAAGTCACATTCGATCTCTCTAAGTTCTTTAGTAACGTCAACCACTGTCTTTGAACCATGTCACCTTCGATCTTTCTAAGTTCTTTAGTAACGTCAACCACTGTCTTTGAACCCTGTCACCTTCGATCTTCCTAAGTTCTTTAGTAACGTCAACCACTGTCTTTGAACCCTGCCACCTTCGATCTTCCTAAGTTCTTTAGTAACGTCAATCACTGTCTTTGAACCCTGTAAGTCACATTCGATCTCTCTAAGTTCTTTAGTAACGTCAACCACTGTCTTTGAACTCTGCCACCTTCGATCTTCCTAAGTTCTTTAGTAACATCAACCACTGTCTTTGAACCCAGCCACCTTCGATCTTCATAAGTTCTTTAGTAACGTCAATCACTGTCTTTGAACCCTGCCACCTTCGATCTTTCTAAGTTCTTTAGTAACGTCAACCACTGTCTTTGAACCATGCCACCTTCGATCTTCTTAAGTTCTTTAGTAACGTCAACCACTGTCTTTGAACCCAGCCACCTTCGATCTTTCTAAGTTCTTTAGTAACGTCAATCACTGTCTTTGAACCCTGCCACCTTCGATCTTTCTAAGTTCTTTAGTAACGTCAACCACTGTCTTTGAACCCTGCCACCTTCGATCTTCATAAGTTCTTTAGTAACGTCAATCACTGTCTTTGAACCCTGCCACCTTCGATCTTCATAAGTTCTTTAGTAACGTCAACCACTGTCTTTGAACCATGTCTCCTTCGATCTTTCTAAGTTCTTTAGTAACGTCAACCACTGTCTTTGAACCATGTCACCTTCGATCTTTCTAAGTTCTTTAGTAACGTCAACCACTGTCTTTGAACCATGTCTCCTTCGATCTTTTTAAGTTCTTTAGTAACGTCAACCACTGTCTTTGAACCATGTCACCTTCGATCTTTCTAAGTTCTTTAGTAACGTCAACCACTGTCTTTGAACCATGTCACCTTCGATCTTTTAAGTTCTTTAGTAACGTCAACCACTGTCTTTGAACCCTGTAAGTCACATTCGATCTCTCTAAGTTCTTTAGTAACGTCAACCACTGTCTTTGAACCATGTCACCTTCGATCTTTCTAAGTTCTTTAGTAACGTCAACCACTGTCTTTGAACCCTGTCACCTTCGATCTTCCTAAGTTCTTTAGTAACGTCAACCACTGTCTTTGAACCCTGCCACCTTCGATCTTTCTAAGTTCTTTAGTAACGTCAATCACTGTCTTTGAACCCTGCCACCTTCGATCTTTCTAAGTTCTTTAGTAACGTCAATCACTGTCTTTGAACCCTGCCACCTTCGATCTTCCTAAGTTCTTTAGTAACGTCAATCACTGTCTTTGAACCCTGCCACCTTCGATCTTCCTAAGTTCTTTAGTAACGTCAACCACTGTCTTTGAACCCTGCCACCTTCGATCTTCATAAGTTCTTTAGTAACGTCAACCACTGTCTTTGAACCATGCCACCTTCGATCTTCTTAAGTTCTTTAGTAACGTCAACCATTGTCTTTGAACCCAGCCACCTTCGATCTTCTAAGTTCTTTAGTAACGTCAATCACTGTCTTTGAACCCTGCCACCTTCGATCTTCATAAGTTCTTTAGTAACGTCAACCACTGTCTTTGAACCCTGCCACCTTCGATCTTCATAAGTTCTTTAGTAACGTCAATCACTGTCTTTGAACCCTGCCACCTTCGATCTTCATAAGTTCTTTAGTAATTTCAACCACTGTCTTTGAACCATGTCTCCTTCGATCTTTCTAAGTTCTTTAGTAACGTCAACCACTGTCTTTGAACCATGTCACCTTCGATCTTTCTAAGTTCTTTAGTAACGTCAACCACTGTCTTTGAACCATGTCACCTTCGATCTTTTAAGTTCTTTAGTAACGTCAACCACTGTCTTTGAACCATGTCACCTTCGATCTTTCTAAGTTCTTTAGTAACGTCAACCACTGTCTTTGAACCATGTCACCTTTGATCTTCCTAAGTTCTTTAGTAACGTCAACCACTGTCTTTGAACCCTGTAAGTCAAATTCGATCTCTCTAAGTTCTTTAGTAACGTCAACCACTGTCTTTGAACCATGTCACCTTCGATCTTTCTAAGTTCTTTAGTAACGTCAACCACTGTCTTTGAACCCAGCCACCTTCGATCTTTCTAAGTTCTTTAGTAACGTCAACCACTGTCTTTGAACCCTGCCACCTTCGATCTTTCTAAGTTCTTTAGTAACGTCAACCACTGTCTTTGAACCCTGTCACCTTCGATCTTCATAAGTTCTTTAGTAACGTCAATCACTGTCTTTGAACCCTGCCATCTTCGATCTTCATAAGTTCTTTAGTAATTTCAACCACTGTCTTTGAACCATGTCTCCTTCGATCTTTCTAAGTTCTTTAGTAACGTCAACCACTGTCTTTGAACCATGTCACCTTCGATCTTTCTAAGTTCTTTAGTAACGTCAACCACTGTCTTTGAACCATGTCACCTTCGATCTTTTTAAGTTCTTTAGTAACGTCAACCACTGTCTTTGAACCATGTCACCTTCGATCTTTCTAAGTTCTTTAGTAACGTCAACCACTGTCTTTGAACCATGTCACCTTCGATCTTCCTAAGTTCTTTAGTAACGTCAACCACTGTCTTTGAACCCTGTAAGTCACATTCGATCTCTCTAAGTTCTTTAGTAACGTCAACCACTGTCTTTGAACCATGTCACCTTCGATCTTTCTAAGTTCTTTAGTAACGTCAACCACTGTCTTTGAACCCTGTCACCTTCGATCTTCCTAAGTTCTTTAGTAACGTCAACCACTGTCTTTGAACCCTGCCACCTTCGATCTTCCTAAGTTCTTTAGTAACGTCAATCACTGTCTTTGAACCCTGTAAGTCACCTTCGATCTCTCTAAGTTCTTTAGTAACGTCAACCACTGTCTTTGAACTCTGCCACCTTCGATCTTCATAAGTTCTTTAGTAACGTCAATCACTGTCTTTGAACCCTGCCACCTTCGATCTTTCTAAGTTCTTTAGTAACGTCAATCACTGTCTTTGAACCCTGTCACCTTCGATCTTTCTAAGTTCTTTAGTAACGTCAATCACTGTCTTTGAACCCTGCCACCTTCGATCTTCTAAGTTCTTTAGTAACGTCAATCACTGTCTTTGAACCCTGCCACCTTCGATCTTCTCAAGTTCTTTAGTAACGTCAACCACTGTCTTTGAACCCTGCCACCTTCGATCTTCCTAAGTTCTTTAGTAACGTCAACCACTGTCTTTGAACCCTGTAAGTCACATTCGATCTCTCTAAGTTCTTTAGTAACGTCAACCACTGTCTTTGAACCATGTCACCTTCGATCTTTCTAAGTTCTTTAGTAACGTCAACCACTGTCTTTGAACCCTGTCACCTTCGATCTTCCTAAGTTCTTTAGTAACGTCAACCACTGTCTTTGAACCCTGCCACCTTCGATCTTTCTAAGTTCTTTAGTAACGTCAACCACTGTCTTTGAACCCTGTCACCTTCGATCTTCCTAAGTTCTTTAGTAACGTCAATCACTGTCTTTGAACCCTGCCACCTTCGATCTTCATAAGTTCTTTAGTAACGTCAACCACTGTCTTTGAACCCAGCCACCTTCGATCTTCCTAAGCATGCTCACTGAGTCACGCAGAAAATACACATGAGTAAAAGGTAAACATGGGTAAAGGTAAAACACGCATGAGTAAAAGGTAAACATGGGTAAAGGTAAAACACGCATGAGTAAAAGGTAAACATGGGTAAAGGTAAAACACGCATGAGTAAAAGGTAAACATGAGTAAAGGTAAACATGGGTAAAAGTAAACATGGGTAAAAGTAAACACACATAAGTAAAAGGTAAACATGAGTAAAGGTAAACATGGGTAAAAGCAAACATGGGTAAAAGCAAACACACATAGTAAAAGGTAAACATGAGTAACGTAAACACGTATGAGTAAAAGGTAAACATGGGTAAGGGTAAACACACATGAGGAAAAGGTAAAAGAAGATCTTTGTCTTGAATGCTAATTCATCTTATTTTGGCCTACATTTGCTACAAAAGTTTGCCAATCTTTTAACATTGGTTCTTATTTCATTAGGGTCGGAAACTTTCCGAGGCGACAGATCAACGAATGATATTAGGCGACTGGTGTTTTTACAACACTCGAAAAACTCCACAAAAAATCAATAGAAACACACACAAACTTTAGACAGCCCGAGGAAGGGACGAACCCGTACTACTTGATACAGAGCCTTGCTACGCTACGTGAGACTTGCGTTACTGCACACTGTCAACAAAGCAACCTAATAAGTTGGGATGTCTCTATTGTTCTTGTTTTCTGTTGATTATTTCTCATTTTCTCCCGAGTGCAGTAAATATACAAATTTACCAACATGATTCGTTTTTTATTTCATCAAGGTAAATGGTAACTGTACTTCATCAAGGTAAATGGTAACCGTATTTCATAAAGGTAAATGGTAACTGTACTTCATAAAGGTAAATGGTAACTGTACTTCATCAAGGTAAATGGTAACCGTATTTCATTAATGTAAATGGTAACTGCTCTTCATCAAGGTAAATGGTAAATGTATTTTCATCAAGGTAAATGGTAACTGTACTTCATCAAGGTAATGGTAATTGTACTTCATCAAGGTAAATGGTAACCGTATTTCATTAATGTAAATGGTAACTGTTCTTCATCAAGGTAAATGGGAACTGTACTTCATCAAGGTAAATGGTAACTGTACTTCATCAAGGTAAATGGTAACTGTACTTCATCAAGGTAAGTGGTAACTGTACTTCATCAAGGTAAATGATAACTGTACTTCATCAAGGTAAATGGTAACCGTATTCCATCAAGGTAAATGGTAACTGTGCATCATCAGGGTAAATGGTAACCATATTTCATCAAGGTAAATGATAGCTGTATTTCATCAAGGTAAATTGTAACTGTATTCCATCAAGGTAAATGGTGACTGTATTTCATAAAGGTAAATGGTAACCGCATTTCATCAAGGTAAATGGTAACTATTGTATTTCATCAGGGTAAATGGTGACTGTATTTCACCAAGGTAAATGGTGACTGTTTCATCAAGGCAAATGGTGACTGTTTCATCAAGGTAAATGGTGACTGTACTTCATCAAGGTAAATGGTAACCGTATTTCATTAATGTAAATGGTAACTGTACTTCATCAAGGTAAATGGTAATTGTACTTCATCAAGGTAAATGGTAACCGTATTTCATCAAGGTAAGTGGTAACTGTACTTCATCAAGGTAAATGATAAATGTACTTCATCAAGGTAAATGGTAACCGTATTCCATCAAGGTAAATGGTAACTGTGCATCATCAGGGTAAATGATAACCATATTTCATCAAGGTAAATGATAACTGTATTTCATCAAGGTAATGGTAACTGTACTCCATCAAGGTAAATGGTGACTATATTTTATCAAGGTTAATGGTGACTGTTTCATCAAGGTAAATGGTGACTGTATTTCATCAATGTAAATAGTGACTGTGTTTTATCAAGGTAAATGGTGACTATATACTTCATCAGGGTAAATGGTGACTGCGCTTCATCAAGATAAATGGTTACTCTATTTCTTCAAGGTACATGGCGACTGTATGTCGTCAAGGTAAATGGCGACTATACTTCATCAGGGTAAATGGTGACTGCGCTTCATCAAGATAAATGGTTACTCTATTTCTTCAAGGTAAATTATGACTGTATGTTGTCAAGGTAAATGGTGACTATACTTCATCAGGGTAAATGGTGACTGCACTTCATCAAGGTAGATGGTTACTCTATTTCGTCAAAGTAAATGGTGACTGTTTCATCAAGGTAAATGGTGACTATATTTAATCAAGATAAATGGTTACTCTATTTCTTCAAGGCAAATTGTGACTGTTTCGTCAAGGTAAATGGTGACTATACTTCATCAGGGTAAATGGTGACTGCGCTTCATCAAGGTAGATGGTTACTCTATTTCGTCAAAGTAAATGGTAACTGTTTCATTAAGGTAAATTGTGACTATATTTAATCAAGGTAAATGGTTACTCTATTTCTTCAAAGTAAATGGTGACTGTTTCATCAAGGTAAATTGTGACTATATTTAATCAAGGTAAATGGTTACTCTATTTCTTCAAGGTAAATGGTGACTGTATTTCGGCAAGGTAAATGGTGACTATATTTAATCAAGGTAAGTGGTTACTCTATTTCTGCAAGGTAAATGGTGACTGTTTCGTCAAGGTAAATGGTGACTATACTTCATCAGGGTAAATAGTGACTGCACTTCATCATGGTAGATGGTTACTCTATTTCGTCAAGGTAAATGGTGACTATATTTAATCAAGGTAAATGGTTACTCTATTTCTTCAAGGTAAATGGTGACAATGTATCATCAGTTAAATCACGTGATCTAGCGATATAGACTGTTTTTTTATAGAAACCATTGACTGCCAGATAATTTCAGTATCGGCAACTGATGGGGCACAAAACGCAAAGTAAACTCACTGTTCCTCGTTAAGCTGTTATGATCTTGTTCTTGATTAGCGGCTTTAGTCTAGCCCAGCTAGGTTAACTGATAAAGTAAGAGCCATCGGGTGCTAGGATAAAATAATTAATGATATACAATTTATTGCTAGAGATGTCATCATCATCATTGGTGCCGTCTCCGCATCCAAGGTTGGCTACCATGGAGCGCCATTCTGCTCTGTCTCTTGCTTTGATGGTGCAGGTTGTCATAGGATGACTTGTCCATCTTTTGATGTTACTCGTCCATGTTAGTCTTGGTCTACCTCTTTTTCCTTGTATTGTCCTTCCAATATTACTTTTAGTAGGCTGTTGTGTCTTTTAACATGCCCCAAAAATCGCATTTGTCTAGTTTGAATTGTGTTTAGTAGTTCTCTTGTCATTTTTAGTTGTTTTAAGACTTCATCATTTGTTTTCTTTTCTTTCCATCCAATTCTACCTATTCTTCTATAAATCCACATTTCAAAGGCTTCAAATTCTCTTTTCTGTTTCCTTGTCTAATGTCCATGTTTCTGCACCACACAGGAATATTGAGAAGATGTAACATTATTATTATTTGCCTAGGGGCGTCAGATACTCCAGCGCCTGCCCTGAACATTCCCCCCCCCCCCCCTCCAACACCGATATATTATAATATATAATGTGCCCACCACACTAAGCCTGTTATGTTAAGTTAATCACGCCAGGATCATCATCACTTGAGCTCTCCAGCACAAAGACTTTGACCTCTGACCTCCCTGATTGTGACAGCTGTCACAACATTCAACAACATGGCAGCGATCACTCAACCTGTTCTCTATAACGTGGACAAATGGATTGCAGAAAATCATGAGTATTTTCTTCCCCCCGTGTGTAACAAAATGATGTAAGATGTAATTTACGAGTTTAGTGTCCAACATTATTTCTGTTAAACGAGTAATCTCCTCCTACTGACCCATAACTGTTTCTTTTTTGTGCTTTTCTTTAATTAATTTTTTTTTTCAACAAGGATTATTATAGAGTAGTTATGTTATAGTTATAGCTCGTTTCAAATCACTTGCCCAACTTCAAACGCTTTTGCTCAGAAACCGTTTGTTAAATCCTGTTGAAATTTTCCAAATGTTATTAGAATGCAAAAGACCCTTTAAATGTATATTTAACAAATATCTTGCAGCTGCAGTTTTCTTAAAGCGGCGAATTTCTTTGATGTTTGTCAAAATTGTAAATTGTGAACCCCTAAATAATAGAAATTACCGTAGTTGCTGGTCTATGATTAATTTTCACTAGGTAAAGGCGTGGCCGTAATGGGGAAATAACTGAATAAGGAAAAACACCGGGAGAATTATTGTCTTCTCAGTTCGAGGACGAACGATAATATCAAGGTATACCTGTATGTCCAATTTTCATAGTTGTGTGGTCCTGAAAAGGACCGTTTGTTGAACTAATTTAAGGTAATATAGGGCCAACATTGTGGGGGCTATATACTTTCATTCTGAATCAGACGAGTCTAAAAGATTAATAACTGTTTGGGGTTGAACATTCCACAAACCATCATTTTTCCAATATTCCTCTTCCTGTTTTAAGACGTGGTCTTCACATTTAGCCCAATAATCTTTGTCTATATTTAATAAAGCGTGATTAGCAAGAGTCTTTACATCGCATATTTTGAATGTTGTATTTTCATCTGCCACTTGTCCTTTTAATTTTGCCCAGATTAGTTCTATTGGATTTAAATGAGAATGGTAAGGTGGCAGCCTCAAACTTATATGACCGTGCTCTTGGATAATCTTATCTATTTGAAAAATCTTTGTCCTTTGTTTTTGCTTTACTAGAGATAGTAATTCAGGTTTTAAGTACATGTTATTAAATTGTATGTGCTCCTTTGTGAGCCATATCTTAATAGCATCTTTTGTACTGGATGACGTCGGGACTTTATCTTCAAGTGCAACAATGTTGTGGTACGCTGCATTGTCCATTATTAGGCAAGATGGTCGATCTAGTGATGGGAGAACAGAATTTTCAATCCAATGTCTAAATATGTGACCATTCATCTCAGAGTGATAATCCCAATTGTCTGTGGATTTTGAAAGAAAAATGAGCTCTGCATTCTGTATTAGTCCATGTTGTCGACTACCTGCATGAGCAATTATCAAGCGCTGTCCTTTGCTGCTAGGTATTAATCTCTTAATCTTTCCATCTGATGACTGCCATTCCCTTTGGTTAGTGTGGTGAGCATTGATCCATGTTTCATCCAAGTACACAATATCATAACCTTGCTTGCGCACCTCTTTTACTTCACGTAAGTACTTGCTTCTCATGACTACTATATGTGGCTTCTCACAGATGATGTTTCGTCCATTGGAATACTTTCTGAATGTAAAGCCTGCAGCTCTCACATTCCTCCATAATGTAGACTTTGATATTTCAATACTGTTGTTCTTTTTCAGCGAAATTTTTAATTTTCTTATTGTAACAGTTTCATTCAAACCCAACATTTTGCGAATTTCACTTCTAATAAGTTCACTGTCGAAATTATCCAACATTTTTGCTCTTCCTTGTGATTTTGTATATTTTGAACATTGACGGTCACGTGCTTGAATCCAGCGATTAAATGACCGTTTAGATAAATCCAAAATGTGTCTTGTCCTATTCTCAGGGTTTTCTAAAGAATGAAATAATCTTCCTCGTTTAGCCTCTTTGCAAAAATAGTCATACATTTTTATTGCGATGTTTTGTAAACTGCAGAATTTCATTTTAAGACTCATGATAAATGTTATTGTTCCACGTCTACACCTATGAATGAACGGAAATGGAACACACAATTTCTCAAGTGTCTAATTGTGTCAAAAAAAAACCGGGAAATTTCAATTCTAATGGATTTGTGAGTCTATTTTTAGTTTAAAATACTGTAAACATTAAGTTTTTACTACATCAATGGGTCGTTATAAATTTATATAAATCAAATAAGCAACAATAATAACCAAATGTTTTTTTTTATGAAATTAATTCCCTGTTGGGTTCTAATCATTATAACTTTACATGCAAATTTTGAATATCTTACAACAAGCGGTTAAAAAGCTATCGATTTTAAAAGTTGGGCAAGAGTTATGAAACAAGCTATAGTTGTAGTTGTAGGATATTCATTCCGAATCTTAAACCTAATCTAATCCAGGGGTCTTCTAATGGAAGATTTGAGAGCGACCAAAAACAGTGCAAGGGATGTTACTCCCATAATAAATAATTTGAGACATTAAACACGTAAATTGTACAAATAATTATAATGGTAGCATTCTGCACATAATAGTTATTGGCAAGTATTATTATTACATTATATTATATATTATATATACTTGTTTAAATTTTTAAAATTATTATTATTTAACTAGTATATTATATATTAATTATTGTTAGTATTATTTATTATTTTATTTATTATTAAATAAATAAATTGTTAATAAAAATATAATACCATTACTATTACATCATTATTTATTTTATTATTACTTACACATTTACTTATTATAGTCCCTTCATAAATCCATGAACATGTTTGCTTTCAATTTACGTGAAAACTATCTGTTAGATCGCAATGATTTTTTGCATGCAGGGTTAGAATATCCATGATGTTATATACATATTTTGCTCTTAGACAATTGATCTAGTTTGCAAGATTTCTTCTTTAGGCTATATGAAGAACACTAGCCTCTTGAAATTGGACATAGTTTTAGCAGATCTGCAGTGCTCAGTTGTGTTGTTCTAAAAATAGTTTTGTTTTCACATTGAAATAGGCAGAAGAAATCAAAATTCTTGATTTTCCTGCACACCAATTTGACTTTCAGTTGAAACTAGTAAACAAGTAACATTATAATGTGATGCAACCTTTCATGTTAAAGGTGTTCCAGTTATTGTAAAGTTATTGTGGTATAATGTTGGCCTCTAAGAACTGGCATTTATATCAACATCATAATGAGTTTGAAATGCAAATTTATAACTATGCAGAAGGTTACTGTTTTTTACTATACCAACATTTCTGCAGGGAATCGAAGATGGGTCATTTATATTGTGATATTCATGACCCAAATCGAGCCGCGATAGCTCAGTGGTTAGTGAACTGGACTACCACGGACAAGGGGTAGGGTTCGATCCCAACCGACGGCTCCGGGTTCACCCAGCCTTCAAATGGGTACCGGATTTTTTTCTGGGAAAGTAAAGCAGCACGGGCGTAATACTGACCACATTACCCCAAAAATCATGTGCTGAAGGTCTGTAAAATATAGGGTCACTAACACCATATTTCCCTATACGCCACTTGGCGTGACGGGGGTACTTTACTTTTTTTATTCATGACCCAAAGAGACAAACGCAATTGACGCTTGATCTGGATAGATCATCCTTTTCCCATTGGAGTAAACAAGACTCAGAGTGCATTCATGTCAAGCAAGGAAAGAAAAGAAGATATATAAAAGAAGGAGACGGGAGATATTTAAAATGTTTGCTACAAATGTGCTTGTTACTTTCATGAAATTAAAATTAATATTGCATGCAGACTGCATTACTGAAATTTCAAAAAGTACTCTATGGAAAATTGTACAAGTGGCCAGCTTCTCTTTCAGGAAAACTGTAGGCGGCAGGAATATTGTTTGTGAAAAACCTCATTTGATTGTTGCCTGAAGCAAATACCTGAGGCAAATCCACGAGCTGCCGAGTCAAGGCCATGATATTGTATATCTGGACAAATCCTGGGTCACTGCTCACTACACCTGTGCTAAAGAATGGTAATAGTTGATGGTGAACAGAAAAGAATAATTCCCAGCAGCAGAGACCAGCATGTCATACAAACATAGTGGAAGCAGTGAAAACAGCTTTGTCCGTGACAAGTGTGATGTTGAAGTTCTAACACGCGAGTCACTCTCAAGAATAGACATTCAGTCCTGGAAGAAGTGTATTACACATGTGCTTCAGATTGAAGAGAATTGAACTAGAAACTACCATGTTTACTGTAAAATCTAAAATTTGGATAAACCTATTTGCAATGGTCCTAAAAGATCAAATTAATTTGTCAATGTGCAAAAATCTGTTATATCTGTGGAATAAAGAATAGCAATATTTTTGCATCATGGGTATTCTAAGGCTGTATGCAAAAATCACTGCTACGTAACATGATTTTTTGCTGCCATTTCACTGGGCACTGAACAATCCTGGAGCAACAGTACAATAACATCCAGTGGATACCATCACACTGTAATATACAAGGAAATGAATGCGCAGAAAACTAGCTAAGGAGGGAGGGAGATTACCACAAGAGAACCATCTGGTCAGCTACGATGAAGTCAAATCCATCATCAAAGGCCAGTATCATGAAAATGAAAACAAGAACACCCAAAGTATAACTAGAAGGACAGATATCTCCAACTATCAAGGAGGGATCAAGTCACTATACTATGCCTAAGCACTGGTCACAATAGAATGAGAAACCACATGTTTACCAAACTCAAAAAAGGTTAGTGTCACTGTACCCTACATAACATGACAACAAAACACACCCTACAGGATTGCCCGTAGTACACAGACCTGAGGAGGACAATATGACTCATGCCCACCTCCCTGCATGAGAAACCCTATGGGGCACCCGAATCATTGCAACAGACAGCAGCCCTCATAAGAGAGTCTGTATTCCTAGTCTGAATGAGCCGTGATCGCAGCAGAAGAAGAAGTATAAATCCTGTGACATTCAATATCAGCAACTTTCACTCTTGTTACCCCTGTATAACTTATACCTGTTTTTAACTTTTTCAACAAATTCTCTTCTTATAATAATGTGTCTGGTGCACATATTTTTTCCAGTCGACCTGCCTTTCATGTTCACCCAGTCTCTGAAAATAGGTACCATTAATTTGATTAATCCATCTCTAGGAGAGTATGATGGTCTGACATGGTGCTGACCATGACTTCTATATGTATGTCAATGGTCCTTGAAGATCATGGACACTAACATCATGATCTCCAAGCGCTATAAATAATTATGTAGAGTGCAGACTTTATTTGCATGTGAATATAATTGAACACTTACAGCCTGAATGAATAATGACATTAAATATATTTGATGCAGGAGTAACATTCTTTTTCTTTTCTCTTAGGCATAATGATGGACAGTTGAAGGTCTTTTTTGTTGGTGGTCCTAATCAGCGAAAAGATTACCACATTGAAGAGGGAGAAGAGGTGAGTTGTGTTAACTAAGACATTTTCTAGATGTCACTTTGTGTTGATTAAGATATTTTCTACATGTCACTTTGTTTTGTTTAAGATATTTTCTAGATGTCACATTGTGTTAACTAAAACATTTTGTAGATGTCACGTTGTGTTAACTAAAACATTTTGTAGATGTCACTTTGTGTTAACTAAAACATTTTGTAGATGTCACTTTGTGTTAACTAAAACATTTTGTAGATGTCACTTTGTGTTAACTAAGATATTTTCTAGATGTCACTTCTAATATTTGATTCTTACATGGAGTATTAACATCTTGGTGCTTGGACAACTTCTGCTATTACTGGAATCTCTTTCCTGATCGTGCGGAAATTCAGTTCACAGTGACTGAACTCTGTTGGAGTCATCTCAGAATGATCTCTTCACAGTGACTGAACTCTGTTGGGGTCATCTCAGTAAGATCTCTTCACAGTGACTGAACTCTGTTGAGGTCATCTCAATAAGATTTCTTCATAGTGACTGAACTGTGTTGGAGTCATCTCAGAAAGATCTCTTGACAGTGACTGAACTCTGTTGGAGTCATCTCAATAAGATCTCTTGACAGTGACTGAACTCTGTTGGAGTCATCTCAGAAAGATCTCTTGACAGTGACTGAACTGTGTTGGAGTCATCTCAGAAAGATCTCTTGACAGTGACTGAACTCTGTTGGAGTCATCTCAATAAGATCTCTTGACAGTGACTGAACTCTGTTGGAGTCATCTCAATAAGATCTCTTGACAGTGACTGAACTCTGTTGGAGTCATCTCAATAAGATCTCTTGACAGTGACTGAACTCTGTTGAGGTCATCTCAATAAGATCTCTTGACAGTGACTGAACTCTGTTGAGGTCATCTCAATAAGATCTCTTGACAGTGACTGAACTCTGTTGGAGTCATCTCAATAAGATCTCTTCACAGTGGCTACACTCTTTTGGAGCCATCTCAATAAGATCTCTTCATAGTGACTGAACTCTGTTGGGGTCATCTCAGAAAGATCTCTTCCCAGTGACTGAACTCTGTTAGAGTCATCTCAGAAAGATCTCTTCACAGTGACTGAACTCTGTTGGAGTCATCTCAGAGTGCTGGTTATTTTATGCTTCAATGCTAGAGATTTTTCTTCCTTTTTCTTGAGCTTCTCATTTTGGTTTTCAGCCATCAGGTGTTTTTTTACTTTGCTCAACTTGAACATAGAGCCTATATTTTGTCAGATGTTCTTTTACTTTGCTCAACCTGAACATAGAGCCTATATTTTGTCAGATGTTCTTTTACTTTGCTCAACTTGAACATAGAGCCTATATTTTGTCAGATGTTCTTTTACTTTGCTCACCCTGAACATAGAGCCTATATTTTGTCAGGTGTTCTTTTACTTTGCTCAACTTGAACATAGAGCCTATATTTTGTCAGGTGTTCTTTTACTTTGCTCAACCTGAACATAGAGCCTATATTTTGTCAGGTGTTCTTTTACTTTGCTCAACCTGAACATAGAGCCTATATTTTGTCAGGTGTTCTTTTACTTTGCTCAACCTGAACATAGAGCCTATATTTTGTCAGGTGTTCTTTTACTTTGCTCAACTTGAGCATAGAGCCTATATTTTATCATATGTTTCCTGTAAGACTAGGCATAACAGTTTATCATCCTATATGAAGAAACTCGATGGCCACATGCTGGGTTAAAATGGATGTGCAAGCCTCTCATATATTTGGAATTAACACCTGTATACCAGACCACTAAAAGAGGCTTACAAAGTTATAATGAACCCATAGACAGCATTTTCAGAGTATTACAATTTGGACATTTTATTGTAGCTTAACAGGACAATATATTAATGTATCATGGTTGCACATGTCACTGATAAAAATGTCACTCTGACACCATTTCTCCACTCATAATGATGTCACCATGACATCATTTCCCAACTCTTAAAAGTGTGACTTTAACACCATTTCCCCACTCATAAAAATGTAACTTTAACACCATTTCCCCACTCATAAAAATGTAACTCTAACACCATTTCCCCACTCATAAAAATGTCACACTGACACCATTTCCACACTCATAAAAATGTAACTCTAACACCATTTCCCCACTCATAAAAATGTAACTCTAACACCATTTCCCCACTCATAAAAATGTAACTTTAACACCATTTCCCCACTCATAAAAATGTCACCCTGACACCATTTCCCCACTCATAAAAATGTAACTCTAACACCATTTCCCCACTCATAAAAATGTAACTCTAACACCATTCCCCCACTCATAAAAATGTAACTTTAACACCATTTCCCCACTCATAAAAATGTCACTTTGACACCATTTCCCCACTCATAAATATGTAATTTGAACACCATTTCCCCACTCATAAAAATGTAACTTTAACACCATTTCCATTCATAAAAATGTAACTCTAACACCATTTCCCTACTCTTAAAAATATATCTCTAACACCATTTCCCATCATAAAAATGTAACTCTAACACCATTTCCCTTTCTTAAAAATATATCTCTAACACCATTTCCCATCATAAAAATGTAACTCTAACACCATTCCCCCACTCATAAAAATGTAACTTTAACACCATTTCCCCACTCATAAAAATGTCACTTTGACACCATTTCCCCACTCATAAAAATGTAATTTGAACACCATTTCCCCACTCATAAAAATGTAACTTTAACACCATTTCCCTACTCTTAAAAATGTAACTCTAACACCATTTCCCGTCATAAAAATGTAACTCTAACACCATTTCCCTACTCTAAAAAATGTAACTCTAACACCATTTCCCAACTCTTAAAAATGTAACTCTAACACCATTTCTCGTCATAAAAATGTAACTCTAACACCATTTCTTCACTTATAAAAATGTAACTCGAACACCATTTCTCCACTCATAAAAATGTAACT
The DNA here is from genome assembly GCA_032433765.1 of Megaustenia siamemsis. Classification (NCBI taxonomy): domain Eukaryota; kingdom Metazoa; phylum Mollusca; class Gastropoda; order Stylommatophora; family Ariophantidae; genus Megaustenia; species Megaustenia siamemsis. The sequence goes on from JAVIAB010000050.1 coordinate 6,218,685, forward strand.
CTAACACCATTTCTCCACTCAAAAAAATGTAACTCTAGCACCATTTCTCCACTCATAAAAATGTAACTCTAACACCATTTCTCCACTCATAAAAATGTAACTCTAACACCATTTCTCCACTCATAAAAATGTAACTTCAACACCATTTCTCCACTCATAAAAATGTAACTTCAACACCATTTCTCCACTTATAAAAATAATTTTTAAGTGACTATCCCACACATTGATTGCAGTGTTTTTTTTTTTTTTAAAGAAACCAAATAGTTAGTAATGAAATCATTTGTTTATGTTCTCAGCTGATAGGATTTTATGGTTGCTAAATTGTGATTGACATCAAATATATTATTTTGATAAATTTGTCATTCATTTAATTACTGTGGTGCTGTTTGTAAGAAATCATCTTGATCATCACTAGGTAGTGAGTGATTCAAAATAAACCTACTGCTCGCCAAAAACATATGTTGAAATCAAATTCATCAAGAAGAAAATGTATACCTGGAAGGAAAAGCAGTGGGAGAAGTAGATCACATGGATGATGCATAGATCAAGGAGACACAAAAGAAACTGGAATCAGAATAGCAACGGCAACAGTGACTTTCATAAACCTTGATAAAATATGGAAATCAAAATTACTAAGCACAAAAAAGCGCAGGATTTTCAAATTGAATGTATTATCCACCCTTATTTATGTATACAAGAGCTGGAAAACAACTAAAGAAATAACAAATAAATTAGATGCATCCAAAAACAAATGCCTCAGGAAAATACTTGGCTCCCAAAAATATAATTTATTATTAAGAGAAGAAGGTGGACATATATTGGCCATGTGATGAGAAGAGACAGCAAGAGAATCTTAAAGCAAGCCCTCATATGGGAACCAGAGGGTAAAAGAAAAAGAAGCTAATCTAGAGCTAAACACTAAAAAGAATACTGAGGAAAAAAGTAACAACCCACATTAACTCCCTTGCCAAGATTGAGAGGCCCGCCCAGTACAAGAGCTCATGGCAAGACACAATGCAGGTTCAGTGCAAAGTTTGACACTTAGCGGCATAGATCGTTGGACATGGAGAGTCTAGAATTGATGCCCTATTTGTTTGTCTTCTGCTTGAGGGAGCATTAGATATATATAATTTTTTATTATTCTCGTCTTTCCTTGATTTGATCTCAAGTTCTATTTTCCTAGCCATTGATACCAGGATATTTATTTGTTTGCATCATGTTCGTTCACATTGTGTTACTGAAAAGAACTTTATCATCTGCAAAATCAAAGTCCTCTAATCGAAGACTAAAGTATTCATCAAATGCCTTTGATTCCTGTGCAGCATTTCTGCATTATGAAGTTGATGCCGATTCCAAATAACAAGGGAGGTAAAATACATTCTCGCTTCACTCTAGATATGGAACCATTCATTTAGTCCTGCCTCTGTGTGAACAGCACTAGAGAAGCCATTGTACAGATCTTGATGATTATGATTTTTTTGTTGTATTCCATAGTGTCTCAGTATGTTCCACAATGAGTCGCTATGTTTGCAGTTGAAAGCCTTTTATCTGAAGTCAGTAAAGTTTAGGAAAAATAGTTTCAGCTTTTCTATATGTTCCTCAAATATAATTCTTTATGTCAAAATGTGATCAAGGTAGCCTCTTTTTCTAAATCCTGCTTGTTAATATAGTGTTAGTATTATTTTTTCCAAGACCATGATTTATTTAAAAATAATTTGGTCAGCACCACTCCAGATCACCTTACTTTCCCTGAGAAATAAATCTCTGTGGTTATTCTAAGAAATTGAGTGATCTCTGAAGCAGTGTCAGTTTAAACAGTTATTTTTTTTTCAGTTGAAAAGTAGATGAGCATTCATTTTGTTACTAAGGATTGTTGAAGACACATTCCTCTAAATATCTTGATGGTGTGAATAATCTCACTCACAGATCAACTCAAAGACTGCTTGTTTTTCTTTCTGAGCAGCTTAATAGAACTGACTGAGCTCCCCTAATACCATTAAAAGGTCTGACAAAATAAAATACCTATGGTTATCAAGAGTTTTTCCCCCTACTTGTAAAGTGTTGGCTGGATCATATTATTGTGCAAGTAAATTTAAAAAGCAATAAAAGTGCTGGAGGTTGCACAGCTGGAGTGGATACTGTTTATTGAGCTAAACCATCGGTTAATCCTGCTTGTGAGGGATTATGGGATGAACATTCCATTGCACACATTTTCTGAACAGTTAGAGTTTATTCAAACTGATGCATTGGGAGTTGTCCTAGACTTCATTGAATTGTATTTCCCATGTTTCTTGATCCTTTCCGCACCATTACACGTCACTTAAGGCTTGAAGTTATCACCATCTATCTCTATTCTGGGTGAGATGTTTCATCTTATCTAATGAGTCCAATCCTGCCGACTTTGCTTCTCTTATAAGTGTTCTTTTCAGTGTATGTCTAGGTCTTCCTCTTTTTCTGTATCTTCATGTTCCCCATAGAAGAGCCTGTTTTAGAATTCTCTTGATACATGCTTGGGCAGATATTATTAAAGTGTTGATATCATTTGGTCTAAGTCATATACTTTTTATGGTATCTTCTTCTGCGGATGCGTTCTCCTGATTCCTCATCAACCACATTAAATAGATGTGTAATGTTTACAGTCAGCTACAATATCTGTGCATTTTAGCCCAAAATATCTGACTTGAGCATGGCATTTTTGTGTACTGGATTACCTCCCCTCTCAATCCCTCATCGCTCTGCTAGACAGATTGGTCTATTACCAGGGCCATCACAGGGAGGTCTTGATCAGCTGCTACAGCTGATCCAGATACAAGCAGCCAGCTATGAGTTGCTGATAACTTTCAGCTCAGGTTCTGTACAACATCCCCGCCCCATCAAGGCAATGACAAAAGAAATTCACTTTATCAGATCAGAGCTGACCTTAAGGCAATGGGGAATAAAATGTGCTGTGAGAGCACAGGTGAAAAGGACTTTTGAAATGGCATCTTCATTTGACATCATGATACAGCACATCTAAGGGTGGATGAAGAAGAAGAGTGTTTGTTGGGCAAACACAGAAGAAGAAGAGTGTTTGTTGGGCAAACACAGAAGAAGAAGAGTGTTTGTTGGGCAAACACAGAAGAAGAAGAGTGTTTGTTGGGCAAACACAGAAGAAGAAGATAATATTGTAATCAAAGGGAAAGAAGAGTGATTGCACATTCAAGAATACTGTTTTAAAAGAATTGAACTTACAGTACTGATGGCAGGCTCATGGGTGAAGATAACTTAAAGTGTACACTGATAGTTTCAGTAACTTGCCTGTTATACAGAGTCCCAAACTGTCCTCTCTGTTGCTTCATGCTACTTGTATCTAATGTGATTTCCCACGCAAGAAACCCAGAAACCGTAATTGGCTTAAAAAAAAAAAATGGCCACCTTTGGGAATTGAACTTGGAGCCACCCGTTCAGTTTTCAGTGTGCTAATCACTTCACCACTGGACAAATGTTGTGCATATGTTGAGAAAAGACAACAATAGAATCTCAAAACAGGCTCTTAAATAAGAAACATCAGGATACAGAAAAAGTAGAAGACCTAGAGAGACACTGAAAAGAACACTGATAAGAGAAGCATAGTTGACAGGCATAAATTCATTTGATAAGATCAAACACCTTGTCCAGAATAGAGATGGATGGCAAAAAACACTATGAGCCCCCATGCAACGTCTAACGGTACGGGAAGGGTCAAGATGGAACTATATACAACCTCGGTGGCTGAGAGATAGTGCACTGACTTTTAACCAGAAGGGACTGAGTTCAATTCCAAGATATGGCAATATTTGTTCTGACTGACACGGGCTAGTGGTTCAACTGGTGTTTGAAGATGGATCCCAGAGTTTTTGTCTTGGAAAGTTGGGTGACCTGATGTGATCAGCCATAAAATGTGCCACTTGTCATTGACAGATAATGACATTAACACCATGTTTTCATAAATTAAAGGGGTAGAGGGAAGCCTTACTTATATGTTGACTAGTTTCAGCATGAGAAGGAAGGCTTAGCTCATTTATTCTTTGACTATTTCTCATCTCATTTAAGAAAACAGTAGCTCTCCTGTTTGACTATCTCACATCTTATCTAAGAAAACAGCTGCTGTTTGACTATCTCACATCTCATCTAAGAAAACAGCTGCTGTTTCTCTCTCTCTGCGATCAGGACTCAATCAGAGTAGGATTCCAGACTCTTACATGAAGTCAGCTGTCAGGTTAAGTGTGTTGATCGCCCCCACAGGCAGAACATCACAATTAAAGTCTGCCAGATCCACTCTGATTGAACACCCATTAAAACGTTGCACTGTGTTCTGCGCCAGTGGCCCAGTGCATCCGATTTCAACCAGCATTTTATTCAGGTTTGCATTACTTAGCCTTTGATTGTCCCCAATCTTCCTGCAAGGCAGCAGATGATCTTTTCTGTAGGGGGATTCTGCCCTTAGATGGTCGGCCCTCCCAGGTTTACGAGCACCATCTGCCCGAGTCACTAGAGGTGACTAACACAGACATGCACACACAAAGATAGGAGATGTGACCAACACAGACATGCACCCTGCAATATGAGGCATGACTAACACTGATACACATCAAGATATATGACACATGACTAACATAAACATGGACATAAAGATATGAGATATGACTGACATAGACATGCACACACAAAGAAATGACACATGCCTAACATAAACATGCACACAAAGATATGAGATATGATCAACATAGACGTGCACACACAAAGATATGAGATGTGACTAACATAGCCATGCACACACAAGGATATGAGATATGACTAACATAAACATGCATACAAAGATTTGAGATATCTAACCCAAACATGCACACACAAAGATATGACACATGACTAACACAGATACACACTAAGATATGAGATATGACTAAACACATACACACATAAAGATATGAGACATGATTAACACGGACACACCAAGATATGATATATGACTAACATGACACACACCAAGATAGGAGCCATGGCTAGCACAGAAACACATCAAGATATGAGCCAGGGCTAGCACAGAAACACATCAGGATATGAGCCATGGCTAGCACAGAAACACATCAAGATATGAGCCATGGCTTCACGGAAAAACACCAAGAAATGAACCATGTCCAGCACAGAAACACATTAAGGTATTCATATGCTTGGGTTTGTTGTAGTACTCTTCTTAACGTGGGAATCATCGACATACGAGACGCAGGCCCCGATTAACTGTTCACAAGTTTCGTTCAAACAGTTGTCCGGAGATTTGAGAATGCAGTCTGACCCGTAAAACGTTCCCTTACCTGTACAGTTTGACTGTTCACAGGTGTCGTTGAAACAGTTGTCCAAACATTTGAAAGTGCAGTCTGATCCGTAGTACGTTTCCTTGCACGTACAGTCTGTACTTTCGGGGTCACCTATGATGTCACAGCCATCAGAACACGTCTGTTTGCACTGTAGCCCAAAATTAACATCTGGACAAGTGTCACTACAGATGTAGCCAGGACGTTTACATTGTAGGCATTTTCCGGATTTTTCCTCACATAAAGGACAGACACTAAGACAAGACCTGGAGCAGTCGTGTCCATAGATCCCATGTGAACAGTTGCCGTGACACGTACTGATGATGACATTGTAGCCTTTGCAGCACCAACTACACACTGCACAAAACGACCAAGAATGCCCATCCAGACAATAGGTGCCTGTAAATGTTTGCACCTCACTCACCGTCAGTGGACTGTCGGCCTGCGAAATGGTCGATGAGAACTCAATCTTAATGTGTGTCATTGTCGCTTGTGTGGTGACTACAATAGTGTTCACAGAAATGTTTGGGTATGATATATCATTATACTGGAACACTGCACCGCCACTGTCAGAGAAAGCCTGTAGAGTGGCATTCTTTACCCGAATCATAGTGCTAGCTTGATGATAAATTTGAATGGTGTGAATCTTCCGGGACGTGGCATAGTTCAGATACCAGTAAACAGAATTGGTTGCACTTCTCAATTGTGTATGTGTGCAGTCATTGTCATAGAGATTGGTCTTTGTTTTGCCATTAACTGCAGCCTCTGGTCCACATCCGTCTCCTGTATAGCAAGCATTAAATGTGTCGGTCTGGTTTGTGTTCTGTTTGAGAGCTGCTGTTTGACTATCTTACATCTCATCTAAGAAAACAGCTGCTGTTTGACTATCTCACATCTCATCTAAGAAAACAGCTGCTGTTTGATTATCTCACATCTCATCTAAGAAAACAGCTGCTGTTTGATTATCTCACATCTCATCTAAGAAAACAGCTGCTGTTTGATTATCTCACATTTCATCTAAGAAAACATCTGCTGTTTGACTATCTTACATCTCATCTAAGAAGACAGCTGCTTTTTGACTATCTCACATAAGAAAACAGCTGCTGTTTGATTATCTCACATCTCATCTAAGAAAACAGCTGCTGTTTGACTATCTCACATCTTATCTAAGAAAACAGCTGCTGTTTGACTATCTCACATCTCATCTAAGAAAACATCTGCTGCTTGACTATCTCACATCTCATCTAAGAAAACATCTGCTGCTTGACTATCTCACATCTCATCTAAGAAAACATCTGCTGTTTGATTATCTCACATCTCATCTAAGAAAACATCTGCTGTTTGATTATCTTACATCTCATCTAAGAAAACAGCTGCTGTTTGACTATCTCACATCTCATCTAAGAAAACAGCTGCTGTTTGATTATCTCACATCTCATCTAAGAAAACAGCTGCTGTTTGATTATCTCACATTTCATCTAAGAAAACAGCTGCTGTTTGACTATCTTACATCTCATCTAAGAAGACAGCTGCTTTTTGACTATCTCACATAAGAAAACATCTGCTGTTTGATTATCTCACATCTCATCTAAGAAAACAGCTGCTGTTTGACTATCTCACATCTTATCTAAGAAAACAGCTGCTGCTTGACTATCTCATATCTCATCTAAGAAAACATCTGCTGTTTGATTATCTCACATCTCATCTAAGAAAACAGCTGCTGTTTGACTATCTCACATCTCATCTAAGAAAACAGCTGCTGTTTGATTATCTCACATCTCATCTAAGAAAACAGCTGTTGTTTGACTATCTTACATCTCATCTAAGAAAACAACTGCTGTTTGACTATCTTACATAAGAAAACATCTGCTGTTTGACTATCTTACATCTCATCTAAGAAAACAGCTGCTGTTTGACTATCTTACATCTCATCTAAGAAAACAGCTGCTGTTTGACTATCTTACATAAGAAAACAGCTGCTGTTTGACTATCTCACATCTCATCTAAGAAAACAGCTGCTGTTTGATTATCTCACATCTCATCTAAGAAAACAGCTGCTGTTTGATTATCTCACATCTCATCTAAGAAAACAGCTGCTGTTTGATTATCTCACATCTCATCTAAGAAAACAGCTGCTGTTTGACTATCTCACATCTCATCTAAGAAAACATCTGCTGCTTGACTATCTCACATCTCATCTAAGAAAACATCTGCTGCTTGATTATCTCACATCTCATCTAAGAAAACAGCTGCTGTTTGACTATCTCACATCTCATCTAAGAAAACATCTGCTGCTTGACTATCTCACATCACATTTAAGAAAGCTGTTGTTTCAGACTGACATTACCTTGTTCCTCTTGTGCCATAGATAGCACACAGGGTAGTAACCATGAGTCACCATGTCTAACTATTCACTGCTAGTTCTGGTAGGTTATCAGACTCCCATGCATTCACCTGATGACTGAATAGATCTCTTCATCATCTGTCTTTAAAATGATGTTAATTGGACATGGATGCATTGTGTTGTGGTTTGCTGTACAATTATGATATTTGTGCTTTTATGCCCAATACATCAGACTTTAGCACATCATTTTTGAGTACTGGTTTGCCTTCCTTCTCAGTCCCTACTCGCTTGGCCAGTCTAGACTGGTTAGATTATTTCTGGTGGTACCATGGTGGAGTAGGGTCTGGATAGTAGATCCTGATGCAAGCCATCAGCTATGATTCACTGACAGCTCTCAGCTGTGTTGCCGAGTGCTGTCTTCACTCCAGGTCCATTCTTATTCATGTCCAGAACCGGTGGTATCTGTTATGAGTGAATGGGATGTATAAAGGTGTCTTAACTCTCAAGGCTCGAGTTGTTTCAAATTTTTACCATGAATTTACGTAGCAGTGCTGTTATCATATTCATAGAAAATTATTCTATTTTTTGTTTCTTTCACAATCAACCTTATATAGTGTTCACATTTGTGATTCAAAATAAACACATTTTTAAGATGATATTTGTAATTAAAAAATGACTCTGAATCTGGTACATCTCATGACTTGAGTATTAAAAAGAACTGAGCAGCAATGCCCAGTGAAAGAATAGATAAATTGCAAATATATTATCTGTAAAAATACAAGTATACTGAGTGTGTAGTGTATCAAATAGTAAGGATATGTGAGTTTTTAACACTGTTTTACTGTGCCTAAACAAATGTGAATTTCACTATTAAAATGAATGCTCTGAATGATATATTCACCAATTACTTCATTTTAAAAACATTACAACTGGAGTTACTGATGTACTTGAGCTTATTTAAATTTATTTGAAATGAGAATTTGGTGAGTTCAATTAAAATTATTATTTTCATTTTTTTTTTCCATTTTACTTTGTTAATGTTCACTCCTATGATATTTTGTCTAAAATAATGTTCATGTTGTGCAATGTTTCTCTGCAATTTGATGGTGTATGGTAATGATATGTTTGAATTATAAACACATACGTACAATAGTTTTAGTGTGATGACTGACAGTTTACATTTTCAAGACAGAAAATTCTATCCAAACCATCAAAATAATTCAGGAATTAGAGAGTTAAATTCTGGAATTTGTGTGAATCTGCTGAGTTACTGAGGAGACCACGCCAGTGACATAGCTGCAGGGACAGAGCTAACAGGCTTGCTTTAAAGTCTCCTATTGTGGAAACTTTATAGTTAGACACGACCAATTTATTGTACTCTATCTTGACAGTTTATTGAGGAGTGTTTTGGCGAATGATGTGGATGCAGTTAAGTTATTTTAAAAAAAGTAAAGTAAAGTTAGGCCAAATGCTGTATAGGGAAAATGGTGTTAGTGACCATCAATTTTACAGACCTTCGGCACATGAATTTTGGGGTAATGTGGTTGGTATTACACCCGTGCTGCTTTACATTCTCAGAAAAAAAATCCGGTACCCATTAAAGGGGTAAACCGGAAGCCATCGATTGGGATCGAACCCTACCTCTTGTCTTTTGTAGTCCAGTTCACTAACCACTGAGCTATCGCGGCTCCCCAGTTAAGTTATGGGACTTTAGAAATCAAAAGAAGGCGCAAATACAATGGGACAATTGAGAGGATTGATCAGATATGTATGGATAGCCAGAATGCTACAGGAACAATAAGTGTTCATCCTTTGTTGGGCAGAACTGAGCACCCATGGTTCTCCCGTGGATGCCAGTGGTTGATACTTTGAATTCATAATTAATACTGTTCCATTTTTAGTGCTCTACTGTTATTTGTCCATCTCTTGATGATCTTTGCTCATCTTTAGCACTCCTTTATCTTTGCAGTGTGTCTGCGCTATGACTGCTTGATGTACTTACATATGCACAATTTTATAATCACCTTTCCTGACTTTTGCATCATTTTATTGTCCTGCCTGTTTTTGCTTTTTCCCAGCTGTTTTACATGATCAAGGGTGACATGTGTTTGAAAGTTGTAGAGCACAACAAGCATAAATCTGTCCCCATTAAAGAAGGAGAGGTAATTCTTATTATTATAATTTTGGTCTCCCCTGTCAGTTAAATATAACAAAAATATAATGATACATATGTGTGCCTGTGAGAACAAATATTACAGAAGAAGCCTCCCATGTCTTCTGGGTTTTAACAAAGTCTTATATTAGAACCTTTGGAGAATAGGCATTAACAAACAATTTCCGATCTGTTCTTTTTGGTGACACTGTCTTAAGAAATCTCAATGTCTTCTTTATCTTCTTCCATCTCTGCTTCCATCTCTCTTTTTGAAGTATACTTTGGTCTTCCCCGTTATCTCCTTGCCTGTGGATTAAAAATAATGGGGCCTGTGTAATCTCTCAGTTGGCTCTGCATTGTGTGTCCTATCTAGCACCTTTGTCTTTCTTATCATGTTAATGCAATATCTACTAAGTTTTACTGTTCTAAAACTTCTCCACATCAGTGCTTCTTCTACTTTTAACTGCAACCTAACCTCTCCATATCAGTGCAACATTTTCTAATTATCATCATCATCAAGTACCGTGCCTACTGGCGTAGGTGATCATGTCTCTCCATAATTTTCTATCTCGGCAGCTATTTATCATTTCTGTTGTTGACCTTCTGCCAAGCCATTCTCTTAAGCTGTCTGTTATTTTTTCTCTTTGCTTCCCTCTCTCTCTTCGTCCCTCAATTTTTCCAGTTGTTACAATATATTCCAGTTATTCTGTTCTCATTACTTGGGAAAAAAATGATGATTGTCTCTTCCTAATATTTGAAATTAGTTCTCTTTTTGCTTTGACCTCTTTCAGAGCGTTTTCATTACTCTTCTTAGCTGTCCATGGTACTCTCAACATTCTTCTGTAAAACCACATTTCTACAGACTCCAGTGATTTTCTTGTTTGTTGTCCTATTGTCAATGATTCGCATCCATATGTCAAAACTGGCTCTACATAACATTTAAGAACTATTTTTTCTTGTTTCTATTGTGAAAAATGGATTGCATAGTATCTTCCTCATTTTTTAGAAAGCTGCTTTTGCCTGAGTCATTCTGCATCTCACCTCTTTTGTACATCTTCCGCCTGAGGTTAACAAAGTTCCCAAATATTTAAATTCATTTACCTGTTTTAATATTGTTCCACTTGTCTTTATTTTGCACTGAGGTGATGTCTTTTTTTTTGTTGTTACCATTACCTCTGTCTTTTTGCTATTAACGCTGAGTCCTTTATTTTTGCTTTCTTTCACTATAATGTCCAACATTTCTTGTAACTCATTTTCACTCTTAGCGACTAAGACTGTATCATCAGCGTACCTTAGATTTCTAATTATAACTGCAATCTAACTGTGCAAGATTTCATCAAGAAATTCTTCGTTGCTGATGGTTAATGACAGTTGGTTTTCTTGGACAGTGAGCTATCACATGAGAGGAGTACTCTCTACATCACATCACAATTATCACAATTGATGAATAAACTTGATTACCTGTAGTACAACATCTATATCAGTTCTTTATTATTTCTTTCTACATGACTTGACAACAACAAACACAATCAGGGAATCTCTTGTATTCTATAAGTTCGTGGTGTGTTACAACACCTAGCCTATCAGTGATCTTGATGTATCTGTAACTGGTGATCATATGTACAGCTCCCTTGGCAATCTAAGTGATTAGCTTGTAATTTTGTAATTATACTCATAGTTCTTATACACCTATCTCATAACTGTTTATCTGTTATAATTGAATACTGAAATATTATTATTGTAGAATATCTAGAAAAATCTCTCAAACTGGCAACTATAATTGCTCCAGTGGTTCAGGAAATCTCTAACAATTTCTATTTCTGTTCTAAATCTATTACTATTCTACAACACAGAGTTGGCTGGAGCCTTGCTAAACTCCTTTAGGCTACATTTCTACTGGTATCTCCTGCTTGTTTCAAAGAGACTGGAAAACTGTAAACTTGTAAAAGAACTGTAGAAATTCTCTCAACATGTCGTGGTCAATTAGGCTCCACCTATTTCTTGGGCACTCTGGGTACTTGGTGTGGTCTGTCCTGTGAACTCTGACTGTGGTCAATCTACTATTGGTACCAATCAACACTTCTGTAACTCCATCTTCCAATTCTGCCATTAAGTTTCATGTCATGAGGAGTCTTGACAAACATCTGTTGATCACTTCTATTACTTATTTTCATGTCATGTGGAGTTTTGACAAACATCTGTTGATCACTTCTATTACTTAGCTACAAGCAAGACAAGGCTGTCCTTGATCTCCCTGACATACACAGGTTATCTCTTAAAAGAATTTTAATCTTGTCCGCAGTCTCGCTGAACCTCAGAGACAGTCTTTTGTCTACTATTGCTGGTTCGTCTACATTTGCTGAAGTTTATAAAAGAATTTATCATGTCTGCCTCTCTTGGTCTCCTGAAACTCTGTTCATGGGATGACAATTAGACACCAGTTGAGTCCAACATTTCTTGAGTCTGGTTAACGATCTCCTTCTGTCAAAGCTCATGCAGCTCTCTTGTTCAAGCCTAGTCCTTTGTCAAGGAGCCGAGCGACCATACTCTGGCTGATGGCCTTCCTTAGTTAAAATATGTGCCGCTCTTGTTTATTCACTTTAACTGTTGTTTACACGTTATTAGGATTGTTCACACTATAATATAACCTCACTTTATCAGTACAGTATTTTATCATTTTAATTGCAATATAACCTCACTTTATCAGTACAGCATTTTCTCATTTTAATTGCAATATAACCTCACTTTATCAGTACAGCATTTTCTCATTTTAATTGCAATATAACCTCACTTTATCAGTACAGCATTTTCTCATTTTAATTGCAATATAACCTCACTTTATCAGTACAGCATTTTCTCATTTTAATTGCAATATAAACTCACTTTATCAGTACAGCATTTTCTCATTTTAATTGCAATATAACCTCACTTTATCAGTACAGCATTTTCTCATTTTAATTGCAATATAACCTCACTTTATCAGTACAGCATTTTCTCATTTTAATAGCAATATAACCTCACTTTATCAGTACAGCATTTTCTCATTTTAATTGCAATATAACCTCACTTTATCAGTACAGCATTTTCTCATTTTAATTGCAATATAACCTCACTTTATCAGTACAGCATTTTCTCATTTTAATTGCAATATAACCTCTCCATATCAGTGCAATATTTTTTTTATTTGAACAGCAGGGGACTGGTTGGTCTTGAAGTAAGATGCCGACCTCGAGACAGAGAGGTTGTGGGTTCAAATCCCGGCTGCATCAGTTGGGATTTTTATTTATGATTTCTCTGCGGCAACCACCCCTGGTCTCTGCAGTGAGGCCTAGTTTGAAACGTCAATTGCTCGACGGAAAAAAATATGAGTACCTCTGAAGACAGAGTTATCTGCCTGTGGGTGAGGGACCCCTGTGAACACGGCTGCCAGGGAAAAATAGATTAACATGCAAAATTCAGTTCCTAGTCTCTAGGGACTTCAGAGGTGTAAAAGCTGATGAACAAAAATAAAAAAATAAAAATTTGAACAGCAAAAAAAATTCATCAAATTAATATTTCTACAAATGTTTACTGTAGCACAGGGAGGCTACCTAAGCTGATTCTTTCTGATCAAAAGTTATAAAAGTGGATTCAATATTTGCATTTCAGATCTTTTTGCTGCCTGCAAGAATACCCCATTCACCACAGCGTCAAGCTAACACAGTTGGCCTTGTTCTGGAGAGAGAGAGGGCTATAACCGAAAAAGATGGATTAAGGTAGAATTAAAGTGTTTTCTCATCCATAACTCATTCACTGCTGAAGCCACAAGCTTCATTATAAATCATTCTTTAATTGTGAAAAAAAATAAAAATCATTTATCAACATATTTGCAAAATTAATCAAATAAAGCTTAATTTGTACATGTCTTCTTCAAGTCTTCTTCTTATACACCTTTGGGTGTCAAGGGAGATGTAAAGTTTTAGTTTTCACTTTTCTGGGAGCTTCAGTTGTTGGTACAGTTGTAGTTTTCTCCATCTTATCAGGGTTACCTCAGACTCTGTTTCCTTCTCTTCTTGCACTGCATCTATAGCATATCTGCAAAAAGAGAGCTAATTTCCAATATTAGGAAGAAACAGTCATCATTTTTGGCCATGTAATGAGAAGGGAACAGCTGGAATATATTGTAACAACTGGGAAAGTTGAGGTACGAAGAGATAAAGGGAAGCAAAGAGAAAAGATACCAGACAGCTTAAGAGAATGGCTTAGCAGAAAGTCAAAAACAGAAATGATAAATAACTACCGAGGTCGAAAGTTGTGGAGAGACATGATCACCTACGCCAGCAGGCCCGGTACTTGATGATGATGATGGTATCATATAGAATCACTGGATAATTCTCTTCTTAAACATGCATTGTATCATATAGAATCACTGGATAGTTCTCTTCTTAAACATGCATTGTATCATATAGAATCACTGGATAATTCTCGTCTTAAATATGCATTGTATCATATAGAATCACTGGATAATTCTCGTCTTAAATATGCATTGTATCATATAGAATCACTGGATAATTGTCGTCTTAAATATGCATTGTATCATATAGAAATAAAGTAAAAAAGTAGTTAAGTACCCCCGTCACGCCAAGTGGCGTATAGGGAATATGGTGTTAGTGACCATAAATTTTACAGACCTTCGGCACATGATTTTTGGGGTAATGTGGTCGGTATTACGCCCATGCCACTTCACTTTCCCAGAAAAAATCCTGTACCCATTAAAGGCTGGGTGAACACGGAAGCAGTTGGTTGGGATCAAACCCTACCCCTTGTCCTTTGTAGTCCAGTTCACTAACCACTGAGCTATCTCGGTTCCTATCATATAGAATCACTGGATAATTCTCTTCTTAAACATGCATTGTATCATATAGAATCACTGGATAATTCTCTTCTTAAACATGCATTGTATCATATAGAATCACTGGATAATCCTCTTCATAAACATGCATTGTATCATATAGAATCACTGGATAATTCTTTTCGTAAACATGCATTGTATCATATAGAATCACTGGATAATTCTCTTCCTAAGAATGCGTTGTAAGTAAAAGTAAAGTACCCCCGTCATGCCAAGTGGCGCATAGGGAAATATGGTGTTAGTGACCCTATATTTTACAGACCTTCAGCACATGATTTTTGGGGTAATGTGGTCAGTATTACGCCCGTGTTGCTTTACTTTCCCAGAAAAAAATCCGGTACTCATTTAAGGCTGGGTGAACCCAGAAGCCGTCGGTTGAGATCGAACCCTACCCCTTGTCCGTGGTAGTCCAGTTCACTAACCACTGAGCTATCGCGGCTCCCTAAAGCATGCGTTGTATCATATAGAATCACTGGATAATATTTTAGATTTTTAGAAAGGTAGACTTTTACTCTTCTTAAACATACATTGTATCATATAGTATCATTGGACAATCTTTTTTAGAGAGATATAAATAAAAGGCACAAATATAAAATATACAATCTATTGAATATCATGAGGGGCTGCCAGTAGAAAACATATAAAATAAACACAATATGATACCAAGCAGTTAAACTTATAGAGAGGCAAGACACATTTTGAGATCAGTACCTGTCTTTAATTTGCGTTTTTTTAAATTTATCTGTTCATTTGTACTTGATGAAGACTTTTGATGAAACATTGTAGCTTGTTTTGTCTCTTTTAGGCTTAGCTACTTGATTCCATTTTGTGTTTATTTAACTTGACAATCATTTTAAAGAGGCAGACTTTATTTTCTTAAAGATGCTTTGTATCATATGGAGTCAATGGTGGGGACTGAGTGGTCTAGAAGTAATAGTCTGCCTCTGAACAAGAAGGTTCCAGACTTGAGGGTGGAGGTTTTTAAAACATAAAATCTGTAGTTTCCTTGTAGCTTCTCCCTCCCCTGATCTGTGGGTAGTGAATGCTGATGTCAAGCCCTCTCAATTAGCTGTGATTAATAGGAGAGTGACGGATACCACCAACCATCAAGAAGGGATCAAGTCATCATACTTCGCCTATGCACTGGCCACAATTGAATGAAAAATCACATGTTCACCAAATTCAAAATAGGTACAACCAGCCTATGCCAATGTACACTGGACAATATGACTACAAAACATGTTCTACAGGATTGCCCCCAGTACACGCACCTGAGAAAAACAATGTGGTCCACACCCACCTCCCTGGAAGAGAAACTATTATGGGGCAGTCGATTCACTTAAACAGACAGCTGACTTCATGAGAGAGTCTGGAATCCTACTCTGTTTGAGTCTTGATCGCAGAGTGAGAAAATTAGCTGTGATAAACAGGAGAGCCCATACGCAGTCCCCAGACTGACTTCATGAGAGAATCTGGAATCCTACTCTGATTGAGTCTTGATCGCAGAGTGAGAAAATTAGCTGTGATAAACAGGAGAGCCCATACGCAGTCTCCAGACTGACTTCATGAGAGAGTCTGGAATCCTACTCTGATTGAGTCTTGATCGCAGAGAGAGAAAATTAGCTGTGATAAACAGGAGAGCCCATACACAGTCTCCAGACTGACTTCATGAGAGAGTCTGGAATCCTACTCTGATTGAGTCTTAATCACAGAGTGAGAAAATTAGCTGTGATAAACAGGAGAGCCCATACGCAGTCTCCAGACTGACTTCATGAGAGAGTCTGGAATCCTACTCTGATTGAGTCTTGATCGCAGAGAGAGAAAATTAGCTGTGATAAACAGGAGAGCCCATACACAGTCTCCAGACTGACTTCATGAGAGAGTCTGGAATCCTACTCTGATTGAGTCTTGATCGCAGAGAGAGAAAATTAGCTGTGATAAACAGGAGAGACCATACACAGTCTCCAGACTGACTTCATGAGAGAGTCTGGAATCCTACTCTGATTGAGTCTTGATCGCAGAGAGAGAAAATTAGCTGTGATAAACAGGAGAGACCATACACAGTCTCCAGACTGACTTCATGAGAGAGTCTGGAATCCTACTCTGATTGAGTCTTGATCGCAGAGAGAGAAAATTAGCTGTGATAAACAGGAGAGACCATACACAGTCTCCAGACTGACTTCTTCTCTTAATCTTGCTTTGTATCAATGGAATCATAGCACAATCTCTTTAGTCAGGCAAACTATATTATTTGTTGTCATTGAATGTAGGGCATGACTGGTTGTACAAACATCAACAGGGTGATCTTGTACTTCTTGCTGCCTGCATGATAACAATAAACTCCCATTAGGTTTCTATATTCAGTCAACCCACGTTTATCTGGATTCCGCAGTCTGGTAATAAATTCTAACAACCTAACTATCCATGTAACCACCTTAAAATAATACTTTCTAAATTATGTTAATATGATACTTTTATGTACCTTTAAAAGAATTGAAAACTGCTAGAACAAAAATTCAGATGAAGGAGTATCTTGGTATACGCCCTATGGGCTGGCTACAGCTCGAAAGGCCAATAGATAGATAGATACTTTTATATAATATATTAAAATAATACTTTCTAAATTATATATTAAAGTGATGTTTTCTAAATTATGTTAATATATTAGGAGAGCTTGGAGTACAAGTCATAACAAAACTACTCAATGACATATATAACACTAGACATATACCAGAAGATCTACTAAAATCTATCTTTGTAGCCATACCGAAGAAGTCAGGAGCCACTGATTGTGAAGACCATCCGCACTATTAATCTTATGAGCCATATGACGAAAATATTACTAAGAATCATCATGAGACGTGTAAGGAACAAAATAAAACCAGAAATAAGTGAGGAACAATGTGGATATGTGGAAGGAAAGGGCACCAATAACGAAATATACATCTTAAGAACATTGATAGAAAGATCTATAGAGGTAAAGAAAGATCTATATATGTGCTTTATAGACTACACAAATGCATTTGACAAAGTAAAGCATATGGAAATAATAAATATGCTGGAGAAATTAAACATTGATGGCAAGGATCTGAGAATCATAAAAAAAAACATGTACTGGCAACAAACAGCAGCTATACGAATTAACAACCAAACAGGACAATTCCAATATATAAAGCAAGGAGTCAGACATGGCTGTGTTCTGTCACCGGATTTGTTTTCACTTTACACGAATATATTATGAGATCTGTAATAGACAAAAAAGGAATTGAAGTCAACGGTCACAATATAAATAATTTGCATTATGCAGATGACACAGTCTTAATAGCAGAGACATAGAATGAACTACAAGAAATGATAGACATAATAGTAAAAGCACCAACCTTGAGCTGACCAATGCTAAATGAATTTATTAAGTCTAACATCTAAAAGTGTGCTCAAGCTGTATGGAGATGACACCACTCTTGAGTTTGATGAACACTTTCTTTGAACTTATTAATACTGACATCTAGAGATGTAGTCATCACAGCACCATACCTGGACACATTGTAAGGAGATGTTACCAACCTGGAACTGACCAATGCTTAATGAACTTATTAATACTGACACCTAGAGATGTAGTCATCACAGCACCATACCTGGACACATTGTAAGGAGATGTTACCAACCTTGAACTGACCATTGCTTAATGAACTTATTAATACTGACACCTAGAGATGTAGTCATTGCAGCACCATACCTGGACACATTGTAAGGAGATGTTACCAACCTTGAGCTGACCATTGCTTAATGAACTTATTAAGACTGACATCTAATAGTGTACTCAAAGGATATCTTAAAATAGTACTTTTGAGAAATTATACATTAAATGATACTTTTCAAATTATACTTTAAAATGATATTTTCTGAATGTTATGTCAAAGTTATACTTAAATATTCTGTGTAAAAATTTGTATTTCAGATATTTTCAAGAAAAGGATGGCGTCCAAGCCTTAGATTCCCTTTATGAAGAATGGTTCCACTGTACTGATCTGGGCACACAGCTAGGTCCCGTCATTAAAAGGTATACTTTCATTATATACCTGATGAAGACTTTTGCCAATATGTTGTAGTTTATCTTGTCTTTCTGCCAGTCTAGTTGCTCAAAACCTTTTATGTCTATTTGATATGCTTTCATTATATACTTGATGAAGACTTTTGCCGATATGTTGTAGTTTATCTTGTCTTTCTGACAGTCTAGTTGCTCAAAACCTTTTATGTCTATTTGATATGCTTTCATTATATACCTGATGAAGGCTTTTGCTGATATGTTGTAGTTTATCCTGTCTTTCTGCCAGTCTAGCTGCTCAAACCTTGTATGTCTATTTGATATGCTTTCATTATATTAGTAGGAGGACTGGGTGGTCTAGAAATTAGATGTCAGCCTCTGAACAGAGGCTTCCAGGTTTGAGTCCTGCCACAGGCTGTGGAAATTGTTCACTTCAAATTTGTGGTTTCCTTCTGGCTTTGTGGTTATGGAAGGCCCCAGTATCACTGCAAACGAATTAAAATTCATAATTGCTCAACTACCCGTGCCAGTGGTATCATCCGAATTACTATCTCATCTTTCAGACAAAGAAAGGTAGTTGTTACCCATCATAGCAGTCTCAGCACAAGCCAAAAGACATATGGCGAAACCGCACAGAAAGTGAATACAGCCATCTGTTTCCTGTCATATGATATCATTCTATGATATCATTCATCGTAAGAAATTGGAATATTGAAACACGATCAAAACAGATGAAGCACACAGCTCACGGTGTGCACAGAGCACTTAACTCAGTAGCTCCTGCAACAAGCCAGACTTGGAATATGAGGAAACTGCAAGGAACACTTTTCAGACAGCCTTTAACAGTTCCTGCCACCTATCCACCATATTGACTGGAAGTTCTTCATGTCCTCCTGAAAATGAGAAGCCTTCTGGCTTTATCTTCCCCTGGTCACTGTGTAATGTCATCCAATGTCTAGTCCTCTCAGAAAATGACATAAAACATGAGGTCCAATGTGCATTCATGCACATAAAAGAACCCTTGGCAGTTAAAGGTCTAAAAGAGTAGGTAAAAAATAGGCACTGCTTGGGGAAAAAATTTGTTAAGCAAATCTACCCATAGATGACAGATGTGTCAGACCTAAAGGCACAGATATCACAACTTTGCTGCATAAACTAGTGACACTATGCATCCACACCCATGTCAATGACAGATGTAAAAAAAAAAAAAAGTACCCCTGTCACGCCAAGTGGCGTATAGGGAAATATGGTGTTAGTGACCCTATATTTTACAGACCTTCAGCACATGATTTTTGGGGTAATGTGGTCGGTATTACGCCCGTGCTGCTTTACTTTCTCAGAAAAAAATCCGGTATCCATTTAAGTCTGGGTGAGCGCGGAACCAGTCGGTTGGGATTGAACCCTACCCCTTGTCCTTTGTAGTCCAGTTCACTAACCACTGAGCTATCGTGGCTCCCATCAACGACAGATGTGTCAGACCTAAAGGCACATAAATTAGAGCTTTACTGCATAAACTAGTGGCACAATACATCCACACCCATGTCAACAACAGATGTGTCAGACCTAAAGGCACAGATATCAGAGCTTTGCTGCATAAACTAGTGGCACAATACATCCACACCCATGTCAACAACAGATGTGTCAGACCTAAAGGCACAGATATCAGAGCTTTGCTGCATAAACTAGTGGCACAATACATCCACACCCATGTCAACAACAGATGTGTCAGACCTAAAGGCACAGATATCAGAGCTTTGCTGCATAAACTAGTGGCACAATACATCCACACCCATGTCAACAACAGATGTGTCAGACCTAAAGGCACAGATATCAGAGCTTTGCTGCATAAACTAGTGGCACAATACATCCACACCCATGTCAACAACAGATGTGTCAGACCTAAAGGCACAGATATCAGAGCTTTGCTGCATAAACTAGTGGCACAATACATCCACACCCATGTCAACAACAGATGTGTCAGACCTAAAGGCACAGATATCAGAGCTTTGCTGCATAAACTAGTGGCACAATACATCCACACCCATGTCAACAACAGATGTGTCAGACCTAAAGGCACATATATCAGAGCTTTGCTGCATAAACTAGTGGCACAATACATCCACACCCATGTCAACAACAGATGTGTCAGACCTAAAGGCACAGATATCAGAGCTTTGCTGCATAAACTAGATGCACAATACATCCACTCCTATTCAACGGGTGAAGGCTAAGAAGAAGATTAGTGCTGATCATTTGACCAAATAAGATGCCAGTAGTGAGAACAAAAAATTGTGGGCACAAAGGCCAGTACACCACAGGGTATGGTGGGTCTTTCTTTCTTTCTTTCTTTCTCTCTCTCTCTCTCTCTCTCTCTCTCTCTCAGAAGATATTTGAAACCATATTTATTTATACCACATTGTGTAACGCTTGGTATGTGTAGACCTATTGGTTCCTCTAGCTTTCCCTAAAAGGCAAACCATTAAGGTTGTAATGAGGCAGGCATTCGCGTCATGTCCAATATATTACTTGTTGAGATCAGCTGTGTCAGACTTTCCAGCAATGTTATAATTATCAACAAAATGAATACAATGTTGCATTAGGAGTAAAGATTAACAAAGACATTCTAGAAGATGAGAGAACAAAGAATACAGGCCATTACCAGCATCTGGAGGAATCAGTCCTAATTTTTGTGTGGACAACTCATGTTAACCTCTTATTACTTTATGAGAAGATAACAGCTGGAATGTGACAACCGAGTAAAGTGAGGGTAGAAAAGAACAAGGGAAAGAAATATAGCAGACAATTTAAGAGGATGTTTTTGCAGGAAGCCAACAACAGAAATGATAAAAAAGTATAGAGATAGAAAGTTGTGGAGAGACATGATTACCTACGCCAGCAGGCTAGTTATCTGATAATGATTTAAAGAAGGTAAATACGTTAAATCGGAGTGATTCTTCTTGAGTTCTTTTCCGCTGCCAGAAGTCATCCTGTAGGGCAGTAACAAAAGATCTCCATCTTGCTCATTACATGGTAATACTTCACAGGGTGCCCAATGTCTAGCCCACACTGTTTATCTCTGTCTGAACAGAGTCTTTGTTGGTTGGCTGCTCATTCTCCTTCCCTCAGAATTTCATTCATGTCAGTTCCTGTAATTATTGTTGAATCCCTTCTGGGTAGTTGTTCTATCATTCTCTGGTATCTTTGTTTCCTCTTATTTTCTTGTAATTTTTGTTGAATCTCTTCTGGGTAGTTGTTCTATCATTCTCTGGTATCTTTGTTTCCTCTTATTTTCTTGTAATTAATTTTTAATCCCTTCTGGGTAGTTGTTCTATCATTCTCCGGTATCTTTGTTTCCTCTTATTTTCACCAGTTAAACTATTCTTGGATGCTGATTTTCTTTCAAAGCATCTTGGCTTTGTAGTCAACAACTCATAGATTAAGACTATACTGTGCCTCCCCAGGGTGGCTCTCATAACAGACTAGCCAATCTGGCCAGTCTGGCCATGTGAGTTGAGATTTTAAAAAAGGCAGCCTGGGACCCAAAATGCCTTTGCTGAAGATTGATGTGTACTTCCTGTTTCTGGTTGCTCATTCTAGGCTGATAATGTCAAGATTTGTCTTTTTTTCTTTATGTTGTCTTTCCATCCTTTCATCTATCTTCCACTTTTTTCTTTATCAATTCACCATTTCCTGCAACATGTTTGTTTTTTTTTTGAGATCAGAAGAGTGAAATATATGGCCATATAATCAGAGTTAGTACTCTCTGTCTTGCTGTTCTCTGTCTCTTGATGTTGTTCCTCCACCTGACCTCATGAAGTCTCACAAAAGATTAATTGGTGGTAAGGTTTTGATTCTTCTAAAAAACTCACAACAGACAAGATAATTGTTACCTATTTTGTACCAAGCAAAATAATCATTCATGTTTTTATGTTTGTTATTTTGTATTGAAGCATTTATTTTTTTTTAAAAATGCATATTTTCAGATTTTTTGCATCAGAGCAACACAAAACAGGCAAGCCAATCCCAGGTAAGTTATTTTTATATCTTATATTCAAAGAGATTTTTTTGTTTGTGTATCTTATATTCAAAAAAATTTTTTTGTTTGTGTATCTTATATTCAAAGAGATTTTTTTGTTTGTGTATCTTATATTCAAAGAGATTTTGTTTGTTTGTGTATCTTATATTCAAAGAGATTTTTTGTTTGTGTATCTTATATTCAAAGAGATTTTTTTGTTTGTGTATCTTATATTCAAAGAGATTTTTTTGTTTGTGTATCTTATATTCAAAGAGATTTTTTGTTTGTGTATCTTATATTCAAAGAGATTTTTTTGTTTGTGTATCTTATATTCAAAGAGATTTTTTTGTTTGTGTATCTTATATTCAAAGAGATTTTTTTGTTTGTGTATCTTATATTCAAAGAGATTTTTTTGTTTGTGTATCTTATATTCAAAGAGATTTTTTGTTTGTGTATCTTATATTCAAAGAGATTTTTTTGTTTGTGTATCTTATATTCAAAGAGATTTTTTTGTTTGTGTATCTTATATTCAAAGAGATTTTGTTTGTTTGTGTATCTTATATTCAAAGAGATTTTTTTGTTTGTGTATCTTATATTCAAAGAGATTTTTTTGTTTGTGTATCTTATATTCAAAGAGATTTTGTTTGTTTGTGTATCTTATATTCAAAGAGATTTTTTTGTTTGTGTATCTTATATTCAAAGAGATTTTTTTGTTTGTGTATCTTATATTCAAAGAGATTTTTTTGTTTGTGTATCTTATATTCAAAGAGATTTTTTTGTTTGTGTATCTTATATTCAAAGAGATTTTTTGTTTGTGTATCTTATATTAAAAGAGATTTTTTTGTTTGTGTATCTTATATTCAAAGAGATTTTTTGTTTGTGTATCTTATATTCAAAGAGATTTTTTGTTTGTGTATCTTATATTCAAAGAGATTTTTTTGTTTGTGTATCTTATATTCAAAGAGATTTTTTTGTTTGTGTATCTTATATTCAAAGAGATTTTGTTTGTTTGTGTATCTTATATTCAAAGAGATTTTTTTGTTTGTGTATCTTATATTCAAAGAGATTTTTTTGTTTGTGTATCTTATATTCAAAGAGATTTTGTTTGTTTGTGTATCTTATATTCAAAGAGATTTTTTTGTTTGTGTATCTTATATTCAAAGAGATTTTTTTGTTTGTGTATCTTATATTCAAAGAGATTTTTTTGTTTGTGTATCTTATATTCAAAGAGATTTTTTTGTTTGTGTATCTTATATTCAAAGAGATTTTTTGTTTGTGTATCTTATATTCAAAGAGATTTTGTTTGTTTGTGTATCTTATATTCAAAGAGATTTTTTTGTTTGTGTATCTTATATTCAAAGAGATTTTTTTGTTTGTGTATCTTATATTCAAAGAGATTTTTTTGTTTGTGTATCTTATATTCAAAGAGATTTTTTTGTTTGTGTATCTTATATTCAAAGAGATTTTTTTGTTTGTGTATCTTATATTCAAAGAGATTTTTTTGTTTGTGTATCTTATATTCAAAGAGATTTTTTTGTTTGTGTATCTTATAAACAGAGAAATTTGGTGTTTGGGCCTCTTATATGCAGAGATAGAATAGTAAAATGTTATATCTTCTCAACATTCCTGTATGGTGCAGAAATATGGACATTAAACAAAAAACAGAAGAAAAAATGTAAGCTTTTGAAATGTGGATTTATAGAAGAATAGGTAGAATTGGATGGAAAGAAAAGAAAACAAAAGATGAAGTTTTAAAGCAACTAAAAATGAAAAGAGAAGTACTAAACACAATTCAAACAAGACAAATGAGGTTTTTAGGGCCATGTTAAAAGACACAACAGCCTACTAAAAGTAATCTTGGAATGGAAAATACAAGGTAAAAGAGGCAGAGGCAGACCAAAACTAAAATGGGCGAGTAACATCAAAAGATGACAAGTCAGCTTATGACAACCTGCACCATCAAAAGCAAGTGACAGAGCAGAATGACGCTCAATGGCAGTCAACCTTCAATGCAGACACCGTACTCAATGATGATGATGATGACGATGATGATGATATAAGGAGAGATTAGATGTTTGGGCATCTTATATACAGAGAGAGAGATTTAGTGTTTGTATATCTTATATGTAGAGAGATTTAATGTTTGTATATCTTATATGTGGAAAGATTTAGTGTTTGTATATCTTATATGTAGAAAGATTTAGTGTTTGTATATCTTATATGTAGAGAGATTTAGTGTTTGTATATCTTATATGTAGAGAGATTTAGTGTTTGTATATCTTATATGTAGAGAGATTTAGTGTTTGTATATCTTATATGTGGAAAGATTTAGTGTTTGTATATTTTATATGTAGAGAGATTTAATGTTTGTATATCTTATATGTGGAAAGATTTAGTGTTTGTATATCTTATATGTAGAAAGATTTAGTGTTTGTATATCTTATATGTAGAGAGATTTAGTGTTTGTATATCTTATATGTAGAGAGATTTAGTGTTTGTATATCTTATATGTAGAGAGATTTAGTGTTTGTATATCTTATATGTAGAAAGATTTTGTGTTTATCTCTAGTTCAAAACGGCATTTGTTTGTCTCTTGAGAGAATCATCGTCATCATCATGTGCCAAACTGGTTTGCGTAGGCAATCATGTCCTTCCACAATCTTCTATCTACCATGCATCATATCAGTTCAGTTGTTGATAGTTTTCCATGCCATGACACCAAGCTATCCTGTATTTAAGAGAATCACTTTGTGATAAAGTGCAGCAACAAAATTGAACCGTTCTTCAGTGGATACATCATACCTTAAAATTACCTTAGCTTAAAAGGTCCAGACAACAGTTATCATTAGCACTTGTCTGATGGTGTAACATCTAAATGTGAACACAAGAAGATGATCACTAGCACTTGTCTGATGTTGTAACATCTAAATGTGAACACAAGAAGATGATCACTAGCACTTGTCTGATATTGTAACATCTAAATGTGAACACAAGAAGATGATCACTAGCACTTGTCTGATGTTGTAACATCTAAATGTGAACACAAGAAGATGATCACTAGCACTTGTCTGATATTGTAACATCTAAATGTGAACACAAGAAGATGATCATTAGCACTTGTCTGATGTTGCAACATCTAAATGTGAACACAAGAAATGATCTAGCACTTGTCTGATGTTGTGACATCTAAATGTGAACACAAGAAGATGATCATTAGCACTTGTCTGATGTTGTAACATCTAAATGTGAACACAAGAAGATGATCATTAGCACTTGTCTGATGTTATAACAAATAAATATAAACACAAGAAGATGATCATTAGCACTTGTCTGATGTTGTAACATCCAAATGTGATGATACAACATGATGTTTGATAAAACATGATATTGGCTATTACTAAAATTTGCCAGTGGTCTTTGAAAAATCTGGACACTAACACAACAATTGCAGGGTTTTTCTGAGATGCTAGAATATTCAATAAAGGGATATGAGTATCTATGGTAATACTATAAGCTACATGTTAGTTGAGGGCCTGGTTGGCCTTGTGGTTAGTGCAATCACCTGCCAAGTTGAAGGCTTGAGGTAAAAATACCGGTTGAAGCAAAAAAAAAAAAAACTTGTTTCTACCTAAAAGTCTCTTTAAATGGGTACAAGAAATTTTCTCTGGGAGGGAAAGGCAGCAAGGAAAGGAACAGGCAGCGAGGAAAGGAACAGGCCACCCTATCTCAAGATTGTGAGGCTTAGTCCTAACACTTCATTACCCAATGTTATTTGTTATGGAACTACCTTATCCTTTTGTTTTACATATGGTTTATGGTTATGGAAGGCCCTGGTATCACTGCAAATGAATTAAAATCCATAATTGCTCAACTGTCCCTGCCAGTGGAATCATCCAAATCATCTCCCAAACAAAGAAAAGTAGCTGCAGTCCCCATCAGAGCAGTCTCAGTTCATGCCAAAAGACATAAGGTGAAACCGCACAGAAAGTGTTTTACATAATAGTTCAATACATACAAAGTGGAATAACACTGTCTGTGAAGTTACTGATTAACATTGTGGCATTAGAGGAAGATTCATAGGTACACACTTCCTCTCAATAAATGGTGTAAAATATATGTACTGATCGTTTTCATGATTCACTGTTTATGTAAACATTTGTCTTCTTATTCAGCTCATGAAGAAACCAGGGTAGGGTAAAGCCTTGAAGAAACCAGGGTAGGGTGCAGCCATGAAGAAACAATGGTAGGGTAAAGCCATGAAGAAACTAGGGTAGGGTAAAGCCTTGAAGAAACCAGGGTAGGGTAAAGCCATGAAGAAACAAGGGTAGGGTAAAGCCATGAAGAAACCAGGGTAGGGTAAAGCCATGAAGAAACCAGGGTAGGGTAAAGCCATGAAGAAACCAGGGTAGGGTAAAGCCATGAAGAAACTAGGGTAGGGTGCAGCCATGAAGAAACCAGGGTAGGGTAAAGCCATGAAGAAACCAGGGTAGGGTAAAGCCATGAAGAAACCAGGGTAGGGTAAAGCCTTGAAGAAATCAGGGTAGGGTGCAGCCATGAAGAAACCAGGGTAGGGTGCAGCCATGAAGAAACCAGGGTAGGGTGCAGCCATGAAGAAACCAGGGTAGGGTAAAGCCATGAAGAAACCATGATTTTAAGTGACAAATCCCCACCACCAGTGATATAATTGATAACCTTGGACCTACCTGTTCCAAAGCTGACATCTTACCTCTAGGCCACCCATTCTTGCATTTTTGTGTTCAATTTCCATTTGAATGTTTAGTTATGTTGTGCAGCTGTTTAACACAGAAGTCTTGTTGATGAGCTTGTAGAAAATTAGTTAATCAGCAATCGTCTTCACATTATATGTCATCATTTTCATGTTACATCGGACAAATCCATCATTTTTGTCAAAAATTATTTCAGGCACAATTCCAGAGAATCCACCTGTGACGTTGAACAGCAAGATAAGTCTACAAGATCCATTCAGCCTCCAAGAATGGATAGAAAAGAACAGAAAAGAACTTGCCAGCGTTGGCTCTGTTCAACTTTTTGGGGATTCCTACCAGTTTAAGGTAAGTTTTATTGTAAAATAGTAGAGGACAACATTACACTGTCTGAAGAATTAAATTACATTAGGATGAGTCTATTCTATCTATCTATTGACCTTTCGAGCTGTAGCCAGCCCATAGGGCGTAGACCAAGATACTCCTTCTCTTATCTGAATTTTGTTCTAGCAGTTTTCAATTCTTTTAAAGAGTATTTTATCAAATCTCGCCATTTGTCTCTGTTCTGTGCAAGCAGCTCTATCTCATTGAGGTTCTATCTGCTTTTGCCTCTCTCAGCAATATTCTTCTCAGTGTCTCTCTGGATCTTCCTCTTTTTCTCTTACCTGTTGTTTCCCACATGAGGGCTTGCTTTGCTATTCAGTTATTATCTCTTCTCATCACATGTCCAACATATGACCATCGTCTTCTCTTGATTACTGAAGATATTAGTGGTTGATTAGCGATTTCTCTAATTTCCTCGTTTGTTTTGAATTTGTTCCACGCGACACCAAGTATTTTCCGTAGACATTTATTTTCGAATGCGTTCAACTTTGTTTCTATATCTCTTGTTGTTTTCCAGCTTTCACACTAATACATAAGGGTTGATAGTACATTTGATTTGAATAGCCTATGTTTTGTGTTTGTGCTGATGAGTTTTGATTTCCACAACTTTTCAAGGCTTCTGAAAGACATTGCTGCTTTAGTCTATTATTGAGATATATATATATAAGGAGAATTTATCCAGCAAGAATTAGAAATAATGAATTATCATGTAAGTGGCTGGGTTGTCTAGAGGTTAGATGTGGCTCCTCACTGACCCTGATACTTGGGGAGTGAGGTCTGATGTCTAACCCTTTTGGATAACAATGAAAATCTGGAAGTTTCATGTGCATTCTTATCATCATCATGTGCCATACTGGTTGGTGTAGGCGATCATGTCCTTCCACAATCTTCTATCTAGTGTGCATCTTATCAATTCTGTTGTTGACTGTTTTCCATGCCATGACACCAAGCTATCCAGTATTTTTTCTCATTGTTGTCTGTGATCTCTCTTTCCTTTTATTTTGCCAGTTGTAACCAAGTATTCCAACTTTCCTCTTCTCATGATGTGCCCGAAAAATGTTGATTGTTTCTTTCTGATGTTTCTTAGGAGCACCATTTTTGTGCTGGTTTCTTTAAGAATTTCCTCATTGGTCATTTTAGCTGTCCAGGAAACTATCAACATTCTTCTCAGAAATTCCATCTCTGTGGCTTCTAATTGTCTTTTCATTTGTTTGTCTACTGTCTATGATTTTCTTCCATTGGTCAAAATGAGCTCTATATAGCACTGATGAACTCTCTTTCTCACTTCTATTGACATAGATTTGTTGCATAAGACATTTTTCATTTTCTGAAATGCTATTTTGGCCTGAGCTATTCTGCTTTTTTTTCTCTGTACTCTGCACATATAAAAAAGCCTTTGGAACTTAAAAATAAAAACAAGAATAGGTCAAAATGGATACAGCCCAGGCAGAATTGTTAAGCAATGACAAAAATGTGCCCATCATAGGCAGATGTGTTGGGTCAAAAGGCATAAATAACACAGCTTGCCATAAATAAGTGACACAGCATAAACAACTCCCATGGTTCAACCAGCCATACAAAATATGGTGACCAGAGTTCACTCTCTAAGAAGGTCAAGGAATGCCACTACAGAGTTCATTCAGATCACTTCATGGTAATGTTGCTAATGCTATGTGCTATGTTATGTAGCTAATGCTATGTGCTATGTAGTGCTGCTAATGCTATGTGCTATGTAATGTAGCTAATGCTATGTTCTATGTAATGTTGCTAATACTATGTAATGTTGCTAATGCTATGTAATGTAGCTAATGCTATGTACTATGTAATGCTGCTAATGCTATGTTCTATGTAATGTTGCTAATACTATGTAATGTAGCTAATGCTATGTACTATGTAATGTAGCTAATGCTATGTTCTATGTAATGTTGCTAATACTATGTAATGTAGCTAATGCTATGTACTATGTAATGCTGCTAATGCTATGTTCTATGTAATGTTGCTAATACTATGTAATGTTGCTAATGCTATGATGCAGGTTCATATACTTGACTTTCTACCTTTACATTTTAATGTCTGATTCTCTTCTCACGGCTTCATTTCACCATCTACTTGTTTGGACTATGCATGAGTCCCTTACTTAACCAACCATTCTGACAGCAACAAATTATTTATGTCTAACTTGAATAGTGTTTCCTACAGGTTCATGTTTATGGTGAGGGAGAGAACACTGGAGGATGTGACAGAGCAGAAACCTGGATCTGGCAGATCGTGAGTTTACATCTGTTGATATTTGATGTTTTTTCATTTGTAAATATCCCTCAGTCATGGGAGTGAGGAAGATAGGCAGATGTCAAGAAGTAGTATCTTCTGCTTCTTCTTCTTTCACATATTAGCTGAGTCTGAGTATTTTTCTGCCATTGGTTTAATGTATTTGTCCTCAGCTTATATCTGTTCACTGTGGCATTCCTAGCAGGAAGTGGCATGATTTACAAATAAATAATATATGATGAAGTTCATCTCTTGCAAACAAAAATTACAATTGTCACAACTGTCCATATCTGCAGAATTAAGTAAATCTGCAACCAAATATTACAGTTGAACATGGAACTAGCTACCCAGAAAGACACAAATTTATTTGGAAAGATAATATAAAATGTGATATTTTAGACAAAATTCAAATGAAATAATGAGTAGTTAGTATTGAATTTTTATTTCTAAAACAATTAGTAGATATTAATTTAAAAAAAATTAATAAAGTGCACATTTGTGTTAAATAAATGAGATTTCTCGAAGGTTAATGGAATTAGATGTTGAACTTGTGTCTGATGATTTATTTGGAAGTTGATAGTCTCAGTCTAAGCAGCCAAAGAATGGAACTATGAGGTAAGCTTATATGACAGACTATGAGGAACTGGTGAAGACCTCAAACACACCACACAATGTAGTTCATCACCCTGGCCGGTTTAGATGCATAGCAGAAGTTGATCATTACAGAAGAAGAATATAAAGGAAGTTAATGATTTACAATTCAGTGATTGCTCTAAAGGTCACATCAAAATAGACTGTGATAATAATTTAATTAATTTGAAAATAATTTCAGTAATCATATTAATTAAATAATTAATTTGAAAATAATTTGAGTCGTGAAATTAATTAAACAATTTGAAAATAATTTGAGTGATGAAATTAATTAAACAATTTGAAAATAATTTGAGTGATGAAATTAATTAAAGTTTGATGACAATAATTTGAATATTGAAATTAATTAAACAAGTAATTTGAAAATAATTTGAATGTGAATTAGATTATGGTATGATCAAGTAAGTTCTGTTCATGGACCCCCCCATGATCAAGCTATATATATATATATATATTATATATCAAGCTATTATATATATATATATAAAGCTATATTTATTTTTTCTGGGAAATGAAAAAGAAATGGCTTCCTTACTGACCACTTTACCCAAAAATGATAACAGAAATATGGGCATAAACACCATACTCCCTGCTTGAGGTTATTCCATCTTTAAAACAATATTGATTGCATGTTGTGGAACTTCACTGTGTCCTCCATATTAACTTGTCTGAATGTGTCCGTTTTTCAATTAAGAGCCTTCAAAAATATTGTTTTTGTGGGCAGGTTGGCCAGGGTTCAGATAGTGATTGATTTCATTGGACAAAATCCACAAACTGCTGGATAACTAATTAACCAACCAAAGTTTGCAATCACTTCATTGTTGTGTAATTCTTTATCTTCTAGGAAGGAGAGTCCACAGTGGCCATAGGTGATAAAGAATATACACTTTACAAAAATGATTCACTTTTGGTCCAAACAGGGGAAGGTCAGTAGCTTATGTACATAATAATGTCTGTAGATCTTCTTTAGACACTGACTGTGAAAGAGCAAAAACACATTCAGCTGCTATAATTACAGAATTGAGAATATGTATTTTATAAACGTTTTATGTGAGTGTTTTAATTAAGTGATTTTATTTCTACGTTTTATTATTCTGTTTCTCTATATTACTAGACTTTTGTTCTATAGTACATTCAAATTGAATAATGGAGGCCATTGCTTACGCTTTAATATAATCTGTGATGGAACATTGAATATGTCACACAAGAAAGTCTCAAAACAATTGTTGACCTGTTACTTATCATTATTCTACTAAACATGAATATCACTAATGCAAATAAAGCTAGAATAGTCAAAATTTGAGGTGATGTTGCAGATTAGAAATCAACTAAAAGTTAGAAAAGCTCATATTTTTATTATTGGAACCGCTTCTATAAAATATATATTTTAGATGAGAGGAGACATGTGCTGCTGCTATAGATCTGGAGGATGCATACAACAGAGTACAATTTGAATACCTCATGAACATTATCCTCAAACTGGGGGTCCACCCCTTCCTCATTAGATGAATTACTACCGCACTGTTTCAGAGGAAGGTGGTACTCAGGTGTGGAAGTTGGTCATCCCAGCCAACATCCGTTTGTCCAGGACTGCCACAAGGTTCACCATTGTTACCAGTTCTGTTTAACGTGTACACAATAACGATCACAGAAAAACAGCTGGATGGGAGGGGAAGAACTATGACTTGCTGATGACATTCTGATATATCGACAGCGAAGAGACAGATGGGAGGGGAAGAACTATGACTTGCAGATGACATTCTGATATATCAACAGGGAAGAGACAGATGGGAGGGGAAGAACTATGACTTGCTGATGACATTCTGATATGTCGACAGGGAAGAGACAGATGGGAGGGGAAGAACTATGACTTGCTGATGACATTCTGATATGTCGACAGGGAAGAGACAGATGGGAGGGGAAGAACTATGACTTGCTGATGACATTCTGATATATCGACAGGGAAGAGACAGATGGGAGGGGAAGAACTATGACTTGCTGATGACATTCTGATATATCGACAGGGAAGAGACAGATGGGAGGGGAAGAACTATGACTTGCTGATGACATTCTGATATATCGACAGGGAAGAGACAGATGGGAGGGGAAGAACTATGACTTGCTGATGACATTCTGATATATCGACAGGGAAGAGACAGATGGGAGGGGAAGAACTATGACTTGCTGATGACATTCTGATATGTCGACAGGGAAGAGACAGATGGGAGGGGAAGAACTATGACTTGCTGATGACATTCTGATATATCAACAGGGAAGAGACAGATGGGAGGGGAAGAACTATGACTTGCTGATGACATTCTGATATATCGACAGGGAAGAGACAGATGGGAGGGGAAGAACTATGACTTGCTGATGACATTCTGATATATCGACAGGGAAGAGACAGATGGGAGGGGAAGAACTATGACTTGCTGATGACATTCTGATATATCGACAGGGAAGAGACAGATGGGAGGGGAAGAACTATGACTTGCTGATGACATTCTGATATATCGACAGGGAAGAGACAGATGGGAGGGGAAGAACTATGACTTGCTGATGACATTCTGATATATCGACAGGGAAGAGACAGATGGGAGGGGAAGAACTATGACTTGCTGATGACATTCTGATATGTCGACAGGGAAGAGACAGATGGGAGGGGAAGAACTATGACTTGCTGATGACATTCTGATATATCAACAGGGAAGAGACAGATGGGAGGGAAGAACTATGACTTGCTGATGACATTCTGATATATCGACAGGGAAGAGACAGATGGGAGGGGAAGAACTATGACTTGCTGATGACATTCTGATATATCGACAGGGAAGAGACAGATGGGAGGGGAAGAACTATGACTTGCTGATGACATTCTGATATATCGACAGGGAAGAGACAGATGGGAGGGGAAGAACTATGACTTGCTGATGACATTCTGATATATCGACAGGGAAGAGACAGATGGGAGGGGAAGAACTATGACTTGCTGATGACATTCTGATATATCGACAGCGAAGAGACAGATGGGAGGGGAAGAACTATGACTTGCTGATGACATTCTGATATATCGACAGGGAAGAGACAGATGGGAGGGGAAGAACTATGACTTGCTGATGACATTCTGATATATCGACAGGGAAGAGACAGATGGGAGGGGAAGAACTATGACTTGCTGATGACATTCTGATATATCGACAGCGAAGAGACAGATGAGAAATCACCACACTGCAAAATGAACTCGATCGCATGTCTTCCTAGTGTGGAGTTATTGGTGCTTTGGTTAATCCCTTATAAAGCATCAGTTGCATGGTTCTCCCTTAACAATCATATCATTAAACACAGTTGGTACGAATGGAAGCTGATGAGGTGACCAGGGACAGGTTGATGATGTACCTAGGAGTCAAGTTTGTTTGCAGCCTATGTTTTAGGGACGTCAACCATGTGATAAGAAAATCCCACAAAGGATTAGCCACCTTGAAGGTCATGGCAGCTGCCAACGTTGAGCAGAGGCTACTTACCCTTCTGTTCCAGGGACTGGTCCTCGCACCAATCAAGTATACCCTAGCAATGCTTACTGTCAGTACGACGCAAATTGACAGGCTGGAGAAAATACAGAATGAAGCAATGTGCATTATTTTGGAGTGTACGAGGGACACCCCCTGTGTAGCAATGAGGTATCTTCTTGACTTTCCAACCATGGAAAGGTCTGGAGGGCATGAGTATACCTGAAGATAAGTACAGATAAAAAGCATCCATTGCACCAGGAGCTTAACACAGTGAAAAATGACAGACCAAAAAGAGGTAAATCATGGGTGGGCTGAGCAGAAGATGTCATCAAACAGGTCTGTGGACTTACTAATATCAACACTCATGAGAAGTGGATACCAGTGCCTATGTCATTCAGGGGCACATTCCTGTGTATTGTCACACTCGACAGGAAATATGGGGAGCAGAACTCAGTCGTGGTCAATGCAGAGGTCAACGGTCTCATCTGGGATAACACCAATGAGGAAGATGCAGTCATCTATACAGATAGATCTGTAATACATCACCAAAGGAGTACTTGGGCTTTTATAGCATGCTCTGCAGGCAGAGTATTCAAAGAAGACAGTGGTACATATTTTATGACCGCAAGTAGCATGACGATGGAGGTGATGGCAGTGACCAGGGCATTCATCAGGTTAGAGTCACAAGACTACACTCAAGCCTGCATACTAAGTGATTCAATGAGCGTGATAAGAAAAGTGGAAGCAGGCTTTGTATGCAGGCAATAGGGTAGAGTCATTGCAGATGTAAAAAATACGTAGAGTCACCTTTGTCTATGTCCCTGGACATGCGGAAGTATGGGGAATTGAGAGAGCAGACAGGTTAGCTATCTGTGCTGTCATTGAAGGCGGTCAACCAATGGATAGGGAGAATGTCATCAATGCCCTCCAAGATGTGGGAAGGGCACAGGACTTCAGCAAACATGAGTCCACTTCACTCCTTCAGATGAAAAAGATGGGAGTTAAGATGGGCACAGCCAGAAACTAGATACTTAATGGGTGTATAAGAGGACTTGTCAACCAACACAGAACTGGAGCCATCAGTCGCTACCAGACACTTTGAGACTTTCTGAGCACCTATGAACATGCAATGATGATGCCCTGCAAATAACTCAATAACTCAAAACATTTTTAGAGTGAAGGGAAGTAGATGCAAGACAACGTCTTCCATAAATGCCACAATATTTGTGGAACTATAACTAAAGTACCATTGGAAGAACAAAACAAACAACTGTGTACTACTTCTTTTCAACAGGAGACCAAGTAATGATCTTCAAATTGAGAATAGATCATTGAGGCTCAAATTACCAAATGTGCAGCTAGTTACAAGTTTGATATCCCTCTGTTGGGAAAACAGACAGTAGAACTCTGTGATGTTAACTCTTCAAGAGGAGCAGAGTGATGGCAAGGTGTGTTCTCTGAGCTTCTCAAGTGAGAAACTCTGTTGTAGTGAGAGAATCATGAGACAAACTATCTACTCTGTGATGATAACTCTTCAAGAGGAGCAGAGTGATGGCAAGGTGTGTTCTCTGAACTTCTCAAGTGAGAAACTCTGTTGTAATGAGAGAATCTTGAGACAAACTACCTACTCTTTGATGTGGGTTCTACAAGAGTCACTGAAGAAGAGAAATAAAATATGTCCTTTATTAATTGTTTGTTGTTTCTGAAATGATATAAAGTAGTGCATCTTTATTTATTTTTAATGTTTCCTTCTGAAGGTACAAGGCTTTACGTCCCAAAGGTAGCATTTCCTTGATTTTCTATCAGGACCCTGCCTGCAAAACAGCTTAGGAAAGATGGCTGCTCATAATATCTTTAGAGATTAAACCTTGTTTTTTTTTATTGTTTAATATAAATATTCAGAATATGTAACCAGGTTTTGTATACATTTCTTGAAGATTTCTGGTACATTTTTCTTGCCTTGGTGAAGAGATTTGTGTGTCAAACACTGAATATTGACTTGCTTCGATAGAGTTACAATCATAAATTCTACAAGTTTCTCTAATAAATAAAACATATTACACAAATTGAAAACTAAATAAAATATTTAACATCTGAGATGTATAATTATGTCAGCTTATTGTTGGATATAAGTTTGGCTGCTATAAAACTGACCAGTTTCCTTAAATGTTCTCTTTCTTTCTGGCACTCACCTGATGGGTACTAAAGAAATGATTAGTCCGCTTTGCTATCCACTCTTAAGAGGACATTAAGTGGGCCTAGGTGCATTGTGTTGTTGGTTTATTTGTGCCTTTCGGCCCAATTCATCCAACTTCAGCATGGCGTTCTTGAGTACAAGGTTGCCTTCCCTCTTTGATTCCTTACTCACTAGGCCAGGTTGGACTGGATAGTCTGCTTCACTGTGGGGAAGTGCTGCAAGGTTTTCATCAGCTTTATTTGCTGATCTTTATGCTGTGGGTTGCTAACTGCACTCAGCTCACTTGTTGGATGGACTTCATGGCCACAGTGCTTAAACATAAAAATTGTCTTCACACGTCAGCCGATGATCTAACTTATTGACACATTCATGTATGACTTTCCTCTAAACATTGTTTATATTTGAGATATTTAGCAATTATAATTTATGTGGAGTAATTTTTATTACTTCTATTTTACTGAATGCATGTCCCGTTTGAAGATATCTATTTTTATAATATATATTTTATATACAACATGTGTGTTCCTAAAAACAAAATTTACATTTGTCATTAAACAATTTTTGTAATATGGAGCAACAAATTAGATGTTTATTTAATACAACAGATTATTACTTTTATTATTGTAAAAATGGTATTACTTTTATAATTTGTTGTAAAAATGGTATTACTTTTATAATTTGTTGTAAAAGTGGTATTACTTTTATAATTTGTTGTAAAAGTGGTATTACTTTTATAATTTGTTGTAAAAATGTTGAAAGTGCTTGACTAGGCCATTTCACACATTTGTTATTTATTTATGGAATAAAGATATTAGAAAGAACTGTAAACATTTATATTGTCCCTGAGGAAAGTACCTACAATTCAAAACAGCAAATTATGTTGTTATTGGAGCTTTCTTGAGACATCTTGAGATGTTTTAAAACATTTTTTTTCATTTTTGCTGATGTTTCACTTGCCGTTTAAGGATTAGCTGTACAACAGCATGCAGACCAGTTTTTGTAAGTTCTCTTGTGAAAAAATTTGTTCATAAAATTCTTGTTATTTAATTATTATCTTGTTAATTATTATCTCGTGTACATTTGTGCAGTTAATGTCAGTACAATCATGAGAGCATTGCTGTATTTGTGAACTGGCTTCATGAAGTTGTGCTTATATTTTAAACATGTGCTCTGCTTGCTTCTTTTGTGATTAAACATAATTTTGTTTTTAAAAGTTGTGTATGATTATTTAAGAAGTATTCTATGATTATTTAAGAAAATCTTTATGATTCTGAAATATTGTATAATTTTTGTAAACATATTCTATGACTTTTTTTAGAAAATGAATATGATTATTCCAAAGAGTGCCTTTATTGAAGAATATCTTTATATTATTTCGGAAATGTTTCATTATTATTTCCAGAATCTTCTATAATTGTTTCAGAAATCTATGATTTTTGTCATAAATGTAAATTGCTATTTCAGGAATCTTTTTGAATAAATCTAGTAATTTATGATGTCTTTTGTTCAGGAGCATTCTATGATTAATTCATAAATTTATATATAAATATAACATTAAAAACAATAAAACATATATATAAATATGAATTTGAAGTGTGCCTTCATACAAAGTTATTTTAAAGAAAGTGTTTTTAAAATGTTCTATTTCTTCTTCTTCTTCTGCCTTTTTAGCTCCCAGTTGAGCATAGGTCTTTTCCAAGTCATTCTGTATTTTGCCATTCTTTTAAGATCATTCATTAAGATCATGTAGTGTGTGTCCTATCCAGCGCCATCATCTTCGCTGTATCTCTTTATCCACTGGTGTTTGACTGGTACATTTCCATAATTCTATGTTAGTGATTTTGTCCTGCCATTTCCATCCTTTTATCCTGCGTAAACATCCATTAATGGAAGTCTGTATCTTCGTGATTGTCAATTTTGTTGTTCTCCATGTTTCACAGCCATATAATAGGACCGCCTTAACATTTGAGTTGAAAATTTTTATTTTTGTATTTAACCTAATTTCTTTGGATTTACATATGTTTCCCAGTGCAATGAAAGCTCCTCTTGCTTTTGATATCCTTATTTTGGTATCATTTTCTGTTTCTCCCTCTTTATCTATATTACTGCCCAGATATATGTAAGATTGTACATCTAATAGAGGTAATTCTCCTAGTTTTATTTGGTTATTGCCAACTGTATTAATTCTCATAATGTTAGTCTTATCTCTATTAATCTTCAGTCCTAGCTGTTGTGATCTCTCATCAAGTATGTTCATTTTATTCTGCATCTGTTGATGGCTGTGTGATAGGAGAGCTATGTCATCAGCAAAGTCTAAATCATCAAGTTATTTGGTCAGTGACCACTGGATCCCATTTCTGTTGTTTTGAGTTATTTTCATAATCCAATCTATGGCCAGTAGAAAGAGAAATGGAGAAAGAAGGCATCCTTGCCTTACTCCCATTCTTATTTCAAATGCTTCTGTAATCTGTCCTTCATGCACCACACTACATTTTGTTCCTTCATACATTGTTTTTGTCAGGTTAATAAACTTTATGGGGATTCCGTAATGACTCAGCAACTTCCAAAGCATTATTCTGTCTAAACTATCAAATGCCTTTTCGTAATCTATGAATCCAATATAAAGTGTGCCTTCATACAAAGTTATTTTAAAGAAAGTGTTTTAAAATGTTCTATTTACTTCTTCCATAAGTTGTTCATTTTTGTTTTAAAATATTCGTAAAAAATTACAGCCATTAGTATGATAGCTAAAAGTGTATGCTTGTTATATTTGTATTAAAAAGAATGATTGGAAATTCTGTGTAAATATATTTCAAAGTTTATTGAGTTTATTTCAACCACAATAAAATATGATAACTTCATATATTTTTCATAATTATTTCATAAGCCTTCCATGGTTATTTTAAACTTTTATTTCTAGCACAGATGTTCCTCTCATTTCACAAACCTGTGCACAAACATATTTGTTTAATTTGATTAGTATTTTAAAGTATTTTGTTTCATGATTAAGTGCGATTATTTCATAAGCATTCTCTGAAATTCATCTTTGATTATTCATGTTATCATTATCAACTCTTGCCACATTAGAAGGCACAAATACAATATACAAAAAGTAAAAGGTTCCCTTCATGCCTTGCTAGGCATATGGGGAATATGGTGTTCTATCTATCTATTGACCTTTCGAGCCGTAGCTGGCCCATAGGGTGTATGTAGTTAATGAAACGTAGATACAGAATATGGTGTTAGTGACCATATTTTTCTATAACTACTGCACATATATAATAATGTTTATTGACTTTTTAATGTCTTCAGTAATAAATTGTAAAGTTATTGATACATTTGTTATCATATATTATATATTGACTAAATAAACACATATTAATCAAGAATTAGCTTTTTTAAAGTCTTTTTTCCTGTATTACGTCATCATGATATGCCTCACAAATAAGAATTATTTACTATTTGTGTTTTTTTTGTTTCTGCCTTCATCCAACTACTCTTTTTTCCTTATTCACAAATTAAAAGGTCATTCAATTGGTGTAGATGTTTTGTTTTGCTGCAATTTCTTTACTCTTTGGTCCAATGTATCCCACTTCAGTGTGGCATTTTTGGTTACTGGATTGCCTTTGATTTTCACTTGTTTGGCCAGACTTTTTAGTCCAAGCTCACCATGGAAAGATAAAGTAGGATCTTGATCTATTTTGATTCTCTGATTCAGGTTTTCAACTATAAGTCGCTGATCACTTTTACCCCAGATGTCTGTTGGGCATCTTGAGACCTCCTTTGCCATTGGTCTGTACACTGTACAGACTCCTGATCTTAATTAAAATGTTTTTACTGTTCCTTATCAACACTAACGGTAGGAAGCGTGTTGGCTAAGTAGATCGGAATCTGTCATTCTCCAAATAAGCTGAACACTTGTTTGAGTCACAGTAGGATATGAACTATCCATATCTCCTGACCTACATAGGGGAATCAGGGTGCTGTCTCTATGAACATCTGTATGACATCACTCGAGATGCAGGCACCCCACTACAACTCTATGGGCCAGCAGGGTAAGGCAGATTCCAAGTTACTGGCCTGTTGTCATGTTCTTCTGACAGCTGCAGCCAATTCACTTTAGAGAATTGTCTGATCATCCTTGTGGATTGCCTCACCCCATGGGGCATCAATGTATCCCTTTCTCACGGGTAATCTATTACCCCTCTCACTTCCTCTATCTTCCCCCATTCCTTCTTTCACTCCCAACTCCCTTCCAATTCCCCCTCTTTCTCCTTTCTTCCCTCCCCTGATCCTGTTTTGCCCCCCCCCCCTCCACACACACACACACACACACTCTGACGTGATCTCCCCAGGCGATATTCAGGGTCTATATTACATATCTGTAAGTACGTTGGCACCCTTCCACAGGAATCATGATCCCTATTTACCAACTTATATTTATAATAACAGTAGCACTGCTATTTGATGCCTGTTCTCCACTTACATTTATTATCCTATCAAAACATATTCTAGCACTTTATATTCCAGTTCAGTACACCACCTCACCACCCCCGCCCATTTTTTCAAAAGAGCTGCTTCACAATTGCTCATTTTCACTCCATATAAACACTTCCCTATCTCTAGTGATTACCTGTGTCACACTTGAATGCTTCTCACACTTTATTCTACTATCTTGTTATCTCATCTGACTTCTTGGCTAATCTCGTGATTGATTTACCACCCTCCCCCACCCCTCTTGCATCCCATTTGACTCACAGCCATCTACTCGCTGTGAGCTTTTGAATCCTGCCTCAATTAAGTCTTGCTTGAATTATATATATATATATTAGCTTACTAATGTTCACATATTATCTATTTTATCCTCCGATATGTAGCACATCTCTCTTTCATTTAATCATTTCATCTCTTATCCCTCTGTTAATTTCTCCTTGATTTACCTGTCCTCCTCATCCTAGGTGTAGTAGAGTTTATCTTTATTTCGTTGTTCATTTGTGTTGTTCTTGTTTTCTGAGGAAGGTTGCATGTAGATCGAAACATCAGTATTTTGTTATGTTCCTTGTTTTGTAAAGCTGTCACCATATCTTGTAGGAGTATATGTTACACCCCACTACTTGCTCATGAAAAAGATGGATTGTTGGAATATTAGGAATACTAGGAAACACAACAGCAACAGAGGCCAGCAGAAGAGAAAAAGACTACAAATTATATCTCCACTCGATGCTGAAAGGCAGATGAGAAAAGAAAGAAGAAGAATGCTGAAAGTAAGCCTTCTTTTTTGCATTAGC
The DNA here is from genome assembly GCA_032433765.1 of Megaustenia siamemsis. Lineage (NCBI taxonomy): Eukaryota > Metazoa > Mollusca > Gastropoda > Stylommatophora > Ariophantidae > Megaustenia > Megaustenia siamemsis. The sequence goes on from JAVIAB010000050.1 coordinate 6,260,483, forward strand.
CTCTTTCAGAGCATCCTCATTACCCTTTTTAGTTAACATGGTATTGTTAACATTCTTCTGAAAAAGTAAATTCCCGTGGCCTTCAATGATTGTCTTGTCTGCCGTACTTTGGAACTCACCTCTATATGTCAAGACTTGCTCTACATTACACTGAAGAATTCTCCTTACTTCAATGTTTGTCTGTTGTACGTTAGGACTCACCTCCATATGCCAAGACCAGCTCTACATTACACTGAAGAATTGTCCTTATTTCAATGATTGTCTGATGTACGTTAAGACTCACCTCCAAATGTCAAGACTAGCTCTACATTACACTGAAGATTTCTTATTTCATGGCAAAAATGGGTTACATAAAATCGATCTCCTTTGAACAGATTAGAGTCTTTGTTTAAGGGATTCTGCTTCAACTTTGTTATATGTCTCTACCTTTGATAACTTAAGTTACCTGTTCCATTGGAGGCAGACAGAGATTAGATGGACATACAACACTAGAAAAAAAACCTTGCAAGACTCCAAGACTGGAGACATATAGAACAACAAGGGGAACATCTATTGACCTTTCGAGCCATAGCCGGCCAGTAGGGCATAGACCCAGATACTCTTTCTTTATCTAAATTTTTATTTTAACAGTTTTCAATCCTTGTAGAAATCTTTTATCAAATCTCACCATTCGTCTCTGTTCTGTGCAAGCATTTCTATCTCATTACGGGAGCCGATTCCTGCTGCTCTTGCCTCTCTGATCAATGTTTTTCTCAGTGTCTCTCTGAGTCGGCCTCTTTTCCTCTTACCTGTTGTTTCCCACATGAAGGCTTGCATTGTTATTCAGTTATTTCTCCTCATCACATGTCCAACATATGACCATCATCTTTCTTGATTACTGAATATATCAGTGGTTTTTAGTAAGCGTAATTAGAAGGAACATCAAAATCAGTTACAGTAACACCGGGAAAGATTCAGAATAAAATCAATACTGAATTAGATAAGCAACAATTTGGATTCAGGAAAAACAGTGGGACAAAAGAAGCCATATTCAGCATGAGAACATTGATTGAAAAGTACACAGAAGTAAACAAACCAATATATGCCTGCTTTATAGACTACACCAAAGCTTTCGATAGAATACACCATAACCAACTCATAGACTGCCTAAAGGATATAAATCTAGACGACACGGACATACAACTAATATGTAATTTGTACTGGGAGCAAACAGCAATAATAAAATATAACAAGGAGAACTCTACACCCATGGACATAAAAAGAGGAGTAAGACAAGGATGCATCCTATCACCAAGCTTGTTCAACCTATACACTGAGCAAATCTTTAAAGACATCACTGAGATGCCAAGCCTAAACATTAATGGAAAGATAATCAATAACCTAAGATATGCTGATGATACTGTTCTACTAGCAGAAAATCCTAAAGACCTACAACAATTGCTTAATGTGATAAACATAACAAGCAAAAAATATGGACTAGAAATGAATATCAAAAAGACTAAAACTATGATCATAAACAAAGAAAATTCTCAAGACCTACAATTAAATATCACAGTTGAGGGAATACATCTGGAGACAGTCCAGAGCTACAACTACCTGGGACATACTATAACCAATGATGGAAAATGCAAAACTGAAATAAACAAAAGAATAGGTATGGCAAAAAGTAATTTTAATGCCATGAAAAATATACTAACAACAAAACAAATATCAGCAGGGCTGAAACTAAAAATGGCAAAATATTACGTCTTCTCAATATTCCTGTATGGTGCAGAAACATGGACATTAGAGAAGAAAACAAAACAGAAAATTGAAGCCTTTGAAATGTGGATTTATAGAAGAATAGGTAGAATTTGATGGAAAGAAAAGAAAACAAACGATGAAGTTTTAAAACGACTGAAAATAAAAAAGAGAACTACTAAATACAATTAAGACAAGACAAATGAAATTTTTCTATCTATCTGTCTATTGACCTTTCGAGCCGTAGCCATCCCATAGGGCATAGACTAAGATACCTTCTCTTATCTGAATTTTTGTTCTAGCAGTTTTCAACTCTTTTACAGATATTTTATCAAATCTCGTCATTTGTCTCTGTTCGGTGCAAGCAGCTCCATCTCATTGAGGGAGCCGAATCCTGCTGCTCTTGCCTCTCTCATCAATGTTCTTCTCAGTGTCTCTCTGGGTCTTCCTCTTTTTCTCTTACCTGTTGTTTCCCATATGAGGGCTTGCTTTGCTATTCGGTTATTATCTCTTCTCATCACATGTCCAACATATGACCATCGTCTTTTCTTTATTACTGAAGATATAAAAGGAAATTTTTGGGGCATGTTAAAAGACACAACAGCCTACTAAAAGTAATATTGGAAGGGAAAATACAAGGTAAAAGAGGCAGACCAAGACTAACATGGACGAGTAACATCAAAAGATGGACAAGTCAATCTATGACAGCCTGCACCATCAAAGCAAGAAACAGAGTAGAATGGCGATCCATGGTAGCCAACCTTCGTTGCGGAGAAGGCACTCGATGATGCTGATGAACACCTGGAGTAAGACAAGGGTGTGTATGGTCACCACTCTTGTTTATCACTTACATCAACAAAATATGCAAGATTGCCAAATCACAAAGAGAAAATATAAATGGACTAATTTTTTACCGACGACCAGGCACTAATAGCTTTCAAAGAAACAGCTTAAACATTGTTCTTGAATAAAGAATGCAAAAATGGTAACATGAAAATAAGCACTGAAAAAAAAACAGAAGTTATATCAAAAGGAAGACAACTTAACACGTCAAACATAGCTATATAACACCAAGTTATAAAATAAGTAACAAACTTTAAACCTCAGAGAAAAAACATTCTCTGAAAATGATAAAATCAATAAAGAATTAGACATCCTGTTCAACAAGGCAAACCAAATATCTTCTGTACTTCAACACAAAAGGGAGCCGCGATAACTCAGTTGTTAGTGAACTGGACTACAAAAGACAAGAGGTAGGGTTCGATCCCAACCGACGGCTTCCAGGTTCACCCAGCCTTTAATGGGTACCGGATTTTTTTCTGGGAAAGTAAAGCGGCACGGGCGTAATACCGACCACATTACCCCAAAAATCATGTGCTGAAGTGCTGTAAAATTTATGGTCACTAACACCATATTCCCTATACGCTACTTGGCGTGACGGGGGTACTTTACTTTTTTTTTTTTTACTTCAACACAAAACAATACCAATTACCATAAAGAAACATCTTATACAGAGTAGGCCTATAATCATTGCCACAATGAGCTATCAATGCCAAACAAGGTCACCTACTACTAAGCAAAAAAGAAAGCTTATCACCACAAAGTAGAGATGATATGTCTGAGAAAAGCGTCTGGAGTGACCAGAAGAGACAGAATAAGAAATGATATTATAAGAGAAGGAGTGGGCATTGAAAAAAAAAAAAACTAAACTGTCTTTACGGCATTTTTTCATTACGGTCTGTCGAAAGTAGGGGACTTATAGAATCGTACCTGTCTAAGCTGCAATAAAAGAAACAACAAATAAAATGGTTTGCCCATCAAGAAAGAACGAATTGTGATTACTTATCATGTAAAGCATATATTAAAAGAGGGGAAGGGAAAAAAGCAAGAGGGAGACCCAAAGTAAGATGGCAGACAACATCAAAGACACGGTACAACATCAATTGCCAAAAGCTGAAGCAGTCTGCAGGGCGAGAAACAGAACATTGTATCTCCCTGGACACCTGAACTGGTATAAGGGAAAGCGAAGCAGCAGAAGAAAGTTGTCTAATAATTTGCTTTACTGTGTACACTGGACACATACCCGAAGATCTACTAAAATCTATCTTTGTAGCCATACCGAAGAAGTCAGGCGCCACTGATTGTGAAGACCATCACACTATTAGTCTCATGAGCCATATGACGAAAATATTACTAAGAATCATCATGAGACGTGTAAGGAACAAAATAAAACCAGAAATAAGTGAGGAACAATGTGGATTTGTGAGAGGAAAGGGCATGAATAATGCAATATACATCTTAAGAACATTGATAGAAAGATCTATAGAGGTAAAGAAAGATCTATATATGTGCTTTATAGACTACACGAAAGCATTTGACAAAGTAAAGCATGTGGAAATAATAAATATGCTGGAGAAATTAAACATTGATGGCAAGGATCTGTGAATCATCATAAACATGTACTGGCAACAAACAGCAGCTATACGAATTAACAACCAAACAGGACAATTTCAATTTATAAAACAAGGAGTCAGACAAGTCTGTGTTCTGTCGCCGGATTTGTTTTCACTTTACAGCAAACATATTATGAGATCAATAGTAGACAAAAAAGGAATTGAAGTCAACGGTCACAACATAAATAATTTACGATATGTGGATGACACAGTCTTAATAGCAGAGACAGAGAATGAGCTACAAGAAATGATAGATATAATAGTAAAAGAAAGCAACAAGAAAGGTCTCAGTCTGAATAGTAAGAAAACACAAGTAATGGTTATATCGAAGAAACAATCATCACCATCATAAAAATAAACAAGACAAATCTGAAACAAGTGCAACGTTTTACTTGGGCACAGTGATAACATCAGATGGAAGATGCAACACAGAAATAAAAAGCAGAATAGCTCAGGCCAAAATAGCATTTCAGAAAATGAAAAATATCTTATGGAACAAATCTATGTCAATAGAAATGAGAAATAGAGTTCATCGATGCTATATAGAACCAATTCTGACATATGGAAGCGAAGCATGGACAATAGACAAACAAATGAAAAGACGATCAGAGGCCACAGAGATGAGATTTCTCAGAAGAACATTGAAAGTTCCCTGGACAGCTAAAAAGACCAATGAGAAAGTTCTCAAAGAGGCCAACACAAAAAGGGAGCTCTTAAAAAAAATATCAGAAAGAAACAATCAACATTTTTTGGGCACATTATGAGAAGAGGAAAGTTGGAATACTTGGTTACAACTGGCAAAATAAAAGGAAAGAGAGATCGCGGACGACAAAGAGAGAAAATACTGGATAGCTTGGTGCCATGGCATGGAAAACAGTCAACAACAGAACTCATACGATGCACTGTAGATAGAAGATTGTGGAGGGACATGATCGCCTACGCCAACCGGTACGGCACATGATAATGACTGTGTACATCTGGATATCGTTCACTGAAACACAAGGGACTTCACTCTCAGCACATGCCCACAAGACGACTGATGGTGGATGTTTCACTTCAAGATTCTTCTAACTACAGTCCACCATTAATTAGTAAAGTAAATCTGTCAGCAGTTGTATTTTAACTGTGATACAATTTCCGATTTGGCAAATTCATGTCGGTCGAAGAACTTCGGGCCGAACTCGCGAAAAAGGAGGAGGAAATTGAAAGGCTCAAACGATATTTAAATTTGCAGCAGGAACAGGTACGACGGCGATCTGGTGTACAAGTAATTCAGTTACTCATCTGTGTTACTCAATCTCAAAGTTACTGCTGTTGTCAACTGAACCGTGGCGTAGTCCCGTAGTGTAGTTATTTAGTAATGATTACTGTAATGTAATCACTAAGTCTAAGTAAATCAGACTAATCTTCTCTATTCTCTATAGTTGGCTAACTCTATCTACTCTACTCACACTCACATCACACTCACACTGACTTACACTGTAAGTTACAGTGACTGGACTCATGTCACGGTTAACAGTTTAACCTGGTACCTAATATTTTCTACTACTAATAAGTTAAGGGAGGTCAGGCAGAATAAATGCACAACAATGCGAAGCTGCAGTAAAGCTGATTGTAAAGGAGAAATGGAAAAAAAAAAAATGGTATGGTTAAAGCTTTACCTAATTAATGAACAACACAAATTTGAATGTATTTTCGGCTCAAAAAGCCCTCAGCAGGAACAACACACACACACACAGATATGTAAGTAAATAAAATTAGCTCTACATTAGCTAACTAATAATGAAGTATCTAAAACAAAACAATCTCCAGCTAGAATGAAAAATAAAAATGTCTTCCCTGCCAAATGTGCTGAGGCCAGAAGGAAAATGAATACTGGCTAGCCCGCGCAAGATACACAATGTAGTAGACTAGCTAATGGGAAGGCCAAAACATGGGTGTAAGGATTCTAAAAATATATGGGGGGGGGGAGGGATGTTGTTATGGTTACCTCAAATATAATGCCACAGGCAATATCTGTACTCATCGACTTATATACAACCGTGCAAGAACAGACAGACCTATATTACATATATATGTATATTGTGAGAACACCAGACCCAAGGGTCAACCACGAAAAAGATGGATTGATGGAATATTAGAAGCACTAGGAAACATAACAGCAGCAGAGGCGAACAGAAGAGCAAAAGACTGCAAATTATATCTCCCCTTGACGCTGAAAGGCAGACAAAGAAGGAAAGAAAAAGAAGATACATATATATATATATATATATAATATGTATATATACACACAAATTGCTACACCAATATGTGTGCATACACATGCATGTAAAAAAGTGCACATACAGCATACATACCCGAAGTGTCCAAATCTAAGTCTGTGTGCGTACACAAAGCACAAAGAATAGACCAGAAGAATACAGGGTACCTGAAAGGAGGAAAGAGTGAGATGTCTCAGAGTGGGTTTCACTAAGAACATGTAAAAGGTAAAGCACTGTGTAGTGCAGGTGGAAAGGGTAAAGCCTTGCACAAAATAAAGCAGCCCAGACAAAAAAGATATAGGAGACCAGGGAATAGGCAAATAATTGCGATGCTGCGGAGGAGACCACCAGAGTGTCACAGTGTGATCTTGTAGAGGAGAGCTGTGAATAACATAACATATGCATATATTAATGTGCTCATACATGAGCAAAAGAGTAGAATATGCAATAGGGAAGGAGCAGCCACCAGGAAACTCTGTATGAGTGTGATACATTCATACCTCATGGGGTCAGTGAGCCCAATTGAACTATAAGGTGATTCTCCAAGGCGAATTGGCTGTGGTCACCTGAGTGACAAAGAACAATGCCAGTGGCATGGATGTTATTTTTTGCCCATGTGGTCTAAGGAATTGAAATGGAATGCCACTAGTGTGCCAGTATTCTATTGAACATCTCAAAGGTGTTCACAAAATCTTTCCGTCATACGTCTCCCAGATTCGCCAATATAAGTTATGTGATATCGTTGGCATATGATGAATGAAAAAGGAAGAAGATAGTATTTTGTACCATGGTTTATGGGAAAGTAAAGTACCCCCGTCACGCCAAGTGGCGTATAGGGAAATATGGTGTTAGTGACCCTATATTTTACAGACCTTCAGCACATGATTTTTGGGGTAATGTGGTCGGTATTACGCCCGTGCTGTTTTACTTTTCCAGAAAAAATCCGGTACCCATTTAAGGCTGGGTGAACCCGGAAGCCGTCGGTTGGGATCAAACCCTACCCCTTGTAGTCCAGTTCACTAACCACTGAGCTATCGCGGCTCCCACTCAGTGGTCAGTGTTAGTGATAATTAGGAAGGTTGGGTGGGGGGGGGGGGAGAGAAGAGAAGATGTTTGCCTATGGCAAACTCTTGAATTAAAAAAAATGTATTTTGAGATGGTAATTTTTATGACAATATTGTAATCTAGGGTTACAAAAATAACTGACTGACTACAAATAATTTCATGGTGTCACATATCCCACTGAGTAATGTAACACAATTTGTCATCTTCTACAGAAAAACAATGTCAAGATTGAGCTCTTCACAGCACCAGAAATTAATGAAAGAGAGAAAAAATCCGCACATCTCACAAATGCTGATATTTCACGTTACAGTCGGCAGCTGATTCTTCCAGAGTTTGGTGTGAAAGGTAAACCTTTAAATATTCTAGTAAAATGTTGAACTCACAGTGCAGAAAGAATCAAGAACCTTCTGTTATCTTCTTTAATGTTGCATCATGTTATTGAATTATCGTGTGTCTTGTTTACTATATTGTTGCAATCAGTGCTCCAGTCACCATATTTTGTTACAATCAGTGCTCCAGTCACCATATTTTGTTGCAATCAGTGCTCCAGTCACCATATTTTGTTGCAATCAGTGCTCCAGTCACCATATTTTGTTGCAATCAGTGCTCCAGTCACCATATTTTGTTACAATCAGTGCTCCAGTCACCATATTTTGTTACAATCAGTGCTCCAGTTACCATATTTTGTTGCAATCAGTGCTCCAGTCACCATATTTTGTTGCAATCAGTGCTCCAGTCACCATATTTTGTTGCAATCAGTGCTCCAGTTACCATATTTTGGTACAGTCATTGTCCCAGTTGTTATATTTTGTTACAGTCACTGTCCCAGTTGTTATATTTTGTTTCAATTAATGTCACAACCTCCATGATAATTACTTGACGAAAACATGTTGCATTCCCCGATACCTTTGCATGCCAGGGCAACATGTCCTCAATGTAAAATATTATTGCGTAGTAAACACATCTGAGTATTTTCAATATTATTATGTAGTATACACATCTGAGTATTTTCAATGTTATTATGTAGTACACACATCTGAGTATTTTCAATATCATTATGTAGTAAACACATCTGAGTATTTTCAATATTATTATGTAGTACACACATCTGAGTATTTTCAATATTATTATGTAGTACACACATCTGAGTATTTTCAATACTATTATGTAGTACACACATCTGAGTATTTTCAATACTATTATGTAGTACACACATCTGAGTATTTTCAATATTATTATGTAGTACACACATCTGAGTATTTTCAATATTATTATGTAGTACACACATCTGAGTATTTTCAATATTATTATGTAGTACACACATCTGAGTATTTTCAATATTATTATGTAGTACACACATCTGAGTATTTTCAATATTATTATGTAGTACACACATCTGAGTATTTTCAATATTATGAGTTGTTAAAGATGTTTATATTTAAAGGACAGATCAAGTTGATGAATTCATCAGTCCTGATTGTGGGTGCTGGTGGTCTGGGATGCCCAGCTGCAATTTATCTTGTTGCTGCAGGAATAGGCAAGTTACAAATTACTAATGAGTATCACTGTTACAAATTACTAATGAGTATCACTGTTACAAATTACTAATGAGTATCACTGTTACAAATTACTAATGAGTATCACTGTTAAACATTACTAATGAGTATCACTGTTACAAATTACTAATGAGTATCACTGTTACAAATTACTGATGAGTATCACTGTTACAAATTACTGATGAGTATCACTGTTACAAATTACTATTGAGTATCACTGTTACAAATTACTAATGAGTATCACTGTTACAAATTACTAATGAGCATCACTGCACTTTGGGAAAACTCAAAGGTGTTTAAGTTTTAGTGAACAGATAGTTTAGATAAGCTCATTCATGATTACTGTAGTTTCTTCTTCTGCTGCATTCAGTTGATGACTGCTCTTCTTTGTCATCTGCCCTGAAAAGTCTGTCAGTGGGTGTATATACATTGCATCACTAGATTACAGCAAGCTGTAGTATCTGCACTCGTTTGGCCTGAAAAGTCTGTCAGTGGGTATATATACATTGCATCACTAGATTACAGCAAGCTGTAGTATCTGCACTCGTTTGGCCTGAAAAGTCTGTTAGTGGGTATATATACATTGCATCACTAGATTACAGCAAGCTGTAGTATCTGCACTCGTTTGGCCTGAAAAGTCTGTCAGTGGGTGTATATACATTGCATCACTAGATTACAGCAAGCTGTAGTATCTGCACTCGTTTGGCCTGAAAATCCGTCTTTAGGAAGGAATTCTTGGGGACCAGATTGCCTTCTCTCCCCAATCTCTGCTCACATGGCCAGACTGGTTAGTTTGTTTACAGAGACACTGCTAGGAGGTGTAGCAGGATCTGGATCAGCTCTGTTGTTTGACAGTCCTGACACATGCAGTCAGCTTTGAGTCACTGACAGATTTTAGCGTAGGTTTTGTTGGGTGTCTTAGCCCCTATTGTAACTTCTAACAATTGTTCTAACAAGGTGGTCACCTTAGGTAACTTCAGACTGTGGACCAGCACCTCTAGCATGGCTGTGCATTATTACAAGAACCTCAGTGACCTACTTATAGCTCGTTTCAAAACATTTGCCCAACTTCAAAACGCTATTACTCTCTAACCGTTTGTTAAATACTTTTGAAATTTTCCAAATGTTATTAGAATGCAAAAGACCCTTTAAATGTATATTTAACAAATATCTTGCAGCTGCAGTTTTCTTAAAGCGGCGATATTTCTTTGATGTTTGTCAAAATTGTAAATTGTGAAGCCCTAAAGAATAGAAATTACCGTAGTTGCTGGTCTACGATTAATTTTCACTAGGTAAAGGCGTGGCCGTAATGGGGAAATAACTGAATAAGGAAAAACACCAGGAGAATTATTGTCTGCTCAGTTCGAGGACGGACGATAATAATATCAAGGTATACCTGTATGTCCAATTTTCATAGTTGTGTGGTCCTAAAAAGGACCGTTTGTTGAAATAATTTAAGGTAATATAGGGGCCAACATTGTGGGGGCTATATACTTTCATTCTGAATCAGACGAGTCTAAAAGATTAATAACTGTTTGGGGTTGAACATTCCACAAACCATCATTTTTCCAATATTCCTCTTCCTGTTTTAAGACGTGGTCTTCACATTTAGCCCAATAATCTTTGTCTATATTTAATAAAGCGAGATTAGCAAGAGTCTTTACATTGCATATTTTGAATGTTGTATTTTCATCTGCCACTTGTCCTTTTAATTTTGCCCAGATTAGTTCTATTGGATTTAAATGAGCATGGTAAGGTGGCAGCCTCAAACTTATATGACCATGCTCTTGGATAATCTTATCTATTTGAAAAATCTTTGTCCTCTGTTTTGCTTTACTAGAGATAGTAATTCAGGTTTTAAGTACATGTTATTAAATTGTATGTGCTCCTTTGTGAGCCATATCTTAATAGCATCTTTTGTACTGGATGAAGTCGGGACTTTATCTTCAAGTGCAACAATGTTGTGGTACGCTGCATTGTCCATTATTAGGCAAGATGGTCGATCTAGTGCTGGGAGAACAGAATTTTCAATCCAATGTCTAAATATGTGACCATTCATCTCAGAGTGATAATCTCGATTGTCTATGGATTTTGAAAGAAAAATGAGCTCTGCATTCTGTATTAGTCCATGTTGTCGACTACCTGCATGAGCAATTATCAAGCGCTGTCCTTTGCTGCTAGGTATTAATCTCTTAATCTTTCCATCTGATGACTGCCATTCCCTTTGGTTAGTGTGGTGAGCATTGATCCATGTTTCATCCAAGTACACAATATCATAACCTTGCTTGCGCACCTCTTTTACTTCACGTAAGTACTTGCTTCTCATGACTACTATATGTGGCTTCTCACAGATGATGTTTTGTCCATTGGAATACTTTCTGAATGTAAAGCCTGCAGCTCTCACATTCCTCCATAATGTAAACTTTGATATTTCAATACTGTTGTTCTTTTTCAGCGAAATTTTTAATTTTCTTATTGTAACAGTTTCATTCATACCCAACATTTTTCGAATTTCACTTCTAATAAGTTCACTGTCGAAATTATCCAACATTTTTGCTCTTCCTTGTGATTTTGCATATTTTGAACATTGACGGTCACGTGCTTGAATCCAGCGATTAAATGACCGTTTAGATAAATCCAAAATGTGTCTTGTCCTATTCTCAGGGTTTTCTAAAGAATGAAATAATCTTCCTCGTTTAGCCTCTTTGCAAAAATAGTCATACATTTTTATTGCGATGTTTTGTAAACTGCAGAATTTCATTTTAAGACTCATGATAAATGTTACCGTTCCACGTCTATACCTATGCATGAACGGAAATGGAACACACAATGCCTCGTGTTTTCTACAAGTGTCTAATTGTGTCAGACAACTCACGGGGAAAGCGTGGAAATACGTCAATTCTACAGTGTATAGATTTGTACTCGCTATTTTTAGTTTAAAATACTGTAAACATTAAGTTTTGACTACATCAATGGGTCGTTATAAATTTATATAAATCAAATAAGCAACAATAATAACCAAATGTTTTTTTTAATGAAATTAATTCCCTGTTGGGTTCTAATCATTATAACTTTACATGCAAATTTTGAAAAAATTACAAAAAGAGATTAAAAAGATATCGATTTTAAAAGTTGGGCAAATGATTTGAAACGAGCTATACACACTTGCAACTCCTAGTGAGACAAATTCTGAGCCATTTAATTAGTTCTTGTTGACATGATCTTTAGCTACTAGAAAAAGCTATGAACCAAAATGAAACATAGAAATTGACATCAGATCCTCAACAGAAAAGAGCAGCAAAGAAGACCTACATTCTTGAAGATACATTAATTTTTTATGAACCAAATGTTTATCTTCTAGTGCTTTTTTTCTCATTTGCATATTTTCTAACTTTGTGCATGCCCACATATGTACACACACTTACCTTTCTGTTGATCAGTTCATGATATTAATGATAAAACATGATATCCTTAGCTTCTTCAAAAAAATAAAAAAGCAACAGAAAGTTAGTATTTTAATGAATTTTTAAAAATGACTTAACTAAATTACTAACAGATAAGCAGAAGATATTTTAGTTTTTGTGTAGTTTATTTGAATCTGTTTTATGTTCAATGTTGTCATCAGCTCTATCCTCACACATTCACAGTGCTAAGGTCTACTATAGCGTATATTACAAGACAAAACATCTAAGAATCTGATAACTTTATTAGCAGATTAACTAACTTGATCACACGTCTATGGAGTGGCAAAAAGTAAAATGATTAATAAAAAAATTTTTTTTCAATTTATGGATTGATCACTCAGTTATAAATAAAAGTACCACATTCAATTTGCAGACAGGTGTCTTCATCAATTACATTACTTAGGGGACTGAGTAATCTAGAGGTAAGACATCAGCCTTCAGGAGGGGAAGGTCCTGGGTTCAAATCTCCACCACAGGCAGTGAGAATTCTTCACTTCAAATCAGTGGTTTCTTTGTGAATTTACCCATCCAAGGTCTGTGGGTAGTGAGATCCTAGCTCTCTCAGATAATTGTGACAAACAGGAAGCCCCATGTGGACTTGCAAACATTGAAGAACCTTTGGCAGTTAAAAGTTGAAAAGATTAGGTCAAAAATGTCCCCTGCCCAGGCAAAAAATTGCTCAGCAAAATCTACTCATGCCAAAGACATATGTGTCAAGCCTAAAGTTGCAGATACTGCAGCTATGTCATAAATTAACAACACAACACATCTTTAGTTATGTCATAAACTAACAACACAACACATCTTTAGCTATGTCATAAACTAACAACACAACACATCTTTAGCTATGTCATAAACTAACAACACAACACATCTTTAGCTATGTCATAAACTAACAAACAACACATCTTTAGCTATGTCATAAATAACAACACAACACATTTAGCTATGTCATAAACTAACAACACAACACATCTTTAGCTATGTCATAAACTAACAAAACAACACATCTTTAGCTATATCATAAACTAACAACACAACACATCTTTAGCTATGTCATAAACTAACAAAACAACACATCTTTAGCTTAGTCATAAACTAACAACACAACACATCTTTAGCTTAGTCATAAACTAACAACACAACACATCTTTAGCTATCATAAACTAACAAACAACACATCTTTAGCAATGTCATAAACTAACAACACAACACATCCATGCCCACTTGATGGCTGTACACTAAGAAGACCACATTGTTTGATATATTGTTATTTTGAATTTGTGTAACTTTTTTTATTCTAGTTTTTTTTAAAAGCCCTGTATTTTTTTTTTTACATGTTTTTTGCTTGTCAAATGTTAGATCTTGTGTTTTTTTAAAATGTTGAATGTTATTTTCTGACATCATTGTTTTCTTGTGTTAAAAAGGGAAGCTTGGAGTGGTAGACTATGATGAGGTTGAGCTAAGCAACCTGCACAGACAAATCCTGCACACGACAGACCGTGTGGGTATCCCCAAGTCTCTTTCTGTGACACAATCATGCTCCAGGTGAGGATTTGTTTCATTTATCTCTTCTTGAATCATGCTCCAGGTGAGGATTTGTTTCATTTATTTCTTCCTGAATCATGCTCCAGGTGAGGATTTCTTTCATTTATCTCTTCTTGAATCATGCTCCAGGTGAGGATTTGTTTCATTTATTTCTTCCTGAATCGTGCTCCAGGTGAGGATTTCTTTCATTTATCTCTTCCTGAATCATGCTCCAGGTGAGGATCTCTTTCATTTATCTCTTCTTGAATCATGCTCCAGGTGAGGATTTGTTTCATTTATTTCTTCTTGAATCATGCTCCAGGTGAGGATCTCTTTCATTTATCTCTTCTTGAATCATGCTCCAGGTGAGGATTTGTTTCATTTATCTCTTCTTGAATCATGCTCCAGGTGAGGATTTGTTTCATTTATCTCTTCTTGAATCATGCTCCAGGTGAGGATCTCTTTCATTTATCTCTTCTTGAATCATGCTCCAGGTGAGGATTTCTTTCATTTATCTCTTCTTGAATCATGCTCCAGGTGAGGATTTCTTTCATTTATCTCTTCCTGAATCATGCTCCAGGTGAGGATTTCTTTCATTTATCTCTTCTTGAATCATGCTCCAGGTGAGGATTTCTTTCATTTATCTCTTCTTGAATCATGCTCCAGGTGAGGATTTGTTTCATTTATCTCTTCTTGAATCATGCTCCAGATGAGGATTTGTTTCATTTATCTCTTCTTGAATCATGCTCCAGATGAGGATTTGTTTCATTTATCTCTTCTTGAATCATTTCAATTCTAATTTTGTTTATTTTTAGTTTGTGTGGGTGGGTGGGACAATCTCTTCACCAGGATGTTTAAAGATCTCTATTTATTTCAGCATTTGAACTGTCACTGAAATGAAATGTATTATATGCATGACAAGAAACAACCTGAGATATAAGATCAAAAGTGAAGTATAATTTTAAAAAAAATATCTAGTAATAATGCCCACTGTTGATACATAAAGACACATTAGATAAAACAGTTGTGTCACCTGTCAAGATAGAAAGAATAAATATGATATAAGTTATCAAATGCTATGAGAATACTAGATCATAAGGCCAAGCACAAAAATGATGAATTAATTGAATATTGGAGATGCTAGGAAATAAAGCAATTGGAGAATACAACAGAAGAGCTAAAGTCACAAACTATATCTCCCCTTAATGCTGAAAGGGAAGAGAGGAAGGAAAGATGTAGATTAACTTGAAAACTCAAGGTCTACATTTTATCCTCAGTTTATGCAAGGATTAGGCACTTGATTCCACCTACCCTTGCACAGAAAAACAGACTGGTTACTTCACATGAGACATGAAATATTTACCTTGAAATGTTGGGTTGGCATCTGTGCAACCCCTAAAACATGGTGTGTTATTAGTGTCATGAACAATTACTATTTGCAGGCTTAACCCAAGTGTTGAATATGTGCCCTACCATTTACAGTTGAATAGCTCCAATGCCCTGGATGTTATTAGGCAGTAAGTACACATTGTTCAGTGCTTGTTCATTTTGTCATTTGTACTTGCCCTGAAGAAACATTCTTATCAGCTAATTCTGACTATTTTATTACAGACAATATAGAAAATATAAAAATGTGTGATTGCTTGATATAATTATAAATAAAACATTCAGTTATATTTTGTGCATTTTATTTTATTTTATTTTAATATTTTTTTTAACTTGCTCTTTTTTTGTGTTTCCACTCAGCCATCAACACTTGGGAGTAGAATTTTCTTGAAATATAGAAGAAATTTATTGCCTGTGACAGTTGAATTATACATACAAATATACATAAACCTTAGGGTAGTTTCACATTTGTTGAATATTTTAAGAAAATACTATACAAGATGTCATGTGTTAAATAAATCAATGAATTTGCCAAGAATATGTTTTGCTTTAGTTCTCTTTAGCTGCATGTCATAAACAGAAGTCTTTTTGTTCTTCAGCCACTTGATGGCTGTAATAACTTGTGTGAGTTCCGTATTTATGTGAAGATACAAATTAGTTTTTGGAACATTTGTTGGATACGGTGATGTTTTCTTCTAGAGTGATTGAGGGAGATTACAAATGTTAGCAAGTGAAGAACAATTTGATAGCAAGAATTGTTATGTGATATGTTTGTTATTTGCAGGTATGATATTGTAATTGATGCCACTGATAATGTTGCCACTCGATACCTTCTTAATGATGCATGTGTTCTAGCACAGAAACCACTTGTGTCAGGAAGTGCCCTTCGATTTGAAGGCCAGGTAAAAATGTCCACATTTTTGTTCCATCCGGTGGCATAAATTTGCCATCGTAGTGAGAACTCTGTAACAGTAGTAGCCCAGTGTCTTCAGTTTCTTTATGTTTGTGTCTGTCTGGTTCCAACCCTTTGACCTGTCTAGCCTAATGTGGTGATCATGCTTGTAGCATTGTTACCACCACCATAGGTTTAGGAGTTATGGGGGACACATATTCTTGTCTAGCCTAATAGGTTGGTCATTATTGTAGCATTGCTACCACCACCATAGGTGTAGGAGTTATGGGGGACACATATTCTTGTCTAGGCTAATGGGGTGATCATTCTTGTAGCATTGCTACCACCACCATAGGTGTAGGAGTTATGGGGGACACATATTCTTATCTAGCCTAATGGGGTGGTCATTATTGTAGCACTGCTACCACCATAGGTGTAGGAGCTATGGGGGACACATATTCTTATCTAGCCTAATGGGGTGGTCATTATTGTAGCACTGCTACCACCATAGGTGTAGGAGCTATGGGGGACACATATTCTTGTCTAGCCTAATGGGGTGGTCATTATTGTAGCACTACCACCACCATAGGTGTAGGAGTTATGGGGGACACATATTCTTCTCTGCTACTACAACATTGGGGAAGCAAATTTGTACACCTTCACTGTTGGTAAAGTTTTAAATCAGTTAACTTCACTTCATAATAAAACATCTACTGAGTTATACACCTCACTTCATAGTAAAACATCTACAGAGTTATACACCTCACTTCATAGTAAAACATCTACTGAGTTATACACCTAACTTCATAGTAAAACATCTACTGAGTTATACACCTCACTTCATAGTAAAACATCTACTGAGTTGTACACCTCACTTCATAATAAAACATCTACTGAGTTATATACCTCACTTCATAATAAAACATCTACTGAGTTGTCACACAGCATCAGATCTGATTGATCATGAGAGAGGCTGTCAGAGCTGGCTTATATCCAATGCTAGTCTCAACTGCATCATATTTTTTTCTGAATAACATATCTCTAGAGATCACTTGGTCGCAGAAAATAGGTACCAGAGGGGAAATCTGGAAAATTAGGGCAGCATATTGAGCATGTCAGCCATAAATGTGCCATTGATCGCGGAACAATATAAGCAGTAGTACCATATTCCCCAAATGCCATAAGGTATTATTTGTTGTTTGTATAATGTTTGTGACTTATGGAGTATAAGTTTGCTGACTCTTCTCTTGGCCAGTCTGAGATGATCACTCATGCTACAGTTTTATGCTCTGCTAGTTAATGGTCCTTGCTACAGTTTTATGCTCTGCTAGTTAATGGTCCTTGCTACAGTTTTATGCTCTGCTAGTTAATGGTCCTTGCTACAGTTTTATGCTCTGCTAGTTAATGGTCCTTGCTACAGTTTTATGCTCTGCTAGTTAATGGTCCTTGCTACAGTTTTATGTTCTGCTAGTTAATGGTCCTTGCTACAGTTTTATGTTCTGCTAGTTAATGGTCCTTGCTACAGTTTTATGTTCTGCTAGTTAATGGTCCTTGCTACAGATGCCTGTTCTACTGACCAATAACCAATATTTGTTGAACTCTGTGCTGTTTTAGCTGACTGTATACAACTGGGATGATGGTCCTTGCTATAGATGCCTGTTCTACTGACCAATAACCAATATTTATTGAACTCTGTGCTGTTTTAGCTGACTGTGTACAACTGGGATGATGGTCCTTGCTATAGATGCCTGTTCTACTGACCAATAACCAATATTTGTTGAACTCTGTGCTGTTTTAGCTGACTGTATACAACTGGGATGATGGTCCTTGCTATAGATGCCTGTTCTACTGACCAATAACCAATATTTATTGAACTCTGTGCTGTTTTAGCTGACTGTATACAACTGGGACGATGGTCCTTGCTATAGATGCCTGTTCCCTCAACCTCCGCCACCTGAGAGTGTTACTAATTGTTCTGAAGGAGGAGTGCTGGGAGTTGGTAAGTTGTGTTGATACTGGGAGTTCTGTTTCTCATTTGTTGTATTGTAATTCAGGGGTCATTGTGGTTTGTATTGCTTCTCACTCCAAAGTACCTGTTTCAAGTCCTCTGTGAAGAGATTAGGTTTTCCTCCCTGATTCGTGATCATGGGGAGACTCAGATATGTCACCTTGCTTGTTTAAAATCTGCACAGAACACATTTGTGAGCACACCGAAGAAATGCTAGGATTGTATATCAGTGAGACAATAATCCATACTGTGATATATATGTAGATGCTGCACAGTGATTTGTCAATGATATTTCAGTTGTTTTCCTAAATTTTAGGTGCATAACTTATTTACATGGACCATTTATGTTTTTGAGAGGAAGTTATATCTTGTATATTAACCCCAGATTACGATTCATATACTTGTGACTCACGTCGTCTCATGACCGTAGTTAAAATTACTATCACTTAAATGATAAACTTTCTTTGAATTTTTGCTGCACAGCAGTGTGTTTACACAAGGTGAGAAACGGGGATCGGATGCAGTAATCATTTCCAGATTTTTGGTCCATTTTTAGCCCTTTATGTTTGGCACCCTCATCGTGTTGTTTGCTGACTTTCCCATTTTACAAATGATGTCATACCAAAAACTAGGAGATTTCCCCCATTATGAGAAAAAGAAAAGAAACAAAAATTTCTTGAAAATTGGCTGATTAAAAAAAACGTGCATGTTTACGGTACTGTAGTACTCTTTACTCATCATCGAGTACCGGACCTGCTGGTGTAGGTGATCATGTCTCTCCACAACTTTCGATCTCAACAGTTATTTATCATTTCCATTGTTGACCTTCTGCCAAGCCATTCTCTTAAGCTGTCTGGTATCTTTTCTCTTTGCTTCCCTCTATCTCTTCATCCCTCAATTTTCCCAGCACTTTTTACTTTTGAATGAAAAAAAAATATCCAAAATCAAAGGAAAGAAATCAAACACTCAGGGGTCACAGGAAGTGATAATTAGGGAGGAGGGACACACCTGTTCAGGGTATGCTCTTTAGCTGAAACATCCTAAGTCACGTTGACACAAATTAAACTCTTAATATGATACAAATGATACAATAATATGATACAAATGATACAATAATATGATACAATAATATGATACAAATGATACAATAATATGATACAAATGATACAATAATATAATACAATAATATAATACAAGTTATAAAATAATATGATACAATAATATGATACAAATGAGGCCCTTCCTCTGACAACAATTCCGGTGTTTTCTAATCTACATGCAGAACTTTCCCCCTGTCTTGCTGCTATAAAACAATTATTGTTTATATAATGCTGGCAACATTGCCGTGTCTATTGTTTCAGTTCATCTTGCAAATTTGCTAAAATAACAATTGCAGCATAACAGTCCAGTATTGATGACTTTCACTTTTACCAGCACCGCAAGCACAGAAATATGTTTTACTTCAAATGCAAATTTAACAAAATTGAAGTGGTCAAAAAAATGATGACTTTCACTTTTACCAGCACCGCAAGCACAGAAATAAGTTTTTTACTTCAAATGCAAATTTAACAAAAGTGAAGTGGTCAAAAAAATGATGACTTTCACTTTTATTCACCAAAATTATTAAATTGTATTGTTGCATAAACAAATATAGATTAAAAATGTTAATCTATCTATTGACCTTTCGAGCTGTAGCCGGCCCATAGGGCATAGACCCAGATACTCTTTCTCTTATCTAAATTTTTATTCTAGCAGTTTTTAATCCTTCTAGAGATATTTTATAAAAATCTCGCCATTTGTCTCTGCTTTGTGCAAGCAACTCTATCTCATTGAGGGAGCCTATTCCTGCTGCTCTTGCCTCTCTCATCAATGTTCTTCTCAGCATCTCTCTGGGTCGGTCTTTTTTCCTCTTACCTGTTGTTTCCCACATGAGGGCTTGCTTTGTTATTCAGTTATTATCTCTCCTCATCACATGTCCAACATTTAATCATCGTCTTTTCTTGATTACGGAAGATATTAGTGGTTGATTGGTGATTTCTCTCATTTCTTCGTTTGTTTTGAATTCGTTCCACGCTATACCAAGAATTTTCCTTCGACATTTAAAAATGTTTTGAATGAGTATAAAGTGTGCCATGTAAAGAAATATAGATTCTAAATATTAATATGAGAGATTAAACATATGATCATCGTCTTTTCTTGATTATGGAAGATATTAGTGGTTGATTTGTGATTTCTCTCATTTCTTCGTTTGTTTTGAATTCGTTCCACGCTATACCAAGAATTTTCCTTCGACATTTAAAAATGTTAATATGAGAGATTAAATGTCATGAATTATACCGGCTGTAAGATATTATTAATATCACTTATGAACACTGGCTTTCCCAAGCATGAAAACATAGATCTTCTCCAGATACAAGTTTAACAAAATTGAAGTGGTAACAAAAATGATGACTTCAACTTTTACTCACAGAAATGAGTATAAAGTGCGCCATGTAAAGAAATATAGATTCGAAATATTAATATGAGAGATTAAATGGAGTGAATTAAGCTGGACCTAAAATGAAATATATAGTCTAGGTGTAACTTTTCCTGAAGTGGCGGGCTAGATAAACAAATTAGTCAGACTTTCACCATCATGTGCCGTACCGGTTGGTGTTGGCGATCATGTCCTTCCACAATCTTCTATACACAGTGCATTGTATGAGTTCTGTTGTTGACTGTTTTCCATGCTATGACACCAAGCTATCCAGTATTTTCTCTCTTTGTCGTCCGCAATCTCTCTTTCCTTTTATTTTGCCAATTGTAACCAAGTATTCCAACTTTCCTCTTCTCATAATGTGCCCAAAAAATGTTGATTGCTTCTTTCTGATGTTTTTTAAGAACTCCCTTTTTGTGTTGGCCTCTTTGAGAACTTTCTCATTGGTCTTTTTAGCTGTCCAGGGAACTTTCAACATTCTTCTGAGAAATCCCATCTCTGTGACCTCTAATCGTCTTTTCATTTGTTTGTCTATTGTCCATGATTCGCTTCCATAGGTCAGAATTGGTTCTATATAGCATCGATGAACTCTTTCTCATTTCTATTGACATAGATTTATTGCATAAGATATTTTTCATTTTCTGAAATGCTATTTTGGGCTTTGTCAGACTTTGCGGGAGGAAATTCCAAATTTGACATCACAAGTGCATGAATTCAAATACCTAGGAAGTCTAATGACAAACGATAATTCCCAAACAGCAGAGATAGAATCAAGATGCAACAAAGCTTGTCAAATCATCGGACAGTTATCACCACTATTGTCCAACAAGGAAATAACTCTGGAGGCAAAACGAGCACTATACAATACAATCTTCATTCCAACGTTGTGCTACCAATGCCAGACCTGGACTCTAGATGCAAGAACAATAAGAAAAATAACCTCTACAGAGATGAAATGTGTTAGAAGAATGACAGGAAACAGTCTGAGAGATAAGATCAGAAATGAAGAACTGAGAAAAAAGCTAGGAATTGCCCCAGCCATAGAATATATAAGGAAACAACAGATAAAATGGTTCGGCCATGTGACAAGGCAGAAAGAACAAAACACAACGAGCCTTCAACAAACGTTGTGAGAACAACAGACCCAAAGGTCGACCACGAAAAAGATGGATCGATGGAATATTAGAAACACTAGGAAACATAACAGCAGCAGAGGCGAACAGAAGAGCAAAAGACCGCAAATTATATCTCCTCTCGACGCTGAAAGGTAGATGAGGAAGGAAAGAAGAAGAAGAAGTGCATGAAACTATGGTAGAGGTTTTAAAGAGTAAGCGTTCAGATGTGGGGCGAATGTTTGCCCATGAGAAACTGTCAAATTCTAAAAAATATATTTTGAAGCAGTAATTTTTACTACGGAATATTAATCTAGGGTTAATAACATTTCTTGTTGAATATTTTACGTCAGAGGGAGTCACATTTTGAAATTCTTTAAAGCTTTTATTGTCACATGTATTAGTCTGCTAACATATCACTGATATCAGCCTCATGGCATGGCTCCCCAATTATGTCATTTTCTCCTGTGGCTCCCTGGGGGCCCCTTTTTGAGAACCCCTGCTCTAGACCACCCAACCTGCTAAAAATATATAAGTTTGTAATGACCTTAGGTTGGTTACTTTTCTCTTATATATCTATATAGGTAGCCAAGTTTGGAAAAACCACCCGACTGAACTACCGAAGTTCGGACAACCCGTGTTCGATTCCCGCTGGGAGCAGTGTGAATAGTACTCGTGGTTGAAAAAAAAATTTTTTTTAAATACCCCCTACGGTCGACCCAGCCGTTGGCAGAAATGGGTACCAGGGTTTTACCCTGGGAAGGTGAGGAATGTTGCCTCGCATCTGAGTTTCGATGCTTGAGGCGACACTATACAGAAATTTTCTAACATTTCTGGATAGGCGGCCGAGCACTTATGGGTGTAAACACACGTGCTAAGACGCCGGTTCAAGTCTCGTACTTTACTTTTACCTTTATATATATATATATATATATGCATGTGTTTACATCATAAGTATATGTTTTATATGATCTTTTTTACAGTTCCAGGAATAATTGGATCATTTCAAGCTTTAGAAGCCATTAAAATAGCCTCTGGATTACAAAGTATCCTTGTGCATATTTTGACTTTAAGACTGAAACATACATAATATATCATTTTTAGAATTCATACTTAATTTGCCTTCCTTTATTTTCACTCAAAAACTCTTATTTATATTTCTTATTTATGTTTTGAAAATTTATTTCCTAGCCCATCATTACCAGTTACTTCCTTCCTCCATTGATGTTCAGTCAATATTCAATAAAACATTTGTAGAAAATGATAGCAGTGCCTCCAAACTTTCCTCTAACACATCAGGTTTGGTATTCATTTGCAGTCTTAGATTGACTACTGCTTGAAGTTTGGCTTCCTTGAATAGAATGAGCACATAGTGTTTTCTGTCTGATCCATATATCTAACTTTATCATTTATTTGTTTTCTGTCTGATCCATATATCTAACTTGGTCATTTATTTGTTTTCTGTCTGATCCATATATCTAACTTGATCATTTATTTGTTTTCTGTCTGATCCATATATCTAACTTGGTCATTTATTTGTTTTCTGTCTGATCCATATATCTAACTTGATCATTTATTTGTTTTCTGTCTGATCCAAATATCTAACTTGATCATTTATTTGTTTTCTGTCTGATCCATATATCTAACTTGATCATTTATTTGTTTTCTGTCTGATCCATATATCTAACTTGATCATTTATTTGTTTTCTGTCTGATCCATATATCTAACTTGGTCATTTATTTGTTTTCTGTCTGATCCATATATCTAACTTGGTCATTTATTTGTTTTCTGTCTGATCCATATATCTAACTTGGTCATTTATTTGTTTTCTGTCTGATCCAAATATGTAACTTGATCATTTATTTGTTTTCTGTCTGATCCAAATATGTAACTTGATCATTTATTTGTTTTCTGTCTGATTCAAATATCTAACGTGATCATTTATTTGTTTTCTGTCTGATCCAAATATGTAACTTGGTCATTTATTTGTTTTCTGTCTGATCCATATATCTGACTGGATCATTTATTTGTGAAAATTGGAATCATTTTGGGAGCTACAAACAAGGTGCTCTGTAATTGACATTAACAAACTTTATTGAACAAGACTGGGCACTTATTGTGATGACATGATTGTAGTGGCATTGATTTATTGGGATGACATGATTGTAGTGGCAATGATTTATTGGGATGACATGATTGTAGTGGCATTGATTTATTGGGATGACATGATTGTAGTGGCAATGATTTATTGGGATGACATGATTGTAGTGGCAATGATTTATTGGGATGACATGATTGTAGTGGCAATGATTTATTGGGATGACATGATTGTAGTGGCAGTTATTTATTGGGATCACATGATTTTAGTGACAGCTATTTATTGGGATGACATGATTGTAGTGACAACTATTTATAGTGGCAGGAATTTATTGGGATGACATGATTGTAGTGACAGCTATTTATTGGGATGACATGATTGTAGTAAGAGCGATTTATTGGCATGACATGATTGTAGTAAGAGCGAGTTATTGGGATGACATGATTGTAGTGACAGTGATTTATTGGGATGACATGATTGTAGTGACAGTGATTTATTGGGATGACATGATTGTAGTGACAGCTATTTTTTAGGATGACATGATGGTAGTGACAGCTATTTATTGGGATGGCATCATTGTAGTGACAGCTATTTATAGTGGCAGGAATTTATTGGGATGACATGATTGTAGTGACAGCTATTTATTGGGATGACATGACTGTAGTAAGAGCGATTTATTGGGATGACATGATTGTAGTAAGAGCGAGTTATTGGGATGACATGATTGTAGTGACAGTGATTTATTGGGATGACATGATTGTAGTGACAGTGATTTATTGGGATGACATGATTGTAGTGACAGCTATTTTTTAGGATGACATGATGGTAGTGACAGCTATTTATTGGGATGGCATCATTGTAGTGACAGCTATTTATTGGGATGACATGATTGTAGTGACAGTGATTTATTGGGATGACATGATTGTAGTAAGAGCGATTTATTGGGATGACATGTGACAGCTATTTATTGGGATGGTAAAAGGTAAAGTACGAGACTTGAACCGGCGTCTTAGCACGCGAGTTTCCACCCATATGTGCCTGGTCGCCTATCCAGAAATGTTCAGAAATTTCTGTATAGTGTCGCCTCAAGCAACGAAAGTCAGATGTGAGGCAACATTCCTCACCTTCCCAGGGTAATACCCTGGTACCCATTTCTGCCAACGGCTGAGTCGACCGTGGGGGTATTTTTTTTCCAACCACAAGTACAAAAGGCAAGTGTTTGCCTGCAGCAAACTGTTAAATTTCAAGAATTTGTATTTTGAGATAATTTTTACAACAGAATCGTAATATAGAGTTAATAAGTGGAAGTGAGATATTTTACATGTGTAAACTGAATACCTTAACAAGTCACTAGCATCATTCTGTCAGCGTCTGCTCCTCTTTGATGCCCTTGATGGGACATTCAGGACAGTCAAGCTCAGGCCAAGATCTCCATCTTGTTCTTTGTGTGGGGAGAAGCCAACGATATTGCAGCTGATTGATTATGAGCAGTTCTGTGGAGCTGCAGCAACAGACAAGGTAATTATTTTCATTGTAGCCCAGTTGGTAAGCTTTTTGATGACATCATCTCAACAGACAAGGTAATTATTTTCATTGTAGCCCAGTTGGTAAGCTTTTTGATGATGTCATCTCAACAGACAAGGTAATTATTTTCATTGTAGCCCAGTTGGTAAGCTTTTTGATGATGCCATCTCAGGTTCCTGGTGAGAGAGATAGTAATGCACAGTTGTTTGTTTATACCACATAGTGGCATTTTAGTTATAACCCTAGATATTTTGATCATCTTTAGGTCAGGATGTGATGAGTCTACTAGATTCCCCTCATTTTTATATTTTATGTGAGCAGTTCCAGTTTCTGACACCGCACTCAAATGTGAATTTTCAGGCTTCACTATTTGTTCTGTTAGTGATATTTTAGTAAACTAATACTTGTGAGAAGAGTTGCATTGCAACAACAACACAAAAACTGCCTAATCTAGCACTTGTAGTTGTGGAATAATCACATTTCCACTAATAATGTTGTTAATATTTAAGTTATAACTTCTTCTAATCAACTTAAATGTAGCACACAATAATCATGTACATGTTAAAAAATTTATAAAATGAACATTACTAAAATATCAGTGACAAACAGTTGTGAACTGTTGTTGTTGTTGTTGCATTCACCAGCTTTTACCTCTGACAAAGTCTCTAGAGACTAGGAACTGAATTTTGTGTGTTAATCCATTTTTCCCTGGCAGCCGTGTGCACAGGGGTCTCTCACCGCACAGGCAGATAACTCCGACTTCGGTGGTACTCATGTTTTTTCCTTCGATGAGTAACTGACGTTTCAAGCCGGGTCTCGCTGCTGAGACCAGGGTTGGTTGCCGCAGAGAGAAATCATAAATAAAAATCCCAACTGGTAGCTGTGATCTGAAGAAAATAGAAAATTCCTAGATAAGATGAAGTAGCTTTTTGTCATAAATCTCAAAAAAGAAGCCATCCTGGCACACTCTAAAACAACTTGGCAAGCGGTGACATGTTTTGTTGGTAATGAGGTCACTATCTTTCTTTCTTAGAACAAGGAACCCATCCATTTAAGATGGGTAAGCCTAGAATTTGCTGACAGAGGTTGAACCCAAATTCTCCTCAGCTGGTCAATCCACTGACAACTGCTTCATTACAGTTCCCAATATCCTTGAAAACTACTTTGATTCATGTAATACTTCCATTCAAAGTGCCCCAGTAATTTTTCCATCCAAAGAGGCACAGTAATTCTTCCATTCAAAGTGCCCCAGTAATTCTTCCATCCAAAGAGGCACAGTAATTCTTCCATTCAAAGGGCCTCAGTAATTCTTCCATTCAAAGGGCCTCAGTGATTCTACCATCCAAAGAGCCACAGTAATTCTTATATTCAAAGAGCCTCAGTGATTCTACCATCCGAAGAGCCACAGTAATTCTTCCATTCAAAGAGCCACAGTAATTCTTCCATTCAAAGAGCCACAGTAATTCTTCCATTCAAAGAGCCACAGTAATTCTTCCATTCAAAGAGCCTCAGTAATTCTACCATCCGAAGAGCCACAGTAATTCTTCCATTCAAAGGGCCTCAGTGATTCTACCATCCGAAGAGCCACAGTAATTCTTCCATTCAAAGGGCCTCAGTGATTCTACCATCCGAAGAGCCACAGTAATTCTTCCATTCAAAGGGCCTCAGTGATTCTACCATCCAAAGAGCCACAGTAATTCTTATATTCAAAGAGCCTCAGTAATTCTACCATCCGAAGAGCCACAGTAATTCTTATATTCAAAGAGCCTCAGTAATTCTACCATTCGAAGAGCCACAGTAATTCTTCCATTCAAAGAGCCACAGTAATTCTTCCATTCAAATAGCTTCAGTAATTCTTAGCTATTTCAATCTAACTTTCACTTCCAGCTGTACCACAAATTACAGACCATGACATATAAAATAATAATAAACAAACATGTGACCATCAACTCAGCACAAACTCAATAAACAAACATGACCAACTCAGCACAAACTCAATAAACAAACATGTGACCATCAACTCAGCACAAACTCAATAAACAAACATGTGACCAACAATTCAGCACAAACTCAATAAACAAACATGTGACCAACAACACAGCCCAAACTCAATAAACAAACATGTGACCAACAACTCAGCACAAACTCAATAAACAAACATGTGACCAACAACTCAGCACAAACTCAATAAACAAACATGTGACCAACAACTCAGCACAAACTCAATAAACAAACATGTGACCAACAACTCAGCACAAACTCAATAAACAAACATGTGACCAACAACTCAGCACAAACTCAATAAACAAACATGTGACCAACAACTCAGCACAAACTCAATAAACAAACATGTGACCAACAACTCAGCACAAACTCAATAAACAAACATGTGACCAACAACTCAGCACAAACTCAATAAACAAACATGTGACCAACAACTCAGCCCAAAATCAATAAACAAACATGTGACTACCAACTCAGCCCAAACTCACCAAACAAACATGTGACTACCAACTCAGACAGAACAGACACGATGGTATTATTATAAGAAGCTTCTAACAAATCTTATTTTGTGGCCATGTCTAATTTATTTCATATTTCTGATGTTATGTTTGTTTATTTGTGTGTATATATCTCATCCTGTAACATATGCTGTAGTTATCCATGAATGATTTCATAGACAAGCTTGATTGAAGTAATAAGTTAATCTTGTTTAAATGTATACAACTTCTTGTGTAGTACTTCATGTTCCCCGTGTTGAATGGAGCCACTTTCTGTATCATGAGATTAGTTACAAGCTCCTTAAAATCATCTTGTTGTAGTTGTATGGGTTGGATTCTACGTCACATATCTAGTGTGTTTTCACATATATGTCACGCTGTACATGTGTGATCAAGCTGGAGGTACTAGTTAGTTTAGAATGACAGAATAATTAAACATGATGCTCTCTGAAATGAAGGATTAAAGAATCCCTCTAGTGAAGTCAAGTAGCAGTTCACTTCCCTGCTTTGCTATGTGTATGGGGAATATGTTGTTAGTGACCAGATTTTTCCATGACCCCTCAGAAAAATCTCTAGTACCCATTTTTAGAGGCTTAATCCAGGTAGGCTTCTTTGATATTGGAAAGGTTATTAAATATTGTAAGTCACACATAGGAAATTAACATTTGGGAAGGTTATTAAATATTGTAAGTCACACATAGGAAATTAACATTTGGGAAGGTTATTAAATATTGTAAGTCACACATAGGAAATTAACATTTGGGAAGGTTATTAAATATTGTAAGTCACACATAGGAAATTAACATTTGGGAAGGTTATTAAATATTGTAAGTCACACATAGGAAATTAACATTTTGGGAAGGTTATTAAATATTGTAAGTCACACATAGGAAATTAACATTTGGGAAGGTTATTAAATATTGTAAGTCACACATAGGAAATTAACATTTGGGAAGGTTATTAAATATTGTAAGTCACACATAGGAAATTAACATTTGGGAAGGTTATTAAATATTGTAAGTCACACATAGGAAATTAACATTTGGGAAGGTTATTAAATATTGTAAGTCACACATAGGAAATTAACATTTGGGAAGGTTATTAAATATTGTAAGTCACACATGGGAAATTAACATTTGGGAAGGTTTGTTTTCATAATAGAAAAATTAACTTTAGATTACGATGCCATAGTAAAAATCACCATATAAAAACACAAATTCTTCCAAATTTGACATTTTGCAGTGGTCAAACATTACACCCTTCATGTACTTCCCTAATTACTACTTTTGGTGACCCCTGAGTGTTGCATTTGTTTCTGTTGATGTAGGATTTAAAAATTATTTGTTTCCCATTTTGTGAGATACGATTTCGTATAATACGAAAATAAAAATCACAAATTTTCAAGAAATTGGTAGTTTTTCCTTTTCCTTTTTTTTCTTTTAATCCTGTAACCAGGAAAATTTCCTCGGTCATCGGCTGACATAAAACAACCCTTTGTAACTTGGAAAACGCAGCGAATAACGCTATGAGGTAGCCAAACAGACTTTTGAGGACCATTCCGATAGACATTGTAACATATCTGGTCCATGTTCAGGTCATATATCAACCAGAGCCAGGAAATCTGGGCCCCTTGTGTCTCTCCTCGTGTAAACACACAGCTGTGTTTTTCAAAACTCAAAGAAAATACTATTTTTAGAGCTCCTAATGTTACATTTAAGTGGTAGTAATTTTTACTACAGTATCGTAAACACATCAGTCACATATAGGGATCGTAATTAATGGTTAAAGGATGGAAAGTTTATAATATGAGTATATAGATTGAGAGATTTGGACCAGCTCACAGTTAAAATGGAAGGTTGAACAAATTTGTCTTGATTTGTATGGAAACATTGAATGGCTCAGGAATGTGAGGATTTGTGAATGTCAAATTGGAAAGGCCAGAATTTGGTTGGAAGTTCTCAAAGAGGCCAACACAAAAAGGGAGCTCTTAAAAAACATAAGAAAGAAGCAATCAACATTTTTCAGGCACATCATGAGAAGAGGAAAGTTGGAATACTTGGTTACAATTGGCAAAATAAAAGGAAAGAGAGGTTGCAGACGACAAAGAGAGAAAATACTGGATAGCTTGGTGTCATGGCATGGAAAACAGTCAACAACAGAACTGATACGATGCACTGTAGATAGAAGATTGTGGAGGGACATGATCGCTTACGCCAACTGGTATGGAACAAGATGATGATGAGAGTTTGATTATTTTGACATGCAAATGTTTAGGGATGAATATACTGAAAGCTTAAGCAGACTTCACTTTGGTAATGTGGAAATGGTTTCATATGGACAGCTTGACACCAAGATTGGTGTAGCATTATCAATAATTTGACAGGGACAAAGGCATACAAATGCCTACAATTGTAAAGCTGTTGATGAAGTAAAAAAAAAAATAGTTAAGAGTGCTCTGTCACATCACACCAGGTGGCATATAGAAAATATGGTGTTAGTGACCATAATTTTTATAGACCATCGGCACATTTTTGGGGTAATGTGGTCTGTATTACACCTGTGTGTTGATGAAGGTGAAGGGAAGAAAATGGTATGGTTACAGCTTTACACAGGTGAGAGGCAGCACAAAATTGTTGTTGTGACTCAGTAGTAAGTCTTCAGTTGGAACAATGTGTACACACACAAATACGTCAGCAAATAAACACTACATTAACAGAGTAATAATGAAATATCTGAAAAAGAAAATAGCATTAAAAATGAATGAAAAGAAATTTCTCTGCCATGCTTCTGTGACCAGGTCAGAAAGGAAATGAGTCTTTTATTGAAGACTTGTTAAAGTTCAAATCTTAACTTGTCTTGTCCACAAATCTCAGACACCATATTTTTCATTAATTTATTGACAGTCTGTAGTTGACTGAGCACCTACTCTTTACCCACAGAATCCAGACCTGCGGGTGCTGAGTGACTCCTGCAGGATCAGTGCTAAGGTACCAGTATTTTGTTCATGTCATGTTGGGAAATTATGACTGGAAGATTTAAAGATAAAATAGAAGTTGGAGGAAAAGGCAGAAGATGTGTCATTTATTTGTATTTGGGGATAATATAAGTTATAGATAGGGCTACAGAAAAATAGGATAGAAATGATTTGTAATTTAAGTCCTTTGTTTTAAAAAAAGAATAAAACTATTATTATGCGTGGCATTTATCTAATTTCTGGGGTTTGCTGAGGGTTTCTGTGTGGTTGGGGGGCAGCATGGATTAAGTCCTGTCATCTACTTTAAAGAACAAGGAACAATATGTAGGTTCTGGCCAGATTAAAATACTAGTTTCTCACTCTAAAGATAACATGAAATATATCTTTGGTAATTGTGATTGTGACACAGATAAATGGAACACCAGAAGTGTCCAGCATGTCAAGTTAGGGTGTCACTGCACATCTTAAGGCATATGTAGAACGTGGTGTTAGTTCCCACATTTGTAAGTGATCAGCAACACATTTTAAGGTGATGTCATTGATATCATGCCAGATATGGTGATGTGATTGATATCATGCCAGGTATGGTGATGTGATTGATATCATGCCATGTAAGGTGATGTGATTGATATCATGCCAGATATGGTGATGTGATTGATATCATGCCAGATATGGTGATGTGATTGATATCATGCCAGATATGGTGATGTGATTGATATCATGCCAGATATGGTGATGTGATTGATATCATGCCAGATATGGTGATGTGATTGATATCATGCCAGATATGGTGATGTGATTGATATCATGCCAGATATGGTGATGTGATTGATACCATGCCAGATATGGTGATGTGATTGATACCATGCCAGGTATGGTGATGTGATTGATACCATGCCAGATATGGTGATGTGATTGATACCATGCCAGGTATGGTGATGTGATTGATACCATGCCAGGTATGGTGATGTGATTGATACCATGCCAGATATGGTGATGTGATTGATACCATGCCAGGTATGGTGATGTGATTGATACCATGCCAGGTATGGTGATGTGATTGATACCATGCCAGGTATGGTGATGTGATTGATACCATGCCAGGTATGGTGATGTGATTGATACCATGCCAGGTATGGTGATGTGATTGATACCATGCCAGATATGGTGATGTGATTGATACCATGCCAGGTATGGTGATGTGATTGATACCATGCCAGGTATGGTGATGTGATTGATACCATGCCAGATATGGTGATGTGATTGATACCATGCCAGGTATGGTGATGTGATTGATACCATGCCAGATATGGTGATGTGATTGATACCATGCCAGGTATGGTGATGTGATTGATACCATGCCAGGTATGGTGATGTGATTGATACCATGCCAGGTATGGTGATGTGATTGATACCATGCCAGGTATGGTGATGTGATTGATACCATGCCAGGTATGGTGATGTGATTGATACCATGCCAGGTATGGTGATGTGATTGATACCATGCCAGGTATGGTGATGTGATTGATACCATGCCAGGTATGGTGATGTGATTGATACCATGCCAGATATGGTGATGTGATTGATACCATGCCAGGTATGGTGATGTGATTGATACCATGCCAGATATGGTGATGTGATTGATACCATGCCAGGTATGGTGATGTGATTGATACCATGCCAGGTATGGTGATGTGATTGATACCATGCCAGATAATGTTACTTCCCCTGAGAGAATCACCGGTACCCATCGTCAGAATTGTGCTGGTCTGCTAAATAGCTCGCTACATTTGGAAATAAAATCTGAACCTTCGCGGTCAGTATATGAGCAGACAAGCCGCTCTGTCACTACAGCACTCCAGCATATCATCATTGTCAAGTACCAAGCCTACTGGAAAAGGTGATCACGTCTCTTCACAACTTTCTATCACCACAGCTGTTTGTCAGTTCTCTGGTTGATTTCCTACCAAACAATTCTCTTGAACTGTCTTGAATCCTTTCTCTGTGTTTCCCTCTATATCTTCTTCCCTTAATTTGTCAAATTGTCTCTATATCCTTTAGTTGTTCTGTTCTTATTACATGACCAAAAATGATGATTGCTTCCTTCTGATGTTAGAATATTAGCTTTCGCTGTTGTCTTTATTTTAGGGCATCCATATTACTCTTTGCTGTCCATGGTATTCTCAACATTCTTCTGGCCTCCAACGATTTTCATCTGTTGTTCAGGATTCACATCCTTACATCGAGATTAGCTCCACATAACACTGAAGTGCAGTTTTTCTTATTTCCATTCTCCCAGCATATAAAACACAAAAAATTCTTATTTGAACATCACAACTTCTTTTCTGAGACAGCATGGAACATGTCAACACAGTATTACGTGGCACTGATCCGGCGGACAGTGGCTCATTGCCTGCTGGGTCAGTGACCAATCAATTCAAAGATAAACTGCAATGACTTACAGAAATCTATTATATGACTGTGAAACATGGAGAGCAACAAAAATGACAATCATGAAGATACAGACCTTCATTAATGGATGCTTGCGCAGAATAAAAGTGTGGAAATGGTAGAACAGAATCATTAACATAGAATTATGGAAAAGTACACCAGTCAAATACCAGTGGATAAAGAGATACAGCGAAGATGATGGCGCTGGATAGGACACACACTGCAGAAACCAACTGAGAGTATTACACAACAGGCCCTCTTTTGGAATTCCCAGAGGAAAAGACAAAGAGGAAAACCAAAGAATTCCTGGAGAAGACAGATCGAAGCAGAGATGAAGATGATGGGGAAGACATGAATGATCTTAAAAGAATGGCAGGAAAACATAACGACTTGGAAAGTGTTTGTTGAAGACCTATGCTCCACATGGAGTCGAAATGAAGAAGAAGAAGACCTACAGAAATGGGAACAGGATGTCCTATGACAGCATCTGAGCTAGGTGCAGTAAGTGACTCTTAGCTGACTTCTTCTGTCAGAATCAGTGAACCAGAACTGATCAAGATCCTTTAACACATCCATGTTGTGATTCTGGAAATGGACAAAGCAGTCAGACCTAGTGAGTAGGGATTGAAAGAGAAATGCAACCTGATCCCTAAAACTGTCTTGTCCGATGTGTTGGCTCGTGCTAAAGTCAGATGTGTTGGCTCGTGCTAAAGTCAGATGTGTTAGCTCATGCTAAAGTCAGATGTGTTGGCTCGTGCTAAAGTCAGATGTGTTGGCTCATGCTAAAGTCAGATGTGTTGGCTCGTGCTAAAGTCAGATGTGTTGGCTCATGCTAAAGTCAGATGTGTTGGCTCGTGCTAAAGTCAGATGTGTTGGCTCGTGCTAAAGTCAGATGTGTTGGCTCGTGCTAAAGTCAGATTTGTTGGCTCGTGCTAAAGTCAGATGTGTTGGCTCGTGCTAAAGTCAGATGTGTTGGCTCGTGCTAAAGTCAGATGTGTTGGCTCGTGCTAAAGTCAGATGCGCTGGCTCGTGCTAAAGTCAGATGCGTTGGCTCGTGCTAAAGTCAGATGTGTTGGCTCGTGCTAAAGTCAGATGTGTTGGCTCGTGCTAAAGTCAGATGTGTTGGCTCGTGCTAAAGTCAGATGCGTTGGCTCGTGCTAAAGTCAGATGCGTTGGCTTGTGCTAAAGTCAGATGTGTTGGCTCGTGCTAAAGTCAGATGTGTTGGCTCATGCTAAAGTCAGATGCGTTGGCTCGTGCTAAAGTCAGATTTGTTGGCTCGTGCTAAAGTCAGATGTGTTGGCTCGTGCTAAAGTCAGATGTGTTGGCTCGTGCTAAAGTCAGATGTGTTGGCTAGTGCTAAAGTCAGATGTGTTGGCTCGTGCTAAAGTCAGATGTGTTGGCTCGTGCTAAAGTCAGATGTGTTGGCTCATGCTAAAGTCAGATGTGTTGGCTCGTGCTAAAGTTGGATGTGTTGGACTGAAAGGCGCAAATATCATAGTTATACTGCAAACCACAACACAATGCAAACACGCCCACTTAATGTCCTTTTAAGGCCAGATGATGAAGAGGTGCATTCCTTTAGTCATCAGGTGAACACAAGCAAGCAAGATGTGTTGGCTGAGAAGCAGAAAATAATGCAGCTTGTTGTAAACAATGCAACGCATCTATGTCCATTTAACTTTCTTCAAAGAGCGAAGGGAAATAGCTGTCTGGCAAATGAAGAGAGAAAAAAATGACAGAAGTGTAGAAAGAGAAAGTATCTATTTCTTTGTTTTGACTAAAAGATGCTTATTACCTTGTGTCTTATTCCAAGAAAAAAAGATTGAAACTAATAATGACCAGTTCTTTTCAAAGGAATACTCCTCTATACTGAAAGACAAGGTACCTCATGTTCTGGTGGATGTTCGACCGGCTATTGAGTTGGACATATGCAAACTACCACATCAAGTTTTGAGTATCCTTTCACTGAAGCAACAGTGTTCTCTCTATACATTAGTGAAACTTGTCTTGCCTTTCCCTCTATGTACCAAAATGATGCCACTTGTCTTGCCTTCCCCCCTATGTACCAGAATGATGCCACTTGTCTTGCCTTCCCCCCTATGTACCAGAATGATGCCACTTGTCTTGCCTTCCCCTCTATATACCAGAATGATGCCATTTGTCTTGCCTTCCCCTCTATGTACCAAAATGATGCCACATGTCTTGCCTTCCCCTCTATGCACCAGATTGATGCCACATGTCTAGCCTTCCCCTCTATGTACCAGAATGATGCCACTTGTCTAGCCTTCCCGTCTATGTACCAAAATGATGCCACTTGTCTTGTTTTCCCCTCTATGTACCAAAATGATGCCACATGTCTAGCCTTCCCCTCTATATACCAGAATGATGCCACATGTCTTGCCTTCCCCTCTATGTACCAGAATGATGCCACATGTCTTGCCTTCCCCTCTATGTACCAGAATGATGCCACATGTCTTGCCTTCCCCTCTATATACCAGAATGATGCCACATGTCTAGCCTTCCCCTCTATATACCAAAATGATGCCACATGTCTTGCCTTCACCTCTATGTACCAGAATGATGCCACATGTCTAGCCTTCCCCTCTATGTACCAGAATGATGCCACATGTCTTGCCTTCCCCTCTATGTACCAGAATGATGCCACATGTCTTGCCTTCCCCTCTATATACCAGAATGATGCCACATGTCTTGCCTTCCCCTCTATGTACCAAAATGATGCCACATGTCTAGCCTTCCCCTCTATGTACCAGAATGATGCCACATGTCTTGCCTTCCCCTCTATGTACCAGAATGATGCCACATGTCTTGCCTTCCCCTCTATGTACCAAAATGATGCCACATGTCTAGCCTTCCCCTCTATATACCAAAATGATGCCACATGTCTAGCCTTCCCCTCTATGTACCAAAATGATGCCACATGTCTAGCCTTCCCCCCTATGTACCAGAATGATGCCACATGTCTAGCCTTCCCCCCTATGTACCAGAATGATGCCACATGTCTAGCCTTCCCCTCTATGTACCAAAATGATGCCACATGTCTAGCCTTCCCCTCTATGTACCAGAATGATGCCACATGTCTAGCCTTCCCCCCTATGTACCAGAATGATGCCACATGTCTTGCCTTCCCCTCTATATACCAGAATGATGCCACATGTCTTGCCTTCCCCTCTATATACCAGAATGATGCCACTTGTCTTGCCTTCCCCTCTATATACCAGAATGATGCCACATGTCTTGCCTTCCCCTCTATGTACCAGAATGATGCCACATGTCTTGCCTTCCCCTCTATATACCAGAATGATGCCACATGTCTTGCCTTCCCCTCTATATACCAGAATGATGCCACATGTCTTGCCTTCCCCTCTATATACCAGAATGATGCCACATGTCTTGCCTTCCCCTCTATATACCAGAATGATGCCACTTGTCTTGCCTTCCCCTCTATATACCAGAATGATGCCACATGTCTTGCCTTCCCCTCTATATACCAGAATGATGCCACATGTCTTGCCTTCCCCTCTATATACCAGAATGATGCCACATGTCTTGCCTTCCCCTCTATGCACCAGATTGATGCCACATGTCTAGCATTCCCCTCTATGTACCAAAATGATGCCACTTGTATTGCTTTCCCCTCTATGTACCAAAATGATGCCACATGTCTAGCCTTCCCCTCTATGTACCAAAATGATGCCACATGTCTAGCCTTCCCCCCTATGTACCAGAATGATGCCACATGTCTAGCCTTCCCCTCTATGTACCAAAATGATGCCACATGTCTAGCCTTCCCCTCTATATACCAGAATGATGCCACATGTCTAGCCTTCCCCTCTATGTACCAAAATGATGCCACTTGTCTAGCCTTCCCCTCTATGTACCAAAATGATGCCACTTGTCTAGCCTTCCCCTCTATGTACCAAGATGATGCCACATGTCTAGCCTTCCCCTCTATGTACCAGAATGATGCCACTTGTCTAACCTTCCCCTCTATGTACCAGATTAATGCCACATGTCTAGCCTTCCCCTCTATGTACCAAAATGATGCCACTTGTCTTGCCTTCCCTTTTATGTACCAGAATGATGCCACATGTCTAGCCTTCCCCTCTATGTACCAGATTGATGCCACATGTCTAGCCTTCCCCTCTATGTACCAGAATGATGCCACATGTCTAGCCTTCCTCTCTATGTACCAGATTGATGCCACATGTCTAGCCTTCCCCTCTATGTACCAGATTGATGCCACTTGTCTTGCCTTCCACTCTATGTACCAGATTGATGCCACTTGTCTTGCCTTCCCCTCTATGTACCAGATTGATACCACTTGTCTTGCCTTCCCCTCTATGTACCAAAATGATGCCACATGTCTAGCCTTCCCCTCTATGTACCAGAATGATGCCACATGTCTAGCCTTCCCCTCTATGTACCAAAATGATGCCACATGTCTTGCCTTCCCCTCTATGTACCAGATTGATGCCACATGTCTAGCCTTCCCCTCTATGTACCAGATTGATGCCACTTGTCTTGCCCTCCTCTCTATGTACCAGAATGATGCCACTCAATTTTTGTTAATTAGCATTTGCCCTAATATGAAGGGCGATTGGAAAGTTTCTGGACAGTAATTACCATGACATAACCACTTGACATATTCAAGTGAAAATGTGATTAGTCAGTGCTGTCAAGTGTCCTGAGTGTGTGTGTCATGTGACATCATGCTGTCTACAAGTAGTCAGCTTCTACATGCCATTTTCCAACCTTTTATATAGGCCACTCTGTAACCAGCATGATGGTTGACACATATGAGTACTTTGAGAAGTGTCCTTGCATCAAGTTTTGCATGAAGTTTGGCAAATTTGCTACAGAGACACCCCTATCCTCTGAAAACTTCATACCTTTGATGGATGTTCTTTAGGTCAAACACAGGTCTTTGAATGGTATATGTGATTCAAGGCTGGTTGAATGTCTATTTAAGATGATGAGTGCACAGGGTGTCCTATCACCAGCAAAATGATGAAAAATATGGATACAGTTTGTGAACAGATGCACAAGACTATCACCAATCAACTCTCTCACATGCAGGAATCAGTCATGAAACCTAACAGGAGATCCTAACAGAAAGCCTGAAAATGCATTTCATTACTGCAAAGTTTGTTCCCAAGCTTTTGATGCTCGATCTAAAATAGAGGCATTTCGATATGTGCCTTGTGGTAGTCTGAGATTGTTACTGGTGATGACATTGTCATCATGATAAAAGATCATCATGGATGACAAAACTTGGTTTTACAGTTGCAATCAGGAATCAAAACCACAGTCATCACTGTTGAAAAGTCCACAGTCGCCAAGATCAAAGATGGCACAGCGGGTCTAGAGTAGGGAAAAAAAAGCATGCTCATGTTTTTTTCTTCTTTAACATAGAGTGCATTGTTTACCTAGAATTTGTTCTTTCTGGCACTTTGTGGTGAATTCTGAATTCTTTTACTGCATTCTGGGGCACTTGAGAGAAGATGTGTGACAAGAATAACAATAGGAATTGTGATGCAATTGGTTTTACAATGTACTAACTCAGATGGCAACACTTTTTATAGTAAACAGCAAGCAGATGCACCTTCCGTATCCACCTAACCTCTTGTGACTTTGCATTGTTCCTGAAGTTGAAACTGAAGCTGGAATGTTTTGATTTGGACACCATAGATGATATCATATTGAGATCGCAGTTGACTTTAAACAACCCTAATGAAAAAGACTTAATAAATTTCCTTCAGGAATGAATTATGGGATTGCTGTGTATATTCCCAAGGGGATTATTTCAAAGGTGATGGTGGCCAAATTTTAATAAGGCAAACATGTAATTGTTTCTATGCATAGTGTGACAACTTTTAGATAACTAGGCATAGTGTGACAACTTTTAGATAACTAGGCATAGTGTGACAACTTTTAGATAACCAGGCATAGTGTGACAACTTTTAGATAACTAGGCATAGTGTGACAACTTTTAGATAACTAGGCATAGTGTGACAACTTTTAGATAACTAGGCATAGTATGACAACTTTTAGATAACTAGGCATAGTGTGACAACTTTTAAATAACTAGGCATAGTGTGACAACTTTTAGATAACTAGGCATAGTGTGACAACTTTTAGATAACCAGGCATAGTGTGACAACTTTTAGATAACATGGCATAGTGCAACAACTTTTAGATAACTAGGCATAGTGTGACAACTTTTAGATAACCAGGCATAGTGTGACAACTTTTAGATAACTAGGCATAGTGTGACAACTTTTAGATAACCAGGCATAGTGTGACAACTTTTAGATAACTAGGCATAGTGTGACAACTTTTAGATAACCCCTTGTAGTTGTTGCCTTTAAGAAACATTTCTTCTGAAGTATGTGTGAAGTTGTCTTGTATAATGGTTTGTTGTGACCTTTATGTCCAACATTTATTGTGTACGTGTACCAAGCTTTCCTTCTCTCTTGGTGCTTGCTTCCCCAGACTAATTTGTACCAGGCTTTCCTTCTCTCTTGGTGCTTGCTTCCCCAGACTAATTTGTACCAAGCTTTCCTTCTCTCTTGGTGCTTGCTTCCCCAGACTAATTTGTACCAGGCTTTCTTTCTCTCTTGGTGCTTGCTTCCCCAGACTAATTTGTACCAAGCTTTCCTTCTCTCTTTGTGCTTGCTTCCCCAGACTAATTTGTACCAAGCTTTCCTTCTCTCTTGGTGCTTGCTTCCCTAGACTAATTTGTACCAGGCTTTCCTTCTCTCTTGGTGCTTGCTTCCCCAGACTAATTTGTACCAGGCTTTCCTTCTCTCTTGGTGCTTGCTTCCCCAGACTAATTTGTACCAAGCTTTCCTTCTGTCTTGGTGCTTGCTTCCCCAGACTAATTTGTACCAAGCTTTGCTTCTCTCTTGGTGCTTGCTTCCCCAGACTAATTTGTACCAGGCTTTCCTTCTCTCTTGGTGCTTGCTTCCCCAGACTAATTTGTACCAGTCTTTCCTTCTCACTTGGTGCTTGCTTCCCCAGACTATCTGTTTATCTGTTTCAATCCTCAAAAAGTTGGATTAAGGTCCTGACCAGCACAGGAACACTGTTTCTGATACGTCTTTGAGTTACTAATTTCATTCACTGCATGCCTCTTGCTGACCCATCACATTCAATATTTGCCACTTCTGTGTAACAGCTGTAGTGCTGCCCATTAATCCCATATCTTGAAGTTTATATATTTATTTCAAGTCTCGGGTATCTTTTAATCATTTCTCATTATTGTATAAATTCTCTATATTTCATTTCATCATCTTCCATTTGATCAAGTTGACATCTTCATTCCACCCAGTCAGTCTTTATTTCACCCTGGTTATACATTCCTTTCATCAATGTTTGAGCCTATTTTACTCTTTCATTCAGTTTGTGCCTTCAATATATTCACTTCAGCCTTCATTTCATCAAATGTATGTCTTCTATTCTTCCAATCCAATGTGTCTTCATTTAATTTAATTTGCTCATTTAAGTCTCTTTATCACATACTGGCAATGTTGGTCTCCAAAATTTTTGTTCATAGTTATTTTCCAGCAAACATGTTTATTTATCCTTTTGGTGTTACTCTCCCATCTGTGCTGCTTTTGTCCTCATGATGGCATATTCTGACAGGCTGTTATTTTTATTATTTCTTGATGCCACTTTGTCAACTGTAGCATTATAGCTCACATGCCTTGGTTGTGGTACACACTGCAATTTGTTCATCAAGTAACATTCCCATCTCTAGCACAAGCAGGTGTGCTTTGTGAGTCAATGCCTTCTGATAGAGTATTATAGGTAGGACATTGTTGGAAAAGTGTTGAACTAAAATAGTTTGTGACAGGAAATTGTTGGAAAGTGTTGAACTAAAATAGTTTGTGATAGGAAATTGTTGGAAAGTGTTGGACTAAAATAGTTTGTGACAGGAAATTGTTGGAAAGTGCTGAACTAAAATAGTTTGTGACAGGAAATTGTTGGAAAAGTGTTGGACTAAAATAGTTTGTGACAGGAAATTGTTGAGCTAAAATAATTTGTTACAGACTGGAAAGTGTTGAACTAAAATACTTTGTGACAGATAGGAAATTGTTGGAAAGTACTGAACTAAAATAATTTGTGACAAGAAAGTGTTGAACTAATATGTAACAACAAATTATCAGCATTTGTTTCCTTAATGGAAAACAGATATTCCCTTCACAAATTTAGTGAAAAATGCAGGAGATGCATGCACTCAGATACTGCAGGCAATGAAAGAACAGTCTCAGGCCAGCGGTAGCCAGTCCCAGGCCATCAGTGATCAGTTCCAGAGCTTGAACATCCCAGTAGTTTGTGTCTGCCGTAGGGGAAATGACTCCCAGCTTGCAGTAGAAATATTGCAGAAGGATGTTGCTTTTAGTGGAATCAAGTTGGTCGATATCAGAGGGGGTCTGTACAGCTGGACCAAACAAGTGGATGCTAATTTTCCCATGTATTGAAGATGCACTCCTTTTTTGTTAACAAAGTCTGCAAGTTTATGCACAAACGATGTTCATTTTCCACATATTTATTGTCAACAGAACATTTCTTGCAACATGATTTTAAGTCCATCACAGAAATCAATTAAAAGTTCATAAGAGAAATGTGTGTGCTTATGTCAATAAAAGAACTGAGAGGAAAAATGTGTGTGATATGTAAGTCGATGTGTATGTCAATAAAAGAACTGAGAGGAAAAATGTGTGTGATATGTAAGTCGATGTGTATGTCAATAAAAGAACTGAGAGGAAAAATGTGTGTGATATGTAAGTCGATGTGTATGTCAATAAAAGAACTGAGAGGAAAAATGTGTGTGATATGTAAGTCGATGTATATGTCAATACGAGAACTGAGAGGAAAAATGTGTGTGATATGTAAGTCGATGTATATGTCAATAAAAGAACTGAGAGGAAAAATGTGTGTGATATGTAAGTCGATGTATATGTCAATAAAAGAACTGAGAGGAAAAATGTGTGTGATATGTAAGTCGATGTGTATGTCAATAAAAGAACTGAGAGGAAAAATGTGTGTGATATGTAAGTCGATGTATATGTCAATACGAGAACTGAGAGGAAAAATGTGTGTGATATGTAAGTCAATGTATATGTCAATACGAGAACTGAGAGGAAAAATGTGTGTGATATGTAAGTTGATGTGTATGTCAATACGAGAACTGAGAGGAAAAATGTGTGTTATATGTAAGTTGATGTATATGTCAATACGAGAACGGAGAGGAAAAATGTGTGTGATATGTAAGTTGATGTGTATGTCAATAAAAGAACTGAGAGGAAAAATGTGTGTGATATGTAAGTTGATATATATGTGAACACGAGAACTGAGGGGGAAAATGTGTGTGATATGTAAGTTGATGTATATGTCAATACGAGAACTGAGGGGGAAAATGTGTGTGATATGTAAGTTGATGTATATGTCAATACAAGAACTGAGGGGGAAAATGTGTGTGATATGTAAGTTGATGTGTATGTCAATACGAGAACTGAGGGGGAAAATGTGTGTAATGTGTAAGTTGATGTGTATGTCAATACGAGAACTGAGAGGAAAAATGTGTGTGATATGTAAGTTGATATATACATTAATAAGAGAACTGAGGGGGAAAATGTGTGTGATATGTAAGTTGATGTGTATGTCAATACGAGAACTGAGGGGGAAAATGTGTGTAATGTGTAAGTTGATGTGTATGTCAATACGAGAACTGAGAGGAAAAATGTGTGTGATATGTAAGTTGATATATACATTAATAAGAGAACCGAGGGGGAAAATGTGTGTGATAT
The DNA here is from genome assembly GCA_032433765.1 of Megaustenia siamemsis. NCBI lineage: Eukaryota > Metazoa > Mollusca > Gastropoda > Stylommatophora > Ariophantidae > Megaustenia > Megaustenia siamemsis. Next base: position 6,303,806 of record JAVIAB010000050.1, read on the forward strand.
GTAAGTTGATGTATACATTAATAAGAGAACTTAGAGCAAAAATGTATGTGATATGTAAGTTGATGTATACATTAATAAGAGAACTTAGAGGAAAAATGTATGTGATATGTAAGTTGATGTATACATCAATAAGAGAACTTAGAGCAAAAATGTGTGTGATATGTAAGTTGATATATACATTAATAAGAGAACTGAGGGGGAAAATGTGTGTGATATGTAAGTTGATGTATACATTAATAAGAGAACTTAGAGGAAAAATGTATGTGATATGTAAGTTGATGTATACATTAATAAAAGAACTTAGAGGAAAAATGTATGTGATATGTAAGTTGATGTATACATCAATAAGAGAACTTAGAGCAAAAATGTGTGTGATATGTAAGTTGATATATACATTAATAAGAGAACTGAGGGGGAAAATGTGTGTGATATGTAAGTTGATGTATACACCAATAAGAGAACTTAGGGGGAAAATGTGTGTGATATGTAAGTTGATGTATACATCAATAAGAGAACTGAGGGGGAAAATGTGTGTAATATGTAGTTGATGTGTACGTCAATAAGAGAAATAAGAGGAAAACTGTGTGTGATATATAAGATGATGTGTACGTCAATAAGAGAACTCAGGGGGAAAATGTGTGTGATATGTAAGTTGATGTAAATGTTATAGAGAACTGAGATGTTTTAAATGTGGGAATATGTATGTTTATATAAATTATAGTAAGAGAATTGAGGGAGAATAATGTTGAAATATGTACATTTATCCATATGTTAGTAAGAGAATTGAGAGGAGACAGATTTTTGGATGGCAAAAAGTGAGCATGTTAATGTTAGTGTACTGCCTAAGTTTTAATGAAAAGACTTCAATATTAAGTGGCACGAGAAAGAACTACATGGCACATATCACTTCACTGTGGGGGCTATAGCTAATGACACACCTCATTATTCTCATCATACTGTCCTCTTTCACTTTATCTTACTCTTTTTTAATCATCCTCTTCTCATTCCCCCTTCCATCTTCTCTTCCACCTCCATCCCTTATAACCCTCCTTTATGAAGCACCAACATATTAATGGTCTACACAAACATAAAATGTTTGTGAAACACCAAACACTTTATGAAGCACCAACGCATCAATGGTCTACATAAACTAGACCAACACTTTATGAAGCACCAACATATCAATGATCTACACAAACATAAACTAGACCAAACACTTTATGAAGCACCAACATATCAATGATCTACACAAACATAAACTAGACCAAACACTTTATGAAGCACCAACATATCAATGATCTACACAAACATAAACTAGACCAAACACTTTATGAAGCACCAACATATCAATGATCTACACAAACATAAACTAGACCAAACACTTTATGAAGCACCAACACATCAATGGTCTACATAAACTAGACCAACACTTTATGAAGCACCAACACATCAATGGTCTACATAAACTAGACCAACACTTTATGAAGCACCAACACATCAATGGTCTACATAAACTAGACCAACACTTTATGAAGCACCAACGCATCAATGGTCTACATAAACTAGACCAACACTTTATGAAGCACCAACATATCAATGGTCTACACAAACATAAACTAAACCAACATTTTATAAAGCACCAACACACCAATGGTCTACACAAACTAGACCAACACTTTATGAAGCACCAACACATCAATGGTCTACATAAACTAGACCAACACTTTATGAAGCACCAACACATCAATTATCTACATAAACTAGACCAACACTTTATGAAGCACCAACACATCAATGGTCTACATAAACTAGACCAACACTTTATGAAGCACCAACACACCAATGGTCTACACAAACTAGACCAAATAGATATACAATAAGAAGAGCAGGTATTGAGTTATTTGCGGGTCATCATCATTGCACTCCGAACATGTCATAGGTGCTCAGATCCCCTCCTCAGCAAGTCTTGCGGTGTTCAGCGACTAACGACTCCAGTTCTGTGTTAGTTGATTAGTCTTACACACCCACTAAGTTTCTCGTTTCTGGCTGTGTCCATCTTAACTCCCATCTCTTTCATCCGAAGAAGTGACGTGGACTCATGGTTGTCGAAGTCCTGTGTCCTTCCCACATCTTGGAGGGCATTGATGATGTCCGCCTGATCCATTGGTTGACCGTACATCGAAGAGCAGTAAAGTTGTTTATATAAACCCAAGTCAACTACAGACAAGATTTATGCTAATATAAAGATTCACTACATTTTGTGTAGACATTTCTGTTATGTCTAAGGATTTGTTTCATGTGAAATTGTAGATAGATATATTACTTAATTATATGATAATGTTTATGACATGGTTGTCCTTGTTGGAGAGGTGGGCGTAAATTGTTGTACAGCTCATAACGAAGACTGCATACCCACTTTACTTGTCACATAGGATCAAATATGTTGGGGGTTTTGTTTTGGACGGGGGTCAAGGCTTTGGACAGTTCCTGGACTGAAAGTGGTCGGTGACACACAGAGAGAAAATGTAATTCCTCAACTAAATAAGTCCATAGCCCAAAGACTCATGCAAATGTCCGTTGGTGACTCAAAGAGAAAATGTGTGATTTCTCAACTAAATAAGTCGATAGCCCCAAGACTCATGCAAATGTCCGTTGGTGACTCAGAGAGAAAATGTGTGATTCCTTAACTAAATAAGTCGATAGCCCCAAGACTCATACAAGTGTTTGTCGGTGACTCAGAGAGAAAATATGTGATTCCTTAACTAAATAAGTTGATAGCCCCAAGACTCATACAAGTGTTTGTCAGAGACTCACAGAAGGAAATACTGTCACACTGAACAAATCAGGTTCTAGATAAAAAGACAAAAAACAGACATTGTCAAATAAATCCTCCAACAAAATCACATAAAATTGCCTGATAATCTTAAAAGAGCGAAAACGAATATTTTCATGTGTACTTTATATCAACACATTTGAAGCAAATCAAATGACAAATATACATTATTTTATTCTAGTCAATCAGTTTCTTTGCGGTCAGGGCATGTCCATACCCATTTTACCACCCGTCCCAGCATTTCAGAAATGATTTCTCGACACAAATACAAACTGTTGCTGTAAGGTGTTCATTGTAGAGACATCTACTTTTGCAACTAAGCACTCTAGCGATCAAGCTCTTTTCCACCTGTAGACTTCTTGGTCACTCAATGTTGTACATAAATATGAACTCAACCAATAGATCTACTAATGCAAGGAGCAAAACGCCATAAAGATCAATAACTAATTGATCGGTCCTTTCGAATTTTATAAACTTGTCATTTCAAAAGCTTGTCAAATCATCGGACTGATGTCCAACAAGAACAAGGAAATAACCCAAGAGGAAAAACGGGCACTACAAAACAATCTTCATCCCAATGTTGTGCTAGCAATGCCAGACAGGTACTCAAGACTCCAGAACAGTAAGAAAAATAACTTCCTAGATGAAATGTGTTAGACGAATGACAGGAAACAGACTGAGAGATGAGATCAGAAATGAAGAACCGAGAAAAAAGCTGGGAATGATTCTTGCCATAGAGTACACAAAGAAACAACAGATACAATGGTTTTGCCACGTGATAAGACAAAAATATTAAAATAATGAGCCTTTAATAAACGTTAGGAAAACAAACTCAAGTGTCCACCACGAAAAAGATGGATTTTTTAAATATTATAAACACTAGAAAATATATAAAGCATATTCTGGTCTATGGAAGCGAATAATGGACAGTAGAGAAACACATTTTAAAAAAAAACTGTTAAGAGGCAACAGAGATTTCTCGGAAGAATGCAGAGAGTTCACTGAACAGCTAAAAAAGACAAACGAGAACATTCTCAGAGAGGCCAACACAAAAAGGGAACTACTTACAAATACTAGTAAAAGACAATAGGCATTTTGTCGGTCACATCATGAAAAGAGGAAAGCAAAATACTGGGAAAGAGAGGTTACGGGCGACAAAGAAATGAGATACTAGATAGTTTGGTGTCATGGCACGGAAAACAGTCAACAACAGACATGATACGATGCATTGTTGACAGAAAATTGTGGAAGGACATGATGAGGAAGAGTCTGGTAGTCTATAGCAGCCATGTCGTCCTCTGGGCAGGAAGGACCCGGATTCAAATTCTACCATAGGCGGTGATGATTTGTCAAAAATAGGAGAAACTAATCCGTGGTTTCTCTATCATGTTAGCCTCCCCTGATCTCTTGGCTAGTGAGATCCCATGTCTAGCAATCTCGGATAACGGATATAAACAGGAGGTCCCGTGTGCTCACGTTAAAGAACCATTGGCAGTTAAAGTTGAAAAGAGTAGGCCCAAAATGGCCGCTACCCAGGCAACATTTGTTAAGCAAATCTTCGCTTGCCGAAGGCGGATATGTCGGGTTGAAAGCCACATATTTTGCAGTGAACCAGCGGCACAACATATTCACGTCCACTTAAAGGTTGAACGCTGGAGAAGTTGACTAATGCAAACAGCCAGCTATGGGTCGCTGAGCTCTTTAGGCTTTTACGCTGCCAGCACCGTTGCTCCCTATTTTCATGCTCCCCATATCGGATCATATCGTTTGCGTGGCTTCTTTCAAAAACAAAAAAAAAAAAAACATCAAGCTGCTCTGTGGCGTACAAGTAAACATGTTGTTGATGCTCATATTTGTTTCATCTGCACATTATTTTAGTGATGTGGACAGCACTACACCAGTATTTCTTTCTCCCTAAAATCCACTACCCATTTAAGGCTGGATGAAACTAGAAGCCATCGATCAGGATGGAACCCAGACCCCCTGATCCTCACTTAACTCGTTCACTAACCGCTCGTGACGTGTTTCATGAATGTCTATATTTCTTTGAAGATCTAAAGCGAGTCGAGCTGTCTGAGCGAAACTCTACACATCCAAAGACTTGAATAGAAGCAGTGACGAGGAAGGGATTAAACATAATCACTCCGGGAGATTTCATTTGTTCCAATTGTTCAAACGAAAGTATTTTTTGCTCGTGGTACTTCTAGCTGAGCTCAAGCCTATGTATGTAACATGTGGACACTGATTAGAATCTCGTGATCGCTACAGATGATAAGTTGATCTCATAATCATCATGTGCCGTACCGGTTGGCGTTGGCGATCATGTCCTTCCACAATCTTATATCCACAATGCATCGTATGAGTTCTGTTGTTGACTGTTTTCCGTGCCATGACACCAAGCTATCCAGTATTTTCTCTCTTTGACGTCAGCGATCTCTCTTTCCTTTTATTTTGCCAGTTGTAACCAAGTATTCCAACTTTCCTCTTCTCATGATGTGCACAAAAAATGTTGATTGCTTCTTTCTGATGTCTTTTAGGAGCTCCCTTTTTGTGTTGGCCTCTTTGAGAACTTTCTCATTGGTCTTTTTAGCTGTCCAGGGAACTTTCAACATTCTTCTGAGAAATCCCATCTCTGTGGCCTCTAATAGTCTTTTCATTGGTTTGTCTATTGTCCATAATTTGCTTCCATAGGTCAGAATTGGTTCTATATAGCATCGATGAACTCTCTTTCTCGCGGTGAGCGGGGTAGAGTTCTGCCCTACCAAAGGAGGAGTAAGACGTCTCCTTTCCTCCGCTAGTCTTCGGGACACCCTTGGGCAAGGTGGAGCTCCCGTTTAGCCCCCCCCCCTCCCCCAATCAGGGTTATGTGAAGCCATTGGAGCAGCCGACAAGTAGTGCCGATTATGGTCCCCACACCGCGATGGCAGGCAGAGAATCTCATGTATAGAGACAATGGCTGCGATCTCCGACTAGTACAGTCACTGCCAAGAAGGAAAGGAATAATCATGACAAAAGTTGACCTCAGTCTCCCAAAATCTGAACGTAAAAATGTAACCAGATGAAATTGTAGAAATTGATCAGTGTAGGATAATATGAACTACCCTGGTGTTTTGCAGTCAGAAAATATCGATAGTTTAAAAAAAAAATAAGTCTGACCTAATCTTTATGTTAATTTCTTGTTGGCCGGGTTAATGCCTGATGAAAGGCTTAAGGAATTTTCTGATTCGGTGATTTTTTTCAGTTTAAATAGTTCATTGTGCAAGACAGAGAAGTGCAATTGAGTCCCGAAAGACATCTGTTATCTAGTAGGTTGTTGTGGTAATCGGATGTATGAAACTGCTGTTTCACTAATATTTTGATATTTGATATTTTCATATTTATTCATGTGCCAGGAACATGACCTATATAATAAAACATCCTACTTCAACATGGCCGTTGTTGGAACTGGGCTGCATTCCTTCTCGGTCCCCACATGTTTGACCAGACTAGCTAGTGTTTCCAGGCAGACAATAGCAATGTGTAGTATGGTCTTGACCAGCTCAGATTTACTGGTCCTGACACAAACAATCAGCTATGAGTAGTCGTCCACACTCGACTCGGACATTCTGTGCGACTTGGAATTTTTAAAAAGGAAGTTCTCTGAACGTCAGAAGTTGAGCAAGTGTTTCTGTTTGTTATTTTCACGTCATCGATCAACGCTGCAAGTGTCTTATTGCTGGATTTCTAAACTTACATATTCCTAATTCCTTCCTTCTTTCCTTCCTTCCTTCCTTCTCCTTCCTTCCTCTCATTCCTCCCTCTCCTTCCGTCCTTCCTTCCTCAATAAGAGCCTTAAAGGCAACATTGATATCTGCACCAGCGTCCCCCTAATCTAGGGTGACCATTTTTTTCCCATTGTTTCCGGGGACATTTGTCATATTTTATACATTTCAGAGGATTTTTTTTGCTTATTTCTGAGACTGTCCCACAAAATCGGGGACGAACGATATATATATATATATATATATATATATATATATATATATATATATATATATATATATATATATATATATATATATATATATATATATATATATATATATATATACGTGTGTGTGTGTGTGTGTATGCATATATTTATTTATATATATATTTATAATATGTGTGGGTGGGTGTGTGACTGTGTGTGCGCAAGAAATTTTGTAGATTCCAAAAAAAAAGATTACTTTAAATTTCATAATAACTGTTCATTTGCTGTTTGATTTTATTTTTGTTAATATTCACGGTACTTATGCGATACACGCACTTAATGACATTACAATAGCTAGTTGTGTTTCTCAATTAAAAAAAATATTTAAAATTAAAAAAATTTAAACAACATATAGATATCAATTGCAGTATTAAAGTAATGTTTACAGTACCTTATTTATACTGCAGAGGTTGTTGCCTCGGCGTGGTACTTGTTTTTTGAGTGTATCTTTCTCAAGATCTCATGATTTGAAGCAAGTTTTTCACTGAAGCTTTCACACGATAAATTAATGTTAGTTTTTACTGTTGGCGAGTATTGGCGACTTTGGCGAGATACCTTGGCGGGAGATGTCCGGAAAGGCAGGGGTGGGGGAGAGAGAGTGTCTGCTTTTTAAAAAAATTAAACCCATCCCAATAGAAGTGAGTGGTGGGAATAGAAGTGACGTAGCACCGCGCTTCAAGAGTTCAAAGAGCTATCTCCGACACAACACGTCCAAGTCTTCTTGTTCCAAATCTTAAAGTGATTACTTTAAAAGAGGGCCGATTCCGTGTATGAACATTTATTTATTCACTGAAATCGGGGACAAAATCGGGGACAACTTCTACATTCCGGGGACTGTCCCCGGAAATCGGGGACGAATGGTCACCCTACCCTAATCTCATCTGTTAACGACTACTCTCTGTGAGCTAACAAAGCCTAAACATACTGCCTTCCCCGTCGTTTCCTTTCTTTTCGAAATTTCTATCGCCCAGTTTCCAACCAAAGAGGTTTTAACAAGGCTGGACTGGCCAGATATTTGGTCACATCACGTGATGTTTTCTTTCCTCGGCAACCATAAAGTTTTCGCGGGAATTTATGTGCTACCTGATTCTATTTTTAGCCTTTTCATCAACAACAAGACAACACAAGAAGGAGATACACAGAACTGTGAAGTTACATACCAATAATTTCAATTTGGGGGGGGGGGGGCTGGTTGGTCTCGAGACAATGAGGAGGCTGTAAGTTCAAATCTTGCATTCACCATTTGGGATTTTTATTTGTGATTCTTCTCTGCGGCAACCACCCCTGGTCTCAGCAGCGAGGCCCGACTTGAAACGTCAATTATTCATCAGCGAGAAAAAAAAAACCAATATTTGTATCTCCGAAGACGGAATTGTCTGCCTGTGTGGCGAGGGACCCCTGTGCACACGGCTGCCAGGGAAAAACGGATTAATTTTGCGCAAAATTCATTTGCTAGTCTCTAGGGACTTCGTCAGAGGTGAAAGCTGGCAAACGCAAAAAAAAAAAAAAAACGCTAAAGAAATGTTACATTAGAACGAATACTATTCTTGTATTTTCACACATATTTTGTAACTGGACCATCCACAACGTATCCTGACATTCTCTATTAGTTTTCCAAGAGATTCCTGATTAAGTACAGTACTCTAATATAATTGCAGATCCTAAAATGATTTCGGCACAGCACACGAACTCCGCTGCACCGAGTTCAGAGCACCCCCCCCCCCCAACAAAAAAAAAAAACACACGCACACACACAAATGCACGGATCAAGAAGGGGTAAACTAAAATGAATGATAAATAAAACCATGAACATAAACCACTTTTACACAAGACACATCTCCGTGAAAAGATATAACATTGTCACAGCTTGCACAAGCTTTCTACATAACTCAGACAACACAGTTAACATGAATTTACTGAAACGTGGTAAATGTTCCAATATTGATTCGAGAAATGTCAGTTAGCCGATTACTTCATTGGTTTGTTGATGCGAGCAACGGCCTTTTGGATTTCTGCTTCCGGCCAACACTAATAGGGCCGATCAATGATTGGAAGCTTTATCGGGAGCAGACTTAACGAAGCATTTCACAAAGAGCTGAGATTATCAAACACAAAGCTGGCTTTAATAAGATTTCTAATCCATCCGCCCATCCATACATACGTTCAATCCCATCCATCAATCATACCATCTATTCCTTTATCCAGCGGTCTGTCTGTTTACTGTCTACCCGTCCTCTATCTGTCATTACCTCCGGCCATTTGTCTTATTTCCATGCTTCCATTTGTCCTCTATCTGTCATTACCTCCGGCCATTTGTCTTATTTCCATGCTTCCATTTGTCCTCTATCTGTCTCCATGCTTCTATTCATCTGTTTTCTATCTATCTCCATGTTCCCATCTGTCTCCATGCTACCATTAATATGTCCTCTATCTGTCTCCATGCTTCCATTCATATGTCCTCTATCTATCTCCATGTTCCCATCTGTCTCCATGCTTCCATTCATATGTCCTCTATCTGTCTCCATGCTTCTATTCATCTGTTTTCTATCTATCTCCATGCTACCAATCATATGTCCTCTATCTATCTCCATGTTCCCATCTGTCTCCATGCTTCCATTCATATGTCCTCTATCTATCTCTATGTTCCTATCTGTCTCCATGCTTCCATTCATATGTCCTCTATCTGTCTCCATGCTTCCATTCGTATGTCCTCTATCTGTCTCCATGCTTCCATTCATATGTCCTCTATCTATCTCCATGTTCCCATCTGTCTCCATGCTTCCATTCATCTGTTTTCTATCTGTCTCCTTGCTTCCATTCATCTGTCCTCTCTCTGTGTCAATGCTACCATTCATCTGTCCTCTATCTGTCTCCATGCTTCCATTCATCTGTCCTCTATCTGTCTCCATGCTTCCATTCATCTGTCCTCTTTCTGTCTCCATGCTTCCATTCATCTGTCCTCTATCTGTCTCCATGCTTCCATTCATCTGTCCTCTATCTGTCTCCATGCTTCCATTCATCTGTCCTCTATCTGTCTCTATGCTTCCAATCATGTGTCCTCTATCTGTCTCCATGCTTCCATTCATCTGTCCTCTATCTGTCTCCATGCTTCCATTCATCTGTCTCCATGCTTCAATTCATCTGTCCTCTATCTGTCTCCATGCTTCCATTCATCTGTCCTCTATTTGTCTCCATGTTCCCATATGCCCTCTATCTGTCTCCTTGCTTCCATTCATGTGTCCTCTATCTGTCTCCATGTTCCCATCTGTCCTCTATCTGTCTCCATGCTTCCATTCATCTGTCCTCTATTTGTCTCCATGTTCCCATCTGTCCTCTATCTGTCGCCATGCTTCCATTCATCTGTCCTCTATCTGTCGCCATGTTCCCATCTGTCCTCTATCTGTATCCATGCTTCCATTCATCTGCCCTCTATCTGACTCCATATATATGTTCTCTATCTGTCTCTATGCTTCCATTCATCTGTCCTCTATCTGTCTCCATGTTTCCATTCATCTGTCCTCTATCTCACTCCATGTTTCCATTCATCTGTTCTCTATTTGTCTCCATGATTCCATTCATCTGTCCTTTATCTGTCTCCATGTTTCCATTCATCTGTTCTCTATTTGTCTTTATGATTCCATTCATCTGTTCTCTATCTGACTTCATGCTTCCATCCATCTGTCCACTATCTGTCTCCGTGTTCCCATCTGTCCTCTATTTGTCTCCATGCTTCCATTCATCTGTCCTCTATCTGACTCCATACATCTGTCCTCTATCTGACTCCATATATATGTTCTCTATCTGTCTCTATGCTTCCATTCATCTGTCCTCTATCTGTCTCCATGTTTCCATTCATCTGTCCTCTATCTCACTCCATGTTTCCATTCATCTGTTCTCTATTTGTCTCCATGATTCCATTCATCTGTCCTTTATCTGTCTCCATGTTTCCATTCATCTGTTCTCTATTTGTCTTTATGATTCCATTCATCTGTTCTCTATCTGACTTCATGCTTCCATCCATCTGTCCACTATCTGTCTCCGTGTTCCCATCTGTCCTCTATTTGTCTCCATGCTTCCATTCATCTGTCCTCTATCTGACTCCATACATCTGTCCTCTATCTGACTCCATACATCTGTCCTCTATCTGTCTCCATGATTCCATTCATCTGTCCTCTATCTGTCTGCATGTTTCCATTCATTTGTCCTCGATCTGACTCCATACATCTGTCCTCTATCTGTCTCCATGCTTCTATTCATCTGTTTTCTATCTGTCTCCATGCTTCCATTCATCTGTCCTCTATCTGTCTCCATGTTTCCATTCATTTGTCCTCGATCTGACTCCATACATCTGTCCTCTATCTGTCTCCATGCTTCCATTCATCTGTCCTCTATCTGTCTCCATGCCTCTATTCATCTGTTTTCTATCTGTCTCCATGCTTCAATTCATCTGTCCTCTATCTGTCTCCATGCTTCCATTCATCTGTCCTCTATCTGACTCCATACATCGGTCCTCTATCTGTCTCCATGATTCCATTCATCTGTCATCTATCTGTCTCCATGTTTCCATTCATTTGTCCTCTATCTGACTCCATTCATCTGTCCTCCATCTGTCTCCATGTTTCCATTCATCTGTCCTCTATCTGACTCCATACATCTGTCCTCTAGCTGTCTCCATGCTTCCATACATCTGTCCTCTATCTGTCTCCATGCTTCCATACATCAGTCCTCTATCTGTCTCTATGCTTCCATTCATTTGTCCTCTATCTGACTCCATTCATCTGTCCTCTATCTGTCTCTATGCTTCCATTCATCTGTCCTCTATCTGACTCCATACATCTGTCCTCTATCAGTCTCCATGCTTCTATTCATCTGTTTTCTATCTGTCTCCATACATCTGTCCTCTATCTGTCTCCATGCTTCTATTCATCTGCTTTCTATCTGTCTCCATGCATCTGTCCTCTATCTGTCTCCATGCTTCTATTCATCTGTTTTCTATCTGTCTCCATACATCTGTCCTCTATATGTCTCCATGCTTCTATTCATCTGTTTTCTATCTGTCTCCATGCTTCAATTCATCTGTCCTCTATCTGTCTCCATGCTTCCATACATCAGTCCTCTATCTGTCTCCATGCTTCCATTCATCTGTCCTCTATCTGTCTCCATGTTTCCATTCATCTGTCCTCTATCTGTCTCCATGCTTCCATTTATCGGTCCTCTATCTATCTCTATGTTTCCATTGATCTGTCCTCTATCTGTCTCCATGCTTCCATTGATCTGTCCTCTATCAGTCACCATGCTTCAATTTATTTGTCCTCTATCTGTCTCCATGATTGCATCAATCTGTCCTCTATCTGTCCCCATGCTTCCATTCATCTGTCCTCTATCTGTCTCCATGTTTCCATTCATCTGTTCTCTATTTGTCTCCATGATTCCAATCATCTGTCCTTTATCTGTCTCCATGTTTCCATTCATCTGTTCTCTATTTGTCTCTATGATTCCATTCATCTGTTCTCTATCTGACTTCATGCTTCCATTCATCTGTCCTCTATCTGACTCCATACATCTGTCCTCTATCTGTCTCCGTGTTCCCATCTGTCCTCTATTTGTCTCCATGCTTCCATCCCTCTGTCCTCTATCTGACTCCATACATCTGTCCTCTATCTGTCTCCATGATTCCATTCATCTGTCCTCTATCTGTCTCTATGCTTCCATTCATCTGTCCTCTATCTGTCTCCATTCATCTGTCCTCTATCTGTCTCCATGTTTCCATTCATTTGTCCTCTATCTGTCTCCATTCTTCTGTCCTCTATCTGTCTCCATTCTTCTGTCCTCTATCTGTCTCCATTCATCTGTCCTCTATCTGTCTCCATGATTCCATTCATCTGTCCTCTATCTGTCTCTATGCTTCCATTCTTCTGTCCTCTATCTGTCTCCATTCTTCTGTCCTCTATCTGTCTCCATTCATCTGTCCTCTATCTGTCTCCATTCTTCTGTCCTCTATCTGTCTCCATGATTGCATCCCGCTGTCCTCTATCTGTCTCCATTCATCTGTCCTCTATCTGTCTCTATGCTTCCATTCATCTGTCCTCTGTCGCCATTCATCTGTCCTCTATCTGTCTCTATGCTTCCATTCATCTGTCCTCTATCTGTCGCCATTCATCTGTCCTTTATCAGTCTCCATGCTTCCATTCATCTGTCCTCTATCTGTCGCCATTCATCTGTCCTCTATCTGTCTCTATGCTTCCATTCATCTGTCCTCTATCTGTCTCCATGATTGCATCCATCTGTCTCCATTCATCTGTCCTCTATCTGTCTCCATGCTTCCATTCATCTGTCCTCTATCTGTCTCTATGCTTCCATCCATCTGTCCTCTATCTGTCTCCATGATTGCATCCATCTGCCCTCTATCTGTCTCCATGTGTGCACCCATCTGTCCTCTATCTGTCTCCATGCTTCCATTCATCTGTCCTCTATCTGTCTCTATGCTTCCATCCATCTGCCCTCTATCTGTCTCCATGATTGCATCCATCTGTCCTCTATCTGTCTCCATTCATCTGTCCTTTATCTGTCTCCATGCTTCCATTCATCTGTCCTCTATCTGTCTCTATGCTTCCATTCATCTGTCCTCTATCTGTCTCCATTCATCTGTCCTCTATCTGTCTCCATGCTTCCATTCATCTGTCCTCTATCTGTCTCCATGCTTCCATTCATCTGTCCTCTATCTGTCTCCATTCATCTGTCCTCTATCTGTCTCCATGCTTCCATTCATCTGTCCTCTATCTGTCTCCATGCTTCCATCCATCTGTCCTCTATCTGTCTCCATTCATCTGTCCTCTATCTGTCTCCATGCTTCCATCCATCTGTCCTCTATCTGTCTCCATTCATCTGTCCTCTATCTGTCTCCATGCTTCCATTCATCTGTCCTCTATCTGTCTCCATTCATCTGTCCTCTATCTGTCTCCATGCTTCCATTCATCTGTCCTCTATCTGTCTCTATGCTTCCATCCATCTGTCCTCTATCTGTCTCCATTCATCTGTCCTCTATCTGTCTCCATGCTTCCATTCATCTGTCCTCTATCTGTCTCTATGCTTCCATCCATCTGTCCTCTATCTGTCTCCATTCATCTGTCCTCTATCTGTCTCCATGCTTCCATTCATCTGTCCTCTATCTGTCTCCATGCTTCCATTCATCTGTCCTCTATCTGTCTCCATGCTTCCATTCATCTGTCCTCTATCTGTCTCTATGCTTCCATCCATCTGTCCTCTATCTGTCTCCATGATTGCATCCATCTGTCCTCTATCTGTCTCCATGATTGCATCCATCTGTCCTCTATCTGTCTCCATGCTTCCATTCATCTGTCCTTTATCTGTCTCCATGCTTCAATTTATTTGTCCTCTAGCTGTATCCATGCTTCCATTCATCTGTCCTCTATCTGTCTCCTTGCTTCCATTCATCTGTCCTCTATCTGTCTCTATGCTTCTATTCATCTGTGTTCTATCTGTCTCCTTGCTTCCACTCATCTGTGCTCTATCTGTCTCCATGATTGCATCCATCTGTCCTTTATCTGTCTCCATGCTTCAATTTACTTGTCCTTTATCTGTCTCCATGCTTCCATTCATCTGTCCTTTATCTGTCTCCATGCTTCCATTCATCTGTCCTTTATCTGTCTCCATGCTTCCATTCATCTGTCCTTTATCTGTCTCCATGCTTCCATTCATCTGTCCTTTATCTGTCTCCATTCATCTGTCCTTTATCTGTCTCCATGCTTCCATTCATCTGTCCTTTATCTGTCTCCATGCTTCCATTCATCTGTCCTTTATCTGTCTCCATGCTTCCATTCATCTGTCCTTTATCTGTCTCCATGCTTCAATTCATCTGTCCTTTATCTGTCTTCATGCTTCCATTCATCTGTCCTTTATCTGTCTCCATGCTTCAATTTATTTGTCCTCTAGCTGTATCCATGCTTCCATTCATCTATCCTCTATCTGTCTCCTTGCTTCCATTCATCTGTCCTCTATCTGTCTCTATGCTTCTATTCATCTGTGCTCTATCTGTCTCCTTGCTTCCACTCATCTGTGCTCTATCTGTCTCCATGATTGCATCCATCTGTCCTTTATCTGTCTCCATGCTTCAATTTATTTGTCCTCTAGCTGTATCCATGCTTCCATTCATCTGTCCTCTATCTGTCTCCATGATTGCATCCATCTGCCCTCTATCTGTCTCCATCCATCTGTCCTCTATCTGTCTCCATGCTTCCATTCATCTGTCCTTTATCTGTCTCCATGCTTCCATTCATCTGTCCTTTATCTGTCTCCATGCTTCCATTCATCTGTCCTTTATCTGTCTCCATGCTTCCGTTCATCTGTCCTTTATCTGTCTCCATGCTTCCATTCATCTGTCCTTTATCTGTCTCCATGCTTCCATTCATCTGTCCTTTATCTGTCTCCATGCTTCAATTTATTTGTCCTCTAGCTGTATCCATGCTTCCATTCATCTGTCCTCTATCTGTCTCCTTGCTTCCATTCATCTGTCCTCTATTTGTCTCTATGCTTCTATTCATCTGTGCTCTATCTGTCTCCTTGCTTCCATTCATCTGTGCTCTATCTGTCTCCATGATTGCATCCATCTGTCCTTTATCTGTCTCCATGCTTCAATTTATTTATCCTCTAGCTCTATCCATGCTTCCATTCATCTGTCCTTTATCAGTTCATACCCCCAACCATATTCCTTCTGTCTCTCTGTCCGTGTCTCCGTCTGTTATCACTCCCCTGCCCTGTGTGCCAGCCCGCCATTATACTTGACGATCGTCATGTAAATATTTTACCATTTAATACGGAGTGAAATATGTCATCTGGAGAAAATAAAACGAGAGAAGAAGTGATAGAGGAAACAGGAAGAAAACATACATGTCGGTTTTAGAGAGTGGTTTGGTGGGAAGACAAGAACATTAAATATAACTGTAGGGGTAGAGACTTGTGGACAGGCAGACTTACCAACGCTAGCAGGTCTGGTACCTCATGATAGTGATCGTTTGTGGGCTTCACGTTTATTTACTCAAGGAACCTCTTCATCTCTGACAGCCTCACTCACTCACGATCAGATCTGACAACCATGCAAAATTATAATTGACCTGACAACCATGTAACATTATAACTGATCTGACAACCATGCAACATTATAACTGGGTTGACACCATGCAACATTATGACTGATCTGACACCATGCAACATTATAACTGGGTTGACACCATGCAAAATTATAATTGATCTGACAACCATGCAACATTATAACTGATCTGACACCATGCAACATTATAACTGGGTTGATACCATGCAACATTATAACTGATCTGACACCATGCAACATTATAACTGGGTTGATACCATGCAGCATTATAATTGACCTGACAACCATGTAACATTATAACTGGGTTGACACCATGCAAAATTATAATTGATCTGACAACCATGCAACATTATAACTGATCATACAACCATGCAACATTATAGCTGATCTGACACCATGCAACATTATAATTGATCTGACAACCATGCAACATTATAACTGGGTTGACACCATGCAACATTATAACTGATCTGACACCATGCAACATTATAGCTGTTCTGACACCATGCAACATTATAACTGGGTTGACACCATGCAAAATTATAATTGACCTGACAACCATGTAACATTATAACTGGGTTGACACCATGCAACATTATAATTGATCTGCCAACCATGCAACATTATAACTGGGTTGACACCATGCAACATTATAACTGATCTGACAATCATGTAACATTATAACTGATCTGACACCATGTAACATTATAACTGATCTGACAACCATGTAACATTATAGCTGATCTGACACCATTCAACATAATAATTGATCTGACAACCATGCAACATTATAACTGGGTTGACACCATGCAACATTATAACTGGGTTGACACCATGCAAAATTATAACTGATCTGACACCATGCAACATTATAACTGGGTTGATACCATGCAACATTATAACTGATCTGACAACCATGCAACATTATAGCTGATCTGACACCATTCAACATTATAATTGATCTGACAACCATGCCACAATTATAACTGGGTTGACACCATGCAACATTATAACTGATCTGACACCATGCAACATTATAACTGGGTTGACACCATGCAAAATTATAATTGACCTGACAACCATGTAACATTATACCTGGGTTGACACCATGCAACATTATAATTGATCTGACAACCATGCAACATTATAACTGGGTTGACACAATGCAACATTATAATTGATCTGACAACCATGTAACATTATAACTGATCTGACAACCATGTAACATTATAACTGATCTGACAACCATGTAACATTATAACTGATCTGACAACCATGCAACATTATAACTGGGTTGACACCATGCAACATTGTAACTAGGCAGACACCATGCAATATTATAACTGGGATGACACCATGCAATATTATAACTGGGCTGACATCATGCAACATTATAAGTGGGCTAACATCATGCAACGTTATATCTGGGCTGATATCGTGCAACGTTATATCTGGGCTGACATCATGCAACGTTATATCTGGGCTGATATCGTGCAACGTTATATCTGGGCTGACATCATGCAACGTTATAACTGGGCTGACATCGTGCAACGTTATATCTGGGCTGACATCGTGCAACGTTATATCTGGGCTTACATCGTGCAACGTTATATCTGGGCTGACATCATGCAACGTTATATCTGGGCTTACATCATGCAACGTTATATCTGGGCTGACATCATGCAACGTTATAACTGGGTTGACATCGTGCAACGTTATAATTGGGCTAACATAATGCAACATTATAACTGAGCTGGCAAAATGCAAAGTTGTAGCTGAGCTGAAACCATGCAACATTATAACTGGGCTGACATCAAGCAACGTTATAATTGGGTTGACATCGTGCAACGTTATAATTGGGCTAACATAATGCAACATTATAACTGAGCTGGCAAAATGCAACGTTGTAGCTGCGCTGAAACCATGCAACGTTATATCTGGGCTGACATCATGCAACGTTATAACTGGGCTAACATCAAGCAACGTTATAATTGGGTTGACATCGTGCAACGTTATAATTGGGCTAACATAATGCAACATTATAACTGAGCTGGCAAAATGCAAAGTTGTAGCTGAGCTGAAACCATGCACCATTATAACTGGGCTGACATCGTGCAACGTTATAAGTGAGCTGGCAATGTTGTAACTGAGCTGACACAATGCAACATTACAACTGAGTTGAGTCCATCCAACATTATAACTGAACTGACACAATGCAACATTATAACTGAGCCGACGTTATAATTCAATAAACGTTTGACTGTCCTGTGATGTTTATTTACATTAAAACTTTACTATTAGAGAAATTGATCACATTTGCTCCTCTGATGTGTTTCCACCTTGCATTGACAGAAGAAACAAATACACAAGACATAGTCCCGTCACGCCACCTTGTGGCATACATTGAATATAGTGATAATGTCCACATTGTTTCACTCCCTTAAAACGCTTTTTTCTTTTTCAGCAGTATGGTCGATATTACGCCAGTGCTGTTTTTCTTTCCCTGAAAAATCCGGTATCCATTTAAGGCTGGATGAACCTGAAAGCGAACCCCAGCTCTTGACCCTGGTAGTACAGTACACTAACCAGTGAGCTACCGTGGTTCAGTAGAAGAGACGTGGCCCATCATTCATTGAGCCATGCTGCCATAAGGGTCTCCTAAACCGGACGTTTCAGATGGTCAGTGACCAGAAAACAGAATACACAAACACGCTTTGGACTACATGCCTAACATAAGAATGCAACATAGTACCTATAAGTAGTGAATTCTTGTGGTCAGCTAACTACAGTTTAATAACCGCTGGTCTCTAACAGATGTTAATTATAATCCTTTAATGGAGAGCTGTCAACGTTCACACAACTCCACGCTCCACATGAGTCTCTGAATGATTCGGTGATTACACCGTAGGTAGCCTTCTTAAAATCTAATTTGCCTATTAGGATTACAGGAAGCCACAGAGAAACCTCCTAATGTTTAATCGCTTTATATTAGTAATGCTCAAAACAATCATTATGACCAAGATTTATTCGAGATTAAAGCATCTTATGGCGTAGTTTTTATGGAAGCAAAAATCCTGGCCTCCTACTGTTCTTGACTCTGTATTGTATCATGGACATGTCATTTCATCGAATATAGATTGATTTTTCTCAATATGACGACATCAGTAGTTAATGAATTGCAAGGTTTTCAAATGTTATCATCGGATGAGGTCTAAGATAATCTCTTTGAATGAGGATTAGATATATAATTAAAGTTCTAAATTCTAAATTATATAGATTTTAACATTAGTTTATGATTTGTATATAAATCTCCACGCATGGCTGTAGTTGTCCATTGCGAGTCATCGTCGCATTTTGGCGCATCTAATTTGGCCTACCTGCATTTGCTTAGATTCTGGCAGTACCTGGCTCTTCCCAAGTGTGACACCGAGTGTCCTGCCAAGAGGAACTCAATCAGAAGAGCAACACGATGAGGACAGCATGCCTGTTTGCGCTGGCAGCGGTGGTTGGGCTGCTTTCTTTACACCTGACAGACAGTTTGCTGCTGCCAGTAGCTACAAGTGCTAAAGCCAGCAACGGTAAGTCATTTTAATATATCATCATGATCGTAGTCAAAAGGAGAAACTTTTCACCACCACCCCTAGATGATATATTTCATTTATTATTATACTCATTATTATTATTATACTTATCATTATACTTATTATTAGTATCATCATCATGTACCATACCGGTTAACGTAGGCGATCATGTCCTTCCACAATCTTCTATCCACAGTGCATCGTATCAATTCTGTTGTTGACTGTTTTCCATGCCATGACGCCATGCTATCCAGTATTTTCTCTCTTTGTCGTCCGCGATTTCTCTTTCCTTTTATTTTACCAGTTGTAACAAAGTATTCCAAATTTCTTCTTCTCATGATGTGCCCGAAGCATGTTGATTGCTTCTTTCTGATGTTTTTTTAAGAGCTCCCTTTTTGTATTGGCCTCTTTGAGAACTTCCTCATTGGTCTTTTTAGCTGTCCAGGGAACTTTAAACATTCTTCTGAGAAATCCCATCTCTGTGGCCTCTAATCGTCTTTACATTTGTTTGTCTACTGTCCATGATTCGCTTCCATCAGTCATGATTGGTTCTATTATTATTATACTTATCATTATACTTATCACTTCTTCTTTTCCTGCTGAAAATCAAAGTGGATGTGTCTGGCAGTAAAGTGCAGATATCGCTGCTATGCGTAAACTAACGACTCCGCACATTTACTTAAACATCAGATGTCCTTTTAAGGGCGGACGATAAAGAGGAGTATTCGTCTGGTAAACGTAAAAGTAGAGACTTATTTTTTCTTACTCTTACTACAGCTACTAAAGGATGCGTTACTCTCCTTCGACTCCTGCAGGCGCGACACACGGTCTAGAGAGCAGTAGCACTGTTTATGTCCAAAACCACGCCAGGAGCCGAGAGCTGGTGAAAGACCCCGTGCTTGGCTGTTACTGCTGCGAATATTTTTTATTACTGCTGCTTCTACATTTACTACTACTACCACTAATACTACAACTACTACCACTACAACTACTACTGTAACTACCACCACTGTGACTACTACTACCACTACAGCCACTACCACCACTGCAACTACTACTACCACTACAGCCAATACCACTACTACAACTAATACTACCATTACAGCCACTACCATTACTACTACCACTCAGTGGCGTATTCGCTATGATACCGCAGCTACCGCCGGTAGCCTGAACATATTAACGAAATACAAAAGGAAATGATAATTTATTATATTAAAAAAATAATTATATTACAAATTTTCTAATATTCTATTACACATTTCGTAGGCCAATATGATTTATTTGCTTTGATTTGCATTTATTAAAGCAATGTTTTCCTCTGGCCACTATAACGTTTGTGAATGAAACGAAACTACTATACATTGAAACCTCTAGGAGCCAGCGGTACATTTTTCCTCTATCCAAATCTAGTTTAACGACCTTGACATGCAAAAATTCCGTCAAGATAATGTACCGGTTGTTACCGCTAGATGTATGCGGTTTCATGGGTTATTTTTAGCTCTAGCCAATCAGAATAATCACAAAGTGAAATGAATCTGTCTGATTACCGGAACGTCTTTAGCTATTGGTTATTGGTTATGGAAGGCCTCGGTATCACAGCAAACGAATTAAAATCCATAATTGCTCAACCGCCCGTGCCAGTGGAATCATCCGAATTACCAACTCATCTCCCAAACAAAGAAAGGTAACTGTAGTCCCCATCGTAGCAGTCTCAGCACACGCCAAAAGACATAAGGCGAAACCGCACAGAAAGTGAACACAGCCAACTGTTCCCTGTCATACGATATCATCATTCATCGTAAACAAGCGGGATATCGAAGCAGGATCAAAACGGATGATACACACAGCTCACGGTGTGCACAGAGCACTTAACTCAGTAGCTCCTGCAACAAGCCGGACTTGGAATATGAGGAAACTGCAAGGAGGAACACTTTTCAGACATAGCCTTCAATGGTTCCTGCCGCCTATCCACCATATACCATGGGAGTTCACGTCCTCCCGAAAATGATGATCGTCATAGCACTTGATGATGTTAGGCCGTCATTGATGACTCCAAGTCCAAACATATAGACACACAGTGGTGGTAATTTGTCATTTTCAATCCAACAGAAGCCACATGACATGTAGTTAGTAAAACCACAGAGAGAATATGATTTTGTGACCTTCACTGATTCACTCTTAGATGTGAATGTGTAGTTTACACAAGAGGAGACGTTTTCAACTACAGTTATTCCATTTAAGGCAATTCTGGGATAGCAAGGCAAGTCTCCTTTATAGCAGCAGAACTTGATGTTCTCCGCTCCCTTCTTGTAGCTGCTGCCACACGATTCTGATGTCTCATTAACTTGGGCATCATTCAAGAACAATGTCAGATTAACATTCCATAGATATGGCTCTGCTGATGAAGTGCTTGGTGCAACAGTTGCATCAATCATACTGGAGGCTCCTGGTCTGTGGTCATTAATATCACAGACGGCACATGATGTTGTTATATTCAGTATTTCTTTCTGGGGTGTAAATATGTGGCACACACATGGAGAGTGGTTTGTGGTCACAGTAATCCCATTAAAGGCAATTCTAGGGTAGCATGGCAATGCTGTTTCAGAACAGCACAATCCTGTGATGTTTTCTGTGTTCGCTATAAAGCTGCTGCTGCTACACAATCCTGACCAATTATAGGTGTGGACATTATTCACTTGCAATGACAAAACTGCTTTGTTTACATCATAAACCTCTGGAAGCGAATCATTTATGGGACTAATAGTACAATTTATTCTTCCATCGGGGATATCTGCATTGAGTCCCCCCAAAAAAGGTCTTTGGTTAAAAAGCACATATGCGTTTGAGTTAAACACACAATGAGCCCACTTCATAGATTCAAAATGATCCTTGCCAATGTCATCCATTTGCACAAGTTAGGTCCTTAGCTACCAACGTCACAAATGTCTGAAACGAAGCCATCCAATTAACGACTTTATCTACAGCGAAGGTTAACGAACTGTGAACAAACATTTATGTTCAAACCCTTGAAAACATTTTCAAAAATCTGCCAACTCGCAGCAATAAAATATATCGTGTTGTTCAATGTAAACATTGCTTCGTCCATAGCTCGAATATAAATAAGCTGCCATTTTGGTGCGTCCCATGACGTCATCGTCTTTAGCTATTTATAATTATGTTATGCGCATCAGCATCTGTAGAAAGAACTTTTTCTGCTCTCAAGAGAATCAAATCTTATTGTCGCTCAACTCAGACACAAGAACGCTTATATGGTTTGGCAATAATGTCCATTGAGAAATCATTCCCTCAGAAACTTAGAAACCAACCAAACAGTACTTTCAATGACAAAGTCATCGAGACATTTTCGTCCCAAACAAGACGGATATAATTAACATATAAATAAGAAAGTAATTTAAAATGTAGTGCAGCCATTAGAAAATATTACTTTATCTTAGCCTACTGAATATATGTCTTTATTTATTATGTCAGCTGTAGCCCAGAACCCAAAACCAGTATACGCCACTGCTACCACTACAACTACTACTGCCACTACCACCACTGCAACTACTACTACCACTACCACCACTACAACTACTACTACCACTACAGCCACTACCATTACTACTACTACCACTACAACTACTACTGCCACTACCATCACTGCAACTACTACTGCCACTACCATCACTGCAACTATTACTGCCACTACCATCATTCCAACTACTACTGCCACTACCATCACTGCAACTATTACTGCCACTACCATCATTCCAACTACTACTGCCACTACCATCACTGCAACTATTACTGCCACTACCATCATTCCAACTACTACTGCCACTACCATCACTGCAACTATTACTGCCACTACCATCATTCCAACTACTACTGCCACTACCATCACTGCAACTATTACTGCCACTACCATCATTCCAACTACTACTGCCACTACCATCACTGCAACTACTACTGCCACTACCATCACTGCAACTATTACTGCCACTACCATCACTGCAACTATTACTGCCACTACCATCATTCCAACTACTACTGCCACTACCACCACTAAAACTACTACTACCACTACATCCACTACCATTACTACAACTACTACTACCATTACATCATCATTAAGTACCGGGCCTACTGGCGTAGGTGATCATGTCTCTCCACAACTTTCGATCTCGACAGTTCTTTATCATTTCTGTTGTTGATTTTCTGCCAAGCCATTCACTGAAGCTGCCAGGTGTTTTCTCTCTTTGCTTCCCTCTATCTCTTCGTCCCTCAATTTTTCCAGTTGTTACAATATATTCCAGTTGTTCTCTTTCTATTACATGGCCAAAAAATGGTGATTGTTTCTTCCTAATATTGGAAATTAGCTCTCTTTTTGCTTTGACCTCTTTCAGAACATTTTCATTACTCTTCTTAGCTGTCCATGGTATTCTCAACATTCTTCTGTAAAACCACATTTCTACAGACTACAGTGATTTTCTTGTCTGTTGTCCTATTGTCAATGATTCACATTCATATGTTAAGACTGGCCCTACATAACATTTAAGAACTCTTTTTCGTGTTTCTATTGTCAAAAATGGATTGCATAGTATCATCCTCATTCTCTGGAAAGTTGCTTTTGCCTGAGCAATTCTGCATCTCACCTCTGTTGTACATCTTCCGTCTGAGGTTAACAAAGTTCCCAAATATTTAAATTCATTTACCTGTTTTAATATTGTTCCACTTGTCTTTATTCTGCACTGAAGTGATGTCTTGTTCTTTGTTGTTACTACCACTACAGCCACAACCTTTACTACAACTACTACTGCCACTACAACTACTACTGCCACTACCACAACTGCAACTACTACTACCACCACTACAACAACTACTACCGCCATTGCCACTACCACCACTACAACTACTACTACCACTACAGCCACTACCATTACTACAACTACTACTACCACCACTGCTACTACAACAACAACAACTACTACTACTACCACCACTGCAACTACTGCTACCACCACTAAAGTCACTAACATGGAAAGGAAATAGCTTCACAAATAGTCTCCAGCATATAGAGAGTAGCATTAATTCCTGTATTTTTGACTGTCGGTACACTATTTTGAGTGTGTTCACAATGAGACCATTGCTCTATTTCTTTCCCAACAAAAGCCTTCGTTACCAATCTGAGACTATATGATTCTAGAAGCCGATCGGTCAGGGAATCGAACCCAAATTTGTCATCTCAGTAGGCCAGACAATTAACCACTGCCTTACCTCGACCACCGAAATATTTTGTTCGTCTGTGAGTGAAGACTGCCCATAGGACACAAGTAACAAACAAAACCATCTTTTATGTTCGACCGTTCCTTACTATTATTCTTTTAGTATCGTCAGGCTTTGCATAAGACTCGCAGTGTATCTTCCCATAAGCCCCTATTTTGTGCGAGACGCTCATTTTCAACAAGGGTGTCGATGCCCTCTGTCGCTGCCACTCTTATCAGTGATATTATTAGTGTTTCTCCAGAATAATACAAAATATTGCTAATATTAATTGTATCCATCATGTTGCTCGTCTTTCTTGCCTGGAAAATAACGTTTGTTATAAATTGTTATATTTGCACCTTTCAACCCGCCACATTCGAATCACCACGTCTATAAATTGTGTCCGGTTTGCCTTTACTTTAAGTACTGACAGGACTAAATCATCTGGTTCACATACGAGGGTGACAAGCAGATTACGTCACTTAGCATTCAGGTTTGAATCGATGGCGTCTGTTAACTGTGTCCAGCAGTGTGTTAGGGCTCCGCCCAGTTCTCCGAAATCGTCACTTTACAACATAAATAGTAGGTTATCTTATAATGAATTTGGTCTTTTAGTGACAAGTGGAGGTGGCGGAGAGCAGTGCCTGGTGAACCAGCCTACTGAGAACAAAAGGTTGGGTTCGATCCTCTGACTAACCGGCTTTTAAGTTCATGCAGCCCTAAATAGGTATCGCTGATTTTTCGAAAAAAAAAATGGCATAGACGTAGTGCTATCCACGTTACCCAGAGATGTGTCGAAGGCCAAAATAGAAAATATAAATAAATATAACTAAATATAAATAAATAAAAATAAATATAGGCACTGCTACCAAAGTGGATTTTTTTCCTCCCGACAATTATATTGTTTAGACGAACCATAAAGGACCGTTCTCGCGTATCCGAGGAACCTTCTTCTTTATCACCTGTGTTTAAAATGACGTTAAGTTGATGTAGTTGCGCTGTGTATGTGTTTTACACCAGGCTGAGGTATCTACGCCTTTCGTCTCAAAACATTCGACTTATACCATTGCAGTTTTGGGTAATGGGACGACCTCTCGATTTCTATCCGACTGGGTAGACTGATTGGTTTTGTTTCCAGGCTAACCGTCCCCGTGTAGCTAGAGCAGAATCTTGACTATAGCAGTTCGGTGCCCGATCTTGACGTTAGCCATAGCCATTCGCTTTCAACTCAACTGCTGGTTAGCGTTTTTACCCCCATAAACAGACAAGACGGCTAGGCAATAGGTGACAAATAGTGGAACGACGGACATCCTATATGCCTTAAGGTTGGAGGATAGCTTTAGAGTTCTGTTCGCTTCAAATGTGTTCGTAAACGTGACATGGAGAGACTAGATAATAACACAACTGAGATTGTCAAAGACTGACCCAGCCGAGGACAGACGATACGGTGCTGGCTGTATATATCATATTCATTATATTTGGTCGCATTATTCAACACCTATGCCGGGGACCTTTCTACCCATAGGTCGATGTTGTATTCCTGGATAGGAAGGTCCCAGGTTCATTTCCTACCACAGGCGGTGGACATAAAAAAAAAAAAAAAAGCGAATCCGTGGTTTCCTCGTGGTCTCCAGATAGTGAAATCAGATATCTAGCCCTCTTGGAAAACGACGAAAAACTGTAGGTCCAGTGTACACTTGCGCACGTTAATAAAGATCTTCTGGCAATTTGATGTCGTAAAATGTTGCCAAAAAATGGCTGCTGTCCGGACACAAATTGATAAGCAAAATCTAAACAAGTCGAAAACAGATGTGTCGGGCCGAAAGGCGCAGATATCGTGGCTTAGCTGTAAATTAGTGACATACCGCTTCCACGTCCACTCAACGGGCGAAGGTTCAGTATAAGAAGATAGATCGTCTCCTACTTTAATGTCACATTCTATGATGCATTGCGATGATTGTGCGCAATCGTCTTGATTTTCTTTCCTCTTATTTTAAACGTAGCAGTTTTTAAAAGTTCAACTGAAACTCGTTAATACAAGCTTAAAATACAGCCAAATGATATTGCTTAGAGCACCGGCATGAAATAATACAATCGAACAAGGGATACGCACAATTATCAATAAATGCGCAAGGAAAATTATAAAAAAACAAATGCTACAGCAAGATCAGAAGTGTAGAATAGAACAATGATCAACTGTGTTCTCCGAAAGCGGTCACAGAAAGATCTCGTCACACTACACAAACTCCGTTCTCCTTTCAAACACCGACGACCGTCACAGAAAGATCTCGTCACACTACACAAACTCCGTTCTCCTTTCAAACACAGACGACCGTCACAGAAAGATCTCGTCACACTACACAAACTCTGTTCTCCCTTCAAACACCGACGACCGTCATAGAAAGATCTCGTCACACTTCACAAACTCTGTTCTCCCTTCAAACACCGACGACCGTCACAAAAAGATCTCGTCACACTACACAAACTCTGTTCTAATTTCAAACATCGACGGCCGTCATAGAAAGATCTCGTTACACTACACAAACTCCGTTCTCCCTTCAAACACCGACGACCGTCATAGAAAGATCTCGTTACACTACACAAACTCCGTTCTCCCTTCAAACACCGACGACCGTCATAGAAAGATCTCGTTACACTACACAAACTCCGTTCTCCCTTCAAACACTGACGACGGTCACAGAAAGATCTCGTCACACTACACAAACTCTTGTTCTCCCTTCAAACACAAATGGCGGACACAGAAAGATCTCGTCACACTACACAAACTCCGTTCTCCCTTCAAACACCGACGACCGTCACAGAAAGATCTCGTCACACTACACAAACTCCGTTCTCCCTTCAAACACCGACGGCCGTCATAGAAAGATCTCGTCACACTATACAAACTCTGTTCTCTCTTCAAACACTGACGACGGTCATAGAAAGATCTCGTCACACTACACAAACTCCGTTCTCCCTTCAAACACCGACGGCCGTCATAGAAAGATCTCGTTACACTACACAAACTCCGTTCTCCCTTCAAACACCGACGACCGTCATAGAAAGATCTCGTTACACTACACAAACTCCGTTCTCCCTTCAAACACCGACGACCGTCATAGAAAGATCTCGTTACACTACACAAACTCCGTTCTCCCTTCAAACACCGACGACCGTCATAGAAAGATCTCGTTACACTACACAAACTCCGTTCTCCCTTCAAACACCGACGACCGTCATAGAAAGATCTCGTTACACTACACAAACTCCGTTATTGGTTATTGGTTATGGAAGGCCTCGGTATCACAGCAAACGAATTAAAATCCATAATTGCTCAACCGCCCGTACCAGTGGAATCATCCGAATTACTAACTCATCTCCCAAACAAAGAAAGGTAACTGTAATCCCCATCGTAGCAGTCTCAGCACACGCCAAAAGACATAAGGCGAAACCGCGCAGAAAGTGAACAGAGCCAACTGTTCCGTCATACGATATCATCATTCATCGTAAACAAGCGGGATATCGAAGCAGGATCAAAACGGATGATACACACAGCTCACGGTGTGCACAGAGCACTTAACTCAGTAGCTCCTGCAACAAGCCGGACTTGGAATATGAGGAAACTGCAAGGAGGAACACTTTTTCAGACATAGCCTTCAATGGTTCCTGCCGCCTATCCACCATATACCATGGGAGTTCACGTCCTCCCGAAAATGATGATCGTCATAGCACTTGATGATGTTAGGCCATCGTTGATGACTCCAATTCCAAACATATAGACACACAGTGGTGGTAAGTTATCATTTCCAATCCAACAGAAGCCACATGACCTGTAGTTAGTAAAACCACAGAGAGAATATGATTTTGTGACCTTCACTGATTCACTCTTAGATGTGAATGTGTAGTTTACACAAGAGGAGAAGTTTTCAACTACAGTGATCCCAATTAAGGCAATTCTTGGATAGCAAGGCAAGTCTCCTTTATAGCAGCAGCACTTGATGTTCTCCGCTCCCTTCTTGTAGCTGCTGCCACACGATTCTGATGTCTCATTAACTTGGACATCATTCAAGAACAATGTCAGATTAACATTCCATAGATATGGCTCTGCTGATGAAATGCTTGGTGCAACAGTTGTATCAAT
This sequence comes from Megaustenia siamemsis, assembly GCA_032433765.1. Lineage (NCBI taxonomy): Eukaryota > Metazoa > Mollusca > Gastropoda > Stylommatophora > Ariophantidae > Megaustenia > Megaustenia siamemsis. The sequence continues at coordinate 6,332,768 of JAVIAB010000050.1, forward strand.
CATACAGGAGGCTCCTAGTCTGTGGTCATTAATATCACAGACGGCACATGATGATGTTATATTCAGTGTTTCTTTCTGGGGTGTAAATATGTGGCACACACATGGAGAGTGGTTTGTGGTCACAGTGAGTAATCCCATTAAAGGCAATTCTAGGGTAGCATGGCATAGCTGTTTCAGAACAGCACAATCCTATGATGTTTTCTGTGTTCGCTATAAAGCTGCTGCTGCTACACAATCCTGACCAATTATAGGTGTGGACATTATTCACTTGCAATGACAAAACTGCTTTGTTTACATCATAAACCTCTGGAAGCGAATCATTTATGGGTCTAATAGTACAATTTATTCTTCCATCGGGGATATCTTCATTGAGTCCTCCAAAAAAGTCTTTGGTTAAAAAGCACATATGCTTTTGAGTTAAACACAGAATGAGCCCACTTCATAGATTCAAAATGATCCTTGCCAATGCCATCCGTTTGCACAAGTTAGGTCCTTAGCTACCAAACGTCCGAAACGAAGCCATCGAATTAACGACTTTATCTACAGCGAAGGTTAACGAACTGTGAACAAACATTTATGTTCAAACCCTTGAAAACATTTTCAAAAATCTGCCAACTCGCTGCAATAACATCTATCGTGTTGTTCAATGTAAACATTGCTTAGTACAAACTCCGTTCTCCCTTCAAACACCGACGACCGTCATAGAAAAATCTCGTTACACTACACAAACTCCGTTCTCCCTTCAAACACTGACGACCGTCATAGAAAGATCTCGTTAACTACACAAACTCCGTTCTCCCTTCAAACACCGACGACCGTCATAGAAAGATCTCGTTACACTACACAAACTCCGTTCTCCCTTCAAACACCGACGACCGTCATAGAAAGATCTCGTTACACTACACAAACTCTGTTCTAATTTCAAACTCCGACGCTGGTCGCAGAAAGTTATTCATCAAATGAAGTTAAACGTTACTGGCTGATATTTAGCCCGAGTAGTGTAATACTGCCTGCTCATTTCAATGTTCAAATGTTGATGTCTATTGTTGTACGTGCTCTTCTTGAACTATAAATGCGAAATCTGGAAAACTGGACAACATATCAAAACTGTTGTGGGAGCCATTAAAATGTTATTTGACAGAAAAATGTTCAGAATTCCTTGTAAGCTCATCTGAGTAAAGTGTATGTTTTAAAAGAGCCCAATACAACAATTGCTTCATGAAATAAACACGACAAGCAACAAATATGAATAAGGTTTGAATTAAAAAGACTAAAACTATGATAATAAACAAGGATAATACTCAAAACCTACAAGTGGATATCAAAATTGAAGGGATAGACCTGGAGACAGTTCAGTACTACAACTACCTTGGACATACTATAACCAGTGATGGAAAATGTACAACTGAAATAAACAAAAGAATAGGAATGGCAAAAAGTAATTGTAATGCCCTGAAAAATATACTAACATCAAAACAAATAACACCAGAGCTATAACTAAGAATAGCAAAATGTTACATCTTCTCAATATTCTAGTATAGTGCAGAAACATGGACAATATACAAGAAAAGGGAACACAAAATTTAAGCTTGTGAAATGTGGATATATAGAAGAATAAGAAGAATTGGATGGAAGGAAATGAAAGCCAGTGAAGTCTTGAAAAAAAAAGCAGCTAAAAATCAAAAGAGAACTACTAAACACAAATCTAACAAGACAAATGAGATTTTTGAAGCATTTTAAAAGACACACCAGCCTACTAAAAGTAATATTGAAAGGGAAAATACAAGGTGAAAGAGGCAGAGGCAGACCAAGACTAACATGGACGAGTAACGTCACAAGATGGACAAGTCAGCTATGACAACTTGCACCATCAAAGCTAGAGACAGAACGGAATGGCGCTCCATGGTAGCCAACCTTTGATGCGGAGACGGCACTCGATGATGATAACGAATACAAGAGAGCGAAATCGCCGTCATTCTTTGACCCAAAAAAGGAAAAGAGGAAAGCTAGAAGAAATAATGATACCAGGAAAGATCAGGGCTAGTCCACGAAATGATTTACAAGCGCCCCTTTACTTATGTCTGAGGATACACCTTACCTTTATCATTTCCATTGCGCAGAGCTGATGCAGACTAAAGTTGAAGGGCAGCTAACCTTTCGAATTACAACGTTTAAAATAGAAAGTTGAGAAACTCACACGTGATGGCCTATCAACTACAGACACAAAATAGTAGATGAGATGTGAATATCACGCCTTGAAAGAGGGAAATAACTATTGGGTAAATGGCAATTCATACACAGTTGTCACTATAACAATATCTGATAATGATGAGGAAAGTGGCAATCATTTGTGGTAAAAAGACTCTAATAGTGGCTTCTTCCATCTTCTTCCTTCATTTCCCATTGTGCCCGTTCGGTGTACTGGAGGCAATCCTGTAGAACGTGTTTTGTAGTCATGTTGTCCAGTGGCATAGGCTGGTTGTCCTTATTTTGAATTTGGTGAACATGTGATTCCTCATTCTATTGTGGCCAGTGCGTGGGCGAAGTATGATGACTTGATCCCTCCTTGATAGTTGGTGGTATCTGTCACTCTCGTTATGCTTTGGGTGTTCTCGTTTCCATTTTTCATGGTACTGACCTTTGAGATGGATTTGGCTTCATCATAACTGAGCGGATGGTTCTCTTGTAGTAATCTCCCTCCCTCTTTAGCTAATTTGTCTGCGCGTTCGTTCCCGTGTATATTACAGCGTGATGGTATCCACTGAATGACTACTCTCTGGAAGTTATTGCATAGTTGGTCCAGGATTGTTCTCAAGTCATCTAGTTCATTGTTCTTAGGGCTTTTTTGAGCTGATAATACTGACAGTGCATCAGTCAGAATCACCAGTTTATTGTGCATGTTATTTTGTGTTGAGTAGCCAGTGTTGTGTCATCTCTGAGGGCCTCAGTTTCTGCTTTAAAGTTGTTTGAGAATTTTCTAGTAGCTATTGACTTGATGATCTCGTCCTGGTTATCCAGCGTCAAGAACACACCTTCCCCTCCATTTCTGGTGGCATTTGTAGCAGAGCCATCTGTGTATATGTGGGACCAAGAGTCCTGTGGGTAGGTATCGTGTATGTGTTTTTCTGCTACGTGTTTTCTTTCTGTGCCTGATTGGGTGCCTATTTTCATGATTCCTGTTATATTTTCCTTAAGTTCTGGTATTTTATGTTTCCCATGAGGAGACATATCAGATGGGCCCAAGGGTTTCGATATTGTTTGGGAAAGTACTGGGTCTCCAGTAGTTAGTTCATTGGCGATTGCAGCGAAGTTGCTCCTCTTTAGTCGTACAATTCCGGAACTAGATATCCTTTGGTGCATGGGATGGCTAAGGAGCCTTCTATATTTCTCCGCTCGTTGCAATACTTTAGTGACCCATCTGTCATCTAAGGGTTGTAAACCTGTTACTGTTTCTAGAGTCTTGATAGGTGTAGATTTCATAGCACCAGTGATGATACGGGCAGCTTGGTTCTGTGTTCTGTTAATTTTGCTAAGTTGTGATTTGGAAGCCATAGCCCAGGCTATGACTCCATACTCTAGAGCTGGTCTGACTCTTCCTACGTATAGGTGCTTCAAGATATTGCTGTCTTCTCCCCAGTCCGTTCCTGCCAATTTCTTCATAATATTAGTTCGTTTTCTGGCTTTTTTTCTTGCTCTGTCTATCTGAATTTTCCAAGTCATTCTGCGATTCATGGTGGCGCCAAGATATGTTGGGTTGTGGTCAATAGGGAGTGTATGGTCTTTTGAGTATTGAGTAAGACAGTAATAATCAGTAACAGATAAATATAAAAACCAAGTAGGCGGCGCTAAAGCTGGAGTATCTACAATAAAAGATAACAACTATTGATAAAATATAAGTTAATTCACATCTGTGAACAAGACCAGACTAAATAAAGAACCGACCGAACAAGTCTTCAATCGAGATGAAAGCAAACAAAACAACACATATATTATAAAAAAAATCAGAACAAATCTTAGTAGCGGCCGTAGACATCTAATACCGTCGTGGCGTCTATTTGTATATATTTACACGGCAGTGTATTTGTCTTTGTTTGCGTTCCGTTTGAAGACTTTCCGTTCGAAACGTTATTACTTTGTTTAGTCTTGTCTTGTTCCCAAAGTGGAAACATCCTAATTATTGTCTCTTATTCTCAGTAATGCAGTGTAGGTTGAAGACAATTACTCTGTGTACAGTGGAATGAATTCAAGATTAACTTTGATATAAGAGAAATGTCCATGCAACCAAAGATCTCATTTACAATTAAGGAAAGTAGATGGACATATGTCGGACATGTGCTAAGAAGAGACAACAAGAGAATCCCAAAACAGACTTTTCTATGGGAAACACCAGGATGCAGAAAAAGAGGAAGACATAGAGAGACACTAAAAAGAACACTTATAAGAGAAGCAAAGTTTACAGGCATAGACTCATTAGATAAGATTGAACACCTCGCCCAGAATAGAGATGGATGGCAAAAAACACTACAAGCCCTATGTGACGTCTAGCGGCGTGGAAAACAAGCTCAACCAAGAATGCAGTATAGGCCTACATGATAGGATATTCTCACTTGTAGCAATAAAACAGAAGAGATCAAATACAACACAATTTTCTTGTTATATAGAATTGTTTCTATTAAACACACATTGTAAGTAAATAATTCCACGTGCATACGTGCTAAAGAATAGGCCTGTACACCTGACACGGCTCTTGCCGCAGCTTCAATGAGGGTGATGAAAATGATCCAGATAAAAGGCAGATAGTTTTCATACTTTCCTTTCTTCATCTCGTAATCCTATGAAACGTTGCGTCACTACTGACAAACTTCACCTGTCTTCTTTATTGATCTCAATCTTCAATTATCGGACATGATCGCCCAAGTTATCTTCCCTTCGACTTTCTCTGTTCAACTTTCCTTCTTCCTCCCCCCCCCCCCCCCCCACCCTCCAAAGACCCGCAGTATGGTATTTGCAAGGCCAACGATCCAGATACAATAGTCAAAAGGTCTTCAGCTACTCCGGTCGCTTGTTGTATCCTTTTTTAATTCATTACATGAGCTAACTAAATAATTTAATACTGTTTTTACCACAGCCGTCTACAGTTTACGCGGGTTCGAATCTCGGTCAGGTCAAACATTTCTTCTGGGGGGGGGGGGGGGGGGGAGGTAAAATAAAAACTCAGACCCCGAACACCTCGCGGCGATTGCATTGGACAAGTGGCATTTTCTCCGGTCCTATATCAGGCTTTCCAAAAAATGGGGAAGATATTATGCAATCCATTTTTTATAACAGAAACATGAAAAAGAATTCTTAAATGTTATGTAGAACCAGTCTTAACATATGGATGTCAATCATGGACAATAGGACAACCGGCAAGAAGATCACCGGAGTCTGTAGAAAATGATTTTACAGAAGAATGTTGAGAAAACCATGGACAGCTAAGAAGAATAATGGAAACGTTCTGAAAGAGACCACAACAAAAAGAGAGCTAATTTCTAATATTAGTAAGAAACAATCATAATTTTTTGGGCCATGTAATGAGAAGGGAACAGCTGGAATATATTGTAATAACTGGGAAAATTGAGGGACGAAGAGATAGAGGGAAGCAAAGAGAAAAGATACCAGACAGGTTAAGGGAATGACTTGGCAGAAGGTCACAACAGAAATGATAAATAACGGTCGAGATCGAAAGTTGTGGGCGGACATGATCACCTACGACAGCAGGCGTACTTGATGATAACTAAGTCTCACCCCTCCCCCAACCGCAGACGCCATAATGGGAAAATGCAGATAGTCTACAGTTTATACCATCGATTATAGATGGTTGGTGTTTTCACCTAAAACAAAACAAAACAAAACAACAACAACAAATCTAGCGACCCTGGCTAGTAATTTACAATAACATGGCGGTTTGTTTTATAAAATATCTTGTTTTTATAAGTTGTACCTTCATGTGATTTAGATTTTTTAAAATTGCTTTCTTTATTACCGTAAATACCCAAATACGACAGCAAAAGCCTCTCATCTTATCGCATCCATTTGAATAGCAATGTAAATGTATACATTTAACGAAACTAAATTAAACGGGGAATAATTGTAACTTAAAGACTAAGGTCATGAAAAACTTAATTCCAACAGATGACAGAATATACACGGAAAACAAACCAGTGGAAGAGATCAATCACTTTATCTATCTTGGAAGTCATATTGGTCGAGAAGTGGATACAAGTAAAGAAATTATAATCAGAATAGCTAAAGAAACAATGTCTTTCAGAAGCCTTGAAAAGTTGTGGAAATCAAAACTCAGAAGCACAAACACAAAACTTAGACTATTCAAATCAAGTGTACTATCAACCCTTACGTATACGCGTGAAAGCTGGAAAACAACAAGAGATATAGAAACAAAGTTGAATGCATTCGAAAATAAATGTCTAAGAAAAAATTACTTGGTATAGCATGGAACGAATTCAAAACAAACGAGGAAATTAGAGAAATCGCCAATCAACCACTAATATCTTCAGTAATCAAGAAAAGACGATGGTCATATGTTGGACATGTGATGAGGAGAGATAATAACCGAATAACAAAGCAAGCCCTCATGTGGGAAACAACAGGTAAGAGGAAAAGAGACAGAAAGACACTGAGAAGAACATTGATCAGAGAGGCAAGAGCAGCAGGAATCGGCTCCCTCAATGAGATAAAGAGCTGTTTGCAGAGAAAAGAGACAAATGGCGAGATTTGATAAACGATTTTTACAAAGATTGAAAACTGTTAGAATAAAAATTTGGATAAGAGAAGGAGTATCTGGGTTTACGCCCAATAGGCTGGCTGCGGCTCGAAAGATCAATAGATTATCATCATCATCATCAAGTACCGGGCCTGCTGGCGTAGGTGATCATGTCTCTCCACAACTTTCGATCTCGACAGTTATTTATCATTTCTGTTGTTGACCTTCTGCCAAGCCATTCTCTTAAGCTGTCTGTTATCTTTTCTCTTTGCTTCCCTCTATCTCTTTGTCCCTCAATTTTACAATACTTTCCAGTTATTCTCTTCTCATTACATGGCCAAAAAAAAATGATTGTTTCTTCCTAATATTGGAAATTAGTTCTATTTTTGCTTTGACCTCTTTCAGAACATCTCCATTACTCTTCTTAGCTGTCCATAGTTTTCTCAACAATCTTCTGTAAAACCACATTTCTAGACTCTAATAGATTACTCTATCTCTCTCTCTCTCTCTCTCTCTCTCTCTCTCTCTCTCTCTCTCTGCGTTCAGGACTCAATCAGAGTAAGGATTCCAGACTCTCATATGAAGTCAGCTGTCAGGCTAAGTGTGTTGATCGCCCCCACAGACAGAACATCACAATTAGAGTCTGTCAGATCCACAATATATTTGCTATACCTAGCCTTTGATTGTCCCCAATCTTCCTGCAAGACAGCAGATTGTCTTTTCTGTAGGGGGATTCTGCCCTTAGATGGTAGGCCCTCCCAGGTTTACGAGCACCATCTGCCCGAGTCACTAGAGGTGACTAACACAGACATGCACACACAAAGATGTGAGATGTGACTAACACAGACACGGACACACAAAGATGTGAGATGTGACTAACACAGACATACACACACAAAGATGTGAGATGTGACTAACACAGACATGCACACACAAAGATATGAGATGTGACTAATACAGACATGCACACAGCGATACGAGGCATGACTAACACTGACACACATCAAGATATATGACACATGACTAACATAAACATGCACATAAAGATATGAGATATAACTGACATTGACATGCACACACAAAGATATGACACATGCCTAACATAGACATGCACACAAAGATAAGAGATATGACTAACATAGATATGCACACACAAAGATATGAGATGGGACTAACATAGCCATGCACACACAAGGATATGAGATGTGACAAACACAGACATGCACACACAAAGATATGAGATATGACTAACATAAACATGCACACAAAGATATGAGATATCACTAATCCAGACATGCACACACAAAGATATGACATATGACTAACACTGGTACACACTAAGATATGAGATATGACTAAACACAGACACGCATAAAGATATGAGACATGATTAACACGGACACACCGAGATATGAGATATGACTAACATGACACACACCAAGATATGATCCATGGCCAGCACACACAAGCTAAGATATGAGCCATGGCTAGGACAGAAACACAGCAAGATATGAGCCATGACTTCACCAAAAAACACCAAAAAATGAACCATGTCTAGCACAGAAACACATTAAAGTGCCCATATGCTTGGGCTTGTTGTAGTCGGCAGACTCTTCTGAACGTGGGAATCACATGTTTCGTTAAACAGTTGTCCGGAGATTTGAGAGTGCAGTCTGACCCATAGAACGTTCTCTTGCATGTACAGATTCCCGATCGACTTTTGACAGGTGTCGTTGAAACAGTTGTCCGGACATTTGAGAGTACATATGATGACACAGCCATCAGAACACATCTGTTCGCACTGTAGCCCAAAATTACCACCGGGACAAGTGTCATTACAGGTATAGCCAAGATGTTTACATTGTAGGCATTTTCCAGATTTTTCCTCAAATAAAGGACAGACACTGAGACAAGATCCGGAACAGTCGTGTCCATAGATCCCATGTGAACAGTTGCCATGACAAGTACCGATGATGACATTGCAGCCTTTACTACACCCACTACACACTGCACAAAACGACCAAGAATGCTCGTCCAGACAATAGGTAAATGTTTGCACCTCACATACCGTCAGTGCACTGTTGGCCTGCGAAATGGTCGGTGAGAGCTCAATCTTAATGTGTGCCATTGACGTTTGTGTTTTGACTACAATAGTGTTCACAGATAAATTAGGGTATGATATATCATTATACTGGAACACTACTCCGCCACTGTCAGAGAAAGCCTTTAGAGTGGCATTCTTTACCCGAATCATAGTGCTAGCTCGATGGTAGATTCGAATGATGTGAGTCTTCTGGGGCGTTGCAAAGTTCAGATACCAGTAAACAGAATTGAGAGCCACTTTCCGACCCCCACCAATGTAGATGGAGCAGATATTTGCAACTATCGCTCTTTCAATCCGTAACTTGTTGATCAGACCAGCCCCAGAGCAGAAGGCATCAATCTCGTGCGGACTAACTACAAACCTTGATACATTGTTACAGAACCGTTAGGCAGAACCGTTCAGTTTTACCGTGAAACTGTCCGGATATTTTAAGTCATTCGCATAAATCCTAAACCAAGAGCACGGCAAAGATTGATTGAGAGTTGCCTCAACTGATGTAGAATCTGTGTCCGGATTACATGAGGTGTCGTTGTTATCAAACAGGAAAGTAGGTTCAGATTTTTGGGCATATTTGTAAATAAAATCCAAGTACTGACACTGGGATCCGAAAATGTTGTGCTGACAACTGTCATTGTTTGGGCATGTCCCTGTAGTTTTGTCACAAACTAAGCCATTATAGCAGTGACATTGTAACGTACAATTTGCCCCAAAACAACCGTCGGCACAAATAAGGTCATTAGCTACCATGGTTGCTAACGAAGCCAGCGAATAAAGATCTACAGCGATGGTTAACGAACAGTGTACACACATTTATTATCAAACCCGTGGGTACATAAAAAAAAAAAAAAATCCGCCATCTCACTGTGGTAACAGATAGCGTGAAATTCTCTAATAGAATGAGATAAACCGTTGGAGACAAGGAAAGTCAACCTTGTTTACATGGCTTGGACGCAAGAAGCGTCCATTTTGGTGCGTCCCATGACGTCATTCAAACCCAATAGATTATCTATCTATTGACCTTTCGAGCCGTAACCGGCCCATAGGGCGTAGACCAAGATACACCTTCTCCTATATGAATTTTTGTTCTAGCAGTTTTCTTTTAAAGATATTTTATCAAATCTCGCCATCTGTCTTTGTTCTGTGCAAGCAGTTCTATCTCATTGAGGGAGCCGACTCCTGCTGCTCTTGCCTCTCTCATCAATGTTCTTCTCAGTGTCTCCCTGGGTCTTCCTCTTTTTCTTTTACCTGTTGTTTCCCCATATGAGGGCTTGCTTTGCTATTCGATTATTATCTCTTCTCATCACATGTCCAACGTACTAGCAATAGATTATAGATAGATAGAATTGTAACTTTGAAAGTACAAGTTTTTGGTTAACCAGCAGAAGTCAAACAGAAGCAGACGACAGACACAAGCAGACGATGTTAGCCACTGGCCACGGACGGTTGTTTTGTGCTGTCTCTGCATGGCTGCTGTTGTTTTCTGTAACAATAACTTCATCATTCTGTTGAGAGGTCACGAAGATTGTTCAGATTGATTTAATGTTAAATAAGATTGATTCACTGCCTTCAGAACATGAGAACTTTGTAAATACATCAGTCAGTGAGTAAACTTAAAACTGCGTTTATTTACTAGTTTACGTGATTGTTTTTTTTACTGTTTTTAATTTTTTAAAACGATTTTGTAGACACAGTAGATTATCAGAATATGAAAATGTCATAAAATAAATAAGAATAAAAAAAGAAGACATAAGACAGACTTAGCAGAGTTCAGAGACTACAGCACCAGCGAGTGTATTTTATAATTTTGATTCATTGCCAATCACTAAATGACTTTTTTGTGAGATCAGAGATTTAATAGAGACAGAGACAGAACTGAGAACATGAAAGAAAAATAATATTTTCCTGATTTTCAAAACATGCATCAACTTAGTAACTGTAAAGTCTGAGACTCACTCAAGTGTGACTTTCTCCTCAAGTGTTACTCTCTCACTCAAGTGTTACTCTCTCACTCAAGTGTTATTCTCTCACTCAAGTGTTATTCTCTCACTCAAGTGTTATTCTCTCACTCAAGTGTTATTCTCTCACTCAAGTGTTATTCTCTCACTCAAGTGTTACTCTCTCACTCAAGTGTTATTCTCTCACTCAAGTGTTATTCTCTCACTCAAGTGTTATTCTCTCACTCAAGTGTTATTCTCTCACTCAAGTGTTATTCTCTCACTCAAGTGTTATTCTCTCACTCAAGTGTTATTCTCTCACTCAAGTGTTACTCTCTCACTCAAGTGTTATTCTCTCACTCAAGTGTTACTTTCTCACTCAAGTGTTACTCTCTCACTCAAGTGTTACTTTCTCACTCAAGTGTTACTCTCTCACTCAAGTGTGACTTTCTCACTCAAGTGTTACTCTCTCACTCAAGTGTTACTCTCTCACTCAAGTGTGACATTCTCCTCAAGTGTGACTTTCTCCTCAAGTGTGGCTTTCTCTTCATGTATGACTTTCTCCTCTTGCATGATTTCTCTGAGCAGGAAATTTGTGGTAAGAATTCAATCATCATGATGTGCCGTACCGGCTTACATGGGCAATCATATTCTTTAACACTTTTCTGTTCACAGTGCATTCTATCAATTCTGTTGTTAACTGTTTTCCATGCCATAACTTCAAGCTATTTTCTCTCTTTGGCATCCTCAATCTCTCTTTCCCTGTATTTTACCAGTTGTAACCAAGTACTCTAACTTTTTTCTTCTCATGATGTGTCTGAAAAATGTTGATTGTTTCTTTATGATGTTGTTTAAGAGTTCCCTTTTTGTGTTGGCCTTTTTGAGAATTTCCTCATTGGTCTTTTTAGCTGTCCAGGGAACTCTCTACATTCTTCTTAGAAATCCCTTCTCTGTAGCCTCTAATTGTCTTTTCATTGGTTTGTCAACTGTCCATGATTTGCCTCCTATAGGTCACAATTGGCTCTATATATTCCTGTGTGGCTACCGGGGCCCCCAAGGTGAGGGGAGAAAAGAATAGAGAACATTGCCACTGTAATCCACCACACATGTCGTAAGAGGCGACTAAGGAAGTTTGAAATCGTTGTCTGTGCAGCCGACTAGGACGTGCACCTAGCGACTTTGTCAGTTGAATTTACCAGTGCTTTTTGGGAAATGGTGTGAAAAGTGATGGAGCAGATATGGGGAATTCCTGGCTGCAGTGAAACTGGTTCCATGGATTGAATAGGCTCTATGTAGCATTGATGAACTCTCATTCTCACTTCTTTTGACATAGACTTGTTGCACAAGGTGTTTTTAATTTTCTGAAATGCTATTTTGAACTCTGCAATATGTGCCACTTTGGCATGCAAGGTTTCTGTTTTTGAGATTGTGGTTCTGCCCTATGTGCCGTTTTCGGCTCGAAAGGACAATAGAGATAGATTTTGAAAAGAACAGTTCAACAATAATAAAAAATAATATAGTTTTATTGAAGTTATAAATAAACTTAAAACTGTTATTGTTATCTATATATCTATTGACCTTTCAAGACTTAGCTGGCCCAAAGGGCGTAGACCAAGATACTCCTTCTCTTATCTAAATTTGTTTGTTGTAGCAGTTTTCAATTCTTTTAAAGATATTTTATCTAATCTCGTCATTTGTCTCTGTTCTGTGCAAGCAGCTCTATCTCATTGAGGGAGCCAATTCCTGCTGCTCTTGCCTCTCTCATCAATGTTCTTCTCAGTGTCTCTCTGGGTCTTCCTCTTTTCCTCTTACCTGTTGTTTCCCACATGAGGGTTTGCTTTGCTATTCTGTTATTATTGTTAAAAACTTTATATTAAATTAAAATAAATTACTTTTTAAAATTAATTGAATGCATGTTAAATAAATGTTTAATAGATTAGTGTTAGGTTTAGTAGATCAACCTGCATTAATTCTTCATTTGATTATTTGAATCTAAATATAAGCAATTAATACAAATACTAATTGTATTATTAGTATAAACTAAACTTAGTAATAACACAATCACTTGACAGTCAGCAAGCAAGCTCAATGTTGTAATGTTACACTAGCTGTAGACACTTAAATGTAAATGGAAATAACTTAACTGGAAATAAATGCTAATGTCACCAGACATTAGCATACATTTCCAGTGAAACACAAACATAATACAAAGTTAGAAACATCACTGAAAGAATTAATCATGATGGCAGTTAGCGTTTACTTTCGCTTGTATTACAAAAAATATAGCTGCTGTGCTATCTGTCATAGGACGGCCATAATTTCATTTGGACAGTGCTAATGTCGCTAAGAAAGTCTTGTCTGATCAGGCTGGATAATCTCAGCACAGTGCACATATCAGTGAGGGCCATAGCTATAAATGTTGTTTACAAACAAGGAATAAAGTGATTAATATTGAAAAAAAATAATTTTGGGTGACAAAATATTCTGGATATGTGAAGTATATAAGTGAGTAAGGGGTTTCTCTACATCATGAGGCATATATTAGAATTGGATGTGTGTGTCACTATTTTTTGTACTTTTTATTTTCAATGTCTGTATCATACCAGGCCACCCTTCTTCACCAGAAGCAGATCTCAGGTACCCATTTTCAGTTTCTGGGTGATTCCTAAAACAATTTCAGCCTAAACAAAAATAGTTTCAAATAGTTATATCTTGGTATAGAACCCTAACCTATCTAGTCAATAGTGAATGCTCTAGCCACTCAGCCACCATGGCTTTGAGGAATATAACAATGTCTTTAAAAAAATGTGTAGTAAAACAAAGGTTTTTAAAGATAACTTTATTTTAGCTTTATTCAAGAACAAACAATACTCAAGCTCAAGCACTCTACCATTGTCATGGAGAATTAAGAACAGAATCATGACTTCAAACTCATCATCAGTCATCAGCTCACATGTCTTTTGCAGAATGTTGCATTCACCACAACCTGTCTGAAAGAATCTCTGTCTCCAGCCACATCTCCCACTTCTTCAGTTGTCATGTCCAAAGTCTCCTTGATGTCTTTAAAACACCTTCTCCTTGGTCTGCCCCTTATGCGTCACCCAGAAACCATAGTAGTAAAAAAAAGTAAAGTACCCCCGTCACGCCAAGTGGCGCATAGGGAATATGGTGTTAGTGACCATACATTTTACAGACCTTCGGTACATGATTTTTGGGGTAATGTGGTCGGTATTACGCCCGTGCCGCTTCACTTTCCCAGAAAAAAATCCGGTACCCATTAAAGGCTGGGTGAACCCGGAAGCCGTCGATTGGGATCGAACCCTACACCTTGTCCTTTGTAGTCCAGTTCACTAACCACTGAGCTATCGCAGCTCCCTTACCCAGAAACCCTGCCGTCCATTATTGTTCTTTCCAGTCAGCTGTGTCTTTTGGCATGGCCATATTATTTTAATTTCCTCTGTAGAATGATGTTTATAAACCAGTTCTTTTTAACATTTAAATCTTTTAATATGTCTTCATTGCTCTTTTTCATTATTCAAGGTATCTTAAGGATTTTTCTGTAACATTTTGTTTTGGATTAATTTATTTTCTACCTAGCTGTTTGCGAGATTGTCCATGATTCACAACCATATGTTGCTAGGGGAAGATACATGCCCTCAGTAATTTTAATTTTGCTGCGATGCTAATGTTGTGCAACATGTTCTTCATGGCATTTAATTTTTGTTTTGCTATTGCTAATCTTCTTTTGATCTCTTTCTGGCTGTCTCCATTGTTAGTTACTACAGATCCCAGATGTTCATATTTTGTTACAATTTCAAGTTCTTTACTGTTGATAATGATTTTGGTTGGCTTTTTGTTTTGTCAATGGGCATTGTCTTAGTTTTCTCTTCAAACTCAGCAAAGCAAAATTTTAATTTCTTTGGTTTCACTGCATATGTTAGTTAAACTCTGGGTAGTGAGATCTGATGTCTAGTCCTCTTGTATAATGACAAAAAACAAGAGGTCCTGTGTGTATTCTATGCATATTAATGCACCCTTGGCTGTTGAAAAGAGAGAGAAGAGTAGATCAAAATTGGCTGCTATCTGAGCAAAATTAAAGGGAAAAAAATCTATTCAAAACTTTAAAACTCTTGATGATAAAAATGAGAATACCTCTGAAGTCTGAGAATATCTGCCTGTATGGCATGGGACACCTGAGCACACAACTGTCAGTGTGAAAAATATTTTTTAAAATGATAATTATGTAAAGTTCAGTTCTTCTGGAGATCACTAGAGATATAAAGCTGGTGAGCGCAAGCTAACAACAACTAGTACCCTTTTTTTAGTAAGGCTGGGTGAACTCCAGAGCTTTGTCAATCCGAAAATATTTTAAAATGCAGTAATATTTAATTCTGTACAACATTGTTACATTAGATGTATCTTTTCTTTAACATTCTCTGTATTCCATCTGACATATTAATTCTTATTCTTCATGCAAATGATTATTTCTAAATCTAATCTAATTCTGAAATTAATGAAATAATTAATGGAAAAAAATATAATATTAAAATTGTGATATTCAAACAGTCAAATTTATGTGATTTACCTGTCAGTTTAACTAGCAGTATTTGGTGTTCAGTTAATGGGTCTAGTCTGTTTCTCCTATCAAAGGTTTAATCTCAGATGTTTTGGGTGGGCTCCTCAAAGATAACAAGAAGGAACCATCTCAGAGCTCAAAGTTGGAAGGTTAGTATAGCTTTCAAATTAGCTTAGTATATGTTTATTTGTCTTTCTGTTCTCTTTGCAAGCAAATTTAACAGCTTAAATCTCTGTCTGTCTATCTATGTTTGATTTTAATTGAAGTCAAACTTGTAAATTATTAGTTTATATATACACATATATGTTTGTATTCAGAATCTAACCCTAGCAGAACATTTTAAAAACCTGGACAAAATATGGAAATAACAAATACTAAGCAAGAAAAGTAAACTTAGAATATTCAACTCAAATATATTAGCATCCCTTACCTACGCATGTGAAAGCTAAAAAACAACAAAAGATATTGAGAGAAAACTAAACCCTTTTGAAAACAAATACCTTAGAAGAATACTCTGTGTACAATAAAATGAATTCAAGACTAATATAGTGAAAAGAGAAATGACCATGCAACCAGCAATCTCGTCTACAATTAGGAAGATAATATGATCATATGTTGGACATGTGTTGTAAGAAATGGAAGAATTACAAAACAGACTCTTCTATGGGAACATCAGGATACTTAAAAAGAGGAAAACCTAGAGAGAGATTAAAAAGAACACTTATACGAGAAGCAAAGTTGGCAGGCATAGACTCTTGAGATAAGGTCGAACATCTTGCCAAGAATTGAGATGGGTGGTGAAAAACACTACAAGCTCTATGCAACATCTAATGATGCGGGAAGGGTCAAGATCTAAATTCAGGATCTGTATGTCTGCTTTTATGTAAAGTTTAAGTCCATGTTATCTAACCAAGTAAATATCTTTTATATCTGACTATATTGTGTTTTGCCTGTGTGTTACCGGGGCCTCATTATGAGTATGTAATAGTGACACTGTGACCTTCCAGTCGTAAGAGGCGACTAAGGAGGTTTATCGATGGCTTGACAAGCTGTCATTGTAAAAAGTATTGTTATGGAAACAGCTCCATAGATTTTAGAGCAGTGATCTCTGCAACATATGCCATTTTGGCACGCAAGGTTTCTGTTTTTGAGATTGTGGTTCTGCCCTATGTGCCGTTTTCGTCTCAAAAGGACAATAGATAGATATTGTTTTTGGACCTTGGTGGCTGAGTTATTAATGCGCTCGCTTCTTGATTAGACATGTTCAGGCTCAATTTCCAGAAGTAGCAGATTTTTCTTTGGACTGAAAAGACTTTAGGGTTCAAAGAGACTTTAAAAAATGAGTATTAGAGATTTTCTCTGGGAAGTGAAGGCATGCTGCTGACCACATCTTCCATAAATGTGCAGCGGTCATGGAAAAATGTAGTTTAACACCATATTTCCCATATGCCTTACGTGACATGGAGGGAATCTTTATTTTGCTCTGCTTATATGGTTTAAATGTAAGTTTATCTAGCAAAGTTTATGTTTTGTGTCTATGCTCAACATGTACAAATCATATTAGCTAATTGTCTCAGTTATTTTACCTTCTATTAATACATTCAACAGTTGTATGTTATAGGAGAGATTAACATCTGTCATAGATTTTAAATTATTGCAACTGCTACCAAGAAGATTCACTTCTTGAAGTTGAGAATAATCTTAGTAATTTTACCAGTCAAGCAATTAATTTCCAGCCCACAAATAGAAAGTTAAGTAATATGTGAAACCATGAAAACCATTATGAAATATATAGATGAGAAATGAAAGAAGCTTACTCCAAAATTGTAGTCAACATGATGCTATCTTTGACTTCCCAAGAAAAGGGCAAGCAACAAAACTTTCATTTGAGAAGAGGCAATAATAGTCTCAGATAATAGGTACAGAAATCTGAAGAAAAAAAAAAGTGAGTTTTGTTCTTGCAGTCTCCAGAAAGTACAGAACACTCCTTCAGATGAAAGAGTTGGGAGTTAAGATGGGCACAGCCAGAAACGAGAAACTTAGTGGGTGTGTAAGAAGACTAATGAACCAACACAGAAATGAAGTCGTCAGTCGCCGGTCATATAGAGACTTGCTGAGGAGGGGATCTGAGCACCTATGGACATGTTGGAGTGCAATGATGATGATCCACTAATAACTCAATAACTCTTTCATCTCTCTATCTACACATTATCATATTTTGTGCAGCTATAGCAAATATTTCTTGACCGAAATTGTCATTTCTTACCTTGCTATACTGTTGTCAAATTTGTTTAACCCTAATTTAATTAATGTTGACATAATTTTATTTTACCCCACTATAATGTTAATAATTTCCTACCTTGCAATAATGTTAATAAAATCCATCAACGCAATCTTTGACCAAAATGAATTTATTGAAAAATGTGGGTGGGCTAAAATTTCTGCAGATTTTAATTTTATCGAGCAATATTTGTGAGCTGCTGTTCTGTGTCCAGTCTGAATATATATATCCATCAAACAATACAACATTTTGGGACAGAGAATTGCAAGGCAAGCCCTCAAAATGGAAAACAGTCAGCTTAAGAAAAAGAAATGAACATGCAGAGACACTAAGAAGAAACTCTTAAGTAAAGCATATACAGTATGCATAACTATCTTGCTGAGATTGTAAGGCTTGCCCAGAACTGGAGCTTGCTGCGCAATACACCATAGTCCTGTAGCAAAGTCTGACAACATCTGAAGAATAATAACAGTACATTATTGGATATGAAAAGTTTTTAGATTCTACCCTATGTGCCATCTTCAGCATGAAAGGAATTAACTATTTTAAAGTCGACATTTCATTTATTGGTTTAAAAAATGTTGATTTTTCATGTGAAATACCATTTCAGTCATCACAGAAATTAACAAGAAAGAAACAACAGTGAGCTCTAAAGAGGACAGTAAGTTTCAATTTTGTTTCAATATGTCTGATGTTCAATGTAGCAATACTAAAAAAAAGGAAGAAAAAAGTGGTATGGTGACAGCTTTACGTGGTAATGGACGAAACAAAAGTCGACGTTTTGGCCAAGTAGGCCTTCATCTGGACGAACAACAAACACAAAAATTATATATAACGATATATTAACAAATCTAACTACATGGCGATAATATGCTAGATACTAAAGAGAGGAAAAATAAAAAATGGTCACTTCGTGTGTTCCTGAGCTGGGTCAGTCTCCAAATGGACTAAATTGATACGGCAGGATGACCGACTATAAATCTCTCTGACCAGGAAGTCAGGTGAGAAGACGGAAAAGAAGGGTTCTAAAAATATGGCGAGGTGGGTACAGGATATGTGTAAACTATGCACGTCTAACTCTGTGTGTGCACGCCGAACCGATGTATAAACATAAGCATGTGTATGTAACAATGCATGTGTACAAGCAAAAATCGGCACATATATTCGCCACAAGGCCCACAAAAGAAAAACCCAAAGGAGCCCAAATGTGCCAATACATGTGCAGACAAATATATTCACATGCATGGGTTAAGTAGCGCATGGCGGTATGAAATATGTAGTGGGTGTCCTATGAGTGTGAGAGTGATATGTTCATTCCTTGCGGGGACAGCGAACCCAACTGGGCAATAAGGCGATTCTCAAGGGGGCAATAAGGCAATTCTCAAGGGCGAACCTGCTGCGATTGCTGGAGTGACATGAGACAATGTAGCTAGCTTATCTATTTGTACAATTGTTGATTTATGAGTATTTTAATTTAGCGAAGTATTTTGTAGCATAATGTAGCAGAGTTCAAAATTCAGATAATTATTCTTATAGTTTTCAATATCGGTGTGGTGTCTGCCCATTGTCAATAAAATAAAATGTTAGTATTAAAATTCCAATGTTTGTACATTAATGTCTTTATGATGATCTAGCCAATAGTACTCAAATGTCCAGTTTCTGTTTCTAGCCTGTCAATATATGAAGCAATGTTTGATTAATGTGAATCTTGCATCACAGTTTCCCTAGGAAATTTGTTGAATAACCTCATCAATGAAAAGAAGGAAGAATTAAGGAGCTCAGATTTGGATGGTATGTTTGTCCTGGAAATTATTGAGCTAAATATGTTTGTGTATCTCTCTGTTTTGCTTACATGCAAGAACTACTAGCCAGTTGCAAATGTGTGTGTGTGTGTGTGTGTGATGGTTTCACTAGATATGTTTCAGAGTTTAATTACTATTTCCAATTATGTCTCTTTTTACCCAACCTATATGCTGACATAATTTCTAAAGCTTCTAAGCCAACTGTAGTATTCACATATCCATCCATCCATCCATCCATCCATCCATCCATCCATCCATCCATCCATCCATCCATCCATCCATCCATCCATCCATCCATCCACCCACCCACCCACCCCACCCCACCCACCCATACCCACCCATACCCACCCACCCATCTATCTATCTATCAACCTTTCAAGTCGTAGCCGACCCATAGGGCATAGACCCAGATACTCCTTCTCTTATCTAAATTTTTATTCTAGCAGTTTTCAATCCTTGTAAAGGTCTTTTATCCAATCTTGCCATTTTTCTCTGTTGTGTGTAAGGAACTCTATCTCATTGAGGGGGCTGATTCCTGCTGCTCTTGCCTCTCTGATCAATATACCTACCCAATATAAAAAAAAAAAAAAAAAACCTATGGTCACTAGCACCATATTCATCATACAGAAAGCAAAGCGTGGAGTGAGCTTTTACTTTCAACATTATTTACTTAGTGATAATGTTGACATGATTATAAAAGAAGTTACCAATCCTTTAACATAATTTCTTGCCTAATGAACAAGATTGTTGGCATGACAACCAAATAGTTGTAATGATGACATAATCCAATTTTGACACATGCTTGAGAAGAAAGATGATTTACTAATAACAGTTGTGCTCAAATCATGATATTGATATAATATGTTTATTTTACTATAAGGCTGACATAAGATTTCAATCCGTCTATATTGACATAATTTATTTTACCATACTATAATGTTGAAATAGCTTATTTATCCTAGCATAATGTTGTAATTAAAAATTTTTTTTATTCTAATGTAACGTTTACACTATTAAACAAATATTCTAATATACATAATGCAAATACGGCTTTTTGTTTTAAACTTTACTGGGATGGTGGCATAATTTTTTACTCAACTGTATTGTGACATAATTTCTGATTGCTTCACTCTATGTGCCTTTTATTTTAAATTTAACAATATTCAGCTAATTGTATAAAAATAGCAAATTTCTGAATGTACATTCCATCTAGGATAAATACTAGGTTATTTTACAGCTGATATTGTATTTATCAATTTGTCAAATAACATTTTAGAAATCTCCAAAAACAAGGAGAAAGAAACAGCAAAAGGCCCCAAAGTTGACAGTAAGTCTAGATTTAGTATTCTTGTCAATGTAACTAGTTTATCTATTTGTACAATTGTTGATTTATGTGTATTTTGATTTTGCTAAATATTTTTTAGCATAATTTTTGCAAAGTACAAAATCCAGATCAACATTTTTTGGCGTTCATTATCTTTGGCATAATTTCTGTCAGTTCTAGCTAAATAATGTTTGCAAGTCGATCACATTTTTATATTTATCTTCTTGTCAGTCTAGTTTGGTGTTTTCTAATCCTGGTTCTTATTTGTAGAAGAATAAATGTAAAAAGAAAAAATTAGTATCATTTTGGGGAAAAAAGTTGAATGCATTCGAAAATAAATGTCTAAAGAAAATACTTGGTATAGCATGGAGCGAATTCAAAACAAACTAGGAAATTAGTGAAATCACCAATCAACCACTAATATCTTCAGTAATC
Organism: Megaustenia siamemsis; assembly: GCA_032433765.1. NCBI lineage: Eukaryota > Metazoa > Mollusca > Gastropoda > Stylommatophora > Ariophantidae > Megaustenia > Megaustenia siamemsis. The sequence goes on from JAVIAB010000050.1 coordinate 6,353,987, forward strand.
AAGAAAAGACGGTGGTCATATGTTGGATATGTGATAAAAAGAGATAGTAACTGAATAGCAAAGCAAGCCCTCATGCGTGAAACAACATGTAAGAGGAAAAGAGGTCGACTCAGAGAGACACTGAGAAGAACATTAATGAGAGAGGCAAGGACAGCAGGAATCAGCTCTCTCAATGGGATAGAGTTGCTTGCAGAGAACAAAGACAAATGGTGAGATTTGATAAGAGATCTTTATAAGGATTGAAAACTGCTAGAATAAAAATTAAGAGAAAGAGTATCTGGGTCTACGCCATATGGACCGGTTATGGCTCGAAAGGTCAATAGATAGATTTTGGGGGAAAGCATTTGAGTTGTCTTTATTTTTAACATTTAAAGTGCAATGTTTGACTTTATAATGTTAAAATCTATACAGCTTTATTTTATTTGTCAATTTCCAGATAACCATAATGCAGAAATTAATGCTTTTTCTTCGTGCTTGTGATCATTTCAGTCAATTGTAAATAAAGAAAGAAAAATGTTAGTATTAAAATTCCAACGTTTGTACATTAAAATCTCTATGATGGTCTAGCTAGAAGTACCCAAATGTTCAATTTCTGTTGCTAACTTGTCACTATACGAAATAGTCGTTTGATTAATGTGGATTTTGCATCACAGTTTCCCTTGGAAATTTGTTGAATAACCTCATCAATGAAAAGAAGGAAGAATTAAGGAGCTCAGATTTGGATGGTATGTTTGTCCTGGAAATTATTGAGCTAAATATGTTTGTGTATCTCTCTGTTTTGTTTACATGCAAGAACTACTAGTCAATTGTAAATTTGTGTATGTGTGTGTGTGTGTGTGATGGTCTAACTAGATGTTTCGGAGTTTAATTCATCATCATCAAGTACTATGCCTGCTGCAGTGATTTTCTTGTTTGTTGTCCTATTGTCCACGATACACATCCATATGTTATGACTGGCTCTACATAACATTTAAGAATTCCTTTTCTTGTTTCTAATGTCAAAAATGGATTGCACAGTATCTTCCTCATTTTTTGAAACACTGCTTTTGCCTGAGCCATTCTGCATCTCACCTCTGTTGTACATCTACCATCTGAGGTTAACAATGTTCCCTGATATTTAAATTCAGTTACCTGTTTTAATTTTGTTCCACTTGTCTTTTTTGTGCACTGAGGTGATGTCTTTTTCTTTGTTGTTACCATTACTTCTGTCTTTTTGCTATTAAGGTTGAGTCCTTTATTTTTGCTTTCCTTCACTATAATTATCTAACATTTCTTGTAACTCATTTTCACTTTTAGCGATTATGATTGTATCATCAGCATACCTTACATTATTTATGCTATGACCTCCGATTGTTATTCCAGGCATGCCCCTTATGGATATTAAAAAATCTCACTGTACATATTAAACAGATCTGGCAACAGCACACAACCTTAACACATAACACCCTGTTTTATTAGTTGAAACATTCCCAATTGATTTCCTGTTCTTATGGCCACTTTTTGTTGCCAGTACATATTCTTTATTATTCTTAGATCTTTGATGTCTACATTTATGCCATGCTAAAATTGTGATTATTTCTTGGTGCTTTACTTTGTCATATGCTTTGGTATAATCTATGAAACATAGGTATAGATTTGTTTTCACCTCTATGGTTCTTTCTACTTTCTACTTCTTTCAAATCATGATATGACATAATATGTTTACTTCACTGTAAGGCTGACATAAGTTTTTCAACCCTTCTATATTGACATAATTTATTATTTATCAATTTGTCAAATAACATTTTAGAAATCTCCAAAAACAAGGAGGGAGAAACAGCAAAAGACCCCAAAGTTGACAGTAAGTCTAGATGTAGTATTCTTGTCAATGTAACTAGTTTATCTATTTGTACAATTGTTGATTTATGTGTATTTTGATTTTGCTAAATATTTTGTAGCATAATTTTTGCAAAGTACAAAATCCAGATTAACATTTTTTTGGCATTAGGAAAGAAAAATGTTAGTATTAAAATTTCAATGTTTGTACATTAAAATCTCTAAGATGGTCTAGCTAGAAGTACCCAAATGTTCAATTTCTGTTGCTAACTTGTCACTATACGAAATAGTCGTTTGATTAATGTGGATTTTGCATCACAGTTTCCCTTGGAAATTTGTTGAATAACCTCATCAATGAAAAGAAGGAAGAATTAAGGAGCTCAGATTTGGATGGTATGTTTGTCCTGGAAATTATTGAGCTAAATATGTTTGTGTATCTCTCTGTTTTGTTTACATGCAAGAACTACTAGTCAATTGTAAATTTGTGTATGTGTGTGTGTGTGTGATGGTCTAACTAGATATGTTTCAGAGTTTAATTCATCATCAAATACTATGCCTGCTGCAGTGATTTTCTTGTTTGTTGTCCTATTGTCCACGATACACATCCATATGTTATGACTGGCTCTACATAACATTTAAGAATTCCTTTTTTTGTTTCTAATGTCAAAAATGGATTGCACAGTATCTTCCTCATTTTTTGAAACGCTGCTTTTGCCTGAGCCATTCTGCATCTCACCTCTGTTGTACATCTACTATCTGAGGTTAACAATGTTCCCCGATATTTAAATTCAGTTACCTGTTTTAATTTTGTTCCACTTGTCTTTTTTGTGCACTGAGGTGATGTCTTTTTCTTTGTTGTTACCATTACTTCTGTCTTTTTGCTATTAAGGTTGAGTCCTTTATTTTTGCTTTCCTTCACTATAATTATCTAACATTTCTTGTAACTCATTTTCACTTTTAACGATTATGATTGTATCATCAGCATACCTTACATTATTTATGCAGTGACCTCCGATTGTTATTCCAGGCATGCCCCTTATGGGTATTAAAAAATCTCACTGTACATATTAAACAGATCTGGCAACAGCACACAACCTTAACGCATCACACCCTGTTTTATTAGTTGAAACATTCCCCAATTGATTTCCTGTTCTTATGGCCACTGTTTGTTGCCAGTACATGTTCTTTATTATTCTTAGATCTTTGATGTCTACATTTATGCCATGCTAAAATTGTGATTATTTCTTGGTGCTTTACTTTGTCATATGCTTTGGTATAATCTATGAAACATAGGTATAGATTTGTTTTCACCTCTATGGTTCTTTCTACTTTCTACTTCTTTCAAATCATGATATTGACATAATATGTTTACTTCACTGTAAGGCTGACATAAGTTTTTCAACCCTTCTATATTGACATAATTTATTTTTATCAATTTGTCAAATAACATTTTAGAAATCTCCAAAAACAAGGAGGGAGAAACAGCAAAAGACCCCAAAGTTGACAGTAAGTCTAGATTTAGTATTCTTGTCAATGTAACTAGTTTATCTATTTGTACAATTGTTGATTTATGTGTATTTTGATTTTGCTAAATATTTTGTAGCATAATTTTTGCAAAGTACAAAATCCAGATTAACATTTTTTTGGCATTAGGAAAGAAAAATGTTAGTATTAAAATTTCAATGTTTGTGCATTAAAATCTCTAAGATGGTCTAGCTAGAAGTACCCAAATGTTCAATTTCTGTTGCTAACTTGTCACTATACGAAATAGTGTTTGATTAATGTGAATCTTGCATCACAGTTTCCCTTGGAAATTTATTGAATCACCTCATCAATGAAAAGAAGGAAGAATTAAGGAGCTCAGATTTGGATGGTATGTTTGTTCTGGAAATTATTGAGCTAAATATGTTTGTGTATCTCTCTGTTTTGCTTACATGCAAGAACTACATGCCAATTGTAAATGTGTGTGTGTGTGTGATGGTTTCACTAGATATGTTTCAGAGTTTAATTACTATTCCCAATTATGTCTCTTTTTACTCAACCTAAATGCTGACATAATTTCTGAAGCTTCTAAGCCAACTGTAGTGTTCACATATCTATCTATTGACCTTTCGAGCTGTAGACGACACATAGGGCATAGACCCAGATACTCCTTCTCTTATCTAAATTTTTATTCTAGCAGTTTTCAATCCTTGTAAAGGTCTTTTATCCAATCTTGCCATTTGTCTCTGTTCTGTGTAAGGAACTCTATCTCATTGAGGGGGCTGATTCCTGCTGCTCTTGCCTCTCTGATCAATATACCTACCCAATATAAAAAATAAAATAAAAAAAAAACCTATGGTAACTAGCACCATATTCATCATACAGAAAGCAAATCATGGAGTTAGCTTTTACTTGCAACATTATTTACTTAGTGATAATGTTGACATGATTGTAAAAGACGTTACCAATTCTTTAACATAATTTCTTGCCTAATGAACAAGATTGTTGGCATGACAACCAAATAGTTGTAATGATGACATAATCCAATTTTGACACATGCTTGAGAAGAAAGATGATTTACTAATAACAGTTGTGCTCAAATCATGATATTGATATAATATGTTTATTTTACTATAAGGCTGACATAAGATTTCAATCCGTCTATATTGACATAATTTATTTTACCATACTATAATGTTGAGATAGCTTATTTATCCTAGCATAATGTTGTAATTAAAAATTTTTTTTATTCTAATGTAATGTTTACACTATTAAACAAATATTCTAATATACATAATGCAAATACGGCTTTTTGTTTTAAACTTTACTGGGATGGTGGCATAATTTTTTACTCAACTGTATTGTGACATAATTTCTGATTGCTTCTCTCTATGTGCCTTTTATTTAAATTTAACAATATTCAGCTAATTGTATAAAAATAGCAAATTTCTGAATGTACATTTCATCTAGGATAAATACTAGGTTATTTTACAGCTGATATTGTATTTATCAATTTGTCAAATAACATTTTAGAAATCTCCAAAAACAAGGAGGAAGAAACAGCAAAAGGCCCCAAAGTTGACAGTAAGTCTAGATTTAGTATTCTTGTCAATGTAACTAGTTTATCTATTTGTACAATTGTTGATTTATGTGTATTTTGATTTTGCTAAATATTTTGTAGCATAATTTTTGCAAAGTACAAAATCCAGATCAACATTTTTTGGCGTTCATTATCTTTGGCATAATTTCTGTCAGTTCTAGCTAAATAATGTTTGCAAGTCGATCACATTTTTATATTTATCTTCTTGTCAGTCTAGTTTGGTGTTTTCTAATCCTGGTTCTTATTTGTAGAAGAATATATGTAAAAAGAAAAAATTAGTATCATTTTGGGGAAAAAAGTTGAACGCATTCGAAAATAAATGTCTAAAGAAAATACTTGGTATAGCATGGAGCGAATTCAAAACAAACTAGGAAATTAGTGAAATCACCAATCAACCACTAATATCTTCAGTAATCAAGAAAAGACGATGGTCATATGTTGGATATGTGATAAAAAGAGATAGTAACTGAATAGCAAAGCAAGCCCTCATGCGTGAAACAACATGTAAGAGGAAAAGAGGTCGACTCAGAGAGACACTGAGAAGAACATTAATGAGAGAGGCAAGGACAGCAGGAATCAGCTCTCTCAATGGGATAGAGTTGCTTGCAGAGAACAAAGACAAATGGTGAGATTTGATAAGAGATCTTTATAAGGATTGAAAACTGCTAGAATAAAAATTAAGAGAAAGAGTATCTGGGTCTACGCCATATGGGCCGGTTATGGCTCAAAAGGTCAATAGATAGATTTTGGGGGAAAGCATTTGAGTTGTCTTTATTTTTAACATTTAAAGTGCAATGTTTGACTTTATAATGTTAAAATCTTTACAGCTTTATTTATTTGTCAATTTCCAGATAACCATAATGCAGAAATTAATGCTTTTTCTTCGTGCTTGTGATCATTTCAGTCAATTGTAAATAAAGAAAGAAAAATGTTAGTATTAAAATTCCAACGTTTGTACATTAAAATCTCTATGACGGTCTAGCTAGAAGTACCCAAATGTTCAATTTCTGTTGCTAACTTGTCACTATACGAAATAGTGTTTGATTAATGTGGATTTTGCATCACAGTTTCCCTTGGAAATTTGTTGAATAACCTCATCAATGAAAAGAAGGAAGAATTAAGGAGCTCAGATTTGGATGGTATGTTTGTCCTGGAAATTATTGAGCTAAATATGTTTGTGTATCTCTCTGTTTTGCTTACATGCAAGAACTACTGGCCAATTGTAAATTTGTGTGTGTGTGTGATGGTTTCACTAGATATGTTTCAGAGTTTAATTACTATTTCTAATTCGGTCCCTTTTTTACCCAACCTAAATGCTGACATAATTTCTGAAGCTTCTAAGCCAACTGATTTATTTTACCATACTATGATGTTGAGATTTATTATTGCTCATTATTATTTATGCTTATTTATCCTACCATAGTGTTGTAATTAAAAATAATTTTGTTATTCTCTTTTTTTTTTTTATATTCGAATGTTTACATTATTAAATAATATTCTAAGATATATAATGTAAATACAGTTTTTTTTCTTCTAAATTTTACTGGAATGTTTGTAAATGTATGTGATGGTCTCACTAGATATGATTCATAGTTGAATTATTATTTTTAATTGTCTCACTATTTTACAGTAGTTACCACATTGTCTGTCTTATTTCTATTCACTTTCTGCTATTAGAATGTAATAATTGTAAGTAAAAGTAAGTAAAGTACCCCAATCATGCATAGTGGCGTATCGGGAATTATGGTGTTAGTGACACTATATTGTACAGACCTTCAGCACATCATTTTTGGGGTAATGTGGTCGGTATTACGCCCGTGCTGCTTTACTTTCCTAGAAAAAAATCCCGTACCCATTTAAGGATGGGTGAACCTGGAGACCGTCGGTTGGGATCGAACCCTACCCTTTGTCCTTTGTAGTCCAGTTCACTAACCACTGAGCTATCGCGGCTCCCAATAATTGTAAGTAATTGATTAAAAACTGTACTCATATTTAAATTATTGTTAATGTCGCAGAGCTTCAAGTTTGGAAAATGATAGTAATCCAAGTAACCTTAACACATCAGAAATAACAAAATCAATTTGACCAATCAGTCAGAAATTTTTTTTGTCTGTCTATGTCTTTTCATGTGATTTTAAGTTCATCTTTCTGTCAACTATGAAATCTGAAGATTTCTCACTGGGTCAGTATCTATCATTATCTAATTCTTTTTTTATCTTCTTCTTCTACCTTTTTAGCTCCCAGTGGAGCATAGGTCTTCAACAAACACTTTCCAAGTCGTTCTGTTTTTTGCCATTCTTTTAAGATCATTCCATGTCTTCCCCATCATCTTCATTTCAGCTTCTATCTGTCTTCTCCAAGAATTCCTTGGTCTTCCTCTTTGTCTTTTCCCCTGCGGATTCCAAAAAAGGGCCTGTTGTGTAATACTCTCAGTTGGCTTCCGTAGTGTGTGTCCTATCCAGCGCCATCGTCTTCGCTGTATCTCTTTATCCACTGGTGTTTGACTGGAACATTTCCATAATTCTATGTTAGTAATTTTGTCCTGCCATTTCCATCCTTATATTCTGTGTAAGCATCCATTAATGAAAGTCTGTATCTTCGTGATTGTCAATTTTGTTGTTCTCCATGTTTCACAGCCATATAATAGGACCGCCTTAACATTTGAGTTGAACATTTTTATTTTTGTATTTAACCTAATTTCTTTGGATTTACATATGTTTCCCAGTGCAATGAAAGCTCCTCTTGCTTTTGATATCCTTATTTTGGTATCATTTTCTGTTCCTCCCTCTTTATCTATATTACTGCCCAGATATATGTAAGATTGTACGTCTAGTAGAGGTATTTCTCCTAATTTTATTTGGTTATTGCCAACTGTATTAATTCTCATAATGTTTGTCTTATCTCTATTAATCTTCAGTCCTAGCTGTTGTGATCTCTCATCAAGTATGCTCCTTTTATCCTGCATCTGTTGATGGCTGTGTGATAGGAGAGCTATGTCATCAGCAAAGTCTAAATCATCAAGTTGTTTGGTCAGTGACCACTGGATCCCATTTCTGTTGTTTTGAGTTATTTTCATAATTCAATCCATGGCCAGTAGAAAGAGAAATGGAGACAGAAGGCATCCCTGCCTTACTCCTGTTCTTATTTGAAATGCTTCTGTAAGCTGTCCTTCATGCACCACACTACATTTTGTTCCTTCATACATTGTTTTTATCAGGTTAATAAACTTTATGGGGATTCCGTAATGAGTCAGTAACTTCCAAAGCATTCCTTTGTCTAAACTATCCAATTCCTTTTCGTAATCTATGAATCCAATATAAAGTGGGGATTTTAGTTCTAAACTTTGTTCAACTATTATACGTAGAGTAGTTATTTGATCAGCACATGATCTGTTCTTCCTAAAACCTGCTTGTTCATCTCTCAAATGTTTCTCTATGGCCTCTTTTAGTCTCTAGAATGATTCTGCTTAATATTTTTCCTGGCACTGATAGTAGCATAATTCCCCTATAATTTGTGCACTGTGGTAAACTTCCTTTCTCTGGTAGTTTGATCATATAACCTTCTTTCCAGTCCTTAGGTATTTCTTCGCTGTCCCAAATTTTATCTAGTAGATTATGTAACATCTTGGTAGAGGTGTTTATATCTGCTTTGATGGCTTCCGAAGGAATTTCATCTGGTCCTGTGGCTTTACCATTTTTTAATAGTTTGATGGCTTTCATTATTTCTTCTTTACTTGGTTTTCCACAGTTAACATGTAACTCTTCTTCTGCTGGTAGTATATCTGGAATATTATTTGAGCCGGGTCTGTTCAAAAGTTCTTCAAAATGCACTTTCCATCTCTCCATTTGTTCCCTTATATTACTAAGCAGATTTCCTTTCTTATCTTTAATAAGGGCATTGATCTGTTTGTATTTTCCACTTAATTTCTTTGTGCTGTTGTACAGTTCTTTCATATTCCCTTTATTTGCTGCTTCTTCTGTTTCTTTAGCTAGTTCATCTATATATTTCCTCTTATCCCTTTTAATGCATCTTCTGACTTCTTTGTTCACCTCTGTGTAAGCTTCCAGTGTCATGGCTTTATTACTTCTCGTTTTGCTTTTATTTATGTCTGCTTTCTTGTTCTTCCATTACTTTAATTTTACCCAGGGTCTCTGCTTTCATCCATGCCTTATTCTGGCATTCTCTTTTCCCCAGTGTTTCTTCACATGTCTCTTTCCATATATCTTTTACCTGTTTCCAATGATCTTCTATATTTATTGTATTTTCTAGTTGTTGGAGGACTTGGTATTTGTTTGATATTGTGACTGCACATTTATCTTTAATTCCTTATTCTTTAAGAAATCCTACATTGAAATACTTTCTACCTTATTCGTTGTAGTATACCTTTTTAGTTTAATTTTAAGTTTGGCTATCAGAAGATGATGATCAGAAGCTACATCTGCTCTTCTATATACTTTTACATCCTGTAAGGATGACTTAAACTTATTATTAATACATATGTGATTAATTTGATTTTCCGTTCTATGATCTGGTGACACCCATGTAGCTTTGTGTATTCTTCTATGTTGGAATATTGTTCCTCCTAGGCTCACTTGATTAAGGGTGCAGAAATTCATAAATATCTCTCTATTCTCATTTATATCTCCAAGACATGTTTTCCTATAATCTCTTCAAAACCTCTGTTGTCTGATCCTACTTTAGCATTTAGGTCTCCCATCAAGATTATAATATCCTTGGCTCGTCTTGCATCCATCTGACATTGTAGCTATTTATAGAAATCATCTTTAACTAAATCATCCTTATCATTGGTTTGTACATAGCATTGGATAATGTGTAATTTTACTTTGTTTTTGGTTGTTTTAAATGTTGCTCTCATTAGTCTTGGTCCTACTGCTTCCCATTCTATTAATGTCTTCTGTGCATTCCTTGATAGCATTATAGCTACCCCTTCATTATGTTGTGCTCCAGGTTTCTGGTGTCCTGATGATAAAATCATCTCTCCTGTATTTAATTTTATTCTTTCCATTCCTAGCCATCTTGTTTCACACATTCCCAGAATATCTATCTTGTAGTTTGTCATTCAAACTGTTTGTTATTCAAAAAAAAGCATTTGATAGTATTCATAGAGATTCTTTGTGGAAAATTCTGAAGCAATATGGCTTACCATCAAAAATCATAAATATTTTCAGACATGTATGATGGTTACACATGTGCAGTTCGAACAGAGGAAGGACTGAGCGAATGTTTCCCAATAGAAACTGGGGTTAAACAAGGATGTATTTTATCGCCCTTGTTATTTGGAATTGTTATGGACTTCATAATGAAGAAATGCTGCACTGGTAATAAAGGCATCGAATGGATACAAGGAGACCATTTGGAGGACCTCGACTTTGCTGATGACATAGTTCTCATCAGCAGTCAGATAAAAACGATGCAGGAAAACACAAATGAACTATCTTCAATAGCCAGCAAAATTGGGCTTGAGGTCAATCATGAAAAGACTAAAGTCATGAAAAGTTTAATTCCAACAAGTGACAAAATATACATGGAAAACAAACCAGTAGAAGAGATCGATCACTTTATCTATCTTGGAAGTCACATTGATCGAGAAGGGGATACGAGCAAAGAAATTAGAATCAGACTGGCTAAAGCAGCAATGTCTTTCAGAAGCCTTGAAAAGTTGTGGAAATCAAAACTCATTAGCACAAACACAAAACTTAGGCTATTCAAATCAAATGTACTATCAACCCTTACGTATGCGTGTGAAAGCTGGAAAACAACAAGAGATATAGAAACAAAGTTGAACGCATTCGAAAATAAATGTCTAAGGAAAATACTTGGTATAGAATGGAACGAATTCAAAACAAACGAGGAAATTAGAGAAATCGCCAATCAACCACTAATATCTTCAGTAATAAAGAAAAGACGATGGTCATATGTTGGACATGTGATGAGAAGAGATAATAATCGAATAGCAAAGCAAGCCCTCATATGGGAAACAACAGGTAAAAGAAAAAGAGGAAGACCCAGGGAGACACTGAGAAGAACATTGATGAGAGAGGCAAGAGCAGCAGGAATCGGCTCCATCAATGAGATAGAACTGCTTGCACAGAACAGAGACAGATGGCGAGATTTGATAAAATATCTTTAAAAGAAAACTGCTAGAACAAAAATTCATATAGTAGAAGGTGTATCTTGGTCTACGCCCTATGGGCCGGTTACGGCTCGAAAGGTCAATAGATAGTTTGTCATTTCTGCTGCTACCTGAGTAGCTTTTCCCTGTTTGTTTAGGGTACGTACATTCCAGGTGCCAATTCTGGAGGATTTCCTGGTAGAAAAAGGGTGATTTGGCAACCCGGACTCCTTACAGCTTTCTCTGGCTTGCGTCATACGTCTCTTAGACAGAGAGCCCTTATCTTTCCTGGATGGCGGATTTACTTTTTCTCTCTTTGACTTGTCCATGTTTGTGAAGATTTAGGCTTATTTTTTTTACAGTATGGGATAGCCAGTCCCATGCCCTCACTCTTACGAATATGCCTGGTAGGCAATAGGCTATTCTTTACTCCCCTTTCGGACCTCGGCAGTGCATGGGCGAAGTTGTAATATGGTTTACAAGAAATAAATCAAGCATGGCTCAGAGCTTGGCAGATTAGATTTGAATGAAATGGGCGTGACGCAATCTGCATTGAATTGTACAGAGAAATCTTACATCTGTTTATATGTTTCTATTCAGTTTTTGAATAGTGAGACTATATTAAGATCCAATGGGGCATGCCTGGAATAACAATTGGAGGTCATAATATAAATAATCTGAGGTATGCTGATGATAGTCTTAATCGCTAAGAGTAAAAATGAGTTACAAGAAATGTTAGACATATAGTAAAGAAAAGCAAAAATAAAGGACTCAGCCTTAATAGCAAAAAGACAGAAGTAAAGGTAACAACAGGAATTGGCTCCCTCAATGAGATAGAGCAGCAAGCATAGAACAGAGACAAATGGTGAGATTTGATAAAAGATCTTTACAAGGATTGAAAACTGCTAGAATGAAATTTATATAAGAGAAAGAGTATCTGGGTCTATGTCCTATGGGTCGGCTACGGCTCAAAAGGTCAATAGATAGATAGATAGATAGAATGGTAACAACAAAGAAAAAGACACTACCACAATGCACAAAGAAGACAAGTAGAGCAATATTAAAACAGGTAAATGAATTTAAATGTCTGGGAACATTGTTAGTCTCAGATTGTAGATGTACAACAGAGGTGAGGTGCAGAATGGCTCAAGCAAAAGCAGCTTTCCAAAAAATGAGGAAGATACTGTGCAATCCGTTTTTGACAATAGAAACAAGAAAGCGAGTTCTTAAATGTTATGTAGAGCCAGTCTTAACAAATGAATGTGAATCATGGACATTAGGACAACACACAAGAAAATCACTGGAGGCTGTAGAAATGTGGTTTTACAGAAGAATGTTGAGAATACCATGGATAGCAAAGAAGAGTAATGAAAACGTTCTGAAAGAGGTCAAAGCAAAAAGAGAGCTAATTTCCAATATTAGGAAGAAACAATCATCACTTTTTGGCCATGTAATGAGAAGGGAGCAGCTGGAATATATTGTAACAACTGGGAAAATTGAGGGACGAAGAGATACCGACAGCTTATGAGAATGGCTTGACAGAAGGTCAACAACAGAAATTATAAATAACTGTCGAGATTGAAGGTTGTGGAGAGACATGATCACCTACGCCACCAGGCATGGTACTTGATGATGATTCAGTTTATGTCACCACAGGCTATACATTTTAAAAATGTTTATGCTTCATTTACATACACATCAAATTAATCAAATATCAGTATAATGATATAACACTTTTCTGTTGCAGAATTTTTATATTTTATTATCTAGGTAGAATTGAATCAAATAACAAAGTAAGCTACATTATTTATATATTTCTTATCTCTATTTCAAAAACTTCTGTCACAGTGCCCCTTAGTAATGCCTTAGATAAACTTAGGTATGGAGAAACCCTGGCAGAATCTTTGGACAGGCTCCTAAATAAAGGCATTGATGGTATATTCAAAGGTTTGTCCTTGTATACTTTTGTAGCTTTACAGATTGGTTTAGTTTGTGTGTAATGAATGATTGATGTAACATACCAATATTTTTCATTTATGTTTTTTTGTTCTTCTAAATTTTTGTTTATGTGTATCTATCAATGACTCATGGACAGTAGACAAGCAAATGAAAAGATGATTAGAGGCTAGAGAGATGGGATTTCTCAGAAGAATGTTGAAAGTTCCCTGGACAGCTAAAAAGACCAATGAGGAAGTTCTCAAAGAGGCCAACACAAAAAAAGGGAGCTCTTAAAAAACATAAGAAAGAAGCAATCAACATTTTTCGGGCACATCATGAGAAGAGGACAGTTGGAATACTTGGTTACAACTGGCAAAATAAAAGGAAAGAGAGATTGTGGGCGACAAAGAGAGAAAATACTGGATAGCTTGGTGTCATGGCATAGAAAACAATCAACAACAGAACTGATACGATGCACTGTAGATAGAAGATTGTGGAGGGACATGATCACCTACGCCAACCGGTATGGCACATGATGATGATGATCAATGACTACTTGTGTTTGTGAATATAATATGAATGTTGTGAATGTGCCTATGTATATATGTATATATCTATATATATATACATATACACACACACACACACACACACAAATGTTTGTGTGGCACTAAATGAATTGATGATCCATCTACCCATCCTTCCATCAGTTCATTCATCAATCTATCCATCCATCAAAATCATTAATCCATATCTATCCATCATTCCATCAATTCATCTATATACTTATCCACCCAAATCTCAATTCTTCATTGCATACAGTTTTTGTTGCAGTTTTTTTTTCTGTATTATATTGTCCCTTCATTTTTTTTTGTTACTTTTAGTTTTCTCAAAACTTTTTTTTTTTTTTACACATTTCTTTCTTTCTCACTATCTTTTTTTTCTACTCACCTTTCTTCTCTCTGAAACACTTTCCTTCATTTTGCAGTACCTACTTTCTGGCACACCTTCATTCTTCCTGACACATCCTTCTTTTTTCCTGACACATCCTTCTTTCTGATACATCCTTCTTCCAAACACACATTATTTCTTTCTGAAACACTTTTCTTTTTCTTGACATTTTTTTTCTGACAAACATTTGTATTTTTCTGAAATGTCTTCTTTAATCATTCTTATACATTTTCTGTTTTTCAAACACCTTTTTTCTCTAACACTTTCTCCTATTTGACACACCTTCTGACACCATATTCTTTCTAGACAATCCTCCTTTGTCTTTTCTCATTACTCACTCTCTTGTTATAGACTTTGCTTTACGTTTTAATTATTTATCTTATATTTTTGACAAAGTAATTTTAAAATGTTATCTTATTTTGTCTTGAACCCCTCTTTTTAAATATTCATTTCAAGCTTTTATGACACCCTCAGTTTATTTAAACACCATTCTGTTATTTAAAATATCCTTATTTTTCTGTCATTATTGGTTATTCCTAACTTCTTTTTTACTCTTCATCTCTTCATTCTTACACACTTCCTTTCTTATTTGACACAATCCTTATATGTGTTAACAGTTTTACGGGCACACGCCCCCACTTTCATTACTTAGTGCTCTCCCATCACCACAGTCTCAGTTATTTTAATTTCACACCCATTAATATTATGAAGCTGTTAGCATGATAATCATGATAATTAAAGACATAATTATTATCACACTTACCATGAACATTGTCACTATCATCATCATTTCATCAATATTGTCATTAATATTACCTCACACATTATTGTCATTATCACTTGCATTTTTTATTATTATCACTATCACCTCCTTTATGATTATTTAATTTATCACAGTCATCATCATCACCACAGGCACTAACTTATTGCTACCTCACAATCATCCTGCCTTGAAACACTACACTCGTCATTATTGTTTTAATTTATGAATTTATTTTACTTTTTAATACTAGAAATAGTACTTAAACAGGTCTTCTTCTTCTGCAATCAGTTATTGCTACGCATTTTGACCAGCTTAGGTCACGAACAAGATTGTGCGCTTGTCATCACTGGTTCCTCATAACTTGTCATGCAGGGTTATTTTTGTAGGCCATATTTGTGTTCTCAGGATGTTTAGAGTGCTGCAGTCCTGTAGTGTATGCTCTGGAGTTTGTGTGGATGCTTCACAGTCACATGTTGCAAAGTCACTGAGTCCTATTTTATGGAGATATGCTTTGAGGCCACAATGACTTATTTTGAGTCTGAATATCTTGGCCTGTTCATGTCTGTTTAGATTGTTTAAGCTGTTGTGTTCTGGTTTATATTTTCCATTAACTCTCTCCATTCTGTTTTCCTGGCTTGTGAGATAACAACGAAGACAATGGCGGTGGATAGGGCACTTACTGCAGAAGCCAACTGAAAGTATTACATGACAGGCTCTTTTTTTGGAATCCCTAGGGGAGGAGTCAAAGAGGAAAGAGGAAGACCAAAATGTACTTGGAACACTTGGGCAAGTGGAAGCAGAGATGAAGAGAATGGGGAAGACATGGAATGATCTCAAAATAATGGCAAGAAACAAAATCACTTGGAAAGTGTTGATTGAAGACCTATGCTCCACAGGGAGCTGAAAGGAAGAAGAAGAATAATAAGATATAGTAAGTGTCTAATATTAATGTCAGTATTTCATATTTGTCACTAAAACAATTTTCGACTGATAATTTAATTCAAAATATCAATTTTAAAACAGCTATATTGGTTTTTTTCCAATATTTTCAGGTATAAAAAATGTGGCCTCAATTATTGGTGAGTACACATCTTTTGAAACTGTGTTTTTATTCTTCTCTCCTATATCCGTTATAACTTTTTGTACCTGCAGCCTTCACGGCAACAAACATTATTGCTATTGGTATAATGATGGAAGTAACTGAAGATTTGTTCTGCAGTGTACAGTTTAGAGTTTTTATTCACATCCCCACCAGCCACCAAATAGAAAAGAAATCCTTAACATCACTACCAGAAATTGAAACCACAACTGTCTTGTAATAACCTCGTCAAGGAAGGACAGATTCAATTGAAGTTTATGGTTTGTAATACACAACTACTGGCTATGTGGTGTCAAACTGGCATTCACCTGTAATAACTCAATAACTAAATGACAGATTTAAAACACACATTTTATAAAGTTTGTTTTGAAAAGAAATGTTACTGCTTGAACATTTATTTCAGACAGTTCATGTGTCTAATAAAAATAAGAAAGCCATCAATCTATTAAAAAATGGTAAAGTCACAGGACCAGAAGAAATTCCTTCGGAAGCCATCAAAGCAGATATTAACACCTCTACCAAGATGCTACATAATCTATTAGATAAAATTTGGGAGAGGGAAGAAATACCTAAAGACTGGAAAGAAGGTTATATGATCAAACTACCAAAGAAAGGAAGTTTACCACAGTGCACAAATTATAGGGGAATTATGCTACTATCAGTGCCAGGAAAAATATTAAGCAGAATCATTCTGGAGAGACTAAAAGAGGCCATAGAGAAATATTTGAGAGATGAACAAGCAGGTTTTAGGAAGAACAGATCATGTGCTGATCAAATAACTACTCTACGTATAATAGTTGAACAAAGTTTAGAACTAAAATCCCCACTTTATATTGGATTCATAGATTACGAAAAGGCGTTTGATAGTTTAGACAGAAGAATGCTTTGGAAGTTGCTGAGTCATTATGGAATCCCCATAAAGTTTATTAACCTGATAAAAACAATGTATGAAGGAACAAAATGTAGTGTGGTGCATGAAGGACAGATTACAGAAGCATTTGAAATAAGAACGGGAGTAAGGCAGGGATGCCTTCTGTCTCCATTTCTCTTTCTACTGGCCATAGATTGGATTATGAAAATAACTCAAAACAACAGAAATGGAATCCAGTGGTCACTGACCAAACAACTTGATGATTTAGACTTTGCTGATGACATAGCTCTCCTATCACACAGCCATCAACAGATGCAGGATAAAATGAACATACTTGATGAGAGATCACAACAGCTAGGACTGAAGATTAATAGAGATAAGACAAACATTATGAGAATTAATACAGTTGGCAATAACCAAATAAAACTAGGAGAATTACCTCTATTAGATGTACAATCTTACATATATCTGGGCAGTAATATAGATACTAGAGGTAAAGAATAGTGACACTGTGACCTTCCAGGCATGTCGTAAGAGGCGACTAAGGAGGTTGATCGATGGCTTGACAAGCTGTCATTGTAAAAAGTATTGTTATGGAAACAGCGCCATAGATTTTAGAGCAGTGATCTCTGCAATATGTGCCATTTTGGCACGCAAGGTTTCTGTTTTTGAGATTGTGGTTCTGCCCTATGTGCCGTCTTCGGCTCGAAAGGACAATAGATAGAATATAGATAAAGAGGGAGGAACAGAAAATGATACCAAAATAAGGATATCAAAAGCAAGAGGAGCTTTCATTGCACTGGGAAACATATGTAAATCCAAAGAAATTAGGTTAAATACAAAAATAAAAATTTTCAACTCAAATGTTAAGGCGGTCCTATTATATGGCTGTGAAACATGGAGAACAACAAAATTAACAATCACGAAGATACAGACTTTCATTAATGGATGTTTACGCAGGATAAAAGGATGGAAATGGCAGGATAAAATCACTAACATAGAATTATGGAAATGTACCAGTCAAACACCAGTGGATAAAGAGATACAGCGAAGACGATGGCGCTGGATAGGACACACACTACGGAAGCCAACTGAGAGTATTACACAACAGGCCCTTTTTTGGAATCCGCAGGGGAAAAGACAAAGAGGAAGACCAAGGAATTCTTGGAGAAGACAGATAGAAGCAGAGATGAAGATGATGGGGAAGACATGGAATGATCTTAAAAGAATGACAAAAAACAGAACGACTTGGAAAGTGTTTGTTGAAGACCTATGCTCCACTGGGAGCTAAAAAGGTAGAAGAGAGTTCATGTGTCATTAAAAATTTTGTGACACTGCATTTTGCTTCAGTTCTGTAAAGATCCTACTCTGGCTGAATATGAGCACATGGATATATTCAATAACAATCATTTCATTCCTTAGTCTGTTTATTGAAGCTGTTGGATAGCTTATAATTGCACAACTTCATGCATCTTCCTTCCTCACAACATGTAACATGTTAACAAGTTCTTGATAGGTGGCTTGCTGGCAAGGCTCACAATACTTTGAAGCTATTGTATTATACATTTCTCTCTTACATAATATACAATCTAGCCATGTGTTTCATTCTAGGTTATAGCTGGGTGGTTATTGAATGAGCATGTAGAATGGTTAGTGTGTAAAATAGTTATCTCTAGTATCTGTCAACTGGGAATAAATTATCCTCTCTAGCTAATGAAGCTACTCAAGCTACACTACATTTCACACTCCCTTTTGTTTCCTTTATTTTTCCAAAATGGGACAATGATAGCTTTTTGCCAATCGTCTGGTACTTTCCTTTCTTCCCGAACCATATTGAATTTTATAGTAAGCCAATCTATAGATGTTTTCTTACATCTAGTAGCATTTCTGTTGTTATTCCATCAATACCAGCTGCTTTGTTTTTTCTCTATTCCTCTCTATCTCTCAAGTTTTCAGGTTGTCACATTATATTCCATCTTTTCCAATGTTATTTCTCTCTTTCTTTTTAATTATATTTTCCTTGCTCAGTTGCCTTTCACTGTCAAGAGAAGTAATAATATCATATCATGTCATATCGCATTATATCATATCACCTTACTTATATATATATAAGTGATATGATATAATATATAAACTGCTATAAATACATATAATGCATTTGTTTTAACTGCAACTGATACTACAACTTTTGTACCTTAGAAACAAGTTACATCTATTTATGAATCATTTCAGGGGAAGAGGTAAGTTTACAACACTTTGAGTTATTTGTGGGTCATCATCATTGCACTCCGAACATGTCCATAGGTGCTCAGATCCTCTCCTCAGCAAGACTCGCAGTGTCCAGCGACTGACAACTCCAGTTCTGTGTTGGTTGATAAGTTTTCTTACAGGCAGGGGCCTTGTTTCTCATTTCTGGCTGTGCCCATCTTAACTCCCATTTCCATCATCCGAAGAAGTGACATGTATCTGTGTTAGTCGAAGTCTTGTGCTCTTCCCACATCTCGGAGGGCATTGATGATGTCCACCCGATCTATTGGTTGCCCGTCCTCAACGACAGCGCAGCTAGCCAACCTGTCCACTCTTTCATTTCCCCATACTCCAGCATTTCCAGGGATATAGACAAAGGTGACCTTATGTATTTTGGATTTCTGCAACGACTCTACCCATTGCATGCATACAGAGCCCGCCTCCACTTTTTTTATCATGCTCATCAAATCACTCAGTATACATGCGTGGGTGTAGTCTTGTGACTCTAACCATTTGAATGCCTTGGTCACTGCCAGCACCTCCATTGTCATGCTGCTCATGGTCATGATGTATACACCACTGTCTTCTTTGACTATTCTGCCTGCCGAGTGTACCGTAAATGCCCATGCACTTCTTTGGTGCCATATTACAGATCCGTCTGTATAGATGATTGTATCTTTCTCATCGGTGTTATCACAGATGAGACCGTTGACCTCCGCATTAACCACAACCAAGTTCTGTTCCCTACTTTTCCTGTAGAGTGTGACAATACACAAGAAAGTCCCCTTGAATGACGTAGGCACCTGTATCCACTCCTCACACATGTTGATATTGGTAAGCCCACAGACCTGTTTGATGACATCTTCTGCTCGCCCACCCATGATTTGCCTCTTTTTTGTCTGGCACCTTTCCCTGTGTTGTGCACATGGTGCAATGGATGCTCTTTATCTGCACTAATCTTCAGGTATGCTCGTGTGCTCCAGATCTTGATTCTGTCATCCATGGTTGGAAAGTCAAGAAGATACCTCATTGCTACACAGGGAGTGTCTCTTGTACATCCCAAGATAATGCGCATGGCAATATTCTGTATTTTCTTCAGCCTATCAATTTGAGTCGTACTGACAGT
This sequence comes from Megaustenia siamemsis, assembly GCA_032433765.1. Taxonomy (NCBI): domain Eukaryota; kingdom Metazoa; phylum Mollusca; class Gastropoda; order Stylommatophora; family Ariophantidae; genus Megaustenia; species Megaustenia siamemsis. The sequence goes on from JAVIAB010000050.1 coordinate 6,374,012, forward strand.
AAGAATTGCCAGGGCATACTCGATTGGTGCAAGGACTAATCCCTGGAACAGAAGAGTAAGTAGCCTCTGCTTGATGTTTGCAGCTGCTATGACCTTCAAGACAGCTAATCCTTTGCAGGATTTTGTTATCACATGTTTGACGTGGTCCCGAAAACAGGCTGCGATCAAACTTTACTCCGAGGTATGTCATCAACTTGTCCCTGGTCACCTCATCAGCTCCCATTCATACTACCGGTGTGTCCGTATTAACGATATGATTGTTAAGGGAGAACCATGAAACTGATGCTTTATTAGGATTAACCAAGGCACCGGATATCCCACACCAGGAATAAATGCGATCAAGTTCGTCTTGCATTGTGGAGGTGATTCCCTGTCTGTCTCTTCCCTGTCGGTATACCAGAATATCATCAGCAAAAGTCTTAATTCTTCCCCTCCCATCCAGTTGTTGTTCCAGGATCATTATTGTGTACACGTTAAATAGAACTGGTGACAATGGTGAGCCTTGTGGCATCCCTGGACAAATGGATGTTGGCTCGGAAGACCTACTTCCACATCTGAGTATCACCTTCCTCTGAAACAGTGCCACAGCGATCCATCTAATGAGGAAGGGATGCACCGCCAGTTGGTACCCTGTTGTATGCATCCTCCAGATCTATAGCAGCAGCACATGTCTCCTCTCGTCTGTGGAAGCCTTCAAAGACATCATAGGCAAAGACTGCAGCATTGAGCAATGTCTCTTTGTTATATCTATAACCTCAGAGTATGGGTGGGAATACGTGTTTCTGTTCAAGGTGACAGGTGAGGACATGGGCAACTATTTTCTCCAGTAGCTTGCCAGCAGAGTTCTGCATTGTGATGATTCTGTAGGCACTGATCTTCTGAGAATGGTCCTTGTTTGGCTTCGGTAGCGGTAGTAAGTAGCTGTGTAACCACTCCTCCTTAACCTGGCCACTCTGAATGCTGGCATTAAACTCATTGGCCAGTTTTGTCAAGTCGTCGTCAGCTAAATCACCTATGTCGTCGTACCGAACACCATCTGGACCTGGAGCAGTGTTGTGTGACCTTTTAAGTGTTGTGCGAATGGTATCGGTTGTGATTGTGAGATCATATTCCAGCCCAACATCCTTACACAATTTTGATTGCGATCCCCCCATCCTCATTTTTAAAGCCTCATTTCTTTGGTCCGTCTGCTCAATGTAGCGGGCAAGCAGGGCCTTCCCTTTGCTGTCATCAGATTTGTGTCATATCCGGCCTGTGCTCTGAAAGTCAGGTATGCCTCTGTGTCATGTTGTGCCATTCATGCTCTGATGAAGGCGCCAGAATGTGGCTAGTGATTTTTCTGAGCACACTTTTTTACAGAAGTCATCCCATTTGGCATCCTTAGCCTGCTTAGCACATAGTTTAAAGTGCATCATTTTTTGGTCGACCTCTTCTTTCAGACACTTCAAGAGCTCAGGTTGTGTTCTTCCATCCTTTCTGGCTTTCTGCCATGTCTTGGCCGTTTGTCTCTTGTTCCGCCAAGCTTCATCGACTTCTACGTTCCACCTGGGTGGCTGCGTCCATCTCTCCTGCCTCCTACGAGGGGCGCACTGTTTCCTATGTCTGATTTTGCTAATGATGTCCTGGTCTGTTTTCTTGTAGTGGAATGTGTGGAGCTTTCTTTTCTTGCTTCTACTTCTGCTTTTCTCAATTAGGAGGACACATGGATAGTGATCACTTCCGTGGATTCCCAGTGCACTCCACTTGCAAACCAGTGCAAAGGTGGAAGACACCAGTGCCAGGTCCATGACACTATCAGAGTCCCCTGTTCGAGTGGTCGTTCTGGTTGCCCTTCCATCATTCAAGCAAACTAAATCGACTGACACTAGTGCGTTCTCTAGGCCTTCTCCCTGCTTGTTGGTTATGAGGTTACCAACTGGTTTCCTCTAGCATTAAAGTCTCTGCAGAAAATTACGTTCTCTTCATCGAACTCGAAGAGATCGTGCCATTGTTGTGTGTCCACCTTCCCATTACAAGCATACACATTTACAAGTACGAAATGAACTGGGGTCTGCACCCTAACTGCATGTACCTGCAATTCTGCATTGTCCCACGCAGACATATCAACCTCAGCTGCCACCATATTGTTGCGCACAAGGATGGCCTGCCCAAGGTGTCGTCTATTGTAGAAACAATTAAATCCAGGAGTACTTACTGTCCTGTCACCAAGAAGAGTTTCTTGCAAAATCATTATATCGGTGCCGCTTTATATAGCTTACCGCCAAGAATGGGCCGTCATTGATTTATGTACCCACAATTCCAATATGAAATGCGCACATACTTTAGGCCTAGCCTCTCACACTTCAACGCCACCATGCTTACCTTGTTGTGTTTTCCTTCTTCGATGTTGTCGTTTGGGCTGCATCTGAATATTAACCATCGTCATAGTATCATAGATGATTTTGTCGCTGAACGTTGATGCTGTGGATGGTCTAGACTCACGTGCACTCACTCAGCCGCATGGTCCAGAACCCGTTTCCACATTATAAACTGGCCAACTTCAGTAAATAGCTCTGCAGCACGCGGATACACATATTGTTGTGCACAAGGATGGCCTGCCCAAGGTGTCGCCTATTGTAGAAATAATGAAATCCAGGAGTACTTACTGTCCTGTCACCAAGAAGAGTTTCTTGCAAAGTCATTATATTGGTGCCGCACAGTTGCTTATCAAGAATGGGTCGTCGTTGATTTATGGACCAACAATTCCAATATGTAACGCGCACATACTTTAGGCCTAGCCTCTCACACTTCGACAGTTTAATGCCACCACGCTTACCTTGTCATGTTTTCCTTCTTCGATGTTGTCGTTTGGGCTGCATCTGAATATTTACCGTCGTCATAGTATCATAGATGATTTTGTCGCTGAACGTTGATGCTGTGGATGGTCTAGACTCATGTGCACTCACTCCGTCGCACGTTCCAGAACCTGTTTCCATTTTATAAACTGGCCAACTCCAGTAAATAGCTCTGCAGCACGCGGAGACACTGTGAGCCTTTTACAAATTAAATGAATTATGCGTCCTTGACAACATACCGGCGAAAACAAACCGCCATTTTTTCACGTGTTCAATCAACACTTAGAAAAATCCACAAATAATCAACAAAGAAACAAAGAATAATAGACATCCCAAAGTAGAATCGAACCTGTACTCTATGACACAGCATCTTGCACAAGAGACTTTACATTCTGGTACACTGCCAGCTGATTGACCTTAAAAAAAAGTTGCTATCACTTGAGATGTCTTTCACGCACGTGTACTCATGACTATAGCATAGAGTTACAAACACGACTCAGGAATAAATTGTATATCTGTGTTTTTCCTGTTAAGACAAGCATCTCCTGGAAACAGCTTGTACTTGCATTGCAGACAAACAATTATAGTAATACCCTGTGCTGTAGTAATGAGTACACATGTATGAAAGACATTGTAATTAATTGCAACTTTTTTAGGTTGCTGACAGTGTACCGTAATGCAAAGTCTTGAGTGGCAAGACACCATTTCAAGGAGTACGGGTTTGATCCTACTTCAGGATGTCTATTGTTCTTTGTTTTTTTCTGATAACTATTTGTAGATTTTTCAGAGTATTGTAAACATACCTCTTCCCCTGAAATGATTTGTTGATCTGTTAACTCAAAAGTTTCCATTAATAATCAAATTCATTTATTATTATTTGTCTTGCATCTATCTCCCTGTCCACAGATAAATTTCTTGGTACCCTGAAAACAAACTGGCACAGGAATGGAGATGACATCAACCAAATAGGTGAAATGTACAGTTCCAGTGTTGACACCATCTTTTGTAACAATCAAAGTTATATAGAAAGGAAAATAGAATATGATTTACTTTGAGATTATTGGTGATTTTTTAGTGTTTTTTTATGTGTAAAAAATAGTATTTACAAATGAATGTTTATTTTGGACACCAGAAAACTGGAGAGATGAACCATTATTGTCCCACTATGGAAAAAGAAGGGCAGCAATAGAGACTGCCGCCAATACAGAGACATTTCTCTACTAAATCATGCAAAAAAATGGTATGCCAGAAGGTTTGAAAAAAATTAAAACCAATGTAGAATATCTGATTAGCAACTCCAAAGTGAGCTTCCAAAAAAATATGGCCTACACAGTTGAAATATTAACATTAAAGCAACTTGCAGAAGATGAGAAAGAAAGAGATCTAAAGATCAACAGTCAAAAGAGGAAATTGAGAACAGACTGAGACTGTGAGAACAAATCATAAAATTAGCTAAAGAAAAAAAAGGATTTGAAGAGTGGAAGCTATTCAAAAACACATCACAAAAATAGTTTGCGGAACAAAGCAAAAAAAATTAAAAAAGAAAAAAAAAGAAGTGTACACCGTGATGGAACGAAAGCATTAGAACAGCAACCAAAGAAAAGATTAGACTATAGAATGAGTGGAAGAAAGTAATGAGCCAAGAAAGCTATGATAAATATGCTGCAGTTATAAGAGAAGTAAAATTATTAATAAAAAAAAAAAAAAAAAAAAAAATAAAAAATCTTGACAAACTTCAGCCAGAAGATTAACAGAGAATAGAAGACAGCCCCCAAGATTTTTTAGAAAACTTAAAGCAATGAGAACATGGAATGAAAATTATGACTCCTTGGAACTTATAAAAGACAATTTGGGCCACCCAATACATAGATCACCGCAGAGGTGAAGTGGATAGAATATTTTAAGACTCTCCTAAACATGACAACAACCAAATCCACTGGCACCCAGAGAAGTATACATCAATGTCTAGATCTAGAACCTAGCATCTTAAGTGCTGAAATTGCAGAAGCTATAATTAAGCACCAAGAAACAAAGCCACAGGAATTGACAACCTACCACCACAAATAATTATAGCTTCAGGAACAACAGGAGTAGAATGGTTAATGAGAATATTCCATCCATGTTGACAACAATAAGAAGTACCAGAAGACTGGAAACAAACCATCATAATTGCAATATGGAGAAGGAAAGGCAGTAATAGAGATTGCATTCAGCATAGAGTTATCTCCCTATAAGCCACACAGGCAAATTGTATGCTAAAATAATAGAGAAGTGGTTAAGATGAAATTTAGAACCTCTAATAAGCGTCGCACAAATGGGTTTCAGGAAGAACAGAGGACATACTGATGTACTATTTTCTTTGAAATAACTAACAGAAAAAGCAACTGAATACAATCAAAGACTATACATAACATTCATAGACCAAGAGAAAGCTTTTGATCACTTAGAAAGAGAATAACTGTGGAACATACTTACAACGTACGGTGTTAACCAATATTTGATCAAATTGTGCAGAAGCCTATATGACAACAGTACCAGAAAAGTAAGAACAGCAGTAAGCTATACAAACCCATTTAAAATCACAAGAGTAAAACAAGGATGCATGCTATCCCCCTTGCTTTTAATCACATACATGGACAAATCTGCAAACTTGCAATTCTGTCCAAAAGGGGCGAAATCAATGAGCTCCTTTTCACAGATGACCAAGTACTGATACACACGAAAATAGAAGACATGCAAGAACACATAGACAGACCTAATAGAGTAGAGAAACAACATATTTTCAAAATCAAAATAAACAGGACAGAAGTAATGACAATATCAAAAGAAAGACAAGACCCAACATAACAATAGATGGCAATATCCTAAAACAAGTGAAGGAATTCAAATACTTAGGCAGCACCCTGACATATAACAACATGCAAGCAACAGAAATAGACTCAAGATATAACAAAGCTTGTCAAGTTATTGGACAGATCTCACCACTACTGTCTAACAAGGAAGTAGCGTTAGAAGTGAAGCAAGCTATTGATAAGACTATCTTTATCCCAACATTGTGCTACCAGTGCTTACATGCACCATAGACTCAAAAACTATTAGAAAATTACTCACCACAGAAATGAAGAGTGTCAGATCCATGCCAGGAAACAGCCTGAGAAATAAGATCAGAAATGAAAAGTTATGAAAAAGACTAGGAACAGAACCAGCTATTGAATACATAAAGTGACAACAGATCAAGTGGTTTGGGCATGTAATAAAACAGAAAGAACTAAATCTAACACAGTGAATCTCCAAGATACAATTTTAAAACACCAGACCAAGAGGCCGACAAAGAAAAACATGGATAAACAGAATACTAGAAACACTCAGAGGTATTATAGCAGAAGAGGTCAATAGAGGAGCTAGAAACCACCAACCATATCTCCCCTTGACTCTGAAAGGCAAATGAAGAAGGAATGAAAGAAAGAAAAACAACTATAGTATATAGATAGATTTAATAGAGTAAGAAAGATTGTACAATAGAGTAAATAGAGAAACTGAGAAAAACAGAAAATGTGCAGAGTAAATCAACATCCATTTAGTATATGTTTCTACAAAGCTGCAATCAGTTATACTGAAAGACTAGCAGCGAAATACACAGAATACTTTGGGTTATTAAGGTTGGAGTCAAGCAGGGTGTGTACTAATCCCCCTCTGATTTATCATAAACATGGACCACATAAGTAAAGTGGTCAACCTATCAGAAGCAAAAAAACAGTTAAGCGAAATAAACTAAGTATAATCCACACATAACAAAAAGCATGAAAACAACAAACAGATAATGCACTCAAGAGATATTGATAAACGGAATACTAAAAACATTTGAAATTGTGACAGAACAAAGACCAACCATAGAGCAAAATCTCTTATCTTCACTGCAAGACAAATGAGGAAGGAAATAAGAACAAGAATTATATGTTGTTCTTATTAGAATTCCTCATTTCATTAACAATAATCTTCTTCAAAAATGATTTAATTCATGTAACAATTTGCCTTGTCTGTTCTACAATCAGAATTTCTGAACGAGATGTGGAGTGATATATTAGGTGAAGATTATCAATTTGGGAAGCCTTGTTTTATTTGTGGAAAATCTAGACCAAAATGTGAGTAGTTCTTGAGCTGAATTTAACTAGCTATAACAAATTCATTGACAGCAATTTCAAGATCTGTGAAAGTCATAATACATCAGTGTTACAAAGTTTAGAAATAAATTATGTCTCACATTCAGTCTTTAACATAACATCACTTGACTTTTCTTTGTACAAAGGACAATGTTTATTTATCTCGCTCTCTCTGCGATCAGGATTCAGTCAGAGTAGGATTCCAGACTCCCACATGAAGTCAGCTGTCAGGTTAAGTGTGTTGATCGCCCCCCCCACAGACAGAATGTCACATTTAGAGTCCGCCAGATCCACTCTGACTGAACACCAGTTAATACGTTGCACTGTGTTCTGCGCCAGTGGCCCAGTGCATCCGATTTCAGCCAGCATTTTTTCAGGTTTGCTTTCCTTATCCTTTGATTGTCCCCAATCTTCCTGCAAGGCAGCAGATTGTCTTTTCTGTAGGGGGATTCTGCCCTTAGATGGTCTGCCCTCCCAGGTTTACGAGCACCATCTGCCCGAGTCACTAGAGGTGACTAACACAGACATGCACACACAAAGATGTGAGATGTGAATAACACAGACATGTACACAGTGATATGAGACATGACTAACACCGACACACATCAAGATATATGACACATGACTAACATGGACAAGCACATAAAGATATGAGATTTGACTGACTTAGACATGCACACCCAAAGATATGACACATACCTAACATAGACACACACACACAAAGACATGAGATGTGACTTACATAGCCATGCACACACAAGAATATGAGATGTGCCAAACACAGACATGCATGCACAAAGATATAAGACATGACCAACATAAACATGCACACAAAGATATGATATCCCTAAACCAGGCACGCACACACAAAGATATGACACATGACCAACACAGACACACACTAAGTTATGAGATATTACTAAACTCAGACACACACAAAGATAAGAGACATGATCAACACGGACACAACAAGACATGAGACATGAACAACATGGCACACACCTAGACATGAGCCATGGCTAGCACACACACATACACAAGCCAAGACTTGAGCCATGGCTAGCACAGAAACACACCAAGATATGAGCCATGACTAGCACAGAAAAACATAAAGATATGAGTCATGTCATCATGGAAAAACACCAAGAAACGAGCCAAGTCCAGCACATAAACACATTGAGGTATCCATATGCTTGGGTTAGTCTGCAGACTCTTCTTAATGTGTGAATCATCGACATACGAGACGCAGGCTTCGATTAACTGTCCACAGGTTTCGTTCAAACAGTTGTCCGGAGATTTGAGAGCAGTCTGACCCGTAGAACGTTCCCTTGCATGCACAGTTCCCGGTTGACTGTTCACAGGTGTCGTTGAAACAGTTGTCTGGACATTTGAGAGTGCAGTCTGACCCATAGTACATTTCCTTGCATGTACAGTCTGTACTTTCCGGGTCACATATGATGTCATAGCCATCAGAACACGTCTGTTCGCACTGTAGCCCAAAATTACCATCGGGACAAGTGTCATTACAGGTGTAACCAGGATGTTTACATTGTAGGCATTTTCCAGATTTTTCCCACATAAAGGACAAACACTGAGACAAGACCTGGTGCAATCGTGTCCATAGATCCCATGTGAACATTTGCCGTGACATGTACCGACATGTTTATTTATTATATTTGTCATATGATATTTTCATCTTAGTCTGACATTTGCAGTTTAGAAGTTTATATCTACTGTCATTCATGACTTAGATTTTTATCATCCATTTTCATTTTCAATAGTTAGCTGTCATGGCTGTTATCCCTATCATCTTGTGTCATTTTTGACTGAGAGTTCTTTTTTAATCTTTTTTTCATGATTGGTTGTATGCACATTCACCATCATACTTAACAATATGATCTTGTTCTTGTAGGCAGCATGTCTTTTCCACCTTTAAGGCCTAACTCTATTTGTCATTTATCAAAGTACATTTTTTTACAGCTTAACTTTTCTTTCCACACTTCGGGGCATTTCCTCATTAAACATGTTTGTGGTACACACACTCTAACTTTCAGTGTGTCATCACTTTTATACAACATGATTTACTTTCTTTAGGTTATTCAAGTTACTGATTTGCATTGTAATAATACATTCATAAATAATCACGTTGACAGTCAAGACAGATTGTTAATAGTAATATTGTTCTATTACTTGGAATGAGCCCAATAGTCCCTGGGCTGGAAATTAGTTGACTGTTTGCATCAGGATCATTGAACCACTACTGATCAAGATTCTACCCCACATCCCCATAAATTGGTCTGGAAACCGACAAACAAGCATGACCAGCAGCCAAGATATTTTGGGATTGAAGAAGGAAGGAAACCTGCTACTCAAAAATGACCTACTGAAGTTCAATCTGATGGGCTGAAAAGTGTGTTGTCAGATGTCTTGGGTATTTGAGAACTCAAAAGAGGTATATTATTTGGAATGTACTTGATTTATTTCACAGAATGACAACACAACACTTCAATTCATTATCTTTCTCTCTTTAGTTGGATTCTTGAAGACTGAATCTGTGCTACATACCTTAGACTGCACATTGTGCACTTGGCGTAAAGAGGAGAAAAATATAGTTTTGAAAGGTATTCAATGTTTGAAGTGTTTGTGATAATTTTATCATCTTCTTCTTTCCTTCCTCACTTCCCTTTCAGCTTTGAGGGAAGATATAATTTTTGGTCTTTTGTTCTTCTGTTTTTCTCTGCTGCTGTTATGTTTCCTAGTGTTTCTAATATTCCATCAATCCATTTTTTTTTCATGGTGGCCCTTGAGTCTGGTGTTCTCGTAACATTTACTGATGGTTTGTTGTGCTGTATTTCGATCTTTCTGCCTTATCACATGGCCATAACGAGAGCTGCGATAGCTCAGTGGTTAGTGAACTGGACTACAAAGGACAAGAGGTCGGGTTCGATCCCAACCGACGGCTTCCGGTTCACCCAGCCTTTAATGGGTACCAGATTTTTTTCTGGGAAAGTAAAGGGGCATGGGCGTAATACCGACCACATTACCCCAAAAATCATGTACTGAAGGTCTGTAAAATTTATGGTCACTAACACCATATTCCCTATATGCCACTTTGAGTGACGGGGACATTTTACTTTTTTTTTTTACATGGCCATACCATTTTATTTGTTGTTCATTATATATTCTATGGCAGGGGTTAATCCTAGCTTTTTTCTCAGCTCTTCATTTTTTTTATCTTATCTGTCAGGCTGTTTCTAGTCATTCGTCTAACACATTTAATCTCAGTAGTGGTTATTTTTCTTATTGTTCTTGCATCTAGGGATCAGGACTGGCATCAGTAACACAACATTGGAATAAAGATTGTATTGCAGAGTGCCCATTGTGCCTCTAGGGTTATTTCCTTTTTGGACAATAGTGGTAATAGCTGTCTGATGATTTGACAAGCTTTGTTGCATCTTGTCTATTTCTGCTGCTTGTGAATTGTTGTTTGCCACTAGGCATCCTAGGTATTTCAATTCCTTTACTTATTTTAGTTGTCTGCTGTCTATAGTTATGTTGATGTTCTGTTTCTCTTTTGTGATATTCATGACTTCTGTTTTGTTGGTGTTGATTTTCATGTTGTATTTTGTGCTTGTGCTGTTGAGTCTGTTTAAATGTAGGTCTTCTTTTTTTCCCGTGTATTAGTGCTTGATTTTTTGAAATAGAAGCTTGTTTATCTCCTCTGTCTCGGCTAACTTACATATGTAGTCCATGTATGTAATGAACAATAGGGGTGATAGTACGCACTCCTGTTTTACTTCTGATTTAACTTCGAAGTCGTCTGTGTGGTCTGCTGCTGTTCTAACTGTGCAACTGCTGATGATGTAGAGACTTTCAGTTAGGCTGGTTAGGTGTTGGCTTACTCCGTTTATAATTTTATCAATTCTTACAATGTTGTCACATATCCCCAGTTTCAATTTCTCTCTTCTCCGTAATTTAAGTTTTTCTCTTATCTGCAGTTTACATTTTTTTCTTGACCACAATTTCATTTTCTCTCTTATCTGAAATTTAAATTGTTCTCTTTTCCATAATTTTAATTAATCTTTTTCATCCTCATGAAAGTGAATGTGTAGGTTAAAATGAAGAATGCAAATCATTTGTGCATCATCTGCATCTTTTACTTTAGTGCATCAGTCTCATCTCTTACATCAGTGCCTCTTTACATTAGTACCTCCTTTACTAATCTTTTTATATCATACTTCTCCAGCAAGCAATATTTATCATCATCTCCATTAATTTCTACCTGATTTCCTCACAATATTTTTTTCTCCCAGGTGTGATGAAACAAGAGGAAAATGGTTTAATAACTAAAGGTATATGTTTTTATTTAATCCTTTATATTTTATTTGTTTAGAAACATGTTAGATTTCATAGAGGCAGTTTAAAATATAATCTTTTAAAGCTGTAAAGCTAAAATGATAATGAAAGTCATCTAAAACAGCAAGATTAAAATCATTATGAAATCTTTTAATTAAGGCAGCAACCAACGGAAATAATGATGACATTTTGTAATGCAGCATAGTAGAAATGATGATAAAATATATAACAGCAAAATAGAATCTACAGTTGACTACCAATTTAGCAGCACACTTATGTTCTGGAATATCTTTTAATCTGGACATATGATTGATCCATGACTTGTTGATGTTCTGTTTCTCTTTTGCGATATTCATGACTTTTGTTTTGTTGATATTGATTTTAATGTTGTATTTTGTGCCAGTGCTGTTGAGTCTATTTAAGTGTTCTTGTAGGTCTTCTATATTTCATACAATATTATAATTAAATATGAAAATAGCAATATATTGATGCTATCTGAAAGGGAAAAAAAAATTATTTCTATTAAATAGTATAAAATATTTAAAGACAGATAATTTTCAATTTAAAATATTGCATTTCATGTACATTTTTTCAATTTAAAATATTGCATTTCATGTACCTCTATTTTCCCATGACTAGAAGTATGTAGGCTGTTATCAATTCTTCTAGAAATTTTACACAAAGTAATCCAAAGTTCTTCAAAAAACACTTTATTTGATCCATTTATGTTTACAAATAAAGAGATTATGTGCAAGAAATAGTCACAGTGGGTGTGGCCACTATTTGTCAGAAACAGACATACTTACACTGACAATTGAACTAATAATCTGCACAGGTTAACACATTAAACATAGGTGGTAATTGACAGGAAGTAATTTAAAGCTTCTTCTAGGTATCAAATACAAGTATTGATGATTATAAATATGGAATCATCACTTTACTTTAAAATATTCAACTGTACCCTGTCCAGGCCGATGTGTCAGTTTGTGGTCCTAAAGATTGCTTCATCAGCAATACGATGCGTCAGTTAGTGGTCTTGAAAAAGTTCATATTGAAAAAGACAGGGTGTATTATACATGGAAAAAAAAGATTTAAGTACCAGTACACCTGTAGTAAAATAAATGAATTAAAATAACATAATAAATATAGTAATTATGATAAAAAGTTTAGAAAAAAAGTTCCAAAACATATGCAAATTTCCACTTATGGTAGGTAAGATTTCTTCATGTCCAGTATAATTCAATTAGAATTACTTTAATAATGGTACATAAACTGTTTTTATGTCATGCTTTACCATAATATCATAGTTTCTCTGGACAGATAAAATAAATCTTTACACACCCTTGACTAATACATTGTGTTACAATAATACAACAAAAAAGTGATGAACTAAGGTAGCTCAGTGGTTAGAAAATTGTACTAGTAAGGACAATAGGTTGGGTTCAATCCCAGTTGATGGCTCCTAGATTCACCCAGCCTTAAATGTGTAATGGATTTATGTGAAGGTAGGGTAGTCTGGTGTGATATTGACATCACCCATAAAATGTGCTATTAGTCATTGAAAAATATAATCACTAACACAAAATTCCCCATATGGTTTAAGGTGTGTGGAGGAAAGTGTTTTACCTTTACATTACACACAAATTGAATGTTGCAGCTTTGTGGATAATACAAGGATAAGCAATAAACAAATGTTTTAACTCAGAAAGGTCCTCAACTGATACAAACAAAACTGAAGAGACCTCAAGAAAGGCCTGAAAACATAAGTGAAAAGGGGGTATCAGAAGAAGTTTTTCATGTCTATTATCACCTCGTTTTGTTTGCTGAAACATTCCTAATTGATTTTATGTTCTTTTGGTTGCTTTTTATTGCAGTTCATTAATTTTATTATTCTGATATCATTGTTATCAACACATATAATTTCTAACATATTGATTACACTGAGGCGAGAGGCATCAATAGCAGGCATCAGTTCCTTCGATAAAATTGAATGATTCTCTTAGAACAGGGTTGTGTGGTGAGATACAATGCAGGTCTTGTGCAAGGTCTGATACTTGATAACAAGATTGTTGGACCCAAGAGTCTAGAATTTCTGCTTTATGTGCCACTTTTGGCTGAAAAGGACAATAGATAAATAGAAAATTTTGATTATTTCTTTTTGCTTTCCTTTGACAAATTCTTTAGTGCAGACTATAAAGCATTATTCAGGTATGTTTTTACTTATGTGGCTCTTTTTACTTATGATTCTGTTAAGTATGTTGCATTGTTCATGTGTTTGTGGAGATTCTTTGCTTTTACTTCGACTGCTGGTGCTGTGAGGCAGGAAAAATGAGCCTGAGTTAGACTCATTGTGGAGCAGATGACATGAATAGACCAGTCTTTAGATTTAAAACAGCAATCTAGCCATAGAACACACTTCCACAAAGTAAGTCTCTGGGACTACAGTTTGTGACTGCAGAGAATCCAAGCAGACTTCTGAGCTTATCCACAAAACTATACTGCCCTTAACAGCAAGAAAATGAAAATTTGACTTATAAAAGTAATCCTCTTGATAGACTATGGGGAATGCAGATTTTAAACACACCATTCTGCTCACGACCTATGTCAGTTTATATATATAGCATATGTTGATAAACTAACTGCTGACATAGCTGTTATTATTTTTGCTGTTGTTATTAATGCTATATTTATTATTCATTGCAGAAATTTTAGATGCAATTCAAGAAATTCTAAAACGTGGAGACAATGAATTGCCCAGGGAGAGGAAAAGTTTAATTTTGTTACGTGAGTGTATAGAGCAGGATCTCAACATTATGTTTTATTGTTGTAATGTCAGTAAGTTTATATGTTTATAAGTATCTTTCTTTACAATCTGCTTTGGTATTCCCTCACTTCTAAGAACAGGTAGGAACCAGAACTTGTTTGTATAATAAGATTGTTCATAATGTAGAATCTTGAGTAAAAATCCGAAGGGAGGGACCCTAAGGCAGTGGACGGCGTTATTCGTCTTTCTGGCATCCCCTGCACCTTCTTTCAATTCCGAACGTATGGACTTTGTCCCTCCTTCGGAAATCCTTGAAACGAAGTCGAGAGGGGGATAGTGCGACTGGGTAAAGCACTATCTCCATATCCTGTGCCCAGGCAGAGTAGGCAAAGTGAAATGAGGAAGAAAGCACCAATGTTTAAACTTGGCACATGGAACGTAAGGACCATGTGCCCTGGACTTACTAAAAAGACATGAATGGCAAAGTCCATTTTGATGGGAGTCCATCAGAGAATTTCAAAGTCAACAAAGGAGTGAAACAGGGATGTGTCCTCGCCCCCACCCTTTTTGGTATATTTTTTGCTGCCCTCCTAAATTACACCTTCGAAAACAGCTCAGGAGATATTTACATTCGCACTAGACCAGATGGCTCACTGTTCAACCTAGCACGACTAAGAGCAAAAACCAAAACAAATGTTGCCCTACTTAAAGAATTTTTATTTGCTGACGATGCAGCCCTAGTCGCTCATAGTGAGGCCACCCTACAGTCGCTGATCAACAACCTGGATAAAGCATGCGACCTTTTTTCACTGTCAATTAATGTTCAGAAGACAGTAATACTAAATCAAGGTGACTTCAAACCTATATCTATTACTCTAAAAGACTGCCCACTAGAATCAGTACAGAAATTTACATATCTTGGATCCACAGTTACGCAAACCATCTCTCTTGATGAAGAAATAAACTGTCGAATTGGTAAGGCAGCTACGACCTTCGGCAAACTCACAAAAAGGGCATGGAACAACACGAAACTAACTCAAAAGACTAAACTCTTAATATATCAAACTTGTGTGCTTAGCACACTACTATATGGATCCGAAACCTGGACAACATACTCAAACCAGGAAAAAAGACTAAATGTCTTCCACATGCGATGTCTCCGCAAAATAATGCACATCAAATGGCAGGACAAAATAACCAACTTAACTGTCCTGCAACGTGCTAAGACCCTAACAATCATGTCGATGCTCAGAAGTCGAAGGCTAAGATGGCTGGGGCATGTCCAACGGATGGAAGAAAAACGCATTCCTAGGCAAATACTATATGGCGAGCTAAAACACGGAAAACGACAAATCGGCAGACCTAAACTATGATATAGAGATATCTGCAAATCATCTCTGAAAGACTTCTCCATCTGTGAAAACGACTGGCAACATCTGGCAAGTGATCGCACATCATGGAGAGCACGTATAAGGAACGGTATAACAACATTTGAGACTGTTCTAAGACAGGACTTAGAAGAGAAGAGACTCATGAAAAAGGATGGTAAACCCTGTGGACCAGCGAGCCTGACCTGTTCATTATGTGACCGCGTGTGTTTGTCAAACATTGGTAGAATTAGCCACGAGAGAAGCTGTTCGGCAAAAACAATACCTCAAAAAAATACGCAATAGCCTCCACTAGACCGTCTGACAAGACGAAAAGGGCCATATAATGTAGAATCAATCCTTCATCTCCAAATATTAGAAACACTCTTTACACATAAATGTTTTCCTTCATTTCCAAATATAGAAACACTGTTTACATAGAAATACTTTCCTTCATTTCCAAATATTAGAAATACTCTCGACACACAAATGTTTTCCTTCATCTTCATATATTAGAATCACTCTTTGCACAAAAATGCTTTCCTTCATTTCCAAATATTAGAAACACTCTTTATACAGAAATGTTTTACTCCATCTCCAAATATTATAGACCCTCCTTATAAAAAAATATCACAACTTGAGCAAGACTTTATTTGCCAAGGCTCTTTTTAAGTGCAGAAGTGAAGAAAAGTAGTAGTCAAGATAATACAGAAGCTGTTTCATTCAGTTTCAGTTTTGCTATACAATTTCTTTTCCATGGCAGTGGGTTGGGCCACATTTTTCTCCTCAAATCCTGGAGACATTTTTGTAGATTGTAATTTTGCTATCTTGTCTGTTAAGGCAAAGTGCAATAAGTAAAGTAAAAATGTAAAGGCTCCCTTCATGCCTTGCTAGAAAAATCTCTGGTACCAATAGAGGCTGGGTGAACCCTGGAGCTTTGTCAGTCTGAAAAAAATCTGCCACTGCTGGGTATTGAACCTGGACCCTTCTGGTCAGGAAGTGAGCACACCAACCATTCAGCCACCAAGGCTCCAAAGTGCAATAACAGACTGGTAATTTCAATCTTCAGTCTGTAGTGCATAGGTGCCTAATTCTGTTGTGGCCATATGAAGGCAAGTATGGTAACTCCTGACAGGTGAAAATAATGATCCTCCATAATGTGCTTGACTCTCTTGTAACCCACAAGAGCAAAAAAAAGCCAGGAAGGCCCAAAAATACATGGAGAAGAGAAATCATTTAAACATTTAAGCACATTGGCCTAGACTAGAGATAAGTCGAGAATATGTCCAAGAATAGGAATGGATGGAGAGACCTTGTCCCAAGTCTATACTTCAAAAAGAGGTCTAACAGGTTTTAATTGATTGATTGATTTATTTTGTGTTTGGGACTTTGGATCTTCTTACAGTAGTTTCTCTCTTTTAACACATGAAATGAGATGCTTGAAAGAAACCCTCAGCATTACTACCGGAGGTAGATTAACTCCTAAAGGGCAAATTAACCATTTGGACAACCAGATGAATCAGTTTTAGTGACTTAACGGCATTGATGCAACTACAGGTTTATTTCATTGAAGACACCCATACACAATGAAATCCATGTTTTAAATTGACTCTAACGTCAGTTCTTGGATCGTAGATCTAACTTTTTGAGTATTGAGGTGGCAGAGTTTATTAGCGCATGCATTTATAGTTTACTTCTTTCATTCACCTGGAGTATTTTGTAATTATTGCAGAGGCTCATATAGTTTGCCTGTAGAGTTGTATCCTGGGGCTAATGGGTTTTTCTCAGTCTACTATATTAAATACAGTCTAGAAGTATGTGTTCAACAGTCTGTGGCACCTGTTCACATGCACATGTAGCTGAGGTATTTATAGTGACAAATCGCTGTGTCAGAGAAGATGGATTAGAATCCTTGTTCAGATAACCTTTTATTGCCTGTGTTTTTTATTGTTGCTGGTGGATTTAACTGAATGCTGTAATATACTAGTGTTTCTGTGCAATTCATATCTATCTGTCACTTCAGAGCTTACTGCAGTAATAAAATATGTGTATATTTGTTTTTAACATCTACACTTACTGAAACAGATGTCACAGCTAGAGAGTGAGAAACATTCAGACAGATGATGCCATTTTATGAATCTGTTGTCATATCTTAAATGCCTGTTATTTCTATAATATAACACTCTTACATCATTTACATCACATATGCTTTGTTCAACCTGTTATCTATACCATATAATGGAATTTCATCATTTATAATGGAGGACTGTAATGTAATTTAAAATAAATACTTGTATTTGCTTACAGTCCTTCTTGGTGTGTATGTGGACATTGATGATATTAACCTTGAATTTGGATTGGAATTTGGTAGAAGTAAGTATTTGTTTTTAAATATGGCTGAATTTATCCACAACATTACTATAAGGTTTAAGCTCTTGGCAAAAGAATTATTCTATTTTAATAATATTGTTATTATTATTACAACTACTACTGCTACCACTACAACTACTTCTACTGCTGGTGCTGCTACTTCTGCTACTACTACTATGGCTACTGCTACTACTGCTGCTATTACATCTGCTGAACTACTACTACTGCTACTACTCCTGCTGTTGCTACCAATTCAGAACACATCTCTCCAACATTTATAAATCATTTCCTATATCTTAAAAAGAAAAAAATAAAACCCTCTCCTACCTGTTCATTTTCTATGCCACAATCACATTTAATATTCCCTCTTATATATTCACCATGTGCTGAGGGTCTGTAAAAATTATGGTCACTAACACCATATTCCCTATATACTACTTGGCGTGACAGGGTACTTTACTTTACTTATATATATATTCACCATCTCCTACATCAATTCACACATTACCATCTGTATGTTGAAGTCTTTTTCTACATCATCACCTCCTCCTGTATAAACTCCATTAATGTCTTTTATTTCTTCAGCCCTCTCTGACATCATTACCTTTTCATGTATACACTCCTTTATTGTCTCATGTCTTCAATCTTCTCATACATCTAAAAAATCATCTCAAACACTATTTTATTTAATCATATCCAACTTCACCTCCTCCTATATCATCTTCAACATGGACTCTTGTATCTTCAAATTCTCAAATACATGATGACTTCCACATGCAACTATGTCATCATTTTTATTTTCAAATAACCTCCCATGTCTTTTATTACATGTACATGTCCTATTAGATTTGTATTATCTAAGTCTACATTTACATTTTCATACATATACAACAGCTACCACATTTATGTCAGACTTGCTTTTATATTACATATTCTCTTATATTAAAACCACCTTTTACGTCATTTTCTTCATCCTCAGCATCATCTTCTGTATCTTCATCACCTATTACATCTCTACCTACATAAATATCTTATGTCCTTAGTCTCAATGCCTAATCTTTAAAATAATTACCATATTTTAGAACCAGCCTGGTGGCAGTTACTGTTTAACAAAATAAAGAGTTGTGGGCTGAAAGAAGACTCTATGACAAAAATTTACAACAGTAAGAAACCAAGACTATTTCATTGTAAATGTTCTTAATTATATTACCTGTAATATTCTTTGAAATTCAACAAAATCATTGTTTCTTTAACTTTGTGTGTAATTTCATATTCTCCTTTTAGTACCATTAGAGGTATGTAATATGAAACTACTCTGTAGAAGTTTTGGTAGTTATACATTTCAGAATGAACAAGAATAACACAAACCATTCGATATCAAACATAAATATACAGTGCTATAAGAACTAATGGTCACTTTAATGATGGTGGTTTTGTGTACAAGAAAAGTAAACAAATTCTTTAAAGTCAGTGTTATATAGCGCACCTTGAATAGCTTAATCGAAAAGTTAATTTCCATGATATTACCATTGTTTTGAGGGACATGTTGTGTTTTGGTGTAATGTTCTTATTTATATGCCATATAAACATAAATCATGGAGAGAGGAGAGGACTATAGGATGTTCTATAACACATTATTATAAAGGAGTGATAGTTTGAGCTTGAGCATTGTAGACCACAGCATTTAAAAGTGAGGAGGTGAGTGTATTTTCTTGTATTAGTACCTTCCTCAGCTCAGTAAGTCAGGAACCAATTTTTTTGTCAGCTTGGTTAATTGGAGAGTGGCAGGTTGGAATTAAGCCATGATCATTTATCACCATGACAGATAATAACCACACCTAATAACCACATTACTGGTGTTGACATGACAGAGTCCTAGTGATGACACTACTGGTGCTCCCATAAGTAGATTGACCACACCTTTAAAAACTGCTTGTTCTGTCACTGCTTGACTGTGATCTGTACATTTTTAATTATCTCATACATATTCAGATCCTACCAGTAATATAACTTTACAAATTTGCTCTAACCTTGGCCTCAAATACTCATATTGGAACTTGTTAACTACAGTAACCTTGCTGAAGGTTAGGTCAACCACAGTTGGAGACAAGGTGAAACAGGAAACGAGATAGAGCCCAATCCTTGAGCACAGGGGAAGGCGTGAGCACACTTTGCTTAAAGAATAAGAACTGATGTCAGAGACCATATTATGCACTTTATGATACTAGGAAGCCCTTTAAAACTGACACTTAACCATATATTTTGTGAAGACATTACTAAAAAGACAGCAAATTAGAAGATTATGGTCATGAGAATGTAAATAGCTTATTATTGCATTATTACTTTGAATAATATTCTTTTTTTCAGTATAATTTTTTTCTTTTGTTCTGTATAACTTATTTTCCTCTTTCTGTCCTGTGTAACTTATTTTCCTTTTTCTATACTGTATTACCCGTTTCATATTTTGTATCATGCATAGCCAGTGCATTTTGCCTTATAATATTTTCCTTTTCACATCTCCCCAGCATTTGGTATTCATGTGGACATTAATGGTAATATTGACCTAGGACTGAACGTGAACCTTAACCAGAGTGAGTAACTCTAAAGTTGACAGTTTTGATTGGAGTTGTCTCCACTTTAATTCTCGGTTTTTACTATTTTCTGTTTCTTATATTGCATATATTTTCACTCCCTTCCTCCTATTAATACTACATTTACATTTTCTTTTACTGTTCCTCCTACACTGTTAGTTATGTTTGTAACATAAACTTTTATACCTATTACTAATGCCACAACTAAAACTACTTTTCCTCTTCTTATCCTGTGATCATGGCTGGGATTCTGAATTCTCTTATGAAATATTCTGTGTTTCAGGGTTTCAATTCTACTGTACTTTTTCTATTCTAATGCAGGTGGTGTATATCACATTTTTCATCTCTGGTATGTGTACTGGAGCCTGTCTTCTGTCAGGTCTGCTGGGATGTAGAAGCACATACTGGTGGTGTCTATCTTGAGTTTGGAATACAGTAGATGCCTCATTCTGTTGTAGCCAGTACAGAGATGGAGTACAATAACTAAACTTATTATCTTATACTATTAATAACTCTCTTGGTATTTTTTGATAATTCATGTTCACTATTAGAGTTGACAGAAAAACATTGGAGCACTTCATTTATACTTTAGTTGACATTGTAAACTTGAAAATATATATTTAAACTCTTTGAGAACATGATCTTAATCTCACAACCTTGTATATCAATATCAAGGGTATTTGTGTACAATTTTCTAAAATTTGCTTGCTTTTTGAAAGCATATCTATATATTTCCATTAGTCTAATTCTCCAAACTGCAAATGCTATTTGTTGCTGTTGAAGTACCATTGTCTTCTGGACAAATATAGACAAAGATAATAAGTTACATGATCTAGCCAGATTGTCAGTCATCTGCAGTACAGCATCTTCAAATGAGTGCTGTATCATCAGCAAATAGAAGCTCTTTGATTAGAACCTCATTTGTTTTCAATTTTCCTGTCAGATTATTTAGATTCAATAATGAGCCATTAGGTCTTGCTCATATGTAGATGTCTCCAGAGACTGCTCCAAAGGCATCATGTTAAAGGGCAGCTGAAAAGATTCCTAATAGTGCAAGAGCAAGGACACATCCCTTCAGATGCCATATTTGACCTCAAAAAGCTTGGATAATTTGTGATCAAATTTAATAGTGGCGGACATTTTTGTGAAATGACTTAATCAATCTGAATAATATAGGTGGGCAGCTGAAATTTTCCAGCAACCTGTATAGAATCACTCTTCTCACAGTATTAAAAGCCCTTGTGAGATTAACAAAGATAGAAAAAAAAGAGATCTTCCTTGTTCCTCACACTTTTACTGCAGTAAATAGAGATTAAAAAATCATTTTGGTGATTGATTGTCCAGCTCTGAAACTAAACTGGATCTCTGGAAGGGTTCAGTCTGCAAGTTGGTGTAGGCACTTTAGAAGAATTCTCACAAATACTTTTCTAGTTATATTCAGGAGTAAGTTGTTGCAGGTACTCATCTCCTTTGTTCTTGTATAGCATCATAATCTCGACATCTCTAATGTCCTTGGGCATATCTCCATCTCTCCGGTGAAGTAAATAGTAATATTTATTTAACTTCTTCTCTCCATCCTCATTTACCTTGTAGCAGCAAGAGGAGAAATATTTTGTACTCTTTTTCTCTGTCTCTTTTATTGGCCACCTCTATTGTCACATTTTCAAGTATTTCTAATATTCCATATATTCATGTTATTTTGAGAATGCCTTATGAGTCTGTTGTTTTTATTGCATTTATTGATATTGTTGATTTGTCTTATGATTGTACTATGTCATCTATGATGTAGTCACCCACTTTTCTATACAAGAACATTTTGACACTGTTATGATTCAACTCTTGATGCTATTCTCTCACCGTTATTGAAACAGGGACAAATATATAATATCATGCGTGACTGCTGTAAAGATAGGTAAAATATGGACAAATAAATATAAAATCATTTGCAACAGCTTTCATTAAAAGAAGAAAGAACAAAATTATGAACGTTTTGGTCTTAAGCCTTTACAGTTTGAAAAATTAACACATGCAAGATGAGGATTTCTACTTAGCTTCAATAAAGCCGTGAAGATAGATTCCCATGAGGTTTGAAGAGGAAGTGTGTGTGAATCTGTGACTGATTATTAGTCAGGTAAAAGTCTACTACTAATCACATGACTAAACAAGAAGGGCAGGAAAGACAGCAGTTTACAAGTAGGAACTATAAGAAGATGTAAATAAAGAAAGAGGAAAAGGAGCACCTCTACTAAAGGATTAGGAAGAAAGGAGAATAGTGAAAGGGAGAGCTTTGAAAGAAGAGAAAATAATAATTTTAAAATATGTCTGACAGAAGGGAATGAAAGGAACTGACCTTCATGGATGGAGAGAGCTAAGACAGGCTTTGAGTCGGTTCTCCAGTGTGAATTGCTGAGGTCATCAGCAAAACAAGAAATTATACCAGTGGTTAGGATATTGTTGGAGTGTGTTGATCAGGAGTGAATGGAAACTGAGGTACCAAAGTCTTGAGAGATGTTGTAGAGGGGCTGTCGAAAAAGATCACCAAAACATGAACCTGTCTCATCTATATACGTTTTGTGGCAGTATTTACAAATAAACTGGGTCATTTTTAAATGCTGCCACATAACATATATTGGTATGAGTATACTATGCTTAAAGAACAAGGTGATGATGCCAAAGCTACCAGCCCAGAAGGTGCACTAGAAACTATGATACTATGGAGCTCACTAAGATTAATATAAACTTTTAGGGGAGTTGCAGTGTCTATCCATGTTTCATGGTTTTACAATTTTCTTGAAACATATTAGAAAGAAACTTTTTTTGTTTATGCTGGGTATTTTCTTGTTATAATGGGTAAAGAAAGGTTCATATTTAGATCATTTGTAAACACTGCCCCAAAACATACACAGGTGAGACAGGCAGAAGTTTAGGTGATCGTTTTCAACTGCACCTCTACACCATCTTTTGAGACTTTGGTACCCCCGTCTCTACCAATTTTAACTCTCCTGATCACCAGGGTTGCAACAACATCCTAGACACTGGTATTATTTCCCGTTCTGCTGATGACCTAAGTCATTTCACCCTGGGGAGAGCCGACTCATAGTCAATCTTGACTCTCTTCATCCATGAGGGATCAATTCTTTTCATTCCTTTTTGTCATAATACTTTTTAAAAAATTATTTTTTTCTCTTCCTTTAACCTCTTTCCTCTCTCTCTTATATATAATCTTTAATTTGCTAAGGATCCTTTCTTTCATTTCTCTTAAAAAGGATTTTTCTTCTCCTCTTTCTTTATAGATATCTTCTTCCAGTTCCTTCTTGTAAACTGCCTGTCCTTCCTGGTTTACCTTTGTAGTTATGTGATTAGTATTAGTCGATTATCTGGGCACTCATCAGTCAGGTGTTCACACATACTTCCTCCCCAGACCTCATGGTGATTGATGTCTTTACAAGGTTCTGACTGAATCTAAGTAGAAAACTATCTGTCACCATTTTACATGTGTTTGTTTTGTCACACTAATGAAGGCCTATAACCAAAATGTTGACAGTTTTGTACTTCTTTTTGGTAAAGTTATAAATAAATTTTATATTTATTTCCCACCTCTCACCTATAGAGAAATATAGTTTCACCTGTAGAAATGTGGTTTTACCGAAGAATGTTGAGAATACCATGGACAGCAAAGAAAAGTAATGAAAACATTCTGAAAGAGGCCAAAGCATAAAAAAGAGCTAATTTCCAATTAAGTTACTGAGTTATTTGTGGGTCATCATCATTGCATTCCGAACATGTCCATAGGTGCCCAGATCCCCTCCTCAGCAATTCTCGCAGTGTCCAGCAACTGATGACTCCAGTTCTGTGTTGGTTGATAAGTCTTCTTACACGGCCACTAAGTTTCTCATTTCTGGCTGTGCCCATCTTAACTTCCACCTCTTTCATACGAAAGGAATGACGGAGACTCATGGTTGTCAAAGTCCTTTGCCCTTCCCACATCTCAGAGGTCATTGATGATGTCCGCCCGATCCATTGTTTGACCATTCTCATGATAGTGCAGCTAGCCAACCTGTTCGCTCTTTCATTTCCCTGTACTCCCGCATGTCCTGGGACATAGATGAATCAAAGGTCTCAAGATGGCGGTCTATTTTCGCCGGTCTGTTGTTAAGGACGCCTAATTTCATTTATGTGTAAAAAAACTCACAGTGTTCCCACATGCTGAAGATCTGAATGACTGCAGTTGACCAGTCTATAATGTGGAAATGGGTTCTGGACCATGCGACTGAGTGAGTGCACATGAGTCTAGACCATCCACAGCATCAATATTCAGCGATAAAATCAACTTTGCCTAATTTCCAGTATCAGCAAAAAAAAAACAGTCATCATTTTTTGGTCATGTAATGAGAAGGGAATGGGTGGAATATATTGTGACAACTGGGAAAATTGAGGGACAAAGAGATAGAGGGAAGCAAAGAGAAAAGATATCAGCCAGCATAGGAGAATGGCTTGGCAAAAGCAGAAATGATAAATAACTGTAGAAATAAAAAGTTGTGGAGAGATATGATCACCTATGCCAGGAGGCATGATACCTGATGATGATCTATCTATCTTTCGTTCGCCTGAAGCATTGTCTATATCTGCAATGTCGTTTCCTGTATAAATGTTACTGTCTTTTGTAATTCTTGCAGTGGCCCATATAGTTTTGTCTGTAGTGTTGTATCTATGGGCCAATGGATTTTCCTCAGTCTACTATATTCAGTGCAGTCTTGAAGTATGTGTTCAGCAGTCTGGGGCGCCTGTCCACATGTACAAGTAGTTGAGGTGCCGATCTTGAATTTTGTATACATGTGACTATGGAGTCGATTGTGTCCTGTTCTGAGACGTATAATGATAACTTGTTCATATCTATTCATATTATAAAAGGCATCCTGATTTGGGGCTTGTGGTCCTCTGATTGATTTGATTATCTGTTTCTTATGATGGTATGTAACAGGTGTATCTAGTTGTGTGCCTGTTGAACCTTCCTTTGCCAACTGATCTGCTTTCTCATTTCCTGGTATTCCACAGTGAGATGGGATCCACTGCAGGGCAACCCTGTGGTGCTTGCAGAGTTCAGTCAATAAGGTCTGCAGATGTGGTAATTTTCTGGATTGTAGTGCCTGGAGTACTGATCTTGCATCTGTCAAAAACACTACAGGCTGCGGGCTAAGATTAATGTTCAGCAGTTTTTCTATTGCTAACTTTATTGCTTGTATTTCTGCATCATAATTGTGACAATATTTCCCTGTTGCTATTTTATTCATATCCCTAGTGTTATTTGGGTATTCTATATATGCACCTGCTCCCCCATTTTTTACTGCATTCTGTGCTGATCCATCTGTATACACACGAATCCATAGGTCTTGTGGGTATTCTTCATCCAGGAAACTGAGAGTTATTGTTTATCGCTGTAGACTATTCTGTTCCTCTTTATCAACTATTCCTTTCACTTCTGTCCGTATTTGAATTGATAATCCAGATTCCTCTGTCCAGGGAGTCTGTTCTGGTATGGGCAGTAGGGGGTTAACAGCTCTTGGCATGTCTGGTGTTTGTCTACTAATACGCTTGGCTTGGTGGATAAAACTGCTTCTCTTAAGTCGTCCCAATGCAAGATTTTGGAATCGGTCCTTCATTGGATGTCTCGGCATGCAAGCAAATTTTTCTGCCTGTATCAGCACCTTTGTGTCCCTCCGTTCTCTCAGTGCTGGTATCCTCCACAATTTCTCCATCTCTAATATTGGTGTTGATTTCATTGCTCCTGTGATGACCCTAAGTGCCTGGTTTTGTACTTTATCCAGTTCTTGAAGTGTGGTGTTTGATGCTGAACACCATGCAGATGATCCATATTCTAAATGTGGGCGTATACTCTGTTGGTAAACTTTACTGAGTATTTTCCCACTCGCACCCCACGTAGTTCCACACAGCTTT
Organism: Megaustenia siamemsis; assembly: GCA_032433765.1. Taxonomy (NCBI): domain Eukaryota; kingdom Metazoa; phylum Mollusca; class Gastropoda; order Stylommatophora; family Ariophantidae; genus Megaustenia; species Megaustenia siamemsis. The sequence continues at coordinate 6,400,409 of JAVIAB010000050.1, forward strand.
CTTAGAATAGCCAATTTTCTCCTTGCTTTTTGGGTTGCCTTATTTATCTGCTGTTTCCAAGATAGTTTGTTATCAAATGTAACTCCGAGATACGTAGCCTGTATGTCTTCTTTCACAGGCTCATTGTTTATATAGATGGCTCCTGCTTTTTGTTTTGGGGAAAGAGTGAAAAGTGTAGTACTGCATTTGTCTGTATTGATGCTGATACACCATCTATTTGTCCATGAATTCAGTGCATTCATAGCTCTTTGTAACAATTTGGAGGCCACTGTTGCATACTCCTCTGTGCACCACATTACCAAGTCATCTGCATACATTGCCACTTTGATACCATGTGGTAGTTCAGTAACTAGGTCATTGATGTAGATCAGAAAAAGTGTTGGAGATAGTACCCCTCCCTGTGGAACGCCCTGGCGCAGTAAGACCTTCTTACTCTTAAGACCATCCAGTTGCACTCTGGCTCTCCTGTTATGCAGGTATGCTTTGACCCATTTGTACATCCTGCCATTTACTCCATAATTTCTCAGTTTCTTCAAAAGCCCTTCCTTCCATACCTTATCAAATGCTTTCTTTAGGTCTATCCATGCTGCTAGTACCAGTTTCTTTTCTTGAAACGCATCCTCAATTTCCTGGGAAAGATAGGTTGCCTGATCTTCGGTAGAGTAACACTGTCTAAAGCCTGCTTGTTGTGGGACAAGGAGATTTTCACTTTCCAGGTACCACTGCAGTCTGAGATTGATTATACGTTCCATTGTTTTACACAAACAGCTTGTAAGGCTGATTGGTCTATAGCTGGATGTCATTGAACCATCTTTTCCTGGCTTTAGTAATGGTATCATAATTGCTTCTCTCCATGCCTGTGGCACTTTACCTGTGATCCAGCAAATGTTGTAGATCTGCAGTAGTTTTGCTTTAGCTGCAGTTCCCAAGTTCTTAATCATTTCATTAGACACTCCATCACTACCTGGTGACTTTTTCATTTTTAATTTGGATATTGCCAGCTCTAGCTCTCTTTGTGTAATGGGTATTTCCATGACTTCATGTGCAGTCTCTTCTTGTCTTGCATTTTGTTGTTTTAGACGGGTCTCTTGACGTTTCTCTAGGCTAATTTCAATATTGTTGTCATTTGCAAAGGAGTCTGCAAAGTGATTTGCTGCATGTTTACCTGTTAGAATGTTTCCATCCTTCTTCAGTGTAATTTTTGTGTTCCCTTCTGTACCCTCATCATTCAGCTGTTTTACAAGCTTCCACACTTTTCTTGTGTCTCGTTCTAGATTCATGTACTCTGTTTTCTCTTTCCAACTTCTCCGTCTGGCTTGTAGTTTAGCCCATTGAAATTTGGCTTTAGCATGCTGATAGTTATTGTGGTGTTCCTGGCAGGGGTTATTTTCTGCTTGTTTTCGAGATGTTTCCATGTCATTGTGCAGTTGCTCTAGTTCACTATTCCAGTATGGTTTGTAGTGTTTCCGTGCCCCTCTGGGTATTGTTTCACTGGCAGCTTGTATTATTAGTCTACTGAATTCATCAACTATTTTGTTGATGTCTCTGTCTGTATTTAGATCTTTAGTCAGTACACTGGTGTAATGTTGATACATTTTCCAGTCTGCCTTTTTGTAATTCCATCTGGAGAGAGTGCTGCTCTCCCTGACGGCCTCATTTTGCACCACTAAAAGACAGGTCGGTGGTCGCTGCCTCCAAGTTGTTTCCCAACAATACGTGTGATATTCCAATCCAGGTCTGGTGAATGGAAAGCAAGGTCTGGTGTAGATGTGGTATGCCATGATCTGGAATAGAATGTTGGTGGATCTGTTGCCTGGTTTAATAGTATAAGCCCATTGTCATCCTGCCAATTTTCAAGTTCTTCACCTCTCTTGTCCATATCTTCATAGCCCCAGCTCTGTGAATGGCTGTTAAAGTCTCCACATACAATTATTCTTTCTTTTAATGTAATTGTGTCTAGTGCTAGTGGGCGGTCACTCGGACAGTAGTAGTTTAGTAGATGGAAGTCTGTATTTCCTGTCCTGAGGTGCAGTATTTGATATTCCGCCCCATCCATATACACTTCAATCTGACATGCATTAATGTTGTTCCTTACAAGAGTCAGTATTCCGCCCTTTTGTCTGTTTTTCCTGTCAGATCGGTAGCACTGGTATCCCCTAATCTTCAAGGCTATGTCGTTGTTTAGATGGGTTTCCTGCAAACAGCATATGCTTACTTGTTCTTCATGCAGGATATTTTCTAATTCTATCTTTTTACTGTACCCATCTCTTTTGCTGTTGATGCCTTCAGCATTCCAGTGCATTATTTTGAGTGGTCTTATTTTGGGTTGGCCAGTAACTCTATTCTCTCGCCCCCTGACTCCACAGAGCGATTGAGAAGGACATCCAGTAATATAGGTTGGGCCCTTTCGAGGCTGAGGGCCCGGCGCTGCACCTGCCTGAGTGTCCATCACAGGGCGAGTGCCATATCGATTTGCAGTTATAGGCATGCTTCCCATTGGCGTGAGTGCGTGGCATCCTGATTTTTGTAGTGCGCCTTTTGGCTGGTTGCCTCCGACTTCAGCACTTAAAATTGCTAGAGCAGACTGTGGTCTTGCACGGGTGTAGGAAGGCCTGGCCAGTCTTGGTTTTCAGTCCCTGGTGACTGTTAAGCCCCATCCCCACGACAAGGAGCTGGCCTTGATGGGGCCTGATGATGATGATATGTAGATATATATATAGTATCTTGTTTAGATATAATTTATGGTCTTTTGCTCTTCTCTAAGTCTCTGTTATTATGCTTCCTAGTGTCTATAATATTCCATCAATGCATTTTTTTATGGTTTACTTTTGGGTCTGATGTTCTCATAAGATTTGTTGATGTCTCATAATTGAGTCATATTTTAATATTATATTGTGATTGAATTGTCCTTTATGGCTGTCTGCTTGAATGAGTTTTTCAGCCTCTTTATTTCCCACTGTTATAATGGACAGGGATCCATTACAGCTCCACGTTGTTTGTAATTAATTAACTGGTTTTCTGTCTAAGTCTTTGCACATTTAGCAATGTTTTCTGTCTTGTGTTATACACTATTAAACAAGTGCTTGTTATAAATTTAACTAAAGTGAGGAGCTTCTCCTTAGCTTATTACAGCTTTCTATGCAGTGTTGAATATTATATTTGGGAAAATGCATTCTTTTGCTGGCCAAACAGGGAAATTTTGTAGTATGTGTTTCATATTTAATTACAAGACAATTTCCACCTCTTGTGGTTTTATCAATAGCTTGACACTCTGGTCAGGTCTGGCCTTCTATTGTTCATCTGAGCACATGTGGTTGAAAATTACCTGTACTCCGTATTCTTGCATCATATGGCACACATCAGTTGAGCTGTCTAATTTTGGAGGCGTATCTACTCTTTTTGCAGAAGCATTCCCTTGTGGGTATGAAATTGCACTTTAATATTTTTATTACTTTAACATTTTCCGTTACTTTAATTTGGTTCTACAATTTAATATTTCTGTTACTCTGTTGTTCACTATTACTGGCACCCCGTGCCTAACATTTTCAATTTGTTTGTTATTTATTTAGTTTTGAAGAATTTCTTTCTGTTGCTGGAAGCATTTTTGATCAATCAAATTCTTTTCTTGATCTGTGTCATATTTGCGATATCTTGTCACTGTATTTATCAAAATATAAACAACTGTTTGCTTCTTGTACTGACTCTAATTTCTTCATAAGCTTAGTGTTGGTTGTCCTGAATAATTTATTTTTAATTTTTCAGTTTCAGCAACAAAGTGCATTTTTGTCAGTCTCTTTAGCAATGACAATAAACACATCTTCAAGAAGATTGGCAGTGGTATCAGAAGAGTGATATCTATTACGTTGAACTCTCAGGACTCCGAGAGCAAGTGCGAACCTCAAAAGACCTTTGGTTATGATGGAGGACAGGTGTTTGCATCTGGAGAATGCCGGGGAAACTTCACAGTTTGTTATGATCTTAACGATGGTAAGAAAGATCCTTTTAATGGTGTACCAGTCTGAATACGGTCTAGACATGTTATGTGAAATAAACTAAAAAAGACAACCTTACCTGCTTTGGTCATATTATGAAAGAAAAAAAAAACTTAAAAATTGTAACAGTGGGCAAGTGGAGCTGAGGAAGAAAATGAAAGCATGTGCTAGATAGCTTAACAGTCCTGCATGGAAAGTGATTAACAGGATCAGCAATAAAACTGATAGAACCTTGGAGTAGGATTACATTTGTGGGCATGGCATTTAATGATGAATTGAAACACAAACATTGTTACATCATGAAAAATTCCTGGCAAAAAAGTTATGAGAATGATGGAAAGAAAATCTCAGTCAGAGCTTAATAGAGCTGATGGTTGATATTAGGGGGCAAAAGATTGTTTAGGTGAATAGACTAATAAAACTTGACATGACTTTTATTATTAATATGGTAACTTTTTCTGTTAACATTTAGATTTTTAACTCTTACTATGCTTATTCTGTTATGTTATATCCGCAACTGAGGTTAAAAAAATATGCATTAACTTTTACAATTAACATTTTTACTGGCCTAGAGCAGTTAAAAAGAAAGTTAAAGGAAAGAATTTGTATCATATTGTGAAAAGGAATAATGTATTAGTGTCCATTTTCCTCAATGACCAATGGCACATTTATATAAGAGGTTAGGATCTGCTTAACCTGAGACAATCCCCGGTACCTATTTTCATTAACTAACTGAACATCTAACGTCAGACTATAATTTTCTTCATCTCATTAGTCGGTCATTTATATGTAGCCTAATTTGGGAGCTCTCTGAAGAGATAAAGTCAATCTTGATCACCTGTTGGTAACTGACCCTGTCAGGCCAACCAAATATTGGCTAGTCTGTGTTTCACAAACAATTGTGTACAGACACTCTACAGTTAACCTAGATGGAAAAAAAGCTAAATAAAATTAAATTTTGTCTTTCAGAGTTAGTGAATGTCATAAAACAATTAAGTAGAAATTGTTGCAGTCTGCAGATGAAAACATGTTACATTCTTGCAACAAAGGGCATCCTTGACTTGACCACTTGTAAATAAAACTATGTTTTCTTCTCAGATAAACAGTTAGATGAGCTAAGCACTGGAAATCTAAATTGCAAAGGAGACTTCAAAGAGGCTGATGGCCACTGTTTATCTATTGAAACCAAATGTAAAAAGTAGGTTGTCATATGTGATCAAATTGATCTGTCTTCAGGGGCCTGGGTTACCTAACAAATGCACTATGTATGTCAGTCTATTAGGGACACCAACTTAGAAGGGTACCAATCTAACTGGGTCATGGTCTCATAAGGGCTACACTGTATCATTAATGGTATGAATCTTAAAAGGAGAACCAGCTTAGCAAACCAGCAAAGGCTTTTATGAAAGAGTATACTATCCTATAAGAATCATCATGAGACGTATAAAGAACAAAATAAAACCAGAAATAAGTGAGGAACAATGTGGATTTGTGGAAGGAAAGGGCACCAATAATGCAACTAACATCTTAAGAACAATGATAGAAAGATCTATAGAGGTAAAGAAAGATCTATATATGTGCTTTATAGACTACACAAAAGCATTTGACAAAGTAAAACATATGGAAATAATCAATATGCTAAACATAGATGGCAAGGATCTGCAGCCCTATGTGCCGTCGTCGGCTCAAAAGGACAATAGATAGATAGATACAAATTAACAACCAAACAGGACAATTTCAATTTATAAAACAAGGAGTCAGACAAGGCTGTGTTCTGTCGCCAGATTTGTTTTCACTTTACGGGGAACATATTATGAGATCAATAGCAGACAAAAAAGGAATTGAAGTCAACGGTCACAATATAAATAATTTGCGATATGCAATATATGCTGATGACACAGCCTTAATAGCAGAGACAGAGAATGAACTACAAGAAATGATAGACATAATAGTAAAGGAAATCAACAAGAAGGGTCTCAGTCTGAATAGTAAGAAAACAGAAGTAATGGTCATATCGAAGAAACAATCACCACCTTCATGCAGCATAAAAATAATAAACAGGACAAATCTGAAACAAGTGCAACACGTCAAATACTTGGGAACAATAATAACATCAGATGGAAGATGCACCACAGAAATAAAAAGCAGAATAGCTCAGGCCAAAATAGCATTTCAGAAAATGAAAAATATCCTATGCAACAAATCTATGTCAATAGGAGTGAGAAAGAAAGTTCATTGGTGCTATGTAGAACCAATTCTGACCTATGGAAGCGAATCATGGACAGTAGACAAATGAAAAGACGATTAGAGGCCACAGAGATGGGATTTCTCAGAAGAATGTTGAAATTTCCCTGGACAGCTAAAAAGACCAATGAAGAAATTCTCAAAGAGGCCAACAGAAAATGAGAACTCCTAAAAAACAATCATCAGAAAGAAATAATCAACATTTTTCAGGCACATCATGAGAAGAGGAAAGTTGGAATACTTGGTTCAGCATCATCATCATTGAGTGCCGTCTGGGCATCAAAGGTTGCTGCCATGGAGCGCCATTCCACTCTGCCTCTTGATTTGATGGTGCAGATTGTCATAGGTTGTCTTGTCAATCTTTTGATGTTACTCGTCCATGTTAGTCTTGGTCTGCCTCTGCCTCTTTAACCTTGTATTTTCCCTTCCAATATTACTTTTATTAGGCTGTTGTTTCTTTTAACATGCCCAAAAATCGTATTTGTCTTGTTCTAATTGTGTTTAGTAGTTCTCTTTTCATTTTTAGTTGTTTTAAAATTTCATCATTTGTTTTCTTTTCTTTCCATCCAATTCTACCTATTCTTCTATAAATCCACATTTCAGAGGCTTCAATTTTCTGTTCTATTTTCTTGTCTAATGTCCATGTTTCTGCACCATACAGGAATGTCGAGAAGATGTAACATTTTGCTATTCTTAGATTTAGCCCTGGTGTTATTTGTTTTGATGTTAGTATATTTTTCATGGCATTAAAATTACTTTTTGCCATACCTATTCTTTTGTTTATTTCAGTTATAGATTTTACATCACTGGTTATAGTGTGTCCCAGGTAGTTGTAGTTCTGAACTGTCTCCAGGTATTAACCCTTCAACTTTGATATTTATTTGTAGATCTGAGAATTTTCTTTGTTTATGATCATAGTTTTAGTCTTTTTGATATTCATATCTAGTCCATATTTTTTACTTGTCATGTTTATTTCATTAAGTAATTGTTGTAGATCTTTAGGATTTTCTGCTAGTAGTACGGTATCATCAGCATATCTTAGGTTGTTGATTATCTTTCCATTAATGTTTAGGCCTGGCATCTCTGTGATGTTTTTAAAGATTTTCCCAGTGTATAGATTAAACAAACTTGGTGATAGGATGCATCCTTGTCTTACTCCTCTTTTATATCACTGGGTGTAGAGTTCTCCCCATGGCTTTCTTTGGAATGTTACGTGATGAGGCTCCAATCTCTTTCTCTGTGGTCTGCCATATTCGTCTTTCATGTCCTGAATATGCCTCATGTGTACCACACACTTTGCTGTTTTCACTTTCTGGGTCGTTGATCATTTCTGATTCTTCCACCCCATCCACCATCACAGACTTTCTACATTCGTTTTGGACATAACCGCCCGGCGCCATTGCTGTCAAACTATGTAACTTCGCCTATAAAACCATGATCATAAGACACAAAGAAGAATAAATCATGTTCCACTTAAATATCGGTAATGTTCACAGTCCATCCACTCATCAGAAGTAAAACATACACTAAAACGGGGAATAGTAAAGTAAAAAGTAAAGTGCCCCCGTCACGCCAAGTGGCATATAGGAAATATGGTGTTAGTGACCATCAATTTTACAGACCCTCGGCACATGATTTTTGGGGTAATGTGGTCAAAATGGGGAATAGCAACACATTATTTCACAACTAGACTGTCGCGTAAATCATTTGAATATATCAGCAAGAGCTGAATTATAAAATCAACAAACATGCAGCCGCCATGACACAGGAAAAAGTTAGAGACTTGGTTACAACTGGCAAAATAAAAGGAAATAGAGATTGCGGACGACAAAGAGATAAAATACTGGATAGCTTGGTGTCATGGCATGGAAAACAGCCAACAACAGAACTGATACGATGCGCTGTAGATAGAAGATTGTGGAAGGACATGATCGCCTATGCCAACTGTTATGGCACATGATGATGATGATACTATCTGATAATTGAGGAAGGAAAAGAAGAGAGAAATAGAAAGATAAGGTACTAGACAACTTAAAAGCTTGGTAAAAAGTCCACAGCATAATTGAAAACTTGTGCAGAAATACTGATCACCTTATTCCAACAGGCACAGTACAAGATGATGAAGAGGAGTCAGGCCACTAAGACTAAGTATTTTGACTCTTTTGAGTTTTAATTAATGAAAGAACATCTTCAAAGATGGCTAGCTAGCTTTGTGGAAGTTTTTGTACTTTATAATGATGATGGGGTGCTTGAGGACAATACAGCAAGTTGAACATTTTGAATTCAGAAACAACAAGGTCTTATGATTTATTTATTGCTATTGTAAAGTAGTCTTTGAATCAAGGTTTTAATTATTTTATTAACCCTTAACTACAATACCTACCTGTGGCTCGCTTCATTAAAATCTGTAATACAAAATACTACCACTTAATTGTAACTTTAGGAGCACTAAAAATAGTCATTTCTTTTAACTTTTGATGCAGAACTGTGTGTTTACCAATTAGACACAGGGGGAACTTGAATTTCCTGTCTCAGGTTTATTTATGACCCAAATTTAACCGCATGGACCTGATGTGCTATCTGTCTGTTTAGACGGACGCCATAAATTTGTTTGTATGTTCGGCTACCTCAAAGCATTATTCACTGAGTTTCTAGAGTCACAAAGAGTTGCTTGATGTTGCAGATGACCAACAAAATTTTCCTGGTCGGGGGTGGGGGAAAAGAAAACCAATTTGTTGAAATTTGGCAAATTTTTTTCTTATCATAGGATAAGTAAGTAAAGTAAGTAAAGTAAAGTACGAGACTTGAACCAGCGTCTTAGCACGCGAGTATATACCCATATGTGCTCGGCCGCCTATCCAGAAATGTTCGGATATTTCTGTATAGTGTAGCCTCAAGCATCGAAACTCAGATGCGAAGCGACATTCCTCACCTTCCCAGGATAATATACCCTGGTACCCATTTCTGCCAACGGCTGGTTCGACCGTGGGGGTATTTTTTTTTTTTTTCCAACCACGAGTACAATTCACACTGCTCCCAGCGGGAATTGAACACGGGTTGTCCGAACGTCGGTAATCTAGTCGGGTGGTTTTCCCAACTAGGCTACCGAGGCCCCCAATCATCATAGGATAGTACCTCACAAAATGGGGGGAAAAAAATCCTACATCAATAGAAACAAATTTAAACACTCAGCGGTCATCAGAAGTAATTAGGAAGGCACACAGGGGGGGGGGGGGGGTGTTAATGTTTGAACACTGCAAACTATCAAATCTTGAATAATTTGTGTTTTGATGCGGTAATTTTTATAATGGTATCGTAATCTAGCGTAATTTTCGTTCTACGACTTATATTAGAGGAACACATTGAAAAGCAAAAACCTTTTGTACTTAACTTCATCGACTTCAAAAAAGCATTTTATAGTATTCATAGAGATTCTTTGTGGAAAATTCTGAAGCAATATGGCTTACCATCAAAAATCATAAATATTTTCAGACATGTATGATGGTTACACATGTGCAGTTCGAACAGAGGAAGGACTGAGCGAATGTTTCCCAATAGAAACTGGGGTTAAACAAGGATGTATTTTATCGCCCTTGTTATTTGGAATTGTTATGGACTTCATAATGAAGAAATGCTGCACTGGTAATAAAGGCATCGAATGGATACAACGAGACCATTTGGAGGACCTCGACTTTGCTGATGACATAGTTCTCATCAGCAGTCAGATAAAAATGATGCAGGAAAACACAAATGAACTATCATCAATGGCCAGCAAAATTGGGCTTGAGATCAATCTTGACAAGAATAAAGTCATGAAAAGTTTAATTCCAACAGATGACAAAATATACATGGAAAACAAACCAGTAGAAGAGATCGATCACTTTATCTATCTTGGAAGTCACACTGATTGAGAAGGGGATACGAGCAAAGAAATTAGAATCAGAATGGCTAAAGCAGCAATGTCTTTCAGAAGCCTTGAAAAGTTGTGGAAATCAAAACTAATCAGCACCAACACAAAACTTAGGCTATTCAAATCAAATGTACTATCAACCCTTACGTATGCGTGTGAAAGCTGGAAAACAACAAGAGATATAGAAACAAAGTTGAACGCATTCGAAAATAAATGTCTAAGGAAAATACTTGGTATAGCGTGGAACGAATTCAAAACAAACGAGGAAATTAGAGAAATCGCCAATCAACCACTAATATCTTCAGTAATAAAGAAAAGACTATGGTCATATGTTGGACATGTGATGAGAAGAGATAATAACAGAATAGCAAAGCAAGCCCTCATATGGGAAACAACAGGTAAGAGAAAAAGAGGAAGACCCATGGAGACACTGAGAAGATCATTGATGAGAGAGGCAAGAGCAGCAGGATTCGGCTCCCTCAATGAGATAGAACTGCTTGCACAGAACAGAGACAGATGGCGAGATTTGATAAAATATCTTTAAAAGAAAACTGCTAGAACAAAAATTCAGTAAGGTGTATCTTGGTCTACGCCCTATGGGCCGGCTACGGCTCGAAAGGTTAATAGATAGATAGATAGAATCTAGAGTTAATGACTGTATTCTAGCACATCCTTCCATCTGTACTCTCTGACATATCTTCTTGTGAGGGCTCGTTTTGTTACTGTTGTAGGCGACAGAAGTAACAAGTCCATATAGTTGTTTCTGCTCTCTTCAAACCATCAGTAGTGGGTTCTGGATTCTAACTTCTGCCAGTAGGAATCATTACTCCCAGTTGAGCTATTCTACCTCTACAAAATATATCTGGCCTTTGATAACTATCTTGTTACGGACTAGTTGTCACTTCTCTTACTATGTTAGATTATGTCCTGAGGACTCTCAAATTTACTTCTTGCTTTCTATACCTCCCTAACTATCTTTCGCATAAGACTGAAATAAATGGTTTAGTGTCAGCTGTGATGTCTGAATCCCTTTATATCTTGTCAGGGGTTGTCTATCTCAATTCTCTATCACACCCTTTAGCTATATATACAAGTATGCCTCTTCACTGATAAAAACGCAGTCTAACCTACTGACTGAAAGTTGTTAAGATGTCAACCATCTGCTTGTCTGTTGACTTTCACGATGTCTATTTGCAACTACAAATGCCTGGACCTGTTCAAATACTTTTTTACTTTATCTACTCATACTTATCCATCATACACTATAGATTCTCTTCTTTCTATCCAATACTATTATATTTTTACCATAGCTCCTCATGAATGTATATTTATAATTGATATTATTTGTCACATTTATTAGTACTTAGCTTATTGTTTGTTCCACCTCACCTTTGATAATTGTTTGTAATTTATTATTTTGTTGTTATCATTTCCCTTGTTGATGATCTTTTTGATTGAAGTGTTGGTATGTCTAATCTATCATAAAGGAGCAGTATCAGATTTCCATGTTTCCCTTTTATTCTATACTAACTTCACTGTGATTTCACATGAATATGTTACATACAGATGTGTGTGCTTTTGAGTGGTGTATACAATAGAAATTTTATGGATGCTTTTTATTAGTTTAATAAATACTCCACAAATCTGATTTTCTATTGCCTTTTTAACTGTCATCAGTCTATGCAATTGTCCACAATTTTGATGACAGTTTATAGTCATTATACTCAGTAGCCATGCATTCTTTAATTTGTGCCTGTATAACTGAGAACATCAGTAATATAGTTATCACTTTACCAGTCATTTATCTTGCTATTTTTTTTAAAAAAACCTCCTTTCGTTATCATAATCAAGTATTGGGCCCTTCTAGCGTAGGTGATCATGTCTCTCCACAACTTTCAATCTCAACAGTTATTTATGTTTTTTGTTGTTGACCTTCTGACAAGCCATACTTTTAAGGTGTCTGGTATCTTTTCTCTTTTTGCTTCAATCTATCTCTTCATCCCTCAATTTTCCTAGCTGTCTCAATATATTCCAGCTGTTTCAATATATTCCAGCTGTTCCCTGGCTCTACATAACATTTAAGAACTCTTTTTCGTGTTTCTAGTATAAAAAATTAATGGATTGCATAGTATCTTCCTAATTTTTTGAAAAGCTGCATTTGCCTGAGCCATTCTACATCTCACCTCTGTTGCACATCTACCATCTCAGGTTAACATTGTTCCCAGATATTTAAATTCATTTACCAGTTTTAATATTGTTCCACTTCTCTTTATTGTTCTTTGTGGCAATGTCTCTTTCTTTATTGATATCATTACTTCTGTCTTTTTGCTATTAAGGCTGAGTCCTATATTTTTGCCTTCCTTCACTATAATGTCTAAAAACCTCTCTTATGTGCATTAAAACTCTTATGCCATACTTAAAGAGCAAGCACGTGAGCATGATCACCATAGATCATGCAGTTAAAAAACATTTCTTAATAGTTTGATGGCAGCTGTAATGTTTTAAATTTCAATCATATTGTTTTTTTTTCTTCCATACTTCACACCTACCATTTCTTTTCACTACTAACGCTAGTATAGACACCCTGGTACAGACATTTTCTTTTGACATGGTCATTACTTTTCAAGAAACACCTATTACCAGTATTTGTGTACTGTATCTGAAGGTCTATGTAGAGGAAAACACTCACCACAACATGAAACATTAAAACATTTTCCACCTGTATATTCTTAACTGAGAACCCCAAATTTTATTTATAAAAAATAATAAAACCTAAAAGATCTTATAACATCCAATGGTATGATAAGACCAGAAGTGAAGATGACTAGGAAAGACCAGAAAAAGAGTCATTTGGACAACAGATTATGAATAAAAGGTAGTGATGGATTTTACACAAACCAAGAGAGCCTGATGTTGGCATAGCAATATAGGCTTCATAAAAAAACCCACAGGGAAAGAAGAAATATGGAAGATTTAGTAATACATAGAGTAGAGAAATCATAACCCACAAGGACATGGCCTTGATTGGAAGGAAAAAGAGAAAAAGTCCAGGATTAGGGATGGATGAAGTGACCTTTGTTCATGGCCTGTGCTTCTAAAAAATGGTAAAGGGAAATGGTTTTAATTGATTGATTAATGATCTTATTAGGTAATTATTAGCTTGTTGAATGTATATGAGTGAACCCATAACCAGGTTGTTGTGTGAGAGAGATATATATATGTATATCATCATCATCAAGTACCGGGCCTACTAGCCCCGTAGGTGATCATGTCTCTCCATAACTTTCGATCTCGACAGTTCTTTATCATTTCTCTTGTTGACCTTCTGCCAAGCCATTCTCTTAAGCTGTCTGGTATTTTCTCTCTTTGCTTTCCTCTATCTCTTCATCCCTCAATTTTCCAGTTGTTACAATATATTCCAGTTGTTCTCTTCTCATTACATGACCAAAAAATGATGATTGTTTCTTCCTAATATTGGAAATTAGCTCTTTTTGCTTTGACCTCTTTCAGAACATTTTTGAGAACATTTCAGAATATATATATATTCCACAATAATCATTTCTGCTCAAAGCATATTTCATTTTATCTCTAAACAGGGATTATTTTGATGCTAATGCTGCATGTAAAGAAAAGGAGGGAAACTTCTTGAAGTGAAAGATTCAAACATTTTATTTGGGTCTTTAAATGCTCTTCCATACCTGAGAGGTAAGCTGTTTCAGATTACCTTTTTTGTGCTAATTTTGTTGCTGCTAAAACTAGTGGGAAATTGTGAGGACCACTGTTCCCAAGTTAGGAAGGTAATGTGTCTAGTGATTTGTAAAGCAGGGGCATGACATGTTTAGACTATACAGCATGAGGAGGCCAGTACTCATTCCTGCTATTATACATGTTTGTTTATAGGAGTGCCATCACTGTATTTGAACATTATTCATTATTAGTCCAATCTCTTTCTTGATCACACAGGAAGATCAAGCACAATACTCATTGTGGGAAAAATAGAAGAGAGAGAGAGAGACAGACAGACAGAGAGATAAGCAGAGTTATCTATTAGAATATGTCCTCCAGGACTGTCGAATCACTAGAGGAGTTGTATGATGACAGGAACCTCTTTGATGTTTAAAAAACTTTGTGGTGATAAGAATTATTTAGGCTTTCAAACAGTTGACCCGTTTACAAAAAAGAAGTGCTTTTCTACATAATTCTCATCCCAGTTGAGTGCTATCGGTGTCAAACTTGGATGATAGATTCTAGAACAATCAATAGGATAAAGCCCAGCTGAAATGTATTATGTCAGATGTATATTTGGAGCCAGCTTGAGAGACAAAATTAAATGAGGAACTATGAAGACAGGGATCACCCTCAAGTAGGAAATGTCAAGAAACAGCAAAAATGCTGTGGCCATAAAATAATGCAGAAGCAGCTGGACACAATCCACATAGGTATTCACAAACACTATGAAAATAGCAGATCAAAAGGACATCCTTGAGAAAGATGGATAGACTGAATAATACAAATATTAAGATATAATATAGAAGAAGCAAACAAAGAGCAAGGCTGTAAAATTTGTTTCCTTTGACATTGGAATGATAATGAGGAAGGAAACAGAAGGTGGGCCACTGTTATATTAGATTGATCATCCTTTTTGGTCAAATATGGTGTATAGGGCAGAAGTCATAGTTTTCCATGTTCGATGGATAGCCACAACCTGCTTTAATTTTTTGGTTGTTTCTGACACCCATAACTGCGTTCTCTTTGATGATGGTTCTACGCAGGGTCTCTTTTGGTCTTCCTCCTTTATTTTAGAGCTTAGGTGTTATCTCACTACAAAAAAGTGGAACTTGGATTGTCTAAATATGTACACCTATTGGCATTTTATTGTTGCCATTCTCACACACTGTGGAGTCTGGCCTCAAGACAAATATGCCTCACTCAATAGATAGATGAATACAAGTCACATCCAAAAATATAATGCTTCATAACAAATTTATAAAGTTGAAAAAACACATTTCTCAGTTGGGGAGAATTTTCAGAAGTTTTATTTCAATGAATTAAGGTTAATCTCTGTGCTAATGTATTTAGAAACCATTTGTTAAAATCTCTGCTAAACATTCTGTTAAAGGGACAGTACATGCATTGCACAAGTAAGACATATACTTGCATGGAAATGTTATATAATTTGTATGTTAACTTATTTAAACATAATGTACTTTAAAAACATTCCTGTAGGAGTAAGCCTGCATTATGGAGGGTTTATTGATTTGGATTCAGTCCCAGCAGAATTTGTTGCCAACCTTGCAGTAAAGTTGAGTATTAGTGAAGTGGAAGTATATGCTAATCTTGGGTAAGTATTTAACATTACATTTATTTTTATGTGAGAGCTGGAAAACAATGAAAGAAATTAGAGCATCTGTTAGATATGTTTGAAAAGAAATGTCTAAGGAAAATACTTTGTGCACATTAGAATGACTTCAAGACTAGTGCAGAAATAATAGAAATATAGAAATGAATTTGGGAAAGGGGGTGGGGGCATAACAATGCATACAAGTGCTTAAAAATGTGAAGCTGATGATAAGGATGGAAAGCAAAAAAAGGATAAATTGGTATGGTCTAAACTTTATCTAAACTTGCTGCAACCATAACACTTTTCCCGTTTTTTTTCTCTTTTCATCCATAAATGGGTGCAAAAATCTCATTTAAAATCAAGAAAAGATTGAGGGCATATGTGAGCCGTGTGGTGAGAAGAAATAACAGTAGAATCTCAAAACAAGCCTTAAATAGAAACAACAGAAAAAATAAAAATAGGCTGAACTTGAGAGACAATGATAAAAAAATTTAATGAGAAAGGCAAGAACAATAGACATGATCTGCCGTTTTAAGATTGGAAGTCTTGCCCTGAACAGGGACTTTACAGCAAGGAAAACTGTGAGCCTTGTGTGACATTGAATGGCACTAAAAGGATGATGATGATAATAGTTCAAAGTGTCACGATTTAAAAGATTTATACAGATAAAGAAAAAATTGTGAAAGATATAATGATGTTACAAACCTACAATGTCTTAATTACTTTTACAGTACTAATGTGCTGCATTTAGATATATATAAGTATTGTTATTTGTTTTTAAACATATTAACGCTTCTTGAGGCTGTTCACTCAAATTTGTTTTAACAGTTGAATTGACAGGAAAATGTCTGACTGAAACTTTAACCACATTCCATAGAGTGTGAAAATTTCTTTTTTTTTTAATAACAACTACATTACTGGTGATTATCATGTAATAGTTGTCTTCAGTATTAAAAATCAAGGATAACCATAATGATGTGAAGTAATGTAATCTCTGCATTTATATATGATGTGCTCAGTATCACACCATTCTACCTTATTTGTTAAATACATTTTCTGGTACCCATTTTCAGAAGTTGGATGAATTTTGAAGCTGTGTTGGTACACAAAATTTGAAAATTGAACTCTTTTGGACAAGTGCACCATGGCTTCTGTTTCCCTTTATAAGATTTAATTCAGGCTCACATTCTTTACTCACATCTGCGCAACAGAGGTGATAGCTATCATGAAACCAGTTCGACGTTCATGTAAAGTGAATACCTTACATGAGCTCAGCTTAATATTACAATTTACAAGATTATTTTTAATGATTTCTGTGCTAAAATATAAAAAAAAACTGAGAATTATAATAAAATATCTTTTGAGGATTTATTTCTAGATTTTCTTTTTGTATTGTTATTTCTTTTTCTTCATTCACTTTGCAATGCTCATATTTATGAATCTGAGAAAGTCAACAGTTAGCTCAATATTCCCTGTTTACATTTTGGATGGCTGATTTAAAATTGAGATTTTTAAATGTTCGTTCTTTATTTTAAAATTGATTATTCTTTTATTAATTCCTTTTAGGGTTTTAATGTTATTTATAGTTTAATAATTAATAAGTTAAAAAATAAATAATGTTGTTACTTCTCTAGACGCTTTGGTCAAGAACGAAACCAAAATAAATTCCTTTGGAATTCAGCATCTGTTATGGCCTCAAAGTGTCCCTTTCTTGACTTTGGCCTCTTGGGCTCATATGCAATGGGGAACTGCAATGAGAAACGAGGTTACATATGTCAGCAACGTAAGTTCATGCTTCACTTTGTTATTACAAGTATCTTTTTATATCATTGTCATTATTATCATCCTTTCTCCTTGTTGAAAACAGATTATGATATATATGATACCGTATTAGTAGCAGAAAATCCTAAAGATCTACAACAATTATTTAATTAATTAATTATGACAAGAAAAAAATATGGATTAGATAGGAATATCAAAAAGATTAAACTATGATCATAAACAATGATAATACTCAAAACCTACAAGATGGATATCAAAGTTGAAAGAATAGACTTGGAGGCAGTTCAGAGCTACAACCACCTTGGACATACTATAACCAGTGATGGAAAATGTAAAACTGAAATAAACAAAAGAATAGGAATGGCAAAAAAGTAATTTTAATGTCATGAAAAATATACTAATATCAAAACAAATAACACCAGGGCTAAAACCAAGAATAGCAAAATGTTATGTCTTCTCAACATTCTTGTATGGTGCAGAAACATGGATATTAGACAAGAAAACAGAACAGAAAATTGAAGCCTTTGTAATGTGGATTCATAGAAGAATAAAAAGAATGGGATGGAAAGAAAAGAAAACAAATTATGAATTATAAATGAAAAGAGAATTACTAAAAACACAATTCAAACAAGACAAATGAGATTTTTGGGGCATGTTAAAAGACACAGCACCTACTAAAAGTAATCTTGGAAGGGAAAATACAAGGTAAAAGAGGCAAAGGCAGACCAAGACTAACATGGATGAGTAATATCAAAAGATGGACAAGTCAGCCTATGACAATCTGCACCATCAAAGCAAGAGACTGAGTGGAATGGCACTCCATGTATACAAATTTTTCTTTTTTTTTTTAAACATTCATGTACGTTTGTGCAACATCCTTTGCAATCTTATGTCTAGCTCTTTAGACTGGAGGTTCCTCGAACAAATTTGCTCTCTGGAGTCTTTTCATGAGTCTTGAGAGCCCTGAAGTTTGCAGCAATCAGTTGAACCACATCATCATAAACAAAAATGAAACTCAACTCTACCTGCAGGGGTATCTTCAATATTTATATCAAACTAAACACATTAAACAGTTTCACCAGTTTGTCCTTGTAAGTCTTTTTCATGTTGTTGCACATCACACCACATTAGTTCATATCAACAACATCGGCAGCATTAGTTAAAAAGCATTAACAATGGTGGGTAGACGCAGACAAGTCTTTTGAATGTTGCTACACATCACACCGCATTAGTTCACATCAACAACATTGGCTGCATTAGTTAAACAGCATTAACAATGGTGGGTAGATGCAGGCAAGTCTTTCGAATGACAGCCACACAATATCCAGAGATAAAGGTCTTACTGCCAGGCAACCTTATGTTAGGCCAAAATATACAATTGAACTCTTTATGTTTCCAAATATTCACACAGAGCTTTCCGTCATTCTTTTGTTGATCTTTTGGACACACAGAATATCCTTCCTTGCATTCAGGTTCCAGCTTACGAGGCCCATCCCAGTGAGATGAAACAAACCATCTGAGATGAACCCAACTGCCCAGCTTGATCTCTTACATCCAACTACTTCAACTGTCGAACTCAAACTAAACTAATGAACTCCTCAACACCCCACGTCATCATGTGTAACGTCACTTTTCTCTCCTTTCGCACCGCCTTGCACCAACTCCATCTCTACCTATTTGGCGTGCAAATCCACTTTTACATTACACTTTTACACATGGTACCCAACCTTCAATGTGGAATAGACGGCAATCAATGAATGAAAATGCTTAACACCAAAAGGTTCTTCAATATGTTCTTTAACAAGAAGTTCTCTTCAAACATGTTTCTTAACAATTAATTATGAAACATATGTCTTAACTAGTCCTCCGAACATTTCCTCTAACAATTAGTTCTCCTTAAACATATCCTTTAACAGCTAGTTCTTTACTAACCTATCCCTTACAACTAGCTCTCCACTAACATGTCCCTTAACAACCAGGTCTTCCCAAACATATCCTTTACCAATTGGTTCTCTCCAAACATATGCTTTAACATCTAGTTCTCATAAAACATATTATTACAATAACTATTATCCCCAGGTATATCTTTTAACCATTAGTTTTCTCAAACATTAACAATAGACGGGTTTCATTAAACATATTCCCTAGCAACAACTAGTTCTCATACATATCCCTTAACAGCTGTTAGTTCTCCCCAAACATACTCCTTGGCATTATCTTATCCTCCTGAAACATATTTCCCTTCATCAACTAAGCTTTAATCAATTCATGCCTTTAGAACAAGCTGTCATCATACATTACCTGAATAAGTTTCCATCAAAACATACAAATTAATAGCAGCCAACATAACTCATTGAGATTGAACAATATTTTTTATTTCAGTTGCTGATGAGGATTGTGATTGGAGCATATGGCTCAACGTTTTCCAGAACAATGAAGATGGTGATGAAGAAACGCTGAATGATGTTATTGATGCTTACAGTAGAGGCGATCTGGTCAGTTCTGCATTAATATCATCACTTTCAACTCTTTTTTTAAACATATGTCTTTAACAGACCTTTATCATTTTTGCGCTTTATTGACAAGTGTTTCTAGTTCTATTTTTATAACCTTTCAGCCTCTCTTATATATATTTTCAGCTCTCTTCTCCATGGTTCTGGTTCAAGACAAGGGAAGTCGTTTCCTTCTTGCTTGCTATGGACAGTTGATGAGAGGCATAACAAGCCACCACTGCAATACATTTACTATTACTGAACCAGAAATCCCAATTCCTAAATGGTGACAATAATTGATCCAACTCACATTTGATCTAAAGTGTTATATATGGAGAAGACATAGGAAGTACATTTATCATGTGCTCACACAGGATGAAAGAAAACTTCTGTGCCAGACATTCATGTGGACACCAGGTAGCAAAGTAAAACAAGGAAGAACACAAAAAAAATTAAACAAAACTCAAAGAAAAAGCAAATAATAGAGAGGGCTCAGCTATCTAACTATCTTTCTATTGACCTTTCGAGCCATAGCCGACCCATTGGGCATAGACCCAGATACTTCTTCTCTTATCTAAATTTGTATTCTAGCAGTTTTAAATATCCTTGAAAAGATCTTTTATCAGATCTTGCCATTTGTCTCTGTTCTGTGCAAGTAGCTCTATCTCACTGAGGGAGCCGATTCCTGCTATTCCTGCCTCTCTCATCAATGTTCTTCTCGGTGTCTCTCTGGGTCAGCTATGGGCTTAATAAAAAAAAAAAAACAGACCCTCAAGAGTCATCCTCTACTCATTGATTTTATTTATAGGCCAGTCATTTCAGTTGGTTTTTATTATTATATCTTCTTTACTTCCTCATTTGCCTTCAGCTTCAAGGGGAGAGATCATGTTCCATCTCATGCTCTTTGGTTGGGATCTTCTGCTGCTACATTTCTGAATATTTCTAGTATTCTTTTCATTCCATCTTTGTCAAGGACATTCTCTTGATCTGTTGTTTTCATAGTTTAAATTATGTTTAGCTGTCTCAGGTGTCGCGTTAGCTCAGTGGTTAGTGAACTGGACTACAAAGGACAAGAGGTAGGGTTCGATCCCAACTGACGGTTTCCGGTTCACCCAGCCTTTAATGGGTACTGGATTTTTTTCTGGGAAAGTAAAGCGGCACGGGCGTAATACCGACCACATTACCCCAAAAACCATGTGCCAAAGGTCTGTAAAATTTATGGTCACTAACACCATATTCCCTATACGCCACTTGGCATGACGGGAGTACTTTACTTTTTTCTTTTAGCTGACTCAGTGATGAAACTATTTATTTTTCTGTTTCTTTATATATTTCTATGCAAGAGTGATCCCTAATTGTCTTCTCACTTCTTCACTTCTAATTTTGTCTCTCATCATACATATACTTAATTTTGTTTTGTATTTATTTATCTTATTTCATGTTCTAGAATCTAGCATCAATGTTTGACAGTTGGTATGAAAATTGTGTTAAAGATTGCTGTAGAGCACTGTTATTGCTTCTATTATATTTTCTTTGATATATTGTTGCGTATGTACCAATGTATACTCTGTTGTAATTGAACTCTTTTCATCTGATTGTTCAGTGGTCTACATGCTGGTGTAGAAAGTATAACATTAAACTCCACTTTCTTGAGCATGTGATGTGATGAAAAAGACTTGAAAATGTTGTGACAATAGGAAAAATTGAGGGAAAAATAGTTGGTAATGGCAATATGAAAAGATTCTAGACAATTTAATTATGTGGCACAGAGCACATCTGAATGCTTGCTCTTTAAAACCGCTTCCTTAGTTTCATGCAGCTGTGATGTGAAATTTTCCCTCTTGCGAAGTCTGACCGAAATGTTTGTCTAGCCCACCACTTGTGGAAAAATGAGACCTGGACTTATATAATTTATATTACTATCCGCTTAATTCACGACACTTAATGTCTCATATTAATATTTTGAATCTATATTTATTTATACAGCAGTACAGTTTAATAATTTCTGTGAGTAAAAGTGAAAATCATAACCATTTTGACAACTTCAATTTTGTTAAATTTGTATTTTGAGTAGATCTATGTTTTTGTGCTTGAGGTGCCAATGTTCATAAGTTATATTAATAATAACCTTATGATCTGCTTAATTCACAACATTTAATCTTTCATATTTAGATTTTTAATCTATATTTGTTTATACAACAATACAATTTAATAATTTTGGTGAGTAAAAGTGAGTCATAATTTTTTTGACTGCTTAAATTTGGTTAAATTTGCATTCAAAGTTGAGATATATTTTTGTGACAGAAAAAGTGAAAATCATAAACACTGGATTCTAAAGCAGCAATTATTTTAGCAAATTTATGAGATGAACTAAAACAACAGACATGGCAATGTCAGTGGCATTATATGAACAATAATTGTTTTTATAGCAGGAATGTGGGAAAATCTAATGAAAGCAGTTTTGAATGTAGGTTAGAAACACCTGAATATTTGTCAGGGGATGGGCCTAATTTGTGTCATATTGGGGCCTAATTTTGTGTCAATATGACTTTGGTCATTTCAGCTAAAGAGCATACTTAGAACAGGCATAAACAAGATATCAGCTGTGGAATTGATAAAAAGCAAGCAATCGACAGTGGAATAAGAGCTGATATAAGAGAGAAATGATAATAAATGATTGCCAATGCCTCAAAGCATTATACCTGGTGATGATGACATACGAGTGTGATATTGTTGTCCTATTGTATTGTGCTCTGATCTTTCCCTGCGAGACAGTTGTCATGATGAGCTCAGATGTTGACCTATAGATGATGGCAAACATTTTGGTCAGCAAACCAGAGCTAACCAAGACACAACTTCATCTGCACTTGGTGGGCCCTGAAACAAACCATTCAGCAGACCAAGTATGGGCAATGAATAGTCATACAAGTAAAAACGCAGTCCAGTCCCAAAAAATATGAAGTCATATGTGTTTAAACATAAACCACACCTAGCGTAACAAATAATGGTCCCGATGAAGAAGAAGATATTGTCATTATCATTTGGATTAACCCATTTTTGGTAGTTTTTTTTCCATTATAATTTTATATAATTTCTATAACAACTGATAAATTGTAAGTAACCTATGTGATTCCTATTATATCCACCAGGAAACTGACACCTTATTATGTAGTAATCCTATTGAAATGGAATGTAGAGAAGTTGGAACAGACAAGTTGTTCAACAGGGAAGACACCCACGGACTTGTTCTGGAGAAACCATGTGAAAGGCATGGAGTTAAATGTAACAATAAACAACAGAAAGGTGGTATAAAGTGCCCAGACTTTGAAGTTAGATTTAAATGCCCCAAAAGAGGTAAGTTAGCATATTGTGTGGGAATATAGTTATATTTAGGGTCAAGGCAAAGAAATGCATAAAAATGCAAAGCTACAGTAAAGCTGATTGTAAGGAGAAATTTAAAAAATATAGGAAAAAATGGTATGTTTAAAGCTTTACATAATTAAATGGATGTTGTTGAAATTTGTGTTGTCCATTAATTAGGTAAAGCTTTAACCAAATCAGCTATTTAGTAACTGGAGTATATTTCTCATAACAAATATAAAAGTCTTTCTCATAAATGTCTTTAGCAAACTTTTCCACTTGTTCATTACTATAAACTCTAGGGCAACCATGATAGTAGATTAAGAAAATTCCCAAAGGTTTTAAAGGTTTATAATTTTATACATTTGTGATCTGATTGACAATTGTTCTGTTACATGTGGTCTCAGGTTATAAAGTCACATTTCCTTCTTCTAGCTTCATTCTAATTCATTTTATATTGATATTCATTTTTATAACTTGAGTTTCATGTTTTTAACACACAGAAATAAATGTATTTTGACCAGGAATTTTCATATCTCTACAATTTAGTTCTGTTTCCCTCAGGTCTTGATGACTGCTCATTGGATGCCAGTCAAAAGAAGTGTGGAAGGAAAGGAATGAATTGTGTCAATACAATAATAGGCACCAGTTGTGTAGATGATCAGCCATCAGACAATCAGTTTTGTACTGTTGAAGGAGAATCATACAGTAGGTGTTATTCAAATGTCAAATACTGTTGAATTTGAGAGAATCAGTTAATTAAACAGTTAAGACTCTGCAGATACAAAGGAAATAATTGCAACTTAGATGATTTGATTCTATTCTATTCTAACCATGGAGTAAGTTTCATTGCAGTCAGGGCATCCCCATATCTGCTTCACCACCCTTTCCAGTATTTCTCAAAGCGTATACAGACTGACTGTTCCTGTAAGGTGTTGATTAAACATCTGCTTTTCCCACTAAGCACATCAGATTGACTAGACCCCTTTTCCCACCGTTAGACTCATCATCTCATTTAAAATAGATCAACCTTTAAAAGGTGAGCAAAGAGAACCTACAGATGGAACTTGACAGTCAGGAAGATGCAAAATAAGATTTAATCTGTTCATGAAGAAATATGGACAGAGGATAGGATTGTTTGATGCTCTCTCTCTTTCTGATAAACCACTACACCTGAATTTTAATTCTCTTAGGGGAAATAATTACAGGTGCGAAGTTAGAGTTTGATCATATTCAAAGATAAATTGAATGAACATTGCAAAGAAAGAGAAGGTTGTTTTTTATGAGTATGTGTGTTGGTATGGCTTATGTGTGTGTGTTGGCCACCTTATGTCTGGACCAAATTTAACACTATTTACAAAGTGCTTATTCTTCAAGTTGGTAAAAGACCTGTTAATACTTGTATCCAGCATACCTTTTATTTACAAATTGTTAATATACACACAACAAAGCTGTCAAATCATTGGACAGCTATCACCACTACTGTTCAACAAGGAAATAACTTTAGAGGCAAAACAAGCACTCTACAATACAATCTTCATCCCAACATTGTGCTACCAATGTCAGTCCTGGACCCTAGATGCAAGAACAACAAGAAAAATAACCTCTGCTGAGATGAAGTGTAAACCGACACAATCAGAAATGAAGAACTGAGAAAAAGCTAGAAATAATCCCCACCATAGAATATATAAGGGAGCTGCAATAGCTCAGTGATTAGTGAACTGGACTACAAAGGACAAGAGGTAGAGTTCAATCCCAACTGATGGCTTCCGGGTTCACCCAGCCTTTAATGGGTACTGGATTTTTTTCTGGGAAAGTAAAGCGGCACGGGCGTAATACCAATCACATTACCCCAAAAATCATGTGCCGAAGGTCTGTAAAATTTATGGTCACTAACACCATAATCCCTATACGCCACTTGGCGAGACGGGGGTACTTTACGTTTTTTTTAGAATATATAAAGAATCAACAGATAAAAAAAGCCATGTGACAAAGCAGAAAGATCAAAACACAACACAACAAACCTTCAGTAAATGTGAGAACACCAGACCTAAGGGTTGACCATGAAAAAGATGAATTGACGAAATATTAGAAGCACTAGGAAACAACAGCAGCAGAGGTGAACAAAAGTGCGAAAGACCACAGATTATATCTCCCCTAGGCGCTAAAAGGTAAATGAGGAAGGAAAATAGAAGAGGATGAAGAATAAGAAAGTACTTATTTAATAACAGTTTCTATGTAACATTCATATATATTACAGTTGGAGCATTATTCATTTTGTTTACTTTTCTGTTCATGATTAAATCGTTGAAGTTTGACTTGTACTGTATAATTGTGAAATTGCTAAAACTTTTAACATGGATTTTATGGGTTACATCATGTCATGCTAACATCACCCAAAATGATATTGGTCTTGGAAACATATATCAGCACTAAAACTTTATTCTCCATATGCTGCATCTCAAGATGAATACCCTTTAAATTTTTTTTATTTGTAGTGTTTATGGTCTGTTTCTTTTTTTTTCTTACATCTGTTGAGTACTTCAGTTCTTGAGATTCTCACTGTCTTCTCAGGTCTAACATGTTGTTCTGTATTAATCTTCTCTGACTTTTTTCAGCTTCTCATGTCTGCAATACTATCTCTAGAATGAGTAATTTCTCACGAATCCATCAAACAGATCCCAGACATTAGACTCTGCCATGAAAGATAAGTTGATAGTGAGAGTAGAATTCTAAGAAATCACTTTACTTCTGCTACAGTTATGTTTGTTCATTATTATTATAATCCATAAAGCAATGTTGAGCTTATAAATGGTTTATTCAATAATTTTTTTTGTTTTACAGAGCTCTCCACATGTTCAGTTACAGGAAACTTTCACTACTCTAGTTTTGATAAAGCTAATGCTGACTTATTTGCAGAGTGTGGTTACAATCTTGTTAGTACATGCAACGGTTATATCCCAGATGAAAAATTATCAGATTTCAGGTTTGTTGCATTTGTATCTGGTTATTACAAAACAATGATAGTGCTATTGAAGTCAGACTGCACCTTTTTTGAGAATGAACTATCAGGATGAACACATTGTTGATTGTTCAAATGGAAGTGTAGTATTTATGAGAATGTCCCACCTGCAGTGACACCATTCCATTTAAAACTTAAAAACTTAAAGTAAAACTAATTGTAATTGAGATGAAAGAAATACAAAATTAACTGGGTAAAATATTGTTTCATTAAGAAGTCTTAGAAAAAGTGATATTAGCAAAAAATCAGTGGTAAATGAAGCAGAGAAAGCATCTAAAAGAAAAGAAAAGCTATTGACAAAGCATAAGCAGTGCAATTTATTGACATTTTTTCAGAAAAGTTGGTCAGGAAAGAAAGGGATTGTTTATTTCTCAATACGGGTCACTATATGATGAAAACACAAAAAAGACTAGTCACAAATACCTGAAAGAAGCAATCATGCAAGGGAAACATCACAAATATCGGGGAAAGCCATCTTGCCAGGAGGTAATGGCAATGAAAGAGCTCAGGGAGTTTGCTTTGAGGTCACATTGACAAGACTATATATTACAACCTCCCTTGAATTGTGTATTGGAAAGTGGCATGGTAATTGATGTTGGTGCATTTATGAGAACCTCATGAACTGTGAGTCAAGTAGGATGGGAAGGTGGGAGGATAAATCATTAGGTCATATAACCAGAGCAATCAGCGTGCATATTTTGTTTCACCTGTTGGGATTGGCAAAACATCTGAGTGTAGTGTGATTGAATTTGTAATTTTTTGAACTAAAACACTACTCAGTAACCGCTGCCTTTATGCTTAGTCTTTAGATCAGACTGGTAACACCACCGCTGAAGCATACTCAAATCCCCTCTGCTGACTGTTCCAGCAATCAACAAAGCGTTCACCGGCTGCTTGTTTTTGATTCCACTGAGGATACTTTTCCTGCTTTTGCCCTTTTTAGCGCTGTGTTCCATCATTCCTTTAACATGTGGATTATTCTTCACTTCATTATCACTTCCATGTAATGGCAGTCTTTAAAAGACCTCATGATGTCTTTTATGTCCATTTTTAAGGTTCTTTAAGCAATGGTAAATTCTACCAACCTGTTGCCCATCTCAATGCCATAAATTCTTGCTTGCACGGGACAATATATCCAAGTTAGGCTATATTAACATTAGACATGTCAATTAAGTGCACCCACCCTCTACGAAGCACTTTCTAGTCAATCCGGCAAAGCATACTCTTAGTGAGTAAGGCAGTATGACTGCATGAGTTGTTTGCCTCTTAATCAGCCATGTGATAGCCTCAGTCACAGATTCAATCAGTAATCAATGTGCCTGTCACATGTGAGGTAAGTCTGTTCTTGCAACTAGTTACCACAATAGTTTAATGGGTAGAAGTAGTTTGCTGTAAGTCATGATTTCTGTTACATCTGTGTTTACTTGCTTGATCTGCTTGTTTTAACTTGCCTAGCTACTACTTTTTGAGAAAGAAAATATAAAAAAAAAACTTCATACTTTTTATAAATGAGTAATTTTATTCTTCTGAAGAAGACAGCACTCCAAGATGACATTGTCATTATTCTAAAATGATCACTGTCTTTTTAGACACCTCTTATAAGGCAGAAGTTTTTACTGCACCTACTACATATGATATGTGCCTACTTGACTCGCAGGAAAACACAAATGAACTATCATCAATAGCCAGCAAAATTGGGCTTGAGATCAATCATGAAAAGACCAAAGTCATGAAAAGCTTAATTCCAACAGATGACAGAATATACATGGAAAATAAACCAGTGGAAGAGATTGACCACTTTATCTATCTTGGAAGTCACATTGATCGGGAGGGGGATTCAAGTAAAGAAATTAGAATCAGAATAGCTAAAGCAGGTTTGGAGCCGCGATAGCTCAGTGGTTAGTGAACTGGACTACAAAGGACAAGAGATAGGGTTTGATCCCAACTGACAACTTCCGGGTTCACCCAGCCTTTAATGGGTGCCGGATTTTTTTCTGGGAAAGTAAAGCAGCATGGGCATAATACCGACCACATTACCCCAAAAATCATGTGCCGAAGGTCTGTAAAATATATGGTCACTAACAACATATTCCCTATATGCTACTTGGCGTGACGGGAGCTCTTTACTTTTATAGCTAAAGCAGCAATGTCTTTCAGAAGCCTTGAAAAGTTGTGGAAATCAAAACTCATCAGCACAAACACAAAACTTAGACTATTGAAATCAAATGTACTATCTACCCTTAAGTATGCATGTGAGAGCTGGAAAACAACAAGAGACATAGAAACAAAGTTGAATGCATTTGAAAATAAATGTCTAAGGAAAATACTTGGTATAGCATGGAACGAATTCAAAACAAACGAGGAAATTAGAGAAATCTCCAATCTAGCACTAATATCTTCAGTAATCAAGAAAAGACGACGGTCATATGTCATATGTTGGTCATGTGATGAGGAGAGACAATAACCGAAAACAAGAGGCAAGAGCAGCAGGGATTGGTTCCCTCATTAAGATAGAGTTGCTTGCACATTACAGAGACAAATGGTGAGATTTGATAAAATATCTTTAGAAGGATTGAAAACTGCTAGAATAAAAATTTAGATAAGAGAAAGAGTATCTTGGTCTACGCCCTATGGGCCAGCTATGGCCCGATAGTTCAATAGATAGATAGATAGACTACATATTATACCTGTTTTGAATGGGCATGTATTTTAAATGAAGACACTGAGTCTATTTTAAAGACCTTTTAATCTCAGTCATCTTGTGGGAAAACACTTGTAAACAAATCCATGGATAGGAAGACATTAATTATTTCCCCCCTCCGAATTCAAAATCATTAATCAGTCTGATTTGTGAAGATATGCAGTAATGAAAATGAGATGTATGCAGCAAACAGAACTTTATATTTCCCTCAACATCCAAATATGTATAAGGGGAAGAGAATAAAGGAAAGTCAAGAGACTCTTTTGATGAAACAATACCCATTATGAACAACTCATTTAAAGAATAAAATTACCACTATTAATGAGATCATGAAGAACATAATTAAGGAAATTAGCATAAAACATTGCAAGATAGTATTTGCTCTGAAATTCCATGGTAAAGAGGAACAGAGAAAGGCTGTGAAATGCCTGCAACAGTAAAAACTGATATAAATGGGACAGGGAGAACATGAATATAGCTAGAAAGTTAACCCATATTGTACTGGCTCAAAATCCACATTTTTATAGAGCATTTTTAAGAGAAAAATAAATTAGGCCGTGAGTGCATATCTTTATATCCTAACAAATTTTTAACCTCAAACATTACTATGATGTATTTTATATCAAAATTTGTAGGATTGAATGAGTTTTTTATAAAATGTATTTAAAAGTATATTTTTTTCAGAAAAAGTGCTAAAAGTAACTGAAAAATCCTGATAAAGAAAAGATTACAATTGAAAAGCATAAAAACAAAAACTGCACTTGAAATAATATTTACAGGTTTATACACATTAATAACCCAGTAAATGTTGTTTATTGTAAAATATATTAATTTCTACATACGATTGTAAAGTTTAAAATGTTTATGTTTAAAAATACAAATTATGTGAATTTTAAACACTTTTATGATCTAACGCCAATTAAGCAAAAACAGACAAATGAGTTCACATCATAATAATGTCACAATATTTTTTTAATCCACAAATTCCAGTTATGTAACCCATATATCAAAATGTGTAGAATTAACTGAACTTATCGTACAAAGTGTTTACAACAGTAATCCATGACTGAATGGAGGCTTGTTAGGCTGTAAATCATTAGTTATGTTTATAAGGAAGCCATTTTCTTATCAGTGAAAATCCATTCACTTGGAGTAACACATGATTGAAAGTGATTAAAAACACAATGAAACTACTTCTAATAACACAGGAACTGAATGAGTTACAAAAGTAAACATCCAAAATAGACTATCAAAAATGTTGATTGGATGAAGTATGAAAGAATTTGATTTTACTCCAAAATTAAAAGTTTCAACTATCAAAAAGCTTTTATTAACTGGGCTGTAATGATGGGACAGCTTTTTCTGGCTATTATTAGATGAGACTGATAGAAAGAGTTCATCATCATCAAGTACCGGGCTTGCTGGCGTAGGTGATCATGTCTCTCCACAACTTTCGATCTCGGCAGCTATTTATCATTTCTGTTGTTGACCTTCTGCCAAGCCATTCTCTTAAGCTGTCTGTTATTTTTTTCTCTTTGCTTCCCTCTGTCTCTTCATCCCTCAATTTTTCCAGTTGTTACAATATATTCCAGCTATTCTCTTCTCATTACATGGCAAAAAAATGATGATTGTTTCTTCCTAATATTGGAAATTAGCTCACTTTTTGCTTTGACCTCTCTCAGAACATCTTCATCACTCTTCTTATCTGTTCATGGTACTCTCAACATTCTTCTGTAAAACCACATTTCTACAGACTCCAGTGATTTTCTTGTCTGTTGTCCTATTGTCCATGATTTGCATCCATATGTTAAGACTGGCTCTACGTAACATTTAAGAACTCTTTCTTGTTTCTATTGTAAAAAATGGATTGCATAGTATCTTCCTCATTTTTTGGAAAGCTGCTTTTGCCTGAGCCATTCTGCATCTCACCTCTTTTGTACATCTTCCGTCAGAAAGAGTTAATAGAGCATAAAATGAAATGGATTTGTTGAATATTTGTGTTTTTATTAAAAGCTGAAACCTTAATGATATTTATGGTGTTATTAATAATGAATTACTTATCTATTCTCACCCATTTCTATGAACTCTTGCAGTATTAACATCTATAGTGAGAGAGTTGATTTTGCTGATCATCTAAAAACAACGGCTGTTGAAATGACTGTTGCCAATACAGTCTACAGTTTAACACAAGAAAGGCTTTCAGTCAATGGGGTAAGAAACCAGAAATTTTGATTATGTTGTTTTTGTATCCCTGAGTACTGTTTGTTCTTTCTAAATGAAGTGTTGCTTCTAAGTGTTACACATTTCCTTGTTCATTTTCATTTAGCCACATTAATTTCTGTTATAAAATTGGTGGTCTGTTTTGGGATTCTCCCATTTAACTACATCAAATTTCTCTCATAAAGTTGGTGGTCTGTTTTGGGATTCTCCCATTTAACTACATCAATTTCTCTCATAAAGTTGGTGGTCTGTTTTGGGATTCTCCCATTTAACCACATCAATTTCTCTCATAAAGTTGGTGGTCTGTTTTGGGATTCTGCCATTTAGGTACATCAATTTCTCTCGTAAAGGTGGTGGTCTCTTTTAGGTTTCTCTCATTTAACCACATGAATTTCTCTCTTAAAGTTGGTGGACTGTTTTGGGATTCTTCCATTTGAGTACATCAATTTCTCTCTTAAAGTTGGTGGTCTCTTCTAGGTTTCTCTTTTAATCAAATCAACTTCTCTCATAAAGTTGGTGGTCTCTTTTAGGTTTCTCTCATTTAATCTCTCTATTAGGTTTCACATCAATTTCTCTCATAATTTGGTGGTCTGTTTTGTGATTCTCTGATTTAACCACATGAAATTCTCTCTTAAAGTTGGTGGTCTGTTTTGGGTTTCTCCCTTTATCCACATCAATTTTTCTCATAAAGTTGGTGGTCTGTGTTGGGTTTCTCTCATTTAACCGTATCAATTTTACTCATAAAGTTAATGTTTTGTTAATGTTTTTGAATGATAATGCTATTCAAATGGGTTGAGGAAGCCCACGATATCACTCTACTTCTATTCTTAAATCCACATTTCTCACATGAATGCTTTGCAGTTTATCCAGTTATGATTTACTATGCTTGTGGTAAATGAATTTGTTTTTTAAATCTAAAACTGTTTCTCAAACTGAATATCATTACATGTTTTCCTGTTGGTAAGGAGCAGCATACTGAACCAAAAATACAATACAAAACTTCTTAATGGGAAAATGGCATCAAGAATACCAACATCTAAATACACTGTGTTGTAGGAGAGAAGTCAGTTGTCCTAGTGTTTAGTTTTTCTTACTGCATCGGATGTCAATTTCATTAGCCATTTTGCCTTTTTCTGAAAATTCTGTTCCTAGATATTTGAAACCTACTAACTGTTTTATATCTTGACACTTTTCCTATTGCCATGACTTCAGCGCTTTTCATTGCTGATTTTCATGTTATTTCTTCTACATTCTTGACTCATGAACTAACGAGTGTGTTGCAATTTCATAGCTGTGTTGCTACTGTACCTGGTTAGCTGCTGCTAAGAGTAGTTCATGTGCATTGCCTTCATTCCAGCCATAACATTTCTTACAAGTATTGTCAATGTAATATTAAGCAAGAGTGTTGTAGAGCACATCCTTACACAATGAAATCAGCAAATACAAGTTCATAGGGTGCTAGATTGACTATTTGACAAGTTTTGTCAGAAGTCAGCTATAAATCCTATTCGCTGTTATTAATCTATGCTAAAAGGAAGAGCCATCAGCACTATAAAATATATAGAAATGTTATCTGAAGACAAATTACCGTGGACTCAGATCAAACTGGAAACAGGTTAATATCACTGGTCTGAGAAGTAGTTAACCCAAAATTTGACCTATTTATGATACTTTTTGTATGAAAGAAACAGCAATAACTTCAATTAAAATTCACCTGGGACAGTTAGTTCATCTTTTCTTTTTAGAACAATAACTACAAAATCGAAGATAAAAGGTGGAATGTCATAAGAGTTGTCAACATTATTGTACTTTCAGATTGGTCGACCACTTCTGGGTTACAGTGATGGCATAGTCAGTATTACAGCCATCCATACTGGAGGATCAATACAGATAAATTTAGAGACAGAATTTTGTTTAAAAATCAGATGGGACACTGAAAATGAAATTGAGGTAAATTCATTCTTTTGTATGACTTCTAATTTTGTGGGGGAAAAAAAAAATGTATGTTTTTGGCATTTATCCCATTTCTGGGGTTGATAGGTCTCTGGAATAAATGCAGCATGTCCAGTGTACACATCAAAGGTAACCAAATCAGAATTTTCATTTTACTCTTGAACAGAAACACTTTTTAACCCTACTGTAGTTAAAATCAGACAGTGCTATCAGATGTGCTATTGGACAGTGCTTTGTTTAAATCTCTCATCAGCAGTCAGATAAAAACGATGCAGGAAAACACAAATGAACTATCATCAATAGCCAGCAAAATTGGGCTTGAGGTCAATCATGAAAAGACTAAAGTCATGAAAAGTTTAATTCCAACAAGTGACAAAATATACATGGAAAACAAACCAGTAGAAGAGATCGATCACTTTATCTATCTTGGAAGTCACATTGATCGAGAAGGGGATACGAGCAAAGAAATTAGAATCAGACTGGCTAAAGCAGCAATGTCTTTCAGAAGCCTTGAAAAGTTGTGGAAATCAAAACTCATTAGCACAAACACAAAACTTAGGCTATTCAAATCAAATGTACTATCAACCCTTACGTATGCGTGTGAAAGCTGGAAAACAACAAGAGATATAGAAACAAAGTTGAACGCATTCGAAAATAAATGTCTAAGGAAAATACTTGGTATAGAATGGAACGAATTCAAAACAAACGAGGAAATTAGAGAAATCGCCAATCAACCACTAATATCTTCAGTAATAAAGAAAAGACGATGGTCATACGTTGGACATGTGATGAGAAGAGATAATAATCGAATAGCAAAGCAAGCCCTCATATGGGAAACAACAGGTAAAAGAAAAAGAGGAAGACCCAGGGAGACACTGAGAAGAACATTGATGAGAGAGGCAAGAGCAGCAGGAATCGGCTCCCTCAATGAGATAGAACTGCTTGCACAGAACAGAGACAGATGGCGAGATTTAATAAAATATCTTTAAAAGAAAACTGCTAGAACAAAAATTCATATAGGAGAAGGTGTATCTTGGTCTACGCCCTATGGGCCGGTTACGGCTCGAAAGGTCAATAGATAGATAGTTAAAATCTGTCCACCTAATTTGGAATATGACAGATTTTTAATCCATTCAGCAACCTATGTTTCTCTTTACCGGTATAAAATTTACTTGTTTTTCTTATCCTCTCTTAGTTCATTCACTTGTTTACATTTCTCTTTTATATGCTTATTTGTTTCTTAATCCTAAATTACGACACCTATATGTGAGTAATGTTTTTACGACACCTTCGTAAAAATTATGAATACCCTTTGTAGTTTGGAGAAATAATATTCTCTTTTGCTACAAAGTTTTGTGTTTACCTAGGGAGATCCATGGGAATTGAATGTAATCATTTGCCAGCTTAGGTTGATTTACGCCATGAAATTTAAATGCATAGTGCTATCAGATGTGCTATTGGACAGTGCTTTGTTTATTGACAGTGTTATCAGATGTGCTATCGGACAGAGCTTTGTTTATTGACAGTGCTATCAGATGTGCTATTGGACAGTGCTTTGTTTAATGACAGTGTTATCAGATGTGCTATCGGACAGTGCTTTGTTTATTGACAGTGCTATCAGATGTGCTATCGGACAGAGCTTTGTTTATTGACAGTGTTATCAGATGTGCTACCAGACAGAGCTTTGTTTATTGACAGTGTTATCAGATGTGCTACCGGACAGTGCTTTGTTTATTGACAGTGTTATCTCGATGTGCTATTGGACAGTGCTTTGTTTATTGACAATGTTATCAGATGTGCTATCGGACAGAGCTTTGTTTATTGACAGTGTTATCGGATGTGCTATCAGATGATGCCTTATTTATTGATGTGCGGTCAGAACTTTTTCTACAAAGCTTTGCGTTTGCCTAAGAGGAGCTGCATGAATCAGATATGGCAACCATTTGCCGGCTTAGGTCCGATTTACGGCACAAAATTCAAACACATAGTGCTATCGGATGGTGTCTTGTTTTATTGACACATTGGCCAGAACTTTATGTACAAAGTTTAGTTTTTACCTAAGAAGAGCTGCAGGAATCAGATGATGTAATCATTTCCAGATTTATGACAAAAAATTTGAATGCCTAATGCTATCACCTGTCCGATAATGATAATCCGATATCGCTATCGGACTGCACAAGTATAGTCATGATATATGTCTTTTATAATGTTGGTAATTTTTGGTGATATTTTGGTGTATTTTGATGATGATGATAAATTTTTGGTGGTATTCAATAATGTTTCAAGATATTCCATAAGGACAATCTATGTATGCTGTCAAACGTTTTTTTTTATCAATGAAATTGCAGATTAATGGTTGTTGTTTTTCTGTATGTTCTTCTAGTATTATCCTTAGAGTGAATATTTGGTCAAGACAGCTCCCCCCCCCCCCCCCCCCCCCTTCTGAATCCTGCTTGTATTTTGCGCATAATATTATCTTCATCATCTTTTATTCTGTTCAGCATGATTGTCCAACTTGCAGATGTTTATTTTTACTTATTTATTTTTGCTTATTTATTGTTTCTTTGTTAATTTTTTAAAATCTGCCCTTTCAATAATTTATTTCCCTTGATGTCCGAACAGGTAGAAGAGGAAGTGAAGAAAGAAGAATCATTAATTTTTCTTGATCATCTTACAGTCATTTATTGTTTTTGTTTACTTATTTGTTGTCTCTCTGTTCATTTAATTAATTATCTTGTATTTCTTTTTGTTATTTATTTCTATACTTTGTCTCTATCTTAAATAATTTATTTAATCTTTATCGTCTCTTAGTTCATTAATTTATTTTCTCCTATTCATTTATATATTTGTTTAGCTTGTTCTCTCTTATTTTATTTATTTTCTTGTCTCTTCTATAACTTGTCTACTAATTAAACTTTATATGTTGTTTTAGATCTCTAAGTTCTTTTATCTGATTAACTTTTTATCTTATTGTAAAACCATATATAAATCATTCTAAAATGAAATAATAATTAGGATGTTTAAGTCATCAGCTTTTATTTTGCTACTGGTAAATGTTCTATTACCCTTACATATGCATGTGAGAGCTGGAAAACAATTGGACATATGATAAGGAGAGATAATAATCGAATAACAAAGCAAGCCCTCATGTGGGAAACAACAGGTAAAAGGAAAAGAGACTGACCCAGAGAGGCACTGAGAATAACATTGATCAGAGAGGCAAGCGCAGCAGGAATCGGCTCCCTCAATGAGATAGAGTTGCTTGCACAGAACAGAGACAAATGGCGAGATTGGATAAAAGATTTTTACAAGGATTGAAAACTGCTAGGATAAAAATTTTGATAAGAGAAAGAGTATCTGGGTCTATGCCCTATGGGCCGGCTATGGCTCAAAAGGTCAATAGATAGAAATGTTTTATTTAAATAAAAACATATAAAACATTTACTTTAGTTGTGAGTGGTAGCATTTATTACCAATTTTGCAGTTTTAAAGTAAACAGAAAGTGGGAATTTCATAAAAATGTGCACAGTATATTATCCAGCATCTTGTTAAAGCTGTCTAAAGAAGATTGTGATGAGACTGGTCTGCTCATTTGATGAGGCAGACATTCATATGATGAGAGTGACATACGTGATGGGACTAACATACATCCATATCATGGTTAAGAAGCTGACATACTCATGTGGTGAGCATGAAATACTCCTCATATTAAATAAACTGCATGTGAAACTCAGATGTGGTATGCAAAAAGGTGTGAATTTAACAAATCTGCTGGAAATGGCAGAACACAGTAGTCCACACAATTTTCTTTAAAAACTGAAGAAAATGGGACAATGCACATAAACAGATCCGAGTTAAACTTTGACTGTTAATAGAAAATATTGAGTTTTGTTACAGGTTATTGTTCCAGAACATTACAAGGACCATATCTGTGGATTGTGTGCAAACTTTGATGGTGACCCTAATAATGATTATAATGTTTCTGTAAAAAGTGGAGCTAACAGTCTGGTTGCATTTGCTAAATATAATGCAGTAGGCAGTGTGGCTGGGAAAGTGTAAGTACAAGATTCACAAACTTTTGCTTTGACAATAAATCACATTTACTATATGTAGCAGTGTTTCAGGTTTATTGGACTGTGTTAGTCCCATTTACTGAACCTTTCTTCTGTATCTTATTCATTTTCTTTTAGACCTCTTTAGGTGTTAAGGAAGACAAAAAGTTGTTTTTCTAATTGAAATAGTGACACTTGATGATCCTTTAGCGTTCTTTGATGTTGTCTCTCCATTTTTATTCTCTTGCTCTTTTCTATATCATCTTATATACTACCATATCCTCATATTGTTTATGCCATGCACAGTGATAACATCAGATGGAAGATGCACACAGAAATAAAAAGCAGAATAGCTCAGGCCAAAATAGCATTTCAGAAAATGAAAAATATCTTATGCAACAAATCTATGTCAATAGAAATGAGAAAGAGAGTTCATCGATGCTATATAGAACTAATTCTGACCTATGGAAGCGAATCATGGACAATAGACAAACTGAAATGAAAAGACAATTAGAGGCCACAGAGATGGGATTTCTCAGAAGAATGTTGAAAGTTCCCTGGACAGCTAAAAAGACTAATGAGGAAGTTCTCAAAGAGGCCAACACAAAAAGGGTGCTCTTAAAAAACATCAGAAAGAAGCAATCAACATTTTTCGGGCACATCATGAGAAGAGGAAAGTTGGAATACTTGGTTACAACTGGCAAAATAAAAGGAAAGAGAGATTGTGGACGACAAAGAGAGAAAATACTGGATAGCTTGGTGTCATGGCATGGAAAACAGTCAACAACAGAACTCATACGATGCACTGTAGATAGAAGATTGTGGAAGAACATGATCGCTAACGCCAACCAGTACGGTACATGATGATGTTTATTTTGTTGCATGGTGTGGCAGCGTTTTTTTGGACCAACATTGCTTTGGGTTTCACCCAACCAGTGAATATGGGTACCTGAACATTTTTTTGTGGGAAAAATTAAGATGCCTGGTTTGATATTGGCCACAATACCCTTAAAATTTACGATTTTATTTGTTGTTTCTGTATTTAACTCTTTCGGTGCTGAAGCTTTTTTATCAATGTAACGAAAGAGATTTCAGAGTCAACATTTCTTATTGTTTTGAAAATCAATCTACATGCTTTATATTTATCTAACACATAACATATTACATATGCATTTTTAGATAATCTAACAAGGTATTAGATATTACCTATACCAAGATTATCTATCTATCTATCTATCTATTGTCCTTTCGAGCCGAAGACGGCACATAGGGCAGAACCACAATCTCAAAAAACAGAAACCTTGCGTGCCAAAATGGCACATATTGCAGAGATCACTGCTTCCAAAACTTATGGCTCTGTTTCCATAACAACACTTTTTTACAATGACAGCTTGTCAAGCCATCGATCAACCTCCTTAGTCGCCTCTTACGACATGCCTGGAAGGTCACAGTGTCACTATTCTTTACTTTCCTCATAATGAGGCCCCGGTAACGCACAGGAGATTATACCAAGATTATAGTGACATGTAAAAAGAATACAGTTTGATGATGATTTACATTAATCAAATTGAGAGTGACACACTCTTCAGGTAAACTTATGTGACCAAAATCGGCACAACGCACAGTGTATCAAAACATATATATAAAAGAGTTAATGATGGGTTCTTTGCTGATGCTTTATCTTATGTTCCTATTGTTAATTATGGTCTTTATTGATCACCACAGCAGCTCTCCTCAAACATACTATTATTTTGTGGGGACAAACATCCACTTCTGTCTAGTCAGGAGTGACCACATAGGATACTCACAAAAGATCTCCACCTAATCTGGTCTGGGGGAAGCATGGACAACTCTTGCCAGAACCTGCCGTACTCTTTCATTTCATCATTTATCGTTTGTCACCATGTCCTCAATGGTGAACCTCTTTTTCATTTGCCAGGTGGTATCCGTGTTAATGCTAGGTGCGGATGCCTAGATTCCATTAGTAGAACATGGTCTAACCATTTCTGTCTTTTTTCACTTCTTGATTGATGTTGTTAATGCCTTGTTTTCTGGCAACTTCTTTGTTTATAATGTGTTGATAGCAGTGGATGTTTTGAATCTTCTTAAGACAGTGACTTTCAAATTCTCTTAGTTGACTTTTTATCTTATGGTTCATTCTTCACATTTCTGTATGGATGCTAATGTAAGACAAATTTCTCAGAGTTGATTTCCAGCATTGTGTTAACCATTTGTCTTGCTTGACACAGGGAGCAAAGTGACTGGACTGACCTGCTTTCACAGTGTAACTAGCAAACTCTGTGTGAATTATCAGAATATGGGGAATTGTAGAAGTGTGAATTGGCTCTAAAATATTATTCTTTAAAATCTAACACACTTATGAAGAAGTACACAATCAAAATAACACAGTTGTTTTTAGATTTTAACTAT
Source organism: Megaustenia siamemsis (assembly GCA_032433765.1). Taxonomy (NCBI): domain Eukaryota; kingdom Metazoa; phylum Mollusca; class Gastropoda; order Stylommatophora; family Ariophantidae; genus Megaustenia; species Megaustenia siamemsis. The sequence continues at coordinate 6,439,908 of JAVIAB010000050.1, forward strand.
TTCATTGACACTATTTATGTACATCCACATTGTTAGGCATGATAAGCTGCCATTGTGAGATGGTGGTTACCAGGTCACAAAGTCAGGCCATTCAAATTGTTACAGTAAAGTTTTGTGGTTAGAGATTTCTTTCAGATTTCATACACCTATGAAGAAATGCACAATGAATCAAACTATTCATATTTTTTTACAGGAATTGAATAATTTCTCAACAGGCAGTTGCCATAATTAGAGAAATCGCCAATCAACCGCTAATATCTTCAGTAATAAAGAAAAGACGATGGTCATATGTTGGACATGTGATGAGAAGAGATAATAACCGAATAGCAAAGCAAGCCCTCATATGGGAAACAACAGGTAAAAGAAAAAGAGGAAGACCCAGGGAGGCACTGAGAAGAACATTGATGAGAGAGGCAAGAGCAGCAGGAATTGGCTCCCTCAATGAGATAGAACTGCTTGCACAGAACAGAGACAGATGGCGAGATTTGATAAAATATCTTTAAAAGAAAACTGCTAGAACAAAAAATTCATATAGGAGAAGGTGTATCTTGGTCTACGCCCTATGGGCCGGTTACGGCTCGAAAGGTCAATAGATAGATAGATAGATAGTTGCCATAAAATGTATAAAATACCTACCTTATAGTGCATAATAATGGCTATAACAGATGCCTATAAATCGGAATAGAAATTTTCTCGAGTTAGGGAAATCCCCTGCCTCAATTTGGATGTATAGATGATACCATGACAACGTGATAAATCTCTCCATGGGCTCATTTATCTCACAGCTCTAGGTAGCCACTTTTTGACTACCTAGGAAACCAGAACTAGCCAGGAGGCTAAAAGCGAAACACCAGGAAAGACTGTCTATAGTTTCCAGCACACTATATAATTGTACTGAGAAATTTCAATTTACAAATATTGTTGCTTATGTGTATGTATTTGTAATCAGTTGTTATATTGAAAGTTTATTTATTTTAAAATGCTGCCATAATTTAGCGTTCTAATACATTTTGAAATTAACTGCTGGGTCTTTACCCATTTACTATAAATGATAGATTAGCAATATTTGAAAAATGAAGAAAGCCAGATTCCTTCATTGTTAGAAAGTTACAGATAAATCCAGAGGGACTGAGATTTTAACACATTTTCCAAAAGATATCATGGTTAGTGTTACTATCTATATATCTAATGAAACATCAGAAAACACCCACTTCATTTACTGAAAAAAAATTGTTTAATGCATGTGGACCTCAAGAAGCCCATATTTGAGTGTAATAGCTTTGATTCTTTTTTTCATTTAATTATAAATGCAAAAAAAGTTCCGCCGATCATGTTACATTCAAATAAACAGTCTACAACATCTCTGCATAAGAAAGCATGGCACTAGCCATATTAGTTGATAATCTTGCTTCTGTCAATAGCTTTGAATTTTCAATATTTAATCATTAATTTGCTGGATAATGTTTAAAAAAAAAAAGAGTTAAATTTCTCACAAATTTAACCCTAGATTACAATACCATTATAAAAATTACCACTTCAAAGTACAAATTCTTGCAAATTTGACAGTTTGCCATGGTCAAACAAATCCCCCCTTACATGTACCTCCCTGATTACTACTACTGGTGACCCCTGAGTGTTTGATTATTTTTTTCCCTCATTGATCTCGTATAATGCAAAAAAAATTCACCAATTTTCAACAAAATGGTAGTTTTGTTGTTGTTTTTTGCTGTGACCAGGAAAATTTCCTAGGTTATCGGCTGACATCAAACAACTTTTTGTACCTAGGGAAAGGCAGCAAATAATGCTTTGAGGTATCCGAACATGCTGACAGACTTACGATAGCAGTGTGAATAGTTAATGTAACACATGTAGTTCATGTAATCTAATTTTATGTCATAAATCTATCTGAGCCAGAAAATGCGAGTCCCTGTGTCTCACCTAGTGTAAACACACTGCTCTGTGTCAAAAGTTCAAAGAAAATGCTATTTTTAGAGCTCCTAATATTACTATTAAGTGGTATTAATTTTGACTACAGTAGTGTTAAAGCATTCAACAAGAGACATAGAAACAAGGTTGAATGCATTCAAAAATAAATGTATAAGGAAAATACTTTGTATAACATGGAACGAATTCAAAACAAATGAAGAAATTAGAGAAATCGCCAATCAAGCACTAATATCTTCAGTAATCAAGAAAAGACGATGGTCATATGTTGGTCATGTGATGAGGAGAGATAATAACCGAATAACAAAGCAAGCCCTCATGTGGGAAACAACAGGTAAGAGGAAAAGAGGCCGACCCAGAGAGAGAGAGAGAGACGATGATAAGAACATTGATCAGAGAGGCAAGAGCAGCAGGAATCAGCTCCCTCAATCAAACAGAGACAAATGGCGATATTTGATAAAATATCTTTAGAAGGATTGAAAATTGCTAGAATAAAAAATTTAGATAAGAGAAGGAGTATCTTGGTCTATGTCCTATGGGCCAGCTACAGCTCGACCAGTCAATAGATAGATAGATAGCGTTAAAGCATGATTCACAGAGAAATTATTATTATTGCTATTAATTACTTCTACTACTGCTCCTACTACCATTATTATTATAAATGAACACTTAAAATTAATGTGTAAGTTTCTTTTCCCATTTGTATTTTTTTTTTGGGGGGGGTGGGGGGTACAGGTTTGATTAAAAAAATATTGAAAGTATGATGATGGCCAGTTATATGTTTCCTTTGTGCCACGAACATGCCTCTTGTGTACAATACACTTTATTGCTTTTACTTTCTGAGTTGTTTTGTGATTCGGACTCCTCCATTTCATCCACTTTCATAGATTTTGTGCATTAGAAATGGAATTCCCAGTAGAATTTCTTCCACTTTGTTATGTAATTTAGTTAGCCATTCTAGATGGGCAGGGTAGGCCCAAAAGTTCTGGCCAGCATTCCCCTACAAGAAGGAAAACTATGTCAAGCCAAGATCTAGCCTGCCAAAGACAGAGTGTTGTTAGTTACAGCATAGGATTAGGGGGAAAATAATGACACACATGTATATTCAAGTACTGACCATGCAACCAGCTCAGTGTGTGTAATGATGTTGTTCTTACCCTTCCATAATGAAACAGGACAGAGTCAATTTTGCATGATCACAAGACTTGAATGCTGAAGAAAGAGAAGTCATTTAAGACTTACCTGGCATGTAATCTTGCTATGCACAAGCAATATCCAATGGGCCATACAGAAGCAAATAGAGCAGAACCAAACAGGATCCTGATGATCTTTGGGGATCAACCCTGAAGATGTGGCCTTTCTTTCTTTATTTACTCTGACAGCTTTTAGAAAAATTAATCTTTCTGTTCTTCACTGTAGCTGTCATTGGAGGGTGCATATAAATGTGTATTCATTTCAGTTTGTACTTTTACTTTTTATTGTTAAAGCTATTGCTCTTCTTTATGGTTCTTGTTTTATAGTTGTTTCTTGCTATTTATAGATGTACAATGAAATCCCTTTTTGCATCCACTAGGTGTGAACCAAGAGTAAGGATTCCTTATGATATTTCAGAAGAAAATATTACAAAATTCAGTGATCTACAATTTTGTGGAATTCTGAGCCCACTTGGTCCACTTTTTCAAAACCTGGTAGGTTGTTTAATCATATATTCCAAAGTCTTGCCGTGTTTAAAAAAAAAATAAATTGTTCTTGGGTAGACTCAGGTCAGAACCAAAGTAAAATTGGTAATTTTGTATACACTATTATTGACAGTAGACCTGATATTCAAAGAGCCATGCTTTTTATAAGGTGGTTACTGGAAAAGAAGATCAGAGACTAAATCAGACTAAATACATTTGGTCAAAGGGCGAATCTCAGGTTAAATACAGCTGGTCACCAGGTTATTCTAGGTTAAATACAGCTGGTCACCAGGTTATTCTAGGTTAAATACAGCTGGTCACCAGGTTATTCTAGGTTAAATACAGCTGGTCACCAGGTTATTCTTAATTCACAAGAGTGAGGATTAACATTCAAACTTAGCCAGATCAAAAGTTAAATCAGACTAAATACATTTGGTCAAAGGGTGAATCTCAGGTTAAATGCAGCTGGTCACCAGGTTATTCTAGGTTAAATACAGCTGGTCACCAGGTTATTCTAGGTTAAATACAGCTGGTCACCAGGTTATTCTAGGTTAAATACAGCTGGTCACCAGGTTATTCTAGGTTAAATACAGCTGGTCACCAGGTTATTCTTAATTCACAAGAGTGAGGATTAACATTCAAACTTAGCGCACCAGATCAAAAGTTAAATCAGACTAAATACATTTGGTCAAAGGGTGAATCTCAGGTTAAATACAGCTGGTCACCAGGTTATTCTTAATTCACAAGAGTGAGGATTAACATTCAAACTTAGCGCACCAGATCAAAAGTTAAATCAGACTAAATACATTTGGTCAAAGGGTGAATCTCAGGTTAAATACAGCTGGTCACCAGGTTATTCTTAATTCACAAGAGTGAGGATTAACATTCAAACTTAGCGCACCAGATCAAAAGTTAAATCAGACTAAATACATTTGGTCAAAGGGTGAATCTCAGGTTAAATACAGCTGGTCACCAGGTTATTCTTAATTCACAAGAGTGAGGATTAACATTCAAACTTAGCGCACCAGATCAAAAGTTAAATCAGACTAAATACATTTGGTCAAAGGGTGAATCTCAGGTTAAATACAGCTGGTCACCAGGTTATTCTTAATTCACAAGAGTGAGGATTAAACATTCAAACTTAGCGCACCAGATCAAAAGTTAAATCAGACTAAATACATTTGGTCAAAGGGTGAATCTCAGGTTAAATACAGCTGGTCACCAGGTTATTCTTAATTCACAAGAGTGAGGATTAAACATTCAAACTTAGCGCACCAGATCAAAAGTTAAAATTCAAACACAAGGGTCAATGACTAACATTCAGACAGTTAATTTGGAAAAGAAGAAAAGAATGTTGAGAATAAATAGATATTGCTTGTTATCTTGTATACAGAACCATCGCCAATGTACTTGGACAGAGTTCACAACTACTTCAATCTTTTTTTCATCAAATAGGTCATCTTGACATGGTGCTGAAGCACTGTAATAGTAGTAGTAGTAGTAGCCTCCGTCAGTCATAGTTGACTATGGATTTTTCAGCGCCCCTAGAAATGATATTTTTTTCTTTTCTTTCGCCGTGTATTCTCTTTCTCTATGAATCTGTCTGCTTCTTGTTTGAGGTGAACCTTTAGAGTGTGTTTCCAGATATTGCGATCTGCAGCTATGTCTTCTTATGCTGCAGGGTTTATGTTCAGAGCCTTCATGTCGCGATTACACACATCTACAAATCGAAGCTTTGGGCGCCCCCTAGTTCTGTTACCATCTGCCAGTTGTCCATAGAGTATATCTTTTGGTATGCGGCCATCTTTCATACGGTGTACATGGCCAAGCCAGCATAACCTATGTTGTTTGAGCAGCGTGTAGATATTCGGGAAGCCTGTGCAAGTCATGACCTCCACGTTTGTCACTTTATCCTTCCAGGTGATCTATCTATCTATTGACCTTTCGAGCCGTAACCGGCCCATAGGGCGTAGACCAAGATACACTTTCTCCTATATGAATTTTTGTTCTAGCAGTTTTCTTTTAAAGATATTTTATCAAATCTCGCCATCTGTCTCTGTTCTGTGCCAGGACCCAGGTGATACCAAGGATAAAATAATACTGTAATACAGGTGATGTTTATAGGATAAGTTTGGAAAATTTATTAATATAACTCCAGTGATGATAAGAAATTTACTTTACTAACTTAGCTTGGACAAAGGTATGCTGTCTGCTATTTTAAAATACTAAGAGTTCTTTTTAATTTTTGAGCTTGAGCACAGAACTTGTGTTTTATTATTCATATTCAGTAGACAGTAAACTCAATCTTACCCACCTTGAGGTCAAGGGTTACAGAAAAAAAAAATCCTGGTCACGTCACAATGATTTAGATCTAAGGTGAGCATGATAATTTGATTGCTTAAAGAAAGACAGACCAAGGACATCATGGTAGAAGACAGTGGAAACAAAGATGAAAAGTATGAGTAAGACATCATAGGGGGCTTTGTGAAGGATGATAACAGACCACACAAAGTGGGGGAAAACTTTGTTGTTGCCATACAAGATGCCATCTGGTGTACCAGCCATTATTTCTTTGTTAGTCTGTGGCCAAAGAAAAGAAGAGAGTAAGAACACTGCAACAGAAGAAGATACTCATTTGCCATCATTTCCTTCAAGGCTGTCAATGGTTAACTTCTTGTACTATTGCTCTCTTGACTACCTTTACCCTATTTTTGTAGTATATTATATTCAGTGTAATGTCATGAGGAGATAAATGCATTAGGAGTGCTGGGAGTACAAGTTATAACAAAATTACTCAATGACATATATAACACTGGACACATACCCGAAGATCTACTAAAATCTATGTTTGTAGCCATACTGAAGAAGTCAGGAGCCACTGATTGTGAAGACCATCGCACTATTAGTCTCGTGAGCCATATGACTAAAATATTACTAAGAATAATCATGAGACATGTAAGGAACAAAATAAAACCAGAAATAAGTGAGGAACAATGTGGATTTGTGGAAGGAAAGGGCACCAATAATGCAATATACATCTTAAGAACATTGATAGAAAGATCTATAGAAGTAAAGAAAGATCTATATATGTGCTTTATAGACTACACGAAAGCATTTGACAAAGTAAAGCATGTAGAAATAATCAACATGCTGGAGAAATTAAACATTGATGGCAAGGATCTGTGAATCATCATAAACATGTACTGGCAACAAACAGCAGCTATACGAATTAACAACCAAACAGGACAATTCCAATATATAAAACAAGGAGTCTGACAAGGCTGTGTTCTGTCACCGGATTTGTTTTCACTTTACAGCGAATATATGAGATCAATAGACAAAAAAGGAATTGAAGTCAACTGTCACAACATAAATAATTTGCGATATGCGGATGACACAGTCTTAATAGCAGAGACAGAGAACGAACTACAAGAAATGATAGAAATAATAGTAAAAGAAAGCAACAAGAAAGGTCTCAGTCTGAATAGTAAGAAAACAGAAATAATGGTTATATCGAAGAAACAATCACCACCATCATGCAGGATAAAAACAAACGAGACAAATCTGAAACAAGTGCAACGCGTCAAATACTTGGGCACAATAATAACATCAGATGGAAGATGCACTACAGAAATAAAAAGTAGAATAGCTCAGGTCAAAATAGCATTTCAGAAAATGAAAAATATCTTATGTAACAAATCTATGTCAATAGAAATGAGAAAGAGAGTTCATCAGTGCTATATAGAACCAATTCTGACCTATGGAAGCGAAGCATGTACAGTAGACAAACAAATGAAAAGACGATTAGAGGCCACAGAGATGGGATTTCTCAGAAGAATGTTGAAAATTCCCTGGACAGCTAAAAAGACCAATAAGGAAGTTCTCTAAGAGGCCAACACAAAAAGGGAGCTCTTAAAAAACATCAGAAAGAAGCAATCAACATTTTTTGGGCACATCATGAGAAGAGGAAAGTTGGAATACTTGGTTAAAACTGGCAAAATAAAGGGAAAGAGAGATCGCGGATGACAAAGAGAAAAAATACTGGATAGCTTGGTGTCATGGCATGGAAAACAGTCAACAACAGAGCTGATACGATGCACTGTAGATAGAAGATTCTGGAGGGACATGATCGCCTACGCCAACCGGTATGGCACATGATGATGATGATGAATGTCATGAACCATACATTTTAGAAGCAGTGATCTCTGCAATATGTGCCATTTTGGCATGCAAGGTTTCTGTTTTTGAGATTGTAATTCTGCCCTATGTGCCGTCTTCAGCTCGAAAGGACAATAGATAGATAGATAGAATGTCATGAAATATTTTGTGAAATTTTTTGCAAGCTTGAAGAACATATAATTTCTTTTAAAATATTATTTGTTTTACCAGGTTAATCTGCTAGTCGGCTCTACTGATGACATCAAGGTTTATTTCAGTAATAATTTTGCAGCCTGCATTAAGGAATATTCTTTTCTGGATTATCGTTTCATTAATCGCTGTGAAAGGACTAAATATTTTCTGACAAGAACCTTTGATATCTTCATGAAGTTTATTAGTAGAACTCAACTTGAGGAGCTACACAAACTTTGGCATAAACTATCTGGATGTGGTTAGTATCAAAATGTGACAGAAAACAAGAAACTTTGTTTTTGTCATTGTTGTCATAGCTGTGAGCTGATGCTCTTTGGCCCAACACCATGCCATGATGTTTGCATGTATTTCTAAGTTCCCTTGTAGTTTTCTACAAGGTTTTCCATTTATCAGACTTTTTAGGAAGTAGAGTTGCTCCAACATCAGAAAACTTTGGTCTCAAACATATGGGATTCTACAAAAACTGTTTTCTATAACCACTGTAATTTTATGATATTTGTAATATACTAGCACTATAGTACAAGGAGAAATATTGATTATTTAGGTTAAAATTATGATTAGAGTTCTGATTTAGATGACAATTGAATGAGTAGATAATTAACTGGATAACTAAGAGCAAGAAGTTGGGTTCAATCCCAATCAGTAGCCTCTGGATTCACCAAACCTTAAATTAGTACATGGGTATTAGATTTTTATGATTATCTTATCATGCCTAACTTCCCTGTCTTGAATATTCTTCTGATTTAAAATATCTGACTTGATACTTGCTGTATAATCCTCCGTAACTCAATTATCAATATCCGTAGGAATTCTGTAGACAACTCTTCTCAGGTTTATAATAACTCCATGGTTCTAGAATTCATTAATAACTTCTATATTTCCCTCTGACTCTATTACTATTATAATGGTTTTACAAATCTGTTGATAACTTCTAATACTTCCTAATTCCCTGACTCTCTACCAACACTCTTCTGCCTTGAGGCAGGTTCCTAGCTCCATCTAACTTTATATCTTTATGGTATCTTTTACGAGCTTCAAAGGAGTAACTGAAAAATAGCCTTGAGAAAGTCTCTGCTTGGTGTATTTTGCTAGGCTCCTATTTTTTGGGTATCTGGCGTGGTCAGTCCTGGGAACTAAACTTTACAATCCTAGGACTATCATCTCACATACTGATTTCTTGTCAATCACCTATCATTTAATGAGGAGTATTAACAGAGATCTGTCAATCACTCCTCACAGTTCACTCCTTAAAGCAAAGCTGTCCTTAATCTTCCCTGACTACCCAGATTCTGTCGTAGAAATCTTTTGATCTCTCTCACTCATGCTGGACATCAGAGAAATCTTCAAGTCTATTACCACTGGACATCAGAAGTTTGGGTCATTGAAACCTCCGTCCTAAAAAGGTCTGTTGTGAGATTTTTCTGCTTCATCTCTTGCTGTTCATCATTTGTGGCCAGAAATATCACAAATTAATTATGTTTCTCTCTGTTCATAGGACATCTGTGAGTCACTGGCTACATATTACTATTACCATTCTGTGTAGGCATTTCTGTATGTTAAAGTTCTAGCAACTCTGTGTCTGTTTGTCAAGCTCAAGCAATTCAGAGTCCGGCTGATGGTCTCCCCTTTGTCAAACTCCCCTTTGTCAAAGCGTGTTTATTTATTCATCCTAACTGTTGTTTATTCGTTATTAGGATTGTTCAATCTATAATATTGGTAGTCTCACCTTCATAAAACAGTTTATGTTTTGCAATGGATCTTTCTTTTATATTAGTCTTTGTTAAGCAATTTCAGGTCTCTTGTTATCTTTACTATGTATAATAATTGTGACTATGGTAAAACCATATTACTTATAATAAATAAATGCATATTTAGGTAAAATCATGTATTTCTTATAATAAATAGATACAAATTGTGAGGATAAAAGTAAATTGCTCATAATATTTAGATAAAAATGTGACTTTAGTCAATACAGATTGTTTATAATTTATGAATAAATGTAGAGCGTACAATAAAACCAGCATTTAATATTGTACATAGAATTTGGAATGGGTTAAAAATAGACTACTTATATATAAAATATAGATAAAATGTGACGAGGGTAAATTAATTGCATGTAATGATGACAACTGTGATTCTATCTATCTATCTATTGACCTTTCGAGCCGTAACCGGCCCATAGGGCGTAGACCAAGATACACCTTCTCCTATATGAATTTTTGTTCTAGCAGTTTTCTTTTAAAGATATTTTATCAAATCTCGCCATCTGTCTCTGTTCTGTGCAAGCAGTTCTATCTCATTGAGGGAGCCAATTCCTGCTGCTCTTGCCTCTCTCATCAATGTTCTTCTCAGTGTCTCCCTGGGTCTTCCTCTTTTTCTTTTACCTGTTGTTTCCCATATGAGGGCTTGCTTTGCTATTCGATTATTATCTCTTCTCATCACATGTCCAACGTATGACCATCGTCTTTTCTTTATTACTGAAGATATTAGTGGTTGATTGGCGATTTCTCTAATTTCCTCGTTTGTTTTGAATTCGTTCCATTCTATACCAAGTATTTTCCTTAGACATTTATTTTCGAATGCGTTCAACTTTGTTTCTATATCTCTTGTTGTTTTCCAGCTTTCACATGCATACGTAAGGGTTGATAGTACATTTGATTTGAATAGCCTAAGTTTTGTGTTTGTGCTAATGAGTTTTGATTTCCACAACTTTTCAAGGCTTCTGAAAGACATTGCTGCTTTAGCCAGTCTGATTCTAATTTCTTTGCTCGTATCCCCTTCTCGATCAATGTGACTTCCAAGATAGATAAAGTGATCGATCTCTTCTACTGGTTTGTTTTCCATGTATATTTTGTCACTTGTTGGAATTAAACTTTTCATGACTTTAGTCTTTTCATGATTGACCTCAAGCCCAATTTTGCTGGCTATTGATGATAGTTCATTTGTGTTTTCCTGCATCGTTTTTATCTGACTGCTGATGAGAACTATGTCATCAGCAAAGTCGAGGTCCTCCAAATGGTCTCCTTGTATCCATTCGATGCCTTTATTACCAGTGCAGCATTTCTTCATTATGAAGTCCATAACAATTCCAAATAACAAGGGCGATAAAATACATCTTTGTTTAACCCCAGTTTCTATTGGGAAACATTCGCTCAGTCCTTCCTCTGTTCGAACTGCACATGTGTAACCATCATACATGTCTTTGATAATATTTATGATTTTTGATGGTAAACCATATTGCTTCAGAATTTTCCACAAAGAATCTCTATGAATACTATCAAATGCTTTTTGAAGTCGATGAAGTTAAGTACAAAAGGTTTTTGCTTTTCAATGTGTTCCTCCAATATAAGTCGTAGAGTGAAAATGTGGTCAAGACAGCTTCTCCCTTTTCTAAACCCAGCCTGTTCTTCACGCATTACTGTATCTATTGAATCCTTTATTCTATTTAGGATGATTTTACAGAATAACTTTGAGGCAACTGACAAAAGTGTCACGCCTCTCCAGTTGTTACAATCTCTAAGATTGCCCTTTTTTGGGATCTTAACAATGATTCCTTTTTTCCATTTATGAGGCGTCTTCTCTGTTTTCCAAATGATGTTGAACATTTTTTGGAGATGTATTAAATTATGGCTATCAATTGCCTTGAGGATCTCAGCTGTTAACTTATCCTCTCCAGCAGCCTTGTTATTGGTCATTAGCTTTAAGGTGGTTTCTATTTCACTCAAGGTGAAGTCATCTAAATTTACATCTAATTCTGCTGCTGGTGTTTCAGCTTCAAAATCTATTAAACTGTGAGGTAGTGGACGGTTAAGAATTTCTTTGAAGTGTTCCGCCCAACGGGCTTTTATGTCTGCGCTTGTTGTTAGCATTAATCCAGATTTGTCTAGAATTGGTGTTCCACTGGATGTTCAACTGTGATTAGGGTAGCAATTAATTGTTTATTATTAAAATGAAATTGTGATCTGGGTAAACCAGTTTTATTACTATATATTAACTTATACTTGTGACTAGGGTAAAAAAAAATATTTCTTACAATTAAAATTAAACTTAGATTGTAGATAGCTATACCAATTTGCTTTCCATAGTAGACTACAATTGTAAAATTGCTAAATAGTTCACTTAAAATGTTTTAAGATCTTAAAAAAATGTACAATATTTTCATTCAATTTAGTTTAGGGTAGAAAGAGCTGAATGAAATAAAGATTTCTTTAATTAATTTTTTACAAATTTTTGTAGAAGACTCAAGTTGTGGACCAAATCAAGTCTACAATCCTTCCATGGCTCCAGCTTGCCAGAGAAGTCTAGCAAATCCATTTGCACGCATCTTTTGTGAGAGTAAACGTACTACAGGTGGTTGTGAATGTACCTCAGGTTTTGTAATGAATAATAACTTTACCTGTGTTCCCAAGGCAGAAGCTGAACTCACTTGCTCTGTTTTACTATCACCTGGAAGATCCACATTTTTAGAAGTAGGCTTGAATTTATTACATTTTTGTCCACTTAGTTTAAATGTCATGTATTTAATAACAAAGAAACTCTTATTTTTCAAATTCTTCTCTAATGCCTAGGCTATAAACTGACAAAGCAATTGGTAGCCTACACATCTAGGGAAACTATAAATTTGTATGTTACAGTTATACCAGTGTCAGGCAAAATCCAATAACACATTGTATGACACTGTTGAGAGTATGTATGATTTGTCTGTAATCTACTTTGCTTAATTCCTTTATTTCATTCCTTTTTCATTCCTGTCTTTGTCTCTGTCTTCTGATGAAGATTTAATGAGTTAAATGTTTGAATTTTGTCTCGTATCCATAAAGTTGTAACACACACTTCTTATGTGATAATAGGGGTTATGGGTATAGTTCAGAGGTAAGACACTGGCCTTGGAATGGGAAGGTTATCAGTTTGAATTTTGCTAGGGTTTTTCTGATATTCTCCCCTGTTTTCTCTGGGTAGTGAAACTTGATTTGTAGCCTCTTTTCATGTTTTTGTTGTGATCATCATTACTGCACACTGGATGAATACATAGGTGCTCTGATATCTCCTTTGAAAATCTCAAGAAAATCCTAGGAGAGTTGGAGAATTTTGGCCTAAATGCATATATTCTGTAACATGGCCTGGCCCTTTGAATAAAGTATGTATGCTGCATATGTTAAAAAGCCTTGACAGTTGACAATTGAAAAGAGTAGGTGAACTGGCTACACTCCATGTGAAATCAATAGGAACATATAAAAAAAATAAAAAAATCAGAACTCTTGATGATACAAATGTGTAAGTCCTAGAAACATGGAGAAAGAGATCATTATCAAATTACCTAAAAAAAAAAAAAAGCAATCTTAAAGATTGCAATAACTGGAAAGGAATAACACTTTTATTAGTTTCTTACAAAGTTTAATGTAGAATCATGCTGAACAGAATAGATGATGCTATATACATTTCTATGTTTGAAGAACAGACAGGATTCAGGAAGGGAAGAAGCTGGCCTAAGCAAATTTTCCCTCTAAGTTTATACTAGAAAAATATGCAGAAAAACAGCCATTAATCTGTAATTTCATTGATTTAAAAAAAAAAAATAAATAAAACATTTGACAGCATACATAGATTGTCCTTGATTATCTTGAAACATTAAGGAACAGGTCTACCAAAGAAAAAAAAACGGGAGTCGCAATAGCTTAGTGGTTAGTGAACTTGGCTACAAAGGACAAGAGGTAGAGTTTGATACCAACTGACGGCTTCCGGTTCACCCAGCCTTTAATGGGTACCAGATTTTTTTTCTGGGAAAGTAAAGCAGCACGGGCGTAATACCGACCACATTACCCCAAAAATCATGTGCTGAAGGTCTGTAAAATTTATGGTCATTAACACCATATTCCCTATACACCACTTGGCATGACTTTTACATGAAGGGGTACTTTATTTTTTACTACCAAAAAAAACAAACTTATCAGCATCATAAAAGATATATATGATGGCTATACTTGTACAGTTCACATAGAGGATGGATTGAGTTATTGTTTCAGATTAAAACTGGAGTAAAACAGGGATGTATACTATTACGTTTGCTATTTGAAATTATGATTTATTCTATCTATCTATTGACCTTTCGAGCCGTAGCCGGGCCATAGGGCATAGACCAAGATACTCCTTCTCCTATCTGAATTTTTGTTCTAGCAGTTTTCAATTCTTTTAAAGATATTTTATCAAATCTCGCCATTTGTCTCTGTTCTGTGCAAGCAGCTCTATCTCATTGAGGGAGCCGAATCCTGCTACTCTTGCCTCTCTCATCAATGTTCTTCTCAGTGCCTCTCTGGGTCTTCCTCTTTTTCTCTTACCAGTTGTTTCCCATATGAGGGCTTGCTTTGTTATTCGGTTATTATCTTTTCTCATCACATGTCCAACATATGACCATCGTCTTTTCTTTATTACTGAAGATATTAGTGTATGATTTATTACATAATGCTAAAATGTTGTGCAGGTAATAAATAATATTAAATGGTACTACAAGGATTACCTGGAAGATCTTGATTTTGCAGATGAGACAGTGCTCGTAAGTGACAATATCAACAAGATGCAAAATGTCACAGAATACTTGCTATCATCCATGGCAGAAAAAAAATAGTATTTTAAATTGACAGAGATAAAACAAAAATAATGAAAAATAAAAATACTCTAGAGAACAATATATATGTATATATTTTCCGTCCGTTCTTTCAATATATATATATATTGAAAGAACAGATGGAAACAGATGGAAAGAGACGAAAGGGCAGACCAATACCGAGATATAATGTAATGTTTGTAGAGCTTCCTTGAGGGAATTCTCTATCAGTGAAAGAAACTGGGAAAATCTGGCTGCAGATCGTAGCACATGGTGAACAAAAATATAAAATGGCACAGCAACTTTCGAGGCAGTGCTGATAATCAAATTCAGAAGATAAAAGGCGTAGGAAAATACTGTGCAAGAAAATATTTCACAACTCTGTGTACAATGAAAGGAATTCAAGGCTAATATAGAGATAAGTGAAATGGCCATTGCAACCAACAATCACATCTAAAATTTGGAAAAGATGATAGACGTATGTTCAACATGGGTTGAGAAGAGACAGCAAAAGATTTTCAAAATAGGATACAGATAGAGAGGAAGACCTAGGGAGACACTTAAAAGAATGCTTATATGTGAAGCAAAGTTGGCAGGCTCATAGGATAATATTGAACATCTCGCCCAGAATAGAGATAGGTGGCAAAAAAACATTATGAGACCTATGTGATGTCTAACAGTGCTAGAAGGATCAAGATCAAGTGACTGTGTGCAGCCTAACAAATGACAACCAAATATTGTTGATGCTGATGCTTTCTCTAGCTATGTATTAACTCTTTCATCGTGTCATCATTTGCTTCTTCTTCTGCTATTGTCATACTTAATCCCATATTTATGCAGTCATTGAATTGTATTTTCATCAAATGGTATGTCTTCATCAAAATAATGATAATTACAATGAATTCATTAAAATCTTTATGGTTGAGACACTTGCTACTCATCAGTAGGATCCAAGTTCACTTCCAGATAGAGGCACATATTTTGGACCTCCATGGCTTCAGATTCAATCAACTTCTGAAAATGAATACTATAAATTATTTTCTGAGATAGTGTGGAAGCAAAGTGTGATATTGGCCATGTTACCATAAATTATGCCAATGATCATTGAAAAATAATGATGCTATAACCATATTCTCCAAATGACACAAATGTGTGGAAAGAACTACTTTCACTTTTGATGAAATCTGGAGTAGGATAGCTCAGGCATTATAAGTCATTGCCAAATGATGAAGCCTGGGTTGCAGACTGTACAGTTGATGGCAATTTGTTGCTGCCATATTTCACTGTTAAGTTGGAAATATGGTGGCCTTACAAGTGCTGTTTATTGGTCAAGTGGAAGTTATGCAGGAAATATAATACATAAGACAGCATCTGTAAGGCACCTTCTTCTTCCTCCATTGCCGTTGGCGTCGAGGGGAGATGCAGTCTGTGATTCTTTGCTCTTCTGTTGACCTCTTCCAGTGTTATCCCTCCTAGTGATTCTAGTATTCCCTTTATCCATCTCTTTCTCGGTCTTCCTCTTATTCTGGCATTTCCGTAGCTTGTGTTTATGGCTCTTTGAGTCATTGTTAGTTCCTTTTGTTTTGTTATGTGACTGAACCATTTTGTCTGTTGTTTCTTTATGTTCAGATACCATAAATATTTATGGTTGCTAAAAGGCAGCTTTGTATGTAAAATAATCCAACTTTTATAGTAATGTTAATGGATAGATTCTATTACTTTAATATTAATATTTGTATACTATTTCTATATTTAGGTTTGTAGTTTGTTGTAGTTGGTCGAAGTCCCTGGTATCACTGCAAATGAATTAATATCCATAATTGCTCAATCACCCATGCCAGTAGAATCATCCAAATCAACATCTCATCTCATTGAAGAATCCAAACAAAGAAGGCAGCTACAATCCCCATCATAGCAGCTACAGCACATGCCACAAGACATAAGGCGAAGCAGCAGTGAAAGTGAATGCAGGCAAACTCTCCTTCATCATACAATATCATCATTCATCGGAATATTGAAACATGATCCGGAAGAAAAACACAGCTCACAGTGTGCACAGAGCACTAAACTCAGTAGCTCTGGCAGCAAGCTAGACTTGGAATATGAGGAAACTGCAACAAGGAATACTTTTCAGACAGTGCCTGGAGGCAAAGGTGCACCTCACAGCAACAGAGCTGGAAGTTGTCAGCGACCCAAAGCTGATGGTTAGCACCAGTATCAGTGAACCAGAACCATCCAGACCCTGCTCCACTTCTCTATGGTGCCTCTAGTAACAGGTTAACTTGTCTAGTCTGGCCAAGTGAGTAGGGATGGAAGAGAGAAGACAACTCAGTACTCAAAAATGTGCTGAAGTCAGATGTGTGGGCCAAGAAGAGTAAATATCAGTTATACTGCAAACCATAACACAACACAGATACGCCCACTCAATGTCCTTTTAAAAGTGGATGATAAAGAGGTGTACTTCTTTAGTCATTGGGCGAATGCAAGCAAGCAAGAGAGAATCTCAATGGTTCCTATCCACCATGTTGATCGGAAATCCCTCATGTTTAGGTTTGGCAAAGGCAACAAAATATATACATTTGCTGATCTGTCCACAACAGTCTTTTTTAAGAACACATAATGCATATAATAATTATAGGAGCACATAATAAGCTCTCATTAACTTTATTGTTAATATGGAAAAAAAATAAAAGTTTTTTGGTAAGATTTTTTATAAAATGTCATCGCTCTGTAAGTAAGTAAGGTCAAAGGTTTCTTCTGCACCTAAAGGAGTTGTGGTGTAACCACTCATATTTTACTAACCAGTAGCATGTTTTATAGGCAATGTGGTCTGTATAATGCCTTATTAAAGACAAAGTATATGATGATGATTCCCCTATTTTTCTTGGTCACACAATTACAAAGCATTCAGTGGCTTCTATGCCTTATCTTGTGGGGTATTATTAAAGGTAATTTGTTTCAAGCAGTCCCTATTTATATATTTCTAGGTATCCACCTATACTTATCATCTGTTTCCACCAGCCTTCATCAGGCTGTTGTTGGCTTACATCTCTTTTGTTTTTGCTGCATAATCTACTGTATGATAGTTCATGTGATTATTTTCCATCTTAACAGTGGAAAAACAAGAGCCTAACCAAAGTAATCATTCAGCGCGGTGGGGAGTGTCGCAACTGAGCATATTTACTGAGGTTGTAATACGGGAAAACATTGAAAATGTGTCATCACCTCAGGATTCTGTCATCTACAGGGATGTTTCTGTATCCTACAGGCAACGCAGCATTTGGGGTTTTGTAGTATACCAACATGACAGAAGTGGCAAGTGAATCTGGCAAATGTAGCATTACATTGTCCAGCATGAGAATGAAGATAGAAGCAGCAAAGGCGGGAATAACATGGCAAGTTACACAGAACGTGGTTCACACAGTCTTGATGACTGACTCACAAAGTGTGCTACAGAAGAATGATGGATACTGTCTGCATCAGGAGTATATGTAGCTCTTGAATGGTTCTACAGTGAGTGCATTAATCTGGGTGTACTTGTCCAGGACATGCCAGTGTACATGGCAATGAAATAGCTGATAAACTCAATGGCTCTGACACTGTGGCCTTGGGGGCCTCGGTAGCCGAGTTGGGAAAATCACCCGACTGAACTACCGACGTTCGGACAACCCGTGTTCGATTCCCGCTGGAAGCAGTGTGAGTTGTACTCGTGGTTAGAAAAAATAAAATAACCCCATGGTCAACCCAGCCGTTGGCAGAAATGGGTACCAGGGTATTATGCTGGGAAGGTGAGGAATGTTGCTTCGCATCTGAGTTTCGATGCTTGAGGTGACACTATACAGAAATTTCCGAACATTTCTGGATAGGCGGCCGATCACATATGGGTGTAAACTCGCGTGCTAAGACGCCGGTTCAAGTCTCGTACTTTACCTTTACTGTGGCCTTACTCTGGACAAAGAGGACGTCGCCAAGTTTGTTTTTCATTCCTCAAGAGAAAAGGAGGTGGATGGGTGGAACAAGGATGTATATATTGAGACTGAGTAGTCTAAAGACGGAAAAGGGGTCTGGTCAATCCGGAGTGCTTAATAGGAAAAGCATATGTATTTACAATCAACACTTTACAGGAACATTCAGTCTGCAAACACTTCAAAAATTTCTGGGATGTGTGGTAAGCAGATACAGGGATGTCCTGACTGCAATGAAACTGATTCCATGAATAGAATATATTTCCATCTTATCTAAACCAATTACTGGAACGATCAGTACATATATACTTAGCAGAATCTCCTATAAAATATTGCAACTAAGTTCAGTAATATCAGTCCTGCTAACAAATCTAGTAGTGTGCTCAATATTTTGTTGAGTTTTATATTCTCTTTTATTATATCATCATCATCATCATCATCGTGTGCCCTCTCCGCAACGAAGGTTGGCTACCATGGATCGCCATTCTACTCTGTTTCTTGCTTTGATGGTGCAGGCTGACATAGATTGACTTGACTTTTATTATATATTAGCTAATATATTATTTTAGTTGCAATATCTTTTTGATAATAATGCAGATTTGTTTTCATGTTTATTGTTCATGGAGCAACTAATAGTTTCACTTTATTATTCAGAATGGAGACACAGTTGTTGTACACCCCTGCAGAAAGACTGTTACATGTGTTAATGGATCACTTGTAGAGAATGAGCTGGAGATTTGCTCAGAAAATGCTGTGTGTAACAAGGTTGGCTTAAAGTGTATCTGCCTACAAGGATTTGAGGGAGATGGACATACATGTAAAGTAGCTTTATTTGTGCAATTAAGTTTGCTTGGTTTTATGTGGTAGTGATATAAATAATTAATATCGTAATTTAAATAGAATTAATAAAAACAGGAATACAAATAATAGTAAGAAACTATAAAGTTCTGTTTATGTAATTCATTTTTGCTGGAGGGCTTCAATGGGACTAGGGAATAAAGATCAATGTCCATTACAGTCCCCATAGATGGTGAAAGGTTTTTTATCTCTCTCACAAACATACACACACTCTTCTTCCTCTTATTCCACTTTTTCCTCATCTTCCTCCTATTCTGCTTCCTCTTCTGCTCCTTCTTCTCCCCCTGCTTATTCCTCTATTCTTTTCTGAATTTGTACAATTACTTCATTTTATTTTTTGCCCTTAGAAAGGCATTAGGGAGTATAGATATGCATTATGCAATGGTTTATATCAAGCTGTGATATCTGACATCAGGACCACATGTTTGGGTACTTTCTTCTTCAATCCTTGCTGATTTGACCAGACTGATTATTCTGTTTCCTAAGCCATTATTGAAGTAAGATCTTGACCACTCTTAGCTCATGTACTGTCTGATGTCTTTGCCCACTGGAAACTTTAAATATCAGGAGACATTTAAATCACCATAAGCTGCTTAAGGCCATTCAGCTGTTTTAACTGTTTAACTTCCTGTATGGAC
The DNA here is from genome assembly GCA_032433765.1 of Megaustenia siamemsis. Taxonomy (NCBI): domain Eukaryota; kingdom Metazoa; phylum Mollusca; class Gastropoda; order Stylommatophora; family Ariophantidae; genus Megaustenia; species Megaustenia siamemsis. The sequence continues at coordinate 6,459,964 of JAVIAB010000050.1, forward strand.
CACAATTAAGATTTACTCCTTCTTTTTTTTTACCTTATCCATCATTTTCAGATAAATATAACTTATAGCCTCCAACAAAAATCCCTTTTGTTTGATCTGTTGCAACATTGAACAAAACATCTTGTAGAAAACCTTACATCTTGTAAGAGTTTCCAGATTTTCTAAAATAAATGTATTTTAAATGCTTGCAAGACATTTGTAATGAAATTACAAACCATTTTTTTTACTTTTGCACCATTTCTTTTTAAAATAAATCTTTTATTGATATGTAAAAATAACTTTTATGCAATTATATAAATATGTGTTGTTGTTCTTGAAAGTAACTAGTCCTTGAATAAAAGAATTGAAGAATAGAAGTGAGAATTATCGAATGTATTTTATGTCTAACTTAAATACATAAATGTATCATATCGCTAAACAATAATAATACTATTATCAATTAACATCACTTAAAACTATGTTGTAAGAATTTGTTTGGTCTGGAATACATATTTGCATACAAACGTGTGGAAGGTATAAGAATAGGTAAGGTGTGTACATGTAGTGGACATCTATGCCTCCACTCTTCTCAATACAATATCACATCTCATGCTTTGTGTTGGGGAAAAAAAAAAACATTGTGATGGAACTATCTTCACATTTAATGTAAAAAGAATGTAAAAAAATATAAATAAAACTGCTAGTTGAAATTAAATTTGCCAGATGTCAGAGCTGTTTCAAGCATGAACACTTTTTTTTTCCCAAGAGAGAACAAAAAATAATAAATAATTCTGGCAAGTACTCAAAATATATTTATACATATATATATTTATATTGCAGGCTTTGTAGACACGAAATGCAATGCAGGCTTCACTATGGTTGGTACAAAGTGCTACAAATCGTTTGATGATGAGTTAACTTTTGATGAAGCAGCTGTTAGCTGTGGTTATTATAGTGGCCATCTTGCCAGGTTAGAGTTCATGTTTGCTAATAGTTTTTGTGAATGAAGTTTCACTGCAGTTAACACTTTATCTCCAAGATATCAATCTCATTATTACTTTCATTAAGAAAATAATATATTAAAAAAAGGTCAAGGCAAGAAAGAAAACTAATTACCATCTTGAGGAAAAACAAACGTCTTTTTGACTGTGCCATGAGAAAGGGAACAACTGTAGCTCATTGTAACAAGAAAATTTGAGAGAAAAAAATGGTAAAGTTAATCAGGGAGAAGATATCATACAGTTTATGAGAGTGGCATGGTGAGAATTCAATAACATAATAAATGACTTTAGAAAGAGAAAGATTGTGGAGGGACATGATCACCTATGACAGCAAGCATGATAGGTGATGGTGATGGTCCACTGTGATGATCCAATGTTTAATGATACAAACATGAACCACTAGAGAGGATAGGAGAAGTTTACCCGTGGATGAGCCTCTGGGCCTTTTTGGTACCCATGAAGAAAAGATGTGGAAAGTACATTGACATTTGAAACATTACAATTAGCTCTTATTTTCAGTGTACAGTGAATCATCAGGTTGAATGTTGTTAACATTAATTTGTTGAAAGTAAATTTGATGTGCTAGAATGAGGATCGAGATGTCCAACACATGCCTGAGCTGAAAGTGGTCAGTGGCTCATAATTAATTTCTTGTGTCAGGATCAGTGGCAACAACTGATCAATATCCTACTTCACCTCTCCACTGTGACTCTGGAAGCAAGCCCCCCAGTCTGACCAAGTGAGAAGGGATTAAGAGAGAATGAAATGCTGTGCCAACAAAATGTCCAGCTGAAGACAGATGTGTTGAGCCATAAGGTGCAGGTATTGCAGCTTTATGAAAGCTGCACAATTCAACATGCCTACACCCACTTAATGTCCATTTAAGGGTGAATAATAAGGAACAGTAATTATCAGGAATGTTATAGTTGAGGAAGACAAAGGGTTACAAGTGAGATGATGATATAAGGGGACTTCACAATTGTGACTTGCTCTTGACAGCACAACATTGATTAGGTAGCTTGTCAGTGACTATGAATAGTTGTGCATCGATTTATTATCATCATTAGGATTCTTTTAACAGCATATCATCATTTAATGTGGCATTCTTTTTTGTGTCAGCAATTGCAAACAACACATTCTGATGACTGCAATACAGGTCTCTTTATCTATTACTACTGTCTTTGATGCTCAATGAGGTAAGCACCATCTTTATTTGAACCATCTTATGGCTTAGTGGTTCTCATCTTATTACTTCCACAGTCAATGGCTGGAATTTAATCTTTATCTCAGTTATTGGCTTCTCGCCAAGGCTATTGATATTATAATTCGGCTTTAGTTATTCTCATCTATATGAAGTCTAGTTCACTTCAGCAATTGGCTTCTCAACAAGACAAGCAGGCTCTCTAACGCATCTTGATTTATATACATCTTTGTTATGAAGTTTAGTTCTGTTTATCTAAGTTTCATTGGACGTAATTCTTTTCAAAGTCTTAAATATAACACAATTATTAACTTCAGAGTGTTTATAACTGTTTGTCTATACCTAACATGATTAGTATAATTATGAGGCCCAATCTAAAATTTTCTCTAGCTCTGAAATTTGGGTTCTCAGCTGCTTGAATTATTAGAGACATTCCATTAAATACTCACACCTCATGAACATAAGTTATCTGCAGTGTGATAAGAAATTGGCAGTTTAGACAATTACTAGTCACTAGACTCTATATAAATTTTGGGACAGATTTTTAAAAACAAAATGCCATTTTGATTTTTACTTACTCTCTACTGTCAAAGTAGTTAAAAATGCATGTATCTCAAGAGTTATTATTAAATCTTTCCGGACTCTTAGCGGGCTTTAAGTTTTATTTAGGTTTGGACCAGAATAGTTTTCAATTTAGAAAAATTTCATCACATGTCTTTTTCTATTTACAATTTCATGCAATAATATAATTAAATGTGGTATATTTTATACATCGCTGGAATGGAAAATTGTTTAAAAAAATAAAAATAGCAATCTATTGATGGTATCTCAAGGAAAAAAAAAATTATTTATTATAAATAGTATACAAATATTCAGATCATTTTCAATTCAAAATATCATATTTCACATACCTATATTTTTCACTGACTAGAAGCATGTATGGAAGGAAAAGAAAACAAATGAGGAAGTCTTAAAACAACTAAAGTTGAAAAGAGAACTACTAAGCACAATTCAAACAAGACAAATACAATTTTTGGGCCATGTTAAAAGACACAACAGCCTACTAAAAGTATTCCTGGATGGAAAAATACAAGGTAAAAGAGGCAGAGGCAGACCAAGACAAACATGGATGAGTAACATGAAAAGATGGACAAATCAGCCTATGACAACCTGCACCATCAAAGCAAGAAACAGAGCAGAATGGCACGCCATGGTAGCCAACCTTCGTTGCGGAGATGGCACTCGATGATGATGATGAGAAACGTGTTGCTATCCATTCTTCTTGAAATTATACACAAACTAATCCAACATTCTTCAAAATACATGTTACTTTATGCATTGATGTCCACAAATAATGTGATTAGGCATAAGAAATGGTGTGGCCACTATTTGTTAAAAAAAACAAACACATTTTCATTGAATATTCAAAAGCTATATCTGTTGTTGTAAAACGCCGTGATGGCTTTTAACGAAGTGGAATCAACAACCAGTTGTCGTCAAACAGAGTAGCAACTTTATTTACATTCAAACTGTCGACATGGCTGTACAAAATATAGAGACCATTCACACTTCTTCCACCTATAAAAACCATCAATTGGTAACATGACTATGGCAGTTTTTGACCAGCGAGAGAGAGAGAGAGATTTCTCTCGTCCCAACTATTTATACCACCCTCCTATTCACAATCCCAGAATCCTCCCTAACCAATCATTTTTAATCTTCAATCCTCCTTTGTCTACAACATGCGTACCCAATACGTCACTCCTAGAACCTTCCAGACCCCTTCTGTCTTAACCCTTTGACCTTGACCCTATCTTGGTCTGTTGCTAGCATAACTGTCCACACCTGGTGTCCTTCACGCTTCCATGACTTCCCACTGAATACACGCCCTCTTTGCTGTATACCATTCTATTTCTATCATAACTAGTCTCCCCTAAATACTCCCAACATATGCCCTCTAAGTTATTTACTATTACATATCTACATAAAGAAAAAACCATGTGGTAATCGAAGGAAGTAATTATGAAGCTTCTTCTAGATATTCAATACAAGTATTGGTGAATATTTATACAGAATTGTTACTTTACATTAAAATATTCAACCGTACTTGGTCCAAGCTGATTGTCGGCTTTGGTCCTGTAGTACCTTCTTAAGTGGAGCCAATGTGCCAGTTAGAGGTTTGGAAAGAGTTAAGTTAGCTGACATATATATCTTGCTTGCTTCACTTCTCTTATGTTTTCAAGTTTCAATCTCTTGGCCTGAGAAATCTGTCTTAGAACAAAGTCATGAATAGTTTGATGCTATGACAGAAATGCTGAAAGACTTTGTTGGCAAAATTCTATTGGCACTGTCACAAAGCTTTACTGTCTTTTGTATCATCATCATATTTAGTTTTCTTCTTGAAACATTTTTGTAGACTGCAATTCCTAACTTTTCTAAACTCATCATAGAGAGAACAGGTAGCTGAACAGTAGTAAGGTGACAATCCAGATAATAATCAAGAGTACATACAAGAATTGTCTAACAAGTTCAGTTAATAATTTCGGTAAACAAATTGTTCTGTTCTGTTCTGTTCATGGAATCAGTATCACTGCACTCAAAAATTCCTCAGATCTGCTCCACTCATGTCATAGCTCCTGGCAAGGTTCTTTGGCAAATTCTGTTGACATGGTTGACTACCATGCAGCCTACACGGCGCACAAGCAACAATTCCAAATAACTTCCCCTGAATAGAGAGTACACAGTCACTTCCTTACTCCAGTTTCCACGAAAACATATGTTTAAAACAAATAAAGCAACCAAAACAGTTTAAGTGACTGTGCTTTAGTCTCTGCAAAAACAGGGTGGCATACAGCCATTTTAATTTTGCATTGATGGTTGGCTGCCATTAGTAAGGTAAAACTCCAATGAGAGCCAAGTCAGTTGCCTGGGTGACAATTACAAATGACATCACTGAAAAGAGAATGCCTACAGTTACTTCCAACTCCTGTTCCTTTGAATAAATTGAAAAATCACATAGAAACCAGTCAAAACACTATACACTATAATTGTTTGATTATGCATTAGCCAATTATTTTTTTTTTTTTACCACCACAACTTCAATAAAGTAATGACTTCTCTTGTAATAAATGAAGTTAGATTTGTTAATTTGATTTCGGTGCACCACGTTTATACTAGAGGAGATAAGCACACATATAAATATATAAAATATTAAATACTAACTTGAACCTTGAGTAGATCTGCAAAAAACATGTAAAATAAACATAAAATGACATAAAGCAGCTAAACTAGAAGAAAAACGAGACAAGCTACAACATTTCAAGGTAAAAGCCTACATCAGGTACAAGTGAAGGATTTTATTGAAATGTAGTTTGTCTTTCTATTAGTTTAGCTGCTTTATAACATTTTGTGTTTATTTTACTTGTTTATTACTAATTGTGTAATCCCAATTTCAGTTATAATGATGATTCAGATTCTGTGATGGAACAGTTTATCAGGCAGATAGAAACACCAGAAGCCAGGGCAATTTCAATAGGTACTGTTTCTGTATTTTTGTATCATCATCATTATTATCATCAACCTCATGTATCATGATGGTTATTGCAGGTTGTGTTTCTCTACAACTTTCTGTACACTGTACACTTTGCATAATTATCAGTTCAATATCAACTTTCTTTCACACCTTGTTTGACTATATTTCTCTCTTCTCTCTGTCTCTCTCTCTCTTCTCTGTCTCTTCTCTCTGTCTTCTCTCTATCTATTTTTTTTTTGTTACACCATTTTAATAAATGGTGATGAAATAGAAAGTTGCACATGCCTGCTGACCTGGTGGTAATAGATTGACTCCTAGTTGAAGCAAATTTTCTCTTGCTGACAGTTTTTTTTTTTTAAAATGGGAACCATCAATTTTCTCAAGGATTGTAAGGATTTTTAGCATATAATTAACATAAATATACTGGTAATCATAGAATAATGCAGGCATTAACTTAATAATTTTCCATATGCCACTGACATGGCATGTACTCTTTACTTAAATTGCATTTTAATTTGGACTTGTATGTATCCCAAAGAATAAAAGAGGTTTTTAATTTTTTTTAATGTTTGAGGCAATCATGTATTGACATAGTTGATAGAGAAAGGTGCAGGAACCTACAAGACTACTACCCCCAGCACATGCATGGAGATTGAGACTGTCACAGAAGCTACCATGTGATTGGTTAAGAGACTGACAACAAATGTGGTAATTTTGATTGATTCTAAAAGCATGTTTCACCTGATTAACAAGAACACACTCTGCAGGGAGTGAGTGCACCTACTTGACATGTCTCATGTTTGCAGCCTAACTTGGATATTTTGTCCTTGACATGTGGCAGTTCTACTATTTGTGTTTCTGGATATATTCCTTGCTATTCAAAATTGATCTCACAAGTTCTTGTGATTTGGTTGCCTGTGCATCGTGCTTAATAACAAGTTATTTTTTTTAAATACTGTGACCTAGAAATTATATATAAATGTATGAATTAATATCATAATGATATCATATTGATATCATATTGATAGTTTATAAGTATGTTTTTATATATTTTCTGTTGTTTATTGTAGTTTTATTAATATATATATATATCCTCTCTTTCAATGTTAAAAAGACCTGCCTTATAAACATCATTCTGCAAGGGAAATTAAAATATAGGATGGCCATGTTAAAAGACACATCAGGCTGGAAAGAACAATAATGGAAGGCATGATTCCTGGATGATGCATCAGGGGTAGACCAAGAAGAAGATGATTTCAAGATATCAAGGAGACCTTGAACATGACAACAGAAAAAGTGGGAAATCTGCCTAGAAACAGATTCTCTCAGACTGGCTGTAATGAATGTAATGTTCTGCAGACATGTTACCTGATAATACTACTATTGTATTTTTTGTTTAATTTATGCAGAGCTATTTCTATTTGTTAAATACTTGTTCACAACAAACTAAATATGTTTTTTTTACCCTTTTTCCCCCCCCACAGCCAAAACAATATCTTTTAGCTGTCCCCATGGTGGAACATGTAAAATAGCAAACGATAACAAAATTATTGGATGCAGAACAAAAAATAAGATAAGTGACTGTCACCAGCCATTTGAGATCACAGAGGACAGATACAGTTTGAAAACAGGAAACTGCAGTGATGGAAACTTCATTTGTGATATTTTTAGTTGTAAGAACAATGAATTTATTGTTTGTAAGGATGGTGGAATATAAGCATGGTTTTCCTCTCATTCCTGTAAGGCTTACCTCATTTATTCATTCATTCATTCATTTTATTCCATTCATTCTCAAAAGTCATCTTGATTATATTTGAACTAAGAGTCTTTGATTAAACTGTACTTTATCTTATACTTTCTTTTACAAATATGCAAGTTATTGCCCTCATCCAATATACTTCTGGTATTATTTTATTGCTCTGTGTGCTTAGGCAGTTTTGTATACTATCTCCCTTATTATTTATTACATATTCAGAGATAGAGGAGATGATCAGCTTCTATTTGTAGATGATCAGGCACTAATATGTTGTAAAATAGAAGATCTACAAGAACACTTAAATAGATAACAGCACAGGCACTACATATTTCATCAAAATTAACACCAACAAGTCAGAAGTCATGAATATCACAAACACCTCAATGTAACTATAGATGGTAGACAACTAAAACAAGTAGAGGAATTTAAATACTTAGAAAGTCGAGTGACAAACGACAATTCACAGGCAGCATAAATAGACTCAAGATACAACAAGGCTTGCTAAATCATCACAATTATTATTGCTGTTGACCAACAAGGAAATAAGAGGCAAAATGGGCATTGTACAATACAATCTTCATCACAGTATTGTGCAACAAATGCTAGACCTGGACTCTAGACTCAACAATAATAAGAAAAAGTAGCCACTACTAAGATGAAATGTGTTAGGTGAATGAAAGAAAATAGCCGGAGAGATAAGATCAGAAATAAAGAACTAAGAAAAAACTAGGAATAATTCCCAGTATAGTACACATAAAGTAGCAACAGACAAACTTGGTATGGCTGTGTTGTAAAACAGAAAGATTAAAACACAGTACAGCAAGCCTTTTTACCCAAGATTATGATACCTTTTTAAATATGACACTCTCAGAGTAAAAATATCTTGGAATTTGACAGTTCTCTGCACTCAAAATTTGTTTCCCTCCTTATACCTTCTTAATTATTTCCTCCAGTAACCCCAAACAAGACATTGTTGGCAGATTTTTGTTCTTTTTCAGCCACGAAATGCCTTTAGTCAAGAATAGTACTGTATTATAAAAGTGTGGCTTTTTTAATATAAATTTGTCCATAATTGCTACAAGAATTTTAAAAAATTTACTTTTGACTGTAAAATAATCTTCAGCTTTTAATGAGGCAGAAAAAAAACCTTTGTAAACACTGGGTAGGCAATGAACGACCGCAAAGATAAAAGCAAAAATACTGACTGGACTGACGGCTGACATGTCACTAAAGCTAAGCCAGCAAATGATTACCCCATCCAACTACCTCAGCTTTTCTTTGGTAAATGGAAAGATCTGTAGCCATACTTCAAACAAAATATTATTTCTCCAAATTACAAAGGGTGTTGGCAAGTTTGATGAACGTATCGCAAAAACACAACTAACAGACAGGTATGGTAATTGGGGATTAATAAACATTGCGAGAACACGAGACTCAAGGGCCAACCATGAAAAAGATAAATAGATGAAATATTAGAATTATTAGGAAGCATAATAAGAGGCAGAGGCCAACAGAAGACTGCAAATGATATTTTCCCTTGATGCTGAAAGGCAAATGAGGAAGGAAAGAAGAAGATTGTGAGCCTTAGATAGGCAAACAGATTCTAACAGTGATACAATGATTAAGAGATATTTTGTTTATCAAAAGTGCACAAATTCTTTCAGAGATGGCAATAATAACACTCTTATTGTTCATTGTTGGTGCACAGATGACAATGTAATCTATTATCAAGAAAAGACGGTGGGTATGTATTGGCGATGTGATATGTACAGATAACAAGAGTCACTCATAGCAAGCCCTCAAATTGGAAATAACACTTAAGAAAAAAGAAGCTGACCTAGAGCAACACTGAGAAAAACACAAAGAGAGGGAATGATAGGAGACTTCAGCACCCTTACTGAGATTGAGAGGTTTGCTCAGTACAAGTACATGTGGCAAGACACACAATCTGGGTTTTGTGCAAGGATGACAATACTTGAAGGATAACAGCAATAATCTTTTAGCCATGGAGAGTATTCTTTTATTTATTTCTGCATTATGTGTTGTCTTGAGTTTGGAATAAACTAACATGTATCATTCACAATTAATTTCTTGCAAATACTAACATTTATTTGCTTTATGTTTCCAGGGACTGAAGCTCAATTAAATCTTTTTAAACGACGTAAGTACTAAATATTTGTCAATATTTTTGTTTATATTGCTAATTTTATTGGACTCTTTGGTTATGCTCCCTCTGTGTTCTAGGTGCATAATTCCAATAATTTAACTGATCTATAAATAGATATGGAACTATGGAATATGGTAAACTTTAAAAATAAATTGTGTCATTTACATTTAAATTAATGTAACTGACATGATGTTTGACTGACAGAAAATGTAGCTGATTGTTTATATCAAACAATTTAACATTTTATTTCTTACTTCTTTCATTCACTTTTGAGAAACTATATTGATTAGATTCCATCATTACTCAGGTATCAGTTATTTCTGTAAACTTATATGAGTTTACTTAGAGTCTGTACTTTTTGTGTGTGTTCTATTATGGATCATTTATGGTTTAATAACTTTTATGTAGTTTTCTAGAAAAAAAATGTAAAAATGTAAAACTGTTGTAGTCTCAAAGTATTTTTAATCATAATAACAATAGCATATACTAGATAAACCTTGCAGAAACAGCCAATTAATCCAGTGCTCAAGTGATACATGTAAGAGCTTTAATTTCTAATGGTCTCCTAAAGCCTCCTGTTTTTACCATAACCCAATTTCTATTTGTAAGAAATCATATTTTCCACATAATGTAATCTGTTTTATAATAGAAAACTGGACCATTGAACAGCCCATCCTGATTTTTTTTTTAAACTGTAAATAATTATTGTTCTGTAGTTTTTTTTGTAATTGACTTTGTATTACTGGCTTATTACTCTCAGATTTATTTAACATTTTAATAATTTAAAAGTTTTTTTTTCTGATTTAACTCTTTCTATATGTTTTGATGCCGACCGCTTCACACCCTTTTCAAGCAAATACATATAGCCACACTGTACATCAACCGGCGTCCATCTAAATTTATTCTGTTTAAAACATAATAGAAGTTTTAAATTAGCTATAATATAGTTTCCTGTAAAGATTCTTCACTGGAGAGTTCTTTCCTCATTCTACATGCGGCACAAGGCTGCTTGAAGACAGATTGCTAATTGTTTTTTTTTCCCACAAAATAATTCGTTTTCAATTACTCTGACCTGATATTTATGATGGTAAGTTGGTCATTTACCCCCCCATTTTTCTCTTGTGAAAAAAAAAAAAAGTAAAGTACCCGCGTCACAACAAATGGCGTATAGGGAATATGGTGTTAGTGACCATAAATTTTACAGACCTTTGGCACATGAATTTTGGGGTAATGTGGTCGGTATTACATCCGTGCCGCTTTACTTTCCCAGAAAAAAATCCAGTACCCATAACATTTTTCTCTTGTAGCATCTTTTTATTTGTGAAACCTAATTCCTTGTTCAATTATCTATAAATCCATACACAATATGTTTTGTGTTAGATAAAGATAAAAGATGTTGATTGATATTTAAAACCATAAAGTCCATAGCAAATTTTGTCTCTGAAATCTCTTCAGTTGCATTGATAAAAACCCAAGGTACTGAAAGAGTTAATTTATCCACTCTGGCAATCCCTAATATTACAGATGACACAGATCACAAGATGGTTATGAGCACACTAAGACACCCAAAAATAAAGAGAATACACAAAATCAAACAAAAGAAGCGAAAAGAACAGACAATAAAAATAAAACAACTAAAAGATCAAGAATCAAGGAAAACCCTAGATGAAAAACTAACAGAGGAATTCAAGAAACTCCCTAATGAAGTATCCACAGTAGAAGAAGAGTGGAAACAATTTAAGGAAACAGTAACAACATCTCAAAAACAGTTTGTGGAATGAAGCTAAGAACAAGAGAAGTGAAAAAGTAGCACCCCGTGGTGGAACAAAACAATCAGAGAAGCAATTAAAAAAAAGAAGAAACTGTTTAAAAATTGGAGAGAGAACAAGAACCAAGAAAAATATGAAAAATATGCCTTAGTTCGAAAAAGAGTTAAAATTTTGATCAAAGAAGCTAAGCAAAAGAATTGGACAGAATTTGGACAAAACATGAGCAGGGACTTCAAGACAGCCACAAGAGATTTCTACAAAGCAGTAAAAGCCACAAGAGCGAGAAAAGAAAACCATGATCCTACTGAGCTGATAAATGACAAAGACGGACAGCCAATATCAAATAACTAATGTATGCAACAGAGATGGAAAGAATATTTTGAAGACCTGTTAAACATACCAGCTACCAGTAAGACAACAAAAACCACACTAGAACTCACAAATACTGAACCCTACATCATGAAAGAGGAAATCGTAGAAGTAATCAAATATGCACCAAGAAATAAAGCACCAGGGATAGATAACATACCAATAGAAATAATAGCAGCAGCGGGAGAAACAGGAGTGCAATGGCTGCACAGAATATTTAATGCAGCATGGCACCAACAACAAGCCCCAGAAGACTGGCAACAGGCAATCATTATACCAATATGGAAAAAGAAAGGTAGCAAAAGAGACTGCAATCAATATAGAGGTATATCTCTTCTCAGCCATGTAGGAAAGCTATACGCCAAAATCTTGGAAAAAAGGCTGAGACCAATAATAGAACTACAGTTGAGCGATTCTCAAATGGGGTTCCGAAAAAACAGAGGATGTACTGACGCACTAGTCACATTAAAACAGCTTGTAGAAAAAAACGACAGAACACAATCAAAACTTATACATAGCTTTCATTGACCAGGAAAAAGCATTCGACAGAGTAAACAGAGAACAGCTGTGAGAGATACTAACAACATAGGGAGTAAGCCAACATCTAACCAACCTTATTAAAAGTCTCTACATCAACAGTAGCTGCAGGGTCAGAACAGCAGCAGGCTACACAGACCACTTCGAAGTTAGATCAGGTGTGCGACAGGGGTGTGTACTATCCCCCCTACTGTTTATTACATACATGGACTATATATGCAAGCTAGCCAACTCATCAGAGGCAGAGGAGATCAACGAGCTTTTATTTGCAGATGATCAGGCACTAATACATGAAACAATAGAAGACCTACAAGAACACTTAAACAAACTCAACATCTCTGGCACAAAATACAACATGAAAATCAACATCAGTAAACAAGACAGAAGTCATGAATGTCTCCAAAAATAAACAGAACATCAACATAAATATAGGAGGCAGACAACTAAAACAAGTAGAGGAATTCAAATACCTAGGAAGTCTAATGACAAACGATAATTCTTAAACAGCAGAGATAGAATCATAATATAACAAAGCTTGTCAAATCATTGGACAGTTATCACCACTATTGTCCAACAAGGAAATATCTCTGGAGGGAAAACGAGCACTATACAATACAATCTTCATCCCAACGTTGTGCTACCAATGCCAGACCTGGACCCTAGATGCAAGAAAAATAACCTCTACAGAGATGAAATGTATTAGATGAATGACAGGAAACAGTCTGAAAGATAAGATCAGAAATGAAGAACTGAGAAAAAAACTAGGAACAGCCTCCGCCATAGAATATATAAGGAAACAACAGATACAATGGTTTGTACACGTGACAAGGCAAAAAGATCAAAACACAACACAACGAGCCTTCAACAAATGTTGTGAGAACACCATACCCAAGGGTCGACCATGAAAAAGATGGATCGATGGAATATTAGAAGCACTAGGAAACATAACAGCAGCAGAAGCGAACAGAAGAGCAAAAGACCGCAAATTATATCTCCCCTTGACGCTGAAAGGCAGATGAGGAAGGAAAGAAGAAAAAAGAAGAAAATGATTGAGAGCCTGGTGGTGTTGTGATTAGTTTTTTGGTTGCTGGCCTGCAGGTTTGAGGTTCAAGTACCAAATGAGACAACATTTTTTTTTCAAATCCAAAAGGCTCTTGGGATCCACCTAACCTCTTTAAATGGTACCAGAGATATTCTCTGAGAAGAAAAGGCAGTGAGGAAGGGAATTGGCCACCCTACATCACAACACTGAGGATTACTACTGTGAAGTCACTAACACTTTTTATTCAATGGCAATTATTATAGGACTAACTTTACCTTTACACTAATGATGAAAAAACTACCAAGGAAAATGAATGAAGACTGAACATTTCTATGAATAAATTAAAACAGCTGCACATGATATATAATTATATACCATACAAAACATATATTATAAGAAGAGATGGAAGATAGAGCTACTGGTAGACCTAAAGTAAGAGGGACTGACAATGTTTGAGTAATGCTACAGCAACATCAGTAGACAATGTTTGAGAACTTTGTATCTCCCTTGAACATCCAAAGGGGTATAAGAAGAAGTGAAGAGACTGAGAGAGAGAACAACATGTCTAGGAATTAATAGCAATAGCAACAAAACTTTCTATGAGCCTGTATTTTCCCCACATGGGAGCCGCGATAGCTCAGTGGTTAGTGAACTGGACTACAAAGGACAAGGGGTAGAGTTCGATCCCAACCGATGGCTTCTGTTGGCCCAGCCTTAAATGGGTACCGGATTTTTTTCTGGGAAAGTAAAGCAGCACGGGCGTAATACCGACCACATTACCTCAAAAATTATGTGCTGAAGGTCTGTAAAATATAGGGTCACTAACACCGTATTTCCCTATACGCCACTTGGCGTGACCGGGATACTTTACTTTTTTTTTTACTGTATTTTCCCCACAGTATAATATGGTTATGAAACTTGGACTGTCGAAAAATTGGCTGAAAAATATCTCATTGACTTCAAATACAAGTGTTACAGAAAAATACTCAGACTACAACAGACAGAGCAAAGAACAAACATATAAGGTTTGCAAGAATTTAAAATTCCACCAAAATGATTGATAAAGAGCATAAAAACAAGAAAAAGAAAATATTTTGGTCATATAAAATGATATAATGACTATAGAGGTCAGGTAAACAGGAGAGAGGAACACATAGAAGAGTTGGGTGCAAGATATCACAAACAAGCTGAGATTGACTGCTGCAGACACTGGACATCTTCTGCAGGACAGAGTAAATTTCAAAATAGTTGTCATAGAAGCCAAGTTCTAACAGGGACAAGATATATGATGATGGTGATTGAGAATATAATTTATATACATTAGTTTCATGTGTTAATGTGAAAGAAAAAAATGTTTTCTTCATATTTAAATAGTTTTTTTTTAAATCAATTCTTGATCTAATATAAATATAAAATTGTAACTGCTTTTGTTCAGGATTTTGGATAAGTGGGAATGCAGCAATTTTACCAGCTGGTGTTTCTATAGGAAAGCGTTTATTGAACTTAGAACTGCCTAGACTCCTTGATCCTGCTGGAATAAATAAAACACCGGGATGTTTTCAAGCTGAACTTAACAAAAATGATGAATTCATTGTTGCTCCAATTCCCAATTGTGAGGACAAAGGTCCTGCCCTGTGTGCTATTGGTGAGTGATGAAGTTGATAAGTTATTTCATTGCACTTTTAAAACTTGGGAGGGATACAATAACAGCATTCCAAGCTAACCCAGATGTGCTCATTTGCTTTAACAAATAATAAAATGTGTACACACACTTTGCTATTCTGTACAGGTTGTCCTTCCCACTGAATTTCTGTTATATTCCAAATTCATCTACTATACATTTGACATGTTTGCAACATATTAATGTTTCTTCACCGATGTTTGTGTTTGAAAAGCAATAACTAACTAGGGTAATTCGAATTTAATAATTTGACTTTAAAAAAGTGACTATCTAGATAAATTATTTATCACATTCTAGAAGTTGTTTTGACAGGCTGAAATTACTTTCTATTTTCTTTTCCTGGGTTCTCGTGGAGAAGCTGAAGCTTGTCTGTCCTAGAGTTAGAGCATACTAGGTTTCTATAATCAACAAACTGCAGGACAATAGTGATCCCCATCCATTCAGCCAGTCTGTTCTGACACAAACTTTTTTCAGGATAACTCCCTGGCTAATGAAGTGAGGTCTTAATTAGCTGTGGGTCACTGACCCTTTTAGGGAAACTACAGATTATCTAGCCATCTAATCAATCTAACATGTCCCCCATCTGACCAAATGAACTTACTAGACCAAGTCACAGGTCCAGTCTAAGTGGTAATCATGTAATGATAAACTGAATTGTTAGTGCTGTGGTGTGTGTGTAGAACCTTCATTATTGTGCTAAAACATTAACATCTGCACTTCAATCTTTGGACTAATTATGCATGCAGATCTATCTCAGCATAGTGTACCAACTCTCTGTAGCACCAGTGAAGGTTCTTAAATTGTGATTGACATAATGCCATACATATATGTGCAAGCCTCGGGTGGATTACAAATCACAGTTGAATGGGACAGGTATCATGATGGTTTATCAGTCAGTACTTTGACGTCTCTGACATGAGTAGATAGTGTGTACAAAAGTTTCAAACCTTAAAAAAGGGGGCCAAGATATTCACTGGTACCTGGGCTGAAAATAGTGGGTGAGTCATAATTAACTGCTAGTGTCAGGATCAGTTGCAACAGGCAGTTCAAACCCTACTTCACCTCCCAGCTGTGCCTCTTGAAACAGACTAACCTTTCGAGTCAAGCAAGTAGGGATCAAAAAGAGAAAACAATCTGGTCATTTGTTGAAGGTGAATGAGCACCTATTTTTTTCCTGCATGCTGTGATGTAGATTCTAATAGCAGTGAACAAGTATATGTTACATAACATATAGAATTATGATTGACATAATGATCTACAATGTGCAACTAGAACTATTTCATTTTCCTCACTTATTAATGCTACAAGACATTAAGATGTACAAGGCTGTGGAGACATTGCACATATAATTGTGACAGACATATTGATACTCATCTGAGAGCCTATCAGGTGTACTAACTTGTGATTGACATAATGAATTAATTGATATATGCATAGACTCTGGCAGTTGAACTTTAATTTTTCTGCACTTTATGACCCTTGGGTGTCCGGTTAGCGCAATCGATAGGCGGTTGGCTTACCACGGCAACAGCCGGGGTTCGTAATCCTGGCGAGGACACCTGGGTTTTACTAATTCCCTAAAAATTAGTAGGAGCCGCGATAGCTCAGTGGTTAGTGAACTGGACTACTACGGACAAGGGGTAGGGTTCGATCCCAACCGACGGCTCCGGGTTCACCCAGCCTTAAATGGGTACCGGATTTTTTCTGGGAAAGTAAAAGCAGCACGGGCGTAATACCGACCACATTACCCCAAAAATCATGTGCTGAAGGTCTGTAAAATATAGGGTCACTAACACCATATTTCCCTATACGCCACTTGGCGTGACGGGGGGTACTTTACTTTACTTTTTTTTTATGACCCATAATCTCATTTAATTCATAAATAATTATGAGTGGGCATATAAATTCCCATGACTAATTTACATGATACATGAACATAGATCACTGGAGCCCAGTGTGCTGTTTCCTGTCATTTGAACATCTACGTATTGGTGGCACTTTTAGTGGTTTGGGGAATTTTCTACCCTACTTTGCTTTCATTTATCTCCAATTATGACTTCATAAAGCAGTGTAAGTGTCAGTGATGATGTAGAGAATAAACACGTTCATATAAGTAGAAATGTTGAGAACACATCTTTTTTTGGCAGTTTCATTATCATCAGGTGTCATACCTCATGTGTCTATGATATGTGCCTCTATAATATTTTGTGTTTATAACTGTATACCAGTTCAGCTGTTGACTTTCTACTGTGTTGTTCTCTTAAGCTGTCCGCTATCTCTTATATTTCCCACTGTTTCTTATATTTTCAACTATTTCTTTCCCATTTAATGTTTTTACTTTGTCAAAATTGATTTTGGTTGTTCTCCTCTAATTATACGACCAAAAAGACCCAAAGAACATATATTTATTGGCTCAGAATATGAGTGTCAATACAAGAGGAGAACATAATCCCCAGAACATATACAAATATAATAGGGAACAGGCAAATAATCGCAGTGCTGTGGTAAAGTTGGTGACAGGAACAAGTAGTCAGGTGTAACATACACTCCTACAAGGTATGGTGACAGCATTACAAAAAAGACACACAACAAAATACTAACATTTTGGCCTCCACATCAGAAAATGAGAACAACATAAACAGACAATGGAATAAAGAGAAACTTTACTACATCTAGAATGAGTGACACTGGTAAATCAAGGAGAAATAAAAAGAGTGATACAAGATGAAAAGATAAAACGAGTGGGAAATGTGCTACATATCAGAGGATAAAAATTGATAGCATGTAAAAATTAGTAAGTTAAAATATATATAAAATAAACTGAGGCAAGATCCAAAAGCTTCCATCGAGTAGATGACTGTGAGTCAAATGTGATGAGATGTGGGAGGTGGAGAGGGGAAAAATCAGTCACATGATTAGACAAGAGGTTGGATGAGATTGGAAGGTGATAGAATGAAGTGTGAGAGGCAGTCATGAGTGACACTGGTAACAGCAAAAAATAGAGAAGTGTGTACTATGAAGTGAAACGAGCAAAATAAAGCCAGACTTAACCCATGTAACAAGGAGATAAATGTGACATAATATGGGGATTATGGAGGAGTTGCGTACAGGATGGTAGAGTGTCAGACAGGAATTGCATAAAAGCAGCTATATGAAAATGGATAAAAAGAAAAAAAGGGGAGAGTAAAGTGGAACTGGAATATAAAGTGGCGGAATATGTAAGATAAATGTAAGTGGTAAACAGGCAAACAATAGCTGTGCTGCTGTAATTATAAATATAAATTGGTAAATAGGATCATGATTCCTGTGGTAGGGAGCCAACGTACTTACAGATATGTAATATAGACCCTGAATATCACCAGGGGAGATCACATCAGGGTGTAAGTGGCCACAACAGGAACAGGGAAGGTGGAAACTCCACCCCCCATTTATCTTCTTTCACCCCCCCCCCCCCCCCCCCCCCCCCCCCCCCAAACACACCACATTTCTACAGACTCCAGTGATTTTCTTGTCTGTTGTCCTGTTGCCCATGATTCACATCCATATGTTAAGACTGGCTCTACATAACATTTAAGAACTCTTTTTCTTGTTTCTATTGTCAAAAATGGATTGCATAGTATCTTTCTCATTTTTTGGAAAGCTGCTTTTGCCTGAGCCATTCTACATCTCACCTCTTTTGTACATCTTCCGTCTGAGGTTAACAAAATTCCCAAATATTTAAATTCATTTACCTGTTTTAATATTGTTCCACTTGTCTTTATTTTGCACTGAGGTGATGTCTTTTTCTTTGTTGTTACCATTACCTCTGTCTTTTTGCTATTAAGGCTGAGTCCTTTATTTTTGCTTTCTTTCACTATAATATCTTACATTTCTTGTAACCTGGCACTGGTGTCTTCCACTTTCGTACCGGTTTGCAGGTGGAATGCACTGGGATTCCACGGAAGTGATCACTATCCATGTGTCCTCCTAATTGAGAAAAGCAGAAATAGAAGCCAGAAAAGAAAGCTCCACACATTCAACTACGAGAAAACAGACCAGGACGTCATTAGCAAAATCAGACATAGGAAACAGAGCGCCCCTCGTAGGAGGCAGGAGAGATGGACGCAGCCACCCTGGTGGAACGTAGTTGTCAAGGAAGCTTGGTGGAGCAAGAGACAAATGGCCAAGACATGGCAGAAAGCCAGAAGAAATGGAAGAACACAACCTGAGCTCTTGAAGCTTCTCAAAATAGAGGTGGATTAAAAAATAATGCACTTTAAACTATGCGCTAAGCAGGCTAAGGATGTCAAATGGGATGACTTCTGTAAAAAAAGTGTGCTCAGAAAAATCGCTCGCCACATTCTGGCGCCTTCATCAGAGCATGAATGGCACAACATGACACAGAGACATACCAGACTTTCAGAGCACAAGCCGGATATGGCACAAATCTGATGAGAGCAAAGGGAAGGCCCTGCTTGCCCGCTACATTGAGCAGATGGACCAAAGAAATGAGGCTGTAAGAATGAGGATACGGGGATCGCTGTCAAAATTGTGTAAGGATGTAGGGCTGGAAGAAGATATCACAATCACAACTGATACCATTCGCATGACACTTAAAAGGTCACACAACACTGCTCCTGGTCCAGATGGTGTTCGGTACAATGACATAGGCGATTTAGCTGACGACGACTTGACAAAACTGGCCAATGAGTTTAATGCCAGTATTTGGAGTGGCCAGATTAAGTGTTAAGATTAATTAAGAGTGGCTACCCAGCTACTTACTACCGCTACCAAAGCCAAACAAGGACCATTCTCAGATCAGTGCCTACAGAATCATCACAATGCAGAACACTGCGGGCAAGCTGCTGGAGAAAATAGTTGCCCGTGTCCTCACCTGTCACCTTGAACAGAAACGCGTATTCCCACCCACACTCGGAGGTTATAGATATAACAAAGAGACATGGCTCAATGCGGCAGTCTTTGCCTATGACGTCTTCGAAGGCTTCCACAGATGAGAGGAGACATGTGTTGCTGCTATAGATCTGGAGGATGCATACAACCGGGTACCATTTGAATATCTCATGCATATGCTCCTCAAACTGGTGGTGCACCCCTTCCTCATTAGATGGATCGCCGCTGCACTGTTTCAGAGGAAGGTGATACTAAGATGTGGAAGTTGGTCTTCTGAGCCAATATCCATTTGTTCAGGGCTGCCACAAGGCTCACCAGTGTCACCAGTTCTATTTAACGTGTACACAATAACGATCACGGATCAACAGCTGGTTGGGAGGGGAAGAACTATGACTTTTGCTGATGATATTCTGGTATATCGACAGGGAAGAGACAGACGGGGAATCGCCTCCACAATGCAAGACGAACTTGATCGCATTTCTTCCTGGTGTGGGGTTTCAGGTGCCTTGGTTAATCCTAATAAAACATCAGTTTCATGGTTCTCCCTTAACAATCATATCGTTAATACGACCACACCGGTAGTACGAATGGGAGCTGATGAGGTAACCAGGGACAAGTTGATGGCATGCCTTGGAGTTATGTTTGATCGCAGCCTGTGTTTTTGGGACCACATCGACCATGTGATAACAAAATCCCGCAAAGGATTAGCCGCCTTGAAGGTCATGGCAGCTGCCAACATCGAGCAGAGGCTACTTACTCTTCTATTCCAGGGATTAGTCCTCGCACCAATTGAGTATGCCCTGGCAATTCTTAATGTAAGCACGACTCAAATTGATAGGTTGGAAAAAATACAAAATGATACACATTATCCTGGGATGTATGAGGGACACTCCCTGTGTAGCAATGAGGTATCTTCTTGACTTTCCAACCATGGATGACAGAATCAAGATCTCGAGAGCACGAGCATACCTGAAGATTAGTACAGATACAGAGCATCCATTGCACCATGTGCTCAACACAGGGAAAGGTGCCAGACAAAAAAGAGGCAAATCATGGGTGGGCGAGCAGAAGATGTCATCAAACAGGTCTGTGGGCTTACCAATATCAACATTTGTGAGGAGTGGATACAGGTGCCTACGTCATTCAAGGGGACTTTCTTGTGTATTGTCACACTCTACAGGAAAAGTAGGGAACTGAACCCGGTCGTGGTTAATGCCAAGGTCAACGGTCTCATCTGCGATAACACCGATGAGAAAGATGCAGTCATCTATACAGATGGATCTGTTATACAACACCAAAGAAGTGCATGGGCATTTACAGCACGCTCGGCAGACAAAATAGTCAAAGAAGATAGTGGTGCATACGTCATGACCACGAGTAGCATGACAATGGAGGCGATGGCAGTGACCAAGGCATTCAAATGGTTAGAGTCACAAGACTACACCCACGCATGTATACTGAATGATTCGATGAGCATGATTAAAAAAGTGGAGGCGGGCTCTGTATGCATGCAATGGGTAGAGTCGTTGCAGAAATCCAAAATACGTAAGGTCACCTTTGTCTATGTCCCTGGACATGCGGGAGTACGGGGAAATGAAAGAGTGGACAAGTTGGCTAGCTGCGCTGTCGTTGAGGACGGGCAACCAATGGATCAGGCGGACATCATCAATGCCCTCCGAGATGTGGAAAGAGCACAGGACTTCGACAAACACAGATCCACGTCACTTCTTCGGATGATGGAAATGGAGTTAAGATGGGCACAGCCAGAAATGAGAAACTTAGTGGCCGTGTAAGAAGACTTATCAACCAACATAGAACTGGAGTCGTCAGTCGCTGGACACTGAGGGAATTGCTGAGGAGGGGATCTGAGCACCTATGGACATGTTCGGAGTGCAATGATGATGACCCGCAAATAACTAAATAACATTTCTTGTAACTCATTTTCACTCTTAGCGATTATAGCGATTAATACTATATCATCAGCATACCTTAGATTATTTATATTATGACCTCCGATTGTTATTCCAGGCATGACCCTTATGGATCTTAAAATAATCTCACTATAAATATTAAACAAATCTGGTGACAGCACACAACCTTGTCTAACACCCTGTTTTATTTGTTGAAACATTCCCAATTGGTTTCCAGTTCTTATGGCCGCTGCTTGTTGCCAGTTCATGTTCTTTATTATTCTTAGATCTTTGCTGTCTACATTTGTGCTTTCTAAAATTTTGATTATTTCTTGGTGCTTTACTTTATCAAATGCTTTGGTATAATCTATGAAACATAGGTATAGATCTGTTTTCACCTTTAGGGGTCCTTCTACTAAAGATCTTACGATATATATGGCATTGCTCGTTCCTTTACCTCCAACAAAACCACACTGTTCATCATTTCTGTTAGTATTTTGCTGTATTCCTTTTTTGTAAAACTGTCACCATACCTCCTTAGAGTGTATGTTACATTCCATTACTTCTTCTTCTTCCTCTTTCCTTCCTCATTTGCCTTTCAGCTTTACTACTTGTTCCTACAAATATAATAGGCCTTTTATCTTGAGAGATAAATCAGTATGTCATTACAGGTCGCTCAGGAACAAACATAGCATTGTTGTGACTAAGTAGTCCTATTCTAGAATAATAATCATACTCAGAGGCTGCTGACATGCCTTTGCTGCCACTTCGTTCTTGTTTTTTTCTCTGCTTGTTATTGTTTTCTCTCGTTTCATCTCTGATCTTATGCTAAGCCTTAACCATTGCTTTAATTCTTTCTAACTGTGATACAAGTCTCCAAAACTTTACTGTTGATGTTGCACAAGTAGACATCTCTAAATGGAGTGCTGATCAGCTAAGAGATTACATGTGCTGTCAATTCACTGTACAGCAGTGTCAAACAGAGTTTGCCATTACCTTGTGCTGTAAAGACCCACCTTTTAACTGTAAAATGCTTAACCTGATCATTCTATAATCATTTACAATAAAAACAGATTGACAGTGATGGCTACGTTGTAGAATTTAGAGGTGAATATGTAAAGTTTATTAAAGTCTCACAGTGATCAATATATGAAAGGGGAAATATTCTCAGATTCTGGAAGCCAAAACTCAGGCCCTATACAAGCTATGCCATACTGACAAAATAAGGTGGACCAGGAGCATGTGTAACTAACCAATCACCAGGCACCAATAATATTATGCATATTTTACTTCACTTTTAGAGAGATTGAACACCATTAGGTCTGCCCATAATATTGTGGTGATTTTTCTTTCAGTTAATAATTAAAACGTCTGTAAGTATTAATATAAATTTTTGGAGACAAACTTTTATTTATAAATATTAATTTACAGAGAAAAAATTCCTTTCTAAAGTAGCTATTTCTGTGACATGATTCTTTTCTTAATAATTTTTTTAGACAGCTCAGATGTTGCCATAACAAATGGTAAGTTCTATGTACAGATTTTATGGTGTGTATTACATTTTTTTATTTAATTAAACTAAAAAGGTATACTACAACGAATAAGGGTAGAAAGTATTTCAATGTAGGGTTTTTTAAAGAACAAGGAATTAAAGATACATTCACAGTCACAATATCAAACAAACACCAAGTCCTCCAACAACTAGAAAATACAATAAATATAGAAGATCATTGGAAACAGGTAAAAGATATATGGAAAGAGACATGCGAAGAAACACTGGGAAAAAGAGAACACCAGGATAAGACATGGATGACAGCATGAGACCCTGGATAAAATTAAAGAAAAAAAGAACAAGAAAGCAGACATAAATAAAAGCAAAACGAGAAGTAATAAAGCCAAGACACAGAAAGCTTACACAGAGGTGAACAAAGAAGTGAGAAGATGCATTAAAAGGGATAGGAGGAAATATATAGATGAACTAGCTAAAGAGGCAGAAGAAGCAGCAAATAAAGGGAATATGAAAGAACTGTACAACAACACAAAGAAATTAAGTGGAAAATACAAGCAGATCAACGCCTTTATCAAAGATAAGGAAGGAAATCTGCTTAGTAATATGAGGGAACAAATGGAGAGATGGAAAGAGCACTTTGAAGAACTTTTGAACAGACCTGGCTCAAATAATCCTGCAGATATACTACCAGCAGAAGAAGAGTTACACGTTAACTGTGGAAAACCAAGCAAAGAAGAAATAATGAAAGCCATCAAACTATTAAAAAATGGTAAAGCCACAGGACCAGATGAAATTCCTTCGGAAGCCATCAAAGCAGATATTAACACCTCTACCAAGATGTTACATGATCTTTTGGGAAAATTTGGGAGAGGAAGGAAATTCCTAAAGACTGGAAAGAAGGTTATATGATCAAACTACCAAAGAAGGGAAGTTTACAGGAGTGCACAAATTATAGGGGAATTATGCTACTATCAGTGCCAGGAAAAATATTAAGCAGAATCATTCTGGTGAGACTAAAAGAAGCCATAGAGAAACATTTGAGAGATAAACAAGCAGGTTTTAGGAAGAACAGATCATGTGCTGATCAAATAACTACTCTACTTATAATAGTTGAATAAAGTTTAGAACTAAAATACCCACTTTATATTGGATTCATAGATTATGAAAAGGCATTTGATAGTTTAGACAGAAGAATGCTTTGGAAGTTGCTGAGTCATTACGAAATCCCCATAAAGTTTATTAACCTGATAAAAACAATGTATGAAGGAACAAAATGTAGTGTGGTGCATGAAGGACAGCTTACAGAAGCATTTGAAATAAGAACAGGAGTAAGGCAGGCCTGCCTTCTGTCTCCATTTCTCTTTCTACTGGCCATAGATTGGATTATGAAAATAATTCAAAACAACAGAAATGGGATCCAGTGGTCACTGACCAAACAACTTAATGATTTCGACTTTGCTGATGACATAGCTCTCCTATCACACAGCCATCAACAGATGCAGGATAAAATGAGCATACTTGATGAGAGATCACAACAGCTAGGACTGAAGATTAATAGAGATAAGACCAACATTATGAGAATTAATACAGTTGGCAATAACCAAATAAAACTAGGAGAAATACCTCTACTAGATGTACAATCTTACATATATCTGGGCAGTAATATAAATAAAGAGGGAGGAACAGAAAATGATACCAAAATAAGGATATCAAAAGCAAGAGGAGCTTTCATTGCACTGGGAAACATGGAAATCCAAAGAAATTAGGTTAAATACAAAAATAAAAATTTAAAACTCAAATATTAAGTCAGTCCTATTATATGGCTGTGAAACATGGAGAACAAAAAAATTGACAATCACGAAGATACAGACTTTCATTAATGGATGCTTACACAGAATAGAAGGATGGAAATGGCAGGACAAAATCACTAACATAGAATTATGGAAATGTGCCAGTCAAATACCAGTGGATAAAGAGATACAGCGAAGACGATGGCACTGGATAGGACACACACTAGGGAAGCCAAATGAGCCCTTTTTTGGAATCCCCAGGGGAAAAGACAAAGAGGAAGACCGAGGAATTCTTGGAGAAGACAGATAGAAGCAGAGATGAAGATGATGGGGAAGACATGGAATGATCTTAAAAGAATGGCAAAAACAGAACGACTTGGAAAGTGTTTGTTGAAGACCTATGCTCCACTGAGAGCTAAAAAGGTAGATGAAGAAGAAGAAGATTACATTTTTGTTCAGTATATTATTTTCATATCTATAATTTTGAGTTGTGTGTGTATGTATATATATATATACATATATATATATATATATATATATATATATATGTAAGTTTTTAGATATTTGAAAACTGTTAGAATCATGTGGAAATGTTGTCATATAAAGAGAGAAGAATGTTTTATATAAAAATGGCCAGAACATTATTCTTCCTCTTCCTTTAAACTCCCTGCTGAGCATAGGTCTTCAACAAACACTTTCCAATCCATTCTTTTAAAATCATTCCATGTCTTCCCCATTCACTTCATATCTGTTTCCACCTTCCTCAATGTCTACTCCCCTGGGAATTAAAAAATATGGCTTGTCATGTAAAACTCATTTGGCTTCCACAGTGTGTGCCCTATCAAGCACCATCATCTTTGTTGTATCACTTTGTCCACTGGTATTTGACTAGTACTTTCCCATAGTTCTAAGTTAGTTACTTTGTTCTGCCATTTCTATCCTTTAATCTGCACGTTAATGAAAGCCTGTCTCTTCATGATTGTCATTTTTGTTGTTCTATATGTTTCACAGCCATAAAATAAGACTGATTTAACATTGAAGTTTACAATTTTTATTTTTGTTTAACTTAATTTTTTGTTCCCATATATTTCCTTGTGCAATGAAGACTTCTCTTCCTTTTGTATCCTTATTTTGCTATCATTCTCTGTTCCTCCTTTGTCTATATACTGCCTAGATATATGTAAGATTTTACGTCAAGTAGAGGCATTTCTTCTATTATTTGGTTATTGCCAACTGCATTAATTCTCATGATTTTGGTCTTATTTCTATTTATTTTCAGTCCCAGCTGTTGTGATTTCTCATCAAGTATGCTCATTTTATCATACATCTTTCGGTGATTATGCGATAGGAGAGCTATGTCTTCAGCAAAGTCTAGGTTATCAAGTTGCTTGGTCAATGATCACTGGATTACATTTCTATTGTTCTGTATTATTCTTATAATCTAATCAATGGTCAGCAGAAAGAGAAATGGAAATAGAAGGCATCTCTACCTTACACCTGTTCTTATTTCAAATGCTTCTGTAAGCTTACCCTTCTTGCACAACACTATATTTCATTCCTTCATGGCCTTTGGCATCTTGACAGACGGTTGGTAGCAAGTAATCATAATAAGTCAGTAGTTTGGTAAAGCACTAGTGTCTCATACTGGGTGCTGCTTTACTGAACATCTTCTCTCGTAGCTGAATTTGCCAATCCTGGACAGAGAGATCCATCCACAGAACGAGCAAGGTGTATTTGTGGTATCTGGCCTTGTCTCTTTTCTTTTGTGCCTTTTGTCTTCTGAATTTGATATAAGCACTGTCTCGAAAGTTGCTGTGCCAAGTTTTATTTCTTGCTCTCCATGTGCTACAATCCGCAGCCACATTTTCCTTCATTCCTTCATACATTGTTTTTATCAGGTTAATAAATATTGCAGGTGTTCCACAATGAAAATTGACATATTATTTTGTGTAACAAAGGTCTACACTGTTATATTCAACCTATATTGATAAAATAGATGCAAGTCATGGACATTATTAAATAATCATAGAGATCATTTAAGGTTACTACAGTTTTGTTTAACAGAGGAACATTAAAAATCCATGGACAGCAAATAAAAAAAAAACAAATGATGTGCTGAATTAGGTCAATGAACATTTGTCACAAACATTGCAGAATTGTGTTTGCCATTTTGAACACAGTTATGTTTCAAGACAATATTGGACATTATTGCATTGTGAGAATGAAGGGAAATAACTTGTAGAACTGTTAGACTATGCTAGTAGAGCTGGTTATGATGTGAAAGTCTGTGGTAGTTTGAACTGGTAAAATAGTACAAAGAGACAGAGTTGCACTGTAAGAATGAAGGAAAGTCAGTAATAAAGCTGATGTGCAGCTCTAGACAGAGTTGCATTGTAAGAATGAAGGAAAGTCAATAATAAAACTAATGTGCAGCTCTAGACAGAGTTGCACTGTAAGAATGAAGGAAAGTCAATAATAAAACTAATGTGCAGCTCTAGACAGAGTTGCACTGTAAGAATGAAGGAAAGTCAATAATAAAACTGATGTGCAGCTCTAGACAGAGTTGCTCTGTAAGAATGAAGGAAAGTCAATAATAAAACTGATGTGCAGCTCTAGACAGAGTTGCACTGTAAGAATCAAGGAAAGTCAATAATAAAACTAATGTACAGCTCTAGACAGAGTTGCACTGTAAGAATGAAGGAAAGTCAATAATAATAAAACTAATGTGCAGCTCTAGACAGAGTTGCACTGTAAGAATGAAGGAAAGTCAATAATAAAACTGATGTGCAGCTCTAGACAGAGTTGCACTGTAAGAATCAAGGAAAGTCAATAATAATAAAACTGATGTGCAGCTCTAGACAGAGTTGCACTGTAAGAATCAAGGAAAGTCAATAATAAAACTAATGTACAGCTCTAGACAGAGTTGCACTGTAAGAATGAAGGAAAGTCAATAATAATAAAACTGATGTGCAGCTCTAGACAGAGTTGCATTGTAAGAACCAAGGAAAGTCAATAATAATAAAACTGATGTGCAGCTCTAGACAGAGTTGCACTGTAAGAATCAAGGAAAGTCAATAATAAAATTAATGTGCAGCTCTAGATGGAGTTGGCTGTGAAGGTCTATGAGTGTCATACAAATTCACATGGTGCAGCTATATTGTTGCATATGAGAGTGAAAGCTATGTCAATAATAGATTTGATGGATGTATCGTATGCAGACCTGGTAATTGGAGGTCTATGGGTGTCCATACCAGCTGACATGGCACATTAATTTCATAATGAAAGTAAAGATAATGTGGCATATAGTTGTTGTATGCTGTAATAGGAATTTCTTTTATCTTTAAAGATATATATTATTTTGTGAACATAGACCAACAGCTATAGGACAATTCTACAAGGAAACAGCTTAGTGGTGAGTCCATTGTGTACATTAATGAACATATGTTATCAGCTGTAGACTGTTGAGCGATTTTACAATAGTAACAGCTAAGAAGTGAAGAGACAGCTGTGTACATTTGTGAAAATATATCAACAGCTGTAGAACAATTTAACAAGAGTAATTACTTAGACATGATGAGACAGTTGTGTACATTTGTAAACAAAGACCAACAACTGTAAAACAATTTAACAAGAGTAATTACTTAGACATGATGAGACAGTTGTGTACATTTGTAAACAAAGACCAACAACTGTAAAACAATTTAACAAGAGTAATTACTTAGACATGATGAGACAGTTGTGTACATTTGTAAACAAAGACCAACAACTGTAAAACAATTTTACAAGAGTAACATCATAAAAGTGAAAAGACAGTTGTGTACATTTGTGAACATAGACTAACAGTTGTAGAACAATTTCTACAAGAGTGGAAATTCAACTGATTTAGCTAGTTAATGTGTGCTAGTCTACAGATCATCCTCACTGCATACCAGATACTCCATAAGTGCTTCTATTCTCTCATCACTATATCCATCAACATATAGTAACTGATGATCCCAGTTATGTGCTAGTTTACCAGTTTTCTTTGGCTCCCTGCATTGTTCAACTTGGTAGGAACAATGTCCTTTCAATAAGCTCTGCTACAAAAACCAAGGTCTTCTAATGATGACTCTTCATGTTGCAACAATCATTGTAAAAACAAGTAAAGTGCCCCCGTCACACCAAGTGATGTATAGGGAATATGGTGTTAGTGACCATAAATTTTACAGACCTTCGGCACATGATTTTCAGGGTAATTCGGTTGGTATTACGCTCGCGCCGTTTTACTTTCCCAGAAAAATCTGCTACCCATTTAAGGCTGGGTGAACCTGGAAGCCATCGGTTGGGATCAAACCCTACCCCTTGTCCTTTGTAGTCCAGTTCACTAACCACTGAGCTATCGCGGCTCCCATACAATCATAGTATTTCAGTAATACTCCTGTCCATGTTATTTGCTTGGAGGTTATAATAAATTTTATTATTATTTAAATTAATATTTTGGGCTATTCCAAAAACAGATCCATTTGACATAAAAATCATGCTACAAGAAGTTAATCATACAGAGGCTGCAAGGTTGTGTGAAGCAGATGGAAGGCGACTTATAGTCATTAATAGTTTAACAATCAAAGACAAAGTAAAGAGCTTGCTGCTTGGTCGTGGGTATGTTTGTCCAAGATATATATAAATATATATATATATGTGTGTAAAAAAACTCAATAGATGTTTCTTTTAAAAATTAGTTTTTGTAATATTCATCAAATGGATGTTCTTTTAAATAATTTTTGTTATTTATTATTAATTATATCACTGAAAAGAACAGCAAAATGGAGAGGCAACAACAGCAGCCATCAGCTCCCTCGTCAAGATTGAGCAACTTGCCCAGAACAGAGCCATGTGGCAAGACACAATGCAAGCCCTGTGTAAGGTCTGACAGTTAAAAGATCATCAGACACAATAGTTTAGAATTTCTGCCCTATGTACCATCTTTGGCTTGAAAGGACGATGGATGGGATGGGATAGATTGTATTCGAATGATTATATTAGATTGGAATGATTAAATTAGATTAGTTTAATTAAATTAAATAAATTTCTGTTAGATAAGATTAGATTATATTGTATATTAGATTAAATTTTAGATTAGATTATAAATTACATTAAATTAGATTATTAATTAAATGATGCTCTTTAAATTAGTTTTTGATATTATTCATAAACTGGTTATGTCCCTTAAATTATTTTTGTTTTTAAAATATTCATGAAATGGTGTTTCTTAAACTAGTTTTTGATATTATTAATGGAGTAATATATCGCAGAAATTATTTTTTTTTTACATTTTTTGTGAGATATACAGATGTTCCTTGTATTATTTTTTTAATGTATATAACTGTCCACTCATTTGGAGGACCTCGACTTTGCTAATGACGTAATCCTCTTCAGCAGTCAGACAAAAACGATGTAGGAAAACACAAATGAACTATCATCAATAGCCAGCAAAATTGGGCTTGAGATCAACCATGAAAAGACTAAAGTCATGAAAAGCTTAATTCCAACAGATGACAGAATATACATGGAAAACAAACCAGTGGAAGAGATCGATCACTTTATCTATTTATGGAAGTCACATTGATTTGGAAGGGGATACAAATAAAGAAATTAGAATCAGAATAGCTAAAGCAGCAATGTCTTTCAGAAGCCTTGAAAAGTTGTGGAAATCAAAACTCATCAGCACAAACACAAAACTTAGACTATTCAAATCAAACGTACTATTAACCCTTACGTATGCGTGTGAGAGCTGGAAAACAACAAGAGATATAGAAACAAAGTTGAACGCATTCGAAAATAAATGTCTAAGGAAAATACTTGGTATAGCATGGAATGAATTTAAAACAAATGAGGAAATTAGAGAAATCGCCAATCAACTGCTAATATCCTCAGTAATCAAGAAAAGACGATGGTCATATGTTGTACATGTGATGAGGAGACATAATAACCAAATAACAAAGCAAGCCCTCATGTGGGAAACAACAGGTAAGAGGAAAAGAGGCCGACCCAGGAAGACACAGTAGAACATTGATCCGAAAAGCAAGAGCAGCAGGAATTGGCTCCCTCAATGAAATAGAGCTGCTTGCACAGAACAGAGACAAATGGCGAGATTTGATAAAAGATCTTTATAAGGACTGAAAATTGCTAGAATAAATACTTAGATAAAAGAAAGAGTATCTGGGTCTATGCCGCAATGCTACAGCTCAAAAGGTCAATAGATAGATAGATATTACTGTCCATCTATATCTGTTTTCAACATTAAAGAAATCATCATTTATACTTGTTTATAACTCATAATATTTGTAATTTTATTTGTAATTTAATGTGCATGTTTCTAGAATTACTTAACACATCAATGTTCAATGTATATATGACATAAAAGCTTTCTCCTCTGGGACAATCTGGACCTTAACAACTACAGTTGAATTGAAGCCTGAAACAATTGTGAACTAGTCTGTTTAAAAAGTTTGAAATCTGTCAAATAATTTTACACAAAACATATTATATGTAATAAATATGTACTAGATATCTATCACCCTCAGGTTATGTGTCCTTTGTAGAACATTGCATTCACCAAAACCCATGTGAAAGAATCTCTGTCTCCTGCCAGATCTCCTATTTCTTCTGTTGCCTTGTTCAGGGTATTTTTGATGTCTTGAAACCATCTTTTTATTGGTCTGCTCCTCATGTGTCATCCTGGAATCATCTTCCATTATAGTTTTTTTTCCAGCCATTAAACAAATAGACAGTATTTTATATCTGGCAGATTATTTGAAATGATTAATCTTGACACTTAAGTGTTTTTCCAGTACTAAAATTAATTAAAAACACTTAAAGTGTGCAGTTATCACATAATCATAGCTTGGGTTTTTTGTGTGCTAGATAGACTAGGCCTTCAAACATTGTTGAGTCTGGCAAATGGTGAAGGGACATAAGTGTAGCTTGTAAATGTTTGTAAATCAAGCTTATATGCTGTATTTGTGCAGTCAGTTTGTTTTTGCCTCAATATGTTTCTTCAAGTAGACTAGTAATGTCGTTACAACAACCCACGAAGTAGTTATAGTGAATGTATTTACATAGATAATTTATTGCAATGCTATGTTTATTCAGTTGTCTGTCACAGGCCATAAATTGTTGAATGTTGTTCCCATTTACAAGGTTCTTGAATGGTTGGATTGATTACCAGTATGACCTTAACACCAACAAGTACAAGTGTTCACTTTGTTCTAGTTCAGATGACATTTATCTTGACAACTCAGAAAAACTTTTACAGGTAAAATGAATATTTCTCATTTCTTGCACATTATTTTTAAAATGAGTCCCATACTCTTGGCATACTCATGACTAATAGTTTCTTACAGAAGCTTAACATTAAATAGTTGACATCTGAAGAGACATATGTTATTATGCTGAGGTTGAGCATTATTCTCAAGTGTGCAGTAACCTCAAATTAGCGGGAACCATAATCATGGACTTAATGCAGTTGGCAATAAAAAGTAAGTAAAAGTAAAGTACCCCCCGTCACGCCAAGTGGCGTATAGGGAAATATGGTGTTAGTGACCTTATATTTTACAGACCTTCAGCACATGATTTTTTTGGGGTAATGTGGTCAGTATTACGCCCGTGCTGCTTTTACTTTCCCAGAAAGAATCCGGTAAAAACATATGGAAATCCAAAGAAATTAGGTTAAATACAAAAATAAAAATTTTCAAGTTAAATGTTAAGTAGTCCTATTATATGGCTGTGAAACATGGAGAACAACAAAATTGACAATCATGAAGATACAGACTTTCATTAAGGGATGCTTATGCAGAATAAAAGGATGGAAATGGCAGAACAAAATCACTAACAGAATTATGGAAATGTACCAGTCAAATACCAGTGGATAAAGAGATACAGCGAAGATGATGGCGCTGGATTGGACAATGCTGAAGCCAACTGAGAGTATTACACAACAGGCCCTTTTTTGGAATCCCCAGGGGAAAAGACAAAGAGGAAAACCAAGGAATTCTTGGAGAAGACAGATAGAAGCAGAGATAAAGATGATGGGAAAGACATGGAATGATCTTAAAAGAATGGCAAAAAACAGAACGACTTGGAAAATGTTTGTTGAAGACCTAGGCTCCACAAGGAGCTAAAAAAGGTAGAAGAAGAAGATAATCATGGACTGGAGTGAGATAATGAAAGCAGTGGCTTCATGCAGGAGGATGACATTCCATTGATGAGTTTATTGCTGTGAGAACTTGTAACCAAATGTTGGACAATTTAAAAACAAAAACATGCACAAGTAGAAGTTTGAGATGTATGTATAACCATGGGAGCTATTAGTATGTTTACATGTTGTCTATTAAAGGAGACTGAACACATATGGTTTGCTTCAAGTGCAGTGATGCACTTTTCATTACTATAAATCAGCCAATAAGTGGGTTTGCTTTCAAATAAAATATTTTACAAGTTAATTTCTAGGTTCTTCTTTAGAACCAAGGAACTAAAGTGACAAAACATTTGTTTAACTGTGGAACATTTAGCAGTAAGAAATCTTTTCTGAAAATCTTCTCTAATTTATTTACATTTTCCTACCACTTTTGAAACAACAATCACTTAAGATTATGTAATCAGTATCTCTATTATTAGAAGTGCAGGAGTTAAGTGGGTATGTAATAAAGCTTGTACTTACATGAAACAAGTCACTTTCTGTGCATACAATTTTCATGAACATAAAATTCACTTGTTAAAAATAGTAAGCAAACCCATCAATATATACTTCAAAATGATATCCCAAGCATAACTCTCCACATGATTGAATGTTACAGAAGAAATACTTTTTGTTATAGCATATAAGTTTTATTATTAAAACCAAATGCTATATGTTTTTATTTTTTTTTTAGTTCAGTTCATGTTCTATCTAAAACCTGAAGATTAACGGTTATATGATTTATTACCCTATAAGAGTTTGTATAATGTAAATATTTTTCACCTATGGGCATATTGTTTGTAAATAGCCTGATGCAGTTGCACATACATTCTCTATTTTCTCAGCCTTTATTAGGTGACAAAGATTACCTGTGTTCATCTATCAGTGGTCAAACCGGAAAGTTCACTAAAGAGCGATGTAGTTCCAGGATTTATCCTATCTGTGGTCCACAAGGTAAAATATTTATTCTTATAGGTAATTTAGGATTGAGTAGGGGGATGCTGCATGTGATGCCTTGACTGGCTTCCATTGCAAGCGGTTGGGTAGTAAAAGTAAAGAGCCTCGTTGCGCCAGGTGGTGTATAGGGAATGTGGTGTTAGTGACTATAAATTTTCCAGACCTTCAGCACATGATTTTCGGGGTAATGTGGTCGGTATTATGCCCATGCTGCTTTACTTTCTCAGAAAAAATCCGGTACCCATTTCAGGCTGGGTGAACCCGGAAGCCATCGGTTGGGATCGAACTCTACCCCATGTCCTCTGTAGTCCAGTTCACTAACCACTGAGCTATCGTGGCTCCCTAAGGAGTTATGTGGTGCTATGAAATCAGCTGAATAATTATTAGTCTATGAAAGAGACATCTTTGCACTCAGTGCTGTCCCATTGGTGATTCTCTCTTTAGGGAGTTAGCATCCTAACTTATGGTTTTTTTAAAGAGAGAAATAAAGAACTCCATCACAACATATGGCATATAGAAAGTATAATATTAGTGTCCATATTTGTTATAGGTCTTTGACATATTTTTGAGATAATTTGGTCAGTGATATGTGAGTGCAATCATTCTTTCCCAGAAAATTACAGCATACATTTAAGGCTGGATGAACTTGAAAGCCATTGTTCTAGATTTAACCCTACCTTTTGTCCTCAATAGTCTAGTTGTTAACCTCAGATGGTAGATGTACAACAGAGGTGAGATGCAGAATGGCTGAGGCAAAAGCAGCTTTCCAAAAAATCAGGAAGATACTCTGCAATCCATTTTTGACAATAGAAACAAGAAAAATAGTTCTTAAATGCTATGTAGAGCCAGTCTTAACATAAGGATGTGAATCATGGACAATAGAACAGACAAAAAAAATCACTGGAGTCTGTAGAAATGTGGTTTTAAAGAAGAATGTTGAAAATACCATGGACAGCTAAGAAGAGTAATGAAAATGTTCTGAAAGAGGCCATTGCAAAAAGAGAGCTAATTTCCAATATTATAAAGAAACAATCATTTTTTGGCCATGTAATGAGAAGGGAACAGCTGGAATATATTGTAGCAACTGGAAAAATTGAGGAACGAAGAGATAGGGGGAAGCAAGGAGAAAAAAGTACCAGACAGCTTAAGAGAATGGCTTGGCAGAAGGTCAACAACAGAAATGATAAATAACTGTCAAGATAGAAAGTGTGGAGAGACATGATCACCTACACCAGCAGACATGGTACTTGATGATGAGTCTAGTTCACTAATCACTTAGCTGTTAGTTTCCTTATTTTTTTATGAGAATAGTGACTGTATTAGTTTGAATTGTTGCCCACACTGTGGCAAACAGCTTTCTCTTTTCATTTTCCTATTTTCAAATATTATTTGTGTTCAAATGGACATAAGATCAGTGCTTTATTTGGACTAAGTAACTGCGACAATAATCTGTTATTTTCTCCTGCCTTTGAAGCTGTGGAAGGGACTGGGTGGTCTAGATATAAGATATCGAACTCTACAGCTAAGTCCTGGGTTTGAATCCTGCCACCTGCATTTATAATTTGTGTTCTTCTTAGAATCTGTGGTTTCTATGTGACTTTACCCTCTCGTGGTCTCTGGGTAATGAGATCTGATGTCTTGCACTTTCAGATAATGGTGAAAAAACAGGAGGTTCCATGAGCACTTAGTGCATTTTAAAGAACCCTTGGCAGTTAAAATAAAAAAAGAGTTGGCCAAAAATTGCCACATTCTGGGCAAAAATTGTTAACTATTTCCAGACTTCAGGGAACTTTAGGTTTGAACCAGATCTATTTTAAATTAAAAAAATTTCAACTCATGTCTTTTTCTTTTTACAATTTCACACAATAATATAATTAAATTGGAGATACGTGTGGCAGTGCAACTTAAACCACTGTTTCACTGTCTGAAAAGCCAGCGTATGGTGTTCGAAATCTATGGTAGACAGAAAGGATTTTTTCTATCGGGGGTGAAATAAAAAGCCTGTCTCACAGATGTTGTGGCAGTTGCTTTGACCAAGCGGTCTTTATCTCTCTGGTTCTATAGTGTGCCCCCCAACATACACCAGCAATGGTGGGTGATATGTGTTGTAAAGATAGTTTTTTTAAAAAATATAATAAAATGTGGTATATGTCATACATCACCAGAAAGGAAAATGGTTAAAGAAAATAAAAATAGCAATCTATTGGTGATATCTGAAGGAAAAGATATATTATTTATTATAAATAGTATACAAATATTCAAAGGCAGATAATTTCACGAACCTCTGTATTTTTCCCTGACTAGAAGCATGTTGCTATCCATTCTTCTCAAAATTATACACAAACTAATCCAAAGTTCTTTAAAATGCACTTTACTTGATGCATCTATGTCCACAAATAATGAAATTAGGCACAAGGAATGGTGTGGCCATGTGACCAATATTTGTCAGAAGAAAACACACATTTACTTCGAAAACGCAACCACTGTATCTACAAAAAAAAAGAGAAAATATCACATGGTAATCGAAGGAAGTAACTACAAAGCTTCTTCTAGACAATTGAATACACGTATTGGTGAATATATTTATTCAGAGTTGTTACTTTACTTTAAAATGATTCACCCATACTTGGTCCGAGCCAATGTGTCAGTTTTTCATAAGTGGAGCCGTTGTGTTGGTTAGTAATTCGGAAAGAGTTAAGCAAAATCTACCCTACTGAAGATGGCTGTGTATGACATGAAGGCATAGATGTTTCTGCTATGCCATAAACTAGTGATACAACACATCCATGCCAACTTAACGGGTGAAAACTAAGAAGAAACTGTAGTGGTTGAGAGGTTAGTGCACTTCCTACTGACCAGGATTATCTAGGTTCAGTTCTCAGATGCAGCAATTTTTATCAGACAGACCTGACTTTAGGGTTAAACCATCTTTTAAAAATGGGTACCAGAGATTTTTTTTTTCCATAGAAAGTAGGTCTTGAATAATACTGAAAATATCACTTATAAAATAAGTATGGACACTGACACCATATTCTACAGCCTTAAGTGAGGAAACCTGTGCTTTTTTCCTCCTGCCTTCTATATCCACATGGTGGAGTAATAAAACTCAGACCATGATAGCTATTTCAGCCTATCAGGTAAAGGCAGTGCTCACTACTGACCATCTGTCAAGTTGTCCACTTATTCTGCTGCATTGCTGCAGATAACATGTATCCCCATCATCAATAGTAGAGAAGTTCTGTTAAGATTTTCCCTTCCTCTGACAGAGACAGTGATACATTTTTCACAATCTCTCTACTTTGAAAGTTTTTCTGCTCCTTGCATTTATTCAGTGACAAGTTCTCTTCATCCTCCACCCTTAACCCTGGATTATGATACCCTCACAAAAATGACATCCTCAGAATACAATTAATTTTTTTCAACAGTTTGCCACGGACAAACATTCCTCCCTTTCTACACTTTCCTAATTATTACTTCCTGTGACCCCTGAGTTTTGGATTTTTTCCTTTGATGTTGTGTCAAAAATAAACATGTGCTTCATAAAAAGTACAAAGTTATCATAATAATGGGCTCTTTTTTTTTTTTAAATTTGGCCAATTTCCAAGAAATTTGTTTTTCTTTTCTTATGAAGGGGGAAATCTCTTCTTCAGCTCTCAGTAAAACATCAAACAAAGCTTTGTAATATCGGATAGGTAGCAAATAATGTTAAGAGTAAGGTGAACATATGGGCTGGACTGATGGCAGACGTGTGAATAGACAAAAGTAATACTTCTGAGTTTGAGACCATAAATCAAACCTAAGGCAGGAAATGATTACCACATTTGATTCCCATATCTCTCCTTGTGTAATCCAGCTGTTTAGCTAAAGTTAAAATAAAATACTATTTTCTAAATGTTACAATTAGTGATCATAATTTTTACAAATGTTTCATACAAACATGTCTCATGGATAGGTATCATAATCTAGGGTTAAAGAAGTTTTACATTGTCATAGATGCATTGCTTGGTTATTTACAGCAAGCTGCAACACTTTGTACTTTTTGGCCTAACTTCAGGAGGGCATTATTATGAATACCTGATTGATTTCTTCTTTTATTTCTACCTGCTTGGATAGATTGGTTTGGGCCTTTTTCCAGACCCATCAAAGGGAGATGTTAAACGCTCTTAAAATACACCTTTTTAACATTATTTTAGGGGGGGGAGAGGAGGGTTGAAAAGTAGTCACCAGGCTTATGCAGCAGCAGCAAGAAGAGAAAGGCAACTGATAAGATAATTTAATGCTATCTTATTTTAATCTCTGCACAAACTGTCAGAGATAAGGATAGCATATATTTGATTGTAAATATCTATCTATCTATCTATCATCCTTTCGAGCCGAAGACGGCACATAGGGCAGAACCACAATCTCAAAAAACAGAAACCTTGCGTGCCAAAATGGCACATATTGCAGAGATCACTACTTCCAAAACTTATGGCTCTGTTTCCATAACAATACTTTTTACAATGGCAGCTTGTCTAGCCATCGATCAACCTCCTTAGTCACCTCTTACAACATGCCTGGTAGGTCACAGTGTCACTATTCTTTACTTCCCTCATAATGAAGCCCTGGTAACACACAGGAGGAATGTAAATAGAAGCACTTTATTTCTATTTATAGAAATATTTATTCTTATTTATAATTTATTATTTGTACAGGATATCACTTTAATTTATTATTTGTACATGATATCACTTTAATTTCCTTTGACAGCTGGAAAATCTGAACCAGTCTTCACTGATTACATTCCTTGTGATGAAGCCATTTCACTTGATTCACTTAAAAGGAAATTTCTAAAAGAGGGGAGACCGGTATGTAATTTTTGTTCTTTGTTTAAGTACTGACTTTTAATAAACTCAGACTGTTCAACTTTTGTGTGATACCTATGCTAACATATAGATGCGAGAGCTGGAATCCATTCAAGGTCTGTAATAGAAGAGACTAATTGTCTTTACAAATAAATTGGAGAGATAAGGACCAAATGAAAATATAAGAGAAGAATAAAACAAAAATATGCATCAAGCTATATATGAAGGAGATGCTGGAAGTACATTGGTCATGTGCTCAGAATAAATGAAAGAAGATTTCCTTTTCAAGCCTTCATATGGGCACCAGATGGCAAAAGAAAACAAGGGAAACAACAAACAAATTTTAGGAAGAGGGCTTAACTATGAAATTGAGAACAAAACAAGACCTATAAGACCTCCTAAATGAGCAGTGAATCATCAGACATAGAGGGTTATTATTTCTGCCCCTAATGGCGAGAGAGAAACTGACTGACTTGATATGAAGACTTCATGAAATTCTATTAGGATTTTCAGTAAAACAGAACAAATCTGACGGCCTGAATAATACAAATAATGCAGCATCCATTTAGAGCCTATAAGAAAAGAAAAGTGTTTATCACTTTTCTGACCACCCCAAATACTGAACTTTCAATTACATCTTATAAAGCCTAACATTGCCCAGTGTTCCTTGTGCAGCCTCTGCCAAAGGAACACAGTCTCACATCATCTCTTGAATGTCTCTCAATCTAACTCCAACCATTGGAGCATTGATATCTAAGAAGGGTCCTAGAATATAGCTATGGTTTCTGAGATAAGTGTTTTGATAATGGGCTACTGAGAGATCAAATAAATAAATATTACTAAAAAACAGAGTGAAAAGAACAATAGTAGAACTAAATTAAAGGCATGCACTTTTAATATGTATATATTTGAGAGGGGTGTTTTACAAACCTAATGGCAGTAAGAAAAAATGAAAGTAGGCGAAAATGAAGAGATCAGAATAAAAAAATGTATAGGATGTAATGGACATAATGGTTAAGAAAACAAAGGCCAAGGAAAATCTGAGATGTTGACAGGACTGTTGGTTGTGGATGAAGTTGAATATCAATGACACCAGATATGTTGGAAAAAAAAGTAGTAATGATTTCCTCCATGACTTACTAGACTTAAAGGCAATATGGTGATCATATTGTTCCATGATTTTTGGCACATTTTAGGTACACCACAAGATAATATGAAACAAAAACAAACATTATAAATATTGAATAGATATAGAGAGGACACTTTCTAATCTAAAAAGAAAGCTATAAGTAGTCTCTCATAACATAAAATGTCATTGTCATCATCATCAAGTACTGTAACAGCTGGCATGTGCAATCATGGCTTTCAACAACATTCTATCTATATAGTTTTGTTATCATTTGTTGTTGACTTCCTACCAAAGCATGCATTTAAACTGTCAGGTATCTTTTCCCTCTGTTTCTTTCTTCTATCTGTTTCTTTCTTCTATCTCTTCTTCTCTCAATGTTTTATATTATTATAGTTGCTCCCTTCTCATTAAAGTTATAAAAAAAGTGAATGATTCCCTCCACCCCTTATGGCATATGGGGGAATATGGTGTCCATATTTGTCAATAATGAACAGCACCATTTGTAAGTGAAGTAGTTGGTGTCACACCAGGTCATTCAATTCATGCTGAAAAAAACTGGTCCCCTTTTAGCAGCTGAGTGAAACTAAGAACCACTGATCAGAATCAAACCTGACCTATTGTTCTTAGTAGTTCAGTTCACTGACCATTGTGAATTAGCAGCTTCTCTACTCATTATATAATCATAAAATGGCAACACACTTTATTTTATGCTTTGACATGTTTCAGAATGTCCTCATGACTCATTTTAGCCTTCCATTGATATTCTCAGCATTCTTCTGTAATACCAAATTTCAGTGGCTTTCAACACTTTTCAAGTCTATTGTCAGATTGCCCAATTGATTTAATTTCTTGAATCAGAACGGATGCCTCTTAACACTATAGAACTATTTTTTTTTCCATTGTCAAAAATAGGTTACATCATGTATATTTTTCTTCAATATTTGAAATACGACCTTTGCCTGAGCTATTCTGCACCTTCCCAAGTCTTGCAACCTGTACAATTAGTCTGAGATAAATTTTGACCTTCTGAGACAGTTCTGAAAGAGAAAATCTTTGACTCTTTAGACAAGCTGTGGACCACCATGAAGTATATTACTGAAAGTGACTTCAGTGTCTAAAACTTCTGACAGGAAATAACAATGGAGAAGAAGGAATAGCATTAAGAAAATTGTGCACCAAACAGGAAAGAAATGACACTTCCAACCAATGAC
This sequence comes from Megaustenia siamemsis, assembly GCA_032433765.1. Classification (NCBI taxonomy): domain Eukaryota; kingdom Metazoa; phylum Mollusca; class Gastropoda; order Stylommatophora; family Ariophantidae; genus Megaustenia; species Megaustenia siamemsis. The sequence continues at coordinate 6,501,454 of JAVIAB010000050.1, forward strand.
ACATCTTGCCCCAAATTAATAATGTTAACTAGTGTGACTAACCTTGTCTATCTATCTATCTATCTATTGATCTTTCGGGCCATGGCTAGCTCATAGGGCATAGATCCAGACACTCTTTATCTTATTTTAAATGTTCTTTCTAGCAGTCTCAATCCTTGCAAAACAACATTTATGAAATCATATTATTAGTCTCTGCTCTGTGCAAGCATCTCAATCTCATTGAAAGAGCTGATTCATGCTGTCTTTGCATCTCTGATCAATGTTCTTATTGGCGTTTATCTGGGTAGGCCACTTTTCCCCCTATCCTGTGTTTCCCACATGAGGACATGCTTTGTTATTCAGTTATTGTCTCTTCTCATCACTTGTCCAACATATGTCCATCATCTTTTCTTGATTACTGAAGATATTTGTGGTTGATTGGCAATTTCTCTAATTTCCTCATTTGTTTTGATTTTGTTCTATGCTATACCAAGTATTTTCCTTAGACATTTATTTTCAAATGCTAATGTAAGAGTTGATAGTACGTTTGATTTAAATAGTCTAACCAGGCTTTTGAAGGACATTGCTGCTTTAGTTATTCTGATTCTAATTTCTTTACTTATATCCCCTTCCAGATCAATGTGACTTCCAGGATAAACAAAGTGATCAATCTCTTCCACTGTTTTGTTTTCCATGTGTATTCTTCAATTTTTTGGAATTAAGCTTTTCATGACTTTAGTCTTTTCATAATTGATCTCATGCCCTATTTTGCTGGCTATTGATGTTAGTTCATTTGTGTTTTCTTGCATCATTTTTATCTGACTGCTCATGAGAACTATGTCATCAGCAAAGTCGAGGTCCTCCAACTGGCCTTCATGTATCCATTTGATGCCTTTGTTACCAGTGCAGCATTTCTTCATTATGAAGTCCATAGCAATTCCAAATCACATGGGCGATAAAATACATCCTTGTTTAACCCCAGTTTCTATTGGGAAACATTCACTCAGTCCTTCCTCTGTATGAACTGCACATGTGTAGCCATCATACATGTAATTGATAATATTTATGATTTTGTTATGGTAAGCCATATTGCTTTGGAATTTTCCCACAAAGAATCTCTATGAATGCTGTTGAATGCTTTTTTTGAAGTAAATGCAGTTAAGTACAAAAGGTTTTTGTTTTTCAATGTGTTCTTCCAATATAAGTCTTAGAGTAAAAAATGTGGTCAAGGCAGCTTCTTCCTTTTCTTATCCCAGCTTAATCTTCCCACATTATAGTATCTATTGATTCCTTTATTCTATTCATGATGATTTTGCAAAATAACTTTGAGGCAACTGACAAAAGAGTCATGCCTCTTCAGTTGTTACAATTGCAGACTAGCCTTGTACCCCTACAAAAAAAAAACTCTGTCACTAGGTTGTTTATTATCTATTTTCATAAATAACTCAGAGTAATTCAGAAGAACTGAGAAAAAGCTAGGAATAATCCTCCCCATAGAATATATAAAGAAACAACAGATAAATGGTTTGACCACTGATAAAGTAGAAGGATCAAAATACAACATAACAAGCCTTCAATAAACATCCCAAGAACAACAGACCCAAAGATGAAAAAAATGGATTGACGGAATATAAGAAGCACTAGCACTAGGAAACATAACAGCAGCAGAAGTGAACAGAAGCAAAAGAATGCAAATTATATCTCCCCTTGACGCTGAAAGGCAAATGAGGAAGAAAAGTAGAAGTAAAAAAAAGAAGAAGGGCCCAGACAAGACCTCCTGTTTTAAACCATAATCTGCAAGAGGTAGACATCAAATCTCACAACCCAGAGTCCAGGGGAATGTAAGCCATAAAGGAACCACAAATTCTAAGAGAACAATTGCAAATGACATTGCCTGTGGCTGGATTGAAACCAACGACTTTACTGACCGGAGATTGTTGTCTTACCTCTAGACCACTTAAGTTCCATTTCCTTCAAAAAGTTTTTTTTTTTTATTATTTCACAACATGGATTTGTGTTAGGACCATCATTACTAAACTTGAACAACATCCATTAGCATTCCTTTTCCTGGTGAAACAGGAAAATCTCAGCACAGCGCACAAACTTCAGAGCACCTGAGATGGCCACCTAAGATAATTTCCGAAAATTGATAGTTATGAAACATTTTAGGAATTTCATTTTTTTAATTTTTGGGCTATGATATGGTTTGTGGCAAACAGCATACCTTTCTCAATTTTCAACTGTCAATATTTCTTTTAAATTCACATATTGAAAATGGGAACTCCTTTAAATGTTCTTCCTCAATAGGACTAGGTACTTAATCTCATCTTCTTTGAGATCAGGGATCACTGGGATACTTTTTAAAAATAGACCACACCAAGTTTTTTTTTTAAAATTATAACTGATTACATCATGGGGGACTGGGCGGTCCAGAGATGAGACATTGGACTCTGGACAGGTAGGTCATGGGTTTGAATCTTACTACTTGCAGTGGGAATTTTTCTCTTAGAATCAATTATTTCTTTGTGGCTTTACCCTCCCCTGTTCTCTGAGTAGTGAGATCTGATGTCTAGCCATCAGGGATAATGGTGAAAAACAGGAGATCCTACACACACATTAAAGAACCCTTGACAGTTAAAGTTGAAAAGTGTAGACCACTATTGACAGCCTCCTAGACAAAATGGTTAAACACCCCCTACCCTTGCCAAAGGTGGATGTGTTGGACTGAAAGGCTCAGATATTGCGGCTTTGCCATAAACTAGAAACACAATGCACCCAAGCCCACTTTATGAGTGAATGCTAAGAAGAAGGAAAGATTACTCCTAATGTGGTTCTGACTGGGTACTTTCTGATTGTGATGCTAGTATCTTAATTCAGCACTATAGAAACCCCCATGCAAACATACACAAATATCACTACATGACTTTCCCATGGGTCACAGATAGACAAAATCTTAACTTTGTTATCCTCTTATAATCTTCTTAATTCTAGCTACCTCACAAATAGAGTAAACTAAGACATAAATTATTTTGTTGGGAATTTGTTATTCTAGGATGAAATATGTGATCAACCAATATCAATGGAATGTACAGCTCAGTTGTACAGTGGAGAACATGTAACAGTTGGCACCCACAACATTGGAGTCCGCAGTGCAGCTGGTCTGACATGCAATTTCAGTAACATAGCATGCAACAGTGACATGGATTTGGATTGCAGCACTTGTAAAGTTAGATTCTACTGCAAAACAAAAGGTAGTTTATTTCAACAGAACCAAACATTTTTATTTAAAAAATTGGGAAATACAAAACATTTGTTTATTTAAGCAATACATTTGATTACTTTGGCAGTGCGAGCCATTTTATTATTTTGACAACACAAAACATTTATTTTGGCAAAACAAAATATCTATTTATTTGAATAAAACAAAACATTTCTTTATTTGGACAACACAAAATATTTGTCTATTTTGACAATACAAAACATGTACTTGGACAACACAAAAAACATTTCTTTATTTGGACAACAGAAAATATTTCTTTATTTGGACAACAGAAAATATTTCTTTATTTGGACAACACAAAACATTTCTTTATTTGGACAACACGAAACATTTCTTTATTTGGACAACACAAAACATTTCTTTATTTGGACAACACAAAACATTTCTTTATTTGGACAACACAAAACATTTCTTTATTTGGACAACACAAAACATTTCTTTATTTGGACAACACAAAACATTTCTTTATTTGGACAACACGAAACATTTCTTTATTTGGACAACACGAAACATTTCTTTATTTGGACAACACAAAACATTTCTTTATTTGGACAACACAAAACATTTCTTTATTTGGACAACACAAAACAGATATTTATTTGGACAACACAAAATATTATTTATTTGGACAACACAAATCATTTCTTTATTTGGACAACACAAAATATTATTTATTTGGACAACACAAAACACTTATTTGAAAAAAAAAATACAAAACAATTATTTATTTGGATAACACAAAACATCTGTTTTCACAACACAAAACATCTGTTTTCACAACACAAAACATCTATTTGGACAAAACAAAACATATATCTATATGGACAACACAAAACAACTATTTGGACTGCAGAAAACATCTATTTAGACATCAAAAACAGATATTTAATTCTTGATTCTTGATCCTTCCATCAATGCTGGATGTTGTTTAGGACTTGTAGTGATTTTCAACATCCACTCTATTCTGGGTGAAATGTTTGATCAAATCTAATGAGTCTATGCCTATGGTATATATTTGGAAACACAAAAATGTTATTTATTTGAACAACACAAAACATTTATCTTCACTGCTACATGGTGTTTCTGAAGCACAGCTAGTCAGTGTTGACTGGATGCACTCACCAGCTAAACCAGCTAGACCTAGCACAAGTGTAAATCCAGACCATCCTGGTTTCTTACTTACTATAGACTTGCCAACACTAAAACTATAATCATAATTGTTATCACTATACGAATCGCCCCAAAAATACACCAGCTTGTTCTGCACAGTATTTTTTTTGGTTTAATGATTGATGTAAGTCATTATTTGTGAGAGATAAACAACACAACACACTAGGGTAAAAAAATGCTTCTTCAAAGTATTGGTTAACATAAAAACCTGATTCACTGTTACATGAAACAACTTTCTACAGTATCTATCTGAACTAATATATAGATTAATGGTCCAGTAAGGTTTTGTTGGTGTATTGATATATTGATTAGTAGTCTGGCAATTTAGTTATAGGTGGGACATTATTTCCACACAAAAATATTCACAAAACAACATGGATATCTCCTGATGATAGAACCTCCAATCAAATTGACCACCTATGTATTAAACAACAATTCAGATCATCATTAATAGATGTAAGAGCTTACAGAGGTGCTGATGTTAATAGTGACCACAACCTGTGCATTGGGAAAATAAGATTAAAATTTAGAAACCAACAGAAGAGGTCAATTACACATAAAATTGATAGTCATAAACTGAAAGATGAAGCCATAAAGGAAAAGTTTAACATAGAGCTAAGTAATTGTTATACAGCACTCGGTGAAATAGACTTAGATATCAATGAGATGTGGGACTCACAGAGCAAAATACTAATGACAGCAGCAGAAGCAAGTGCTGGACTGAAGAAAATGGAAAAACGAGCTTGGATCTCAGACACCACGTGGAAATACATCAAAGAAAGAAGAGAAGCGAAGAGAGCCATGACTAATGTAAAGACAGATCTTGGAAAGGTTCTGGCAAAAGCAACATACAAAGAATTAGACAACAAAGTGAAAAGTTCAGCAAGAAGAGATACAAGAGCTTATATAGACAATTTGGCAGAGAAAGCAGAAACAGCTGCAATTACAGGAGACAGCAGAACTCTTTATACTGTGCAAAAGATGCTGACAAACACCTATACATCCAGTGGAACACCAATTCTAGACAAATCTGGATCAATGCTAACAACAAGCGCAGACATAAAAGCCCGTTGGGCGGAACACTTCAAAGAAATTCTTAACCGTCCACTACCCCACAGTTTAATTGATTTTGAAACTGAAACACCAGCAGCAGAATTAAATGTAAATTTAGATGACTTCACCTTGAGTGAAATAGAAACCACCTTAAAGCTTATGACCAATAACAAGGCTGCTGGAGAGGATAAGTTAACAGCTGAGATCCTCAAGGCAATTGATAGCCATAATCTAATACATCTCCAAAAAATGTTCAACATCATTTGGAAAACAGAGAAGACGCCTCATAAATGGAAAAAAGGAATCATTGTTAAGATCCCAAAAAAGGGCAATCTTAGAGATTGTAACAACTGGAGAGGCGTGACACTTTTGTCAGTTGCCTCAAAGTTATTCTGCAAAATCATCCTAAATAGAATACAGGATTCAATAGATACAGTAATGCGTGAAGAACAGGCTGGGTTTAGAAAAGGGAGAAGCTGTATTGACCACATTTTCACTCTACGACTTATATTGGAGGAACACATTGAAAAGCAAAAACCTTTTGTACTTAACTTCATCGACTTCAAAAAAGCATTTGATAGTATTCATAGAGATTCTTTGTGGAAAATTCTGAAGCAATATGGTTTACCATCAAAATCATAAATATTATCAAAGACATGTATGATGGTTACACATGTGCAGTTCGAACAGAGGAAGGACTGAGCGAATGTTTCCCAATAGAAACTGGGGTTAAACAAGGATGTATTTTATCGCCCTTGTTATTTGGAATTGTTATGGACTTCATAATGAAGAAATGCTGCACTGGTAATAAAGGCATCGAATGGATACAAGGAGACCATTTGGAGGACCTCGACTTTGCTGATGACATAGTCCTCATCAGCAGTCAGATAAAAACGATGCAGGAAAACACAAATGAACTATCATCAATAGCCAGCAAAATTGGGCTTGAGATCAATCATGAAAAGACTAAAGTCATGACTAGTTTAATTCCAACAGGTGACAAAATATACATGGAAAACAAACCAGTAGAAGAGATCGATCACTTTATCTATCTTGGAAGTCACATTGATCGAGAAGGGGATACGAGCAAAGAAATTAAAATCAGAATAGCTAAAGCAGCAATGTCTTTCAGAAGCCTTGAAAAGTTGTGGAAATCAAAACTTATCAGCACAAACACAAAACTTAGGCTATTCAAATCAAATGTACTATCAACCCTTACGTATGCGTGTGAAAGCTGGAAAACAACAAGAGATATAGAAACAAAGTTGAACGCATTTGAAAATAAATGTCTAAGGAAAATACTTGGTATAGCATGGAACGAATTCAAAACAAATGAGGAAATTAGAGAAATCGCCAATCAACCACTAATATCTTCAGTAATAAAGAAAAGACGATGGTCATACGTTGGACATGTGATGAGAAGAGATAATAACCGAATAGCAAAGCAAGCCCTCATATGGGAAACAACAGGTAAAAGAAAAAGAGGAAGACCCAGGGAGACACTGAGAAGAACATTGATGAGAGAGGCAAGAGCAGCAGGAGTCGGCTCCCTCAATGAGATAGAACTGCTTGCACAGAACAGAGACAGATGGCGAGATTTGATAAAATATCTTTAAAAGAAAACTGCTAGAACAAAAAAATCCATATAGGAGAAGGTGTATCTTGGTCTACGCCCTATGGGCCGGTTACGGCTCGAAAGGTCAATAGATAGATAGTCTGGCAAGAGTTAATAATATTCTAGCTCTAACAATTTCTGTGCTTATGTGAACTATTGAAAATATTTATAGTTTTGTAACTTCATTTACATTGCTTAAAATAATATACTGAATTATGTTTCAATACAATATATGTATAGTGACCTTGCTCTGACTGTTGATGTGAAAATACTGAAAAAAGTTGTGTGTTTTTATTTATTTGATTCTAATGTTTATGTTATTGTGTTGTAGGTGTGAATCAGTGCAAAGAGTTTGAGAAATTAAAAATAACACCTTGTCCTTATGGGCAAATGTGTGTTTCTGCACAAAATAGCTTTTGGTGTAGATGTCCTCCAGGATATGTATTAGACACCATCAACAAGATATGTGAACGTGAGTATACAGCATTGTTGTGATCTAATAAAATCTTTATATGTTCAATATATTTTGTTTGTATTCTCTTATCTTAGATTAATTAAACTGTATGAGGTAGCATGTTTTCCAATAAACAAGGTGAGGAGCTTGTAGGTGCTCTTGAAGATATGGATTTGGTCTGCATCAATAGTGGTTGTGCCCCAGAATGGCGAGCCAACCTGGAAGGGAAGACAGTATCTTGAGTATCACTGACCTGGCTCTGGTATCTCCTTTACTCACTAGAGTATGCAAATGGAGTGTCTTAGGACATCATGGAGTAATCATCGCCCTTGCAACATACTGATGAAGAAAGGTAGATCCAGTAAATACAGACCAAGAATACAATTTTTAATGTTTGATATCTCAGGATCACATATTGTTAACAAAATAAACAAAACAAGCACAGCATTCACAACTGCAGAAAGAAAAGTTGGGAGCAGCCCTCATGGTGGGCCGATGAGGTGGAGAGGGCCTGGTTGGATAAATGACTAGCAGTTGAGAAATGGCATAGCCCAACCTGACTACACCCCTTTGTTGAAATAAGACAGGGACATCAAAGTTGACTGTTATAAGACTTTAGCAAAGTAAGTCAAAAGCAAGAAATGGGCAGAGTTCTGTGAGAGGGTGAGCAAGGATAAGTCATTGAAGTTATTCTGGTGGCTTCACAGAAGTATGAATGGCACAGTGAAGAATAATTGTGTTTGTGACTTCCAGAGCTTAGATCTTACCTGGCAAAGAGTGGACGAAAACAAGGTTAGAATGCTATTCTGTCCTAACCGACGGCTTCCGGGTTCACCCAGCCTTAAATGGGTACCAGATTTTTTCTGGGAAAGTAAAGCAGCACGGGCATAATACTGACCACATTACCCCAAAAATCATGTGCTGAAGGTCTGTAAAATATAGGGTCACTAACACCATATCTCCCTATACGCCACTTGGCGTGACGGGGGTACTTTACTTTTACTTACTTGTTTGATAGTGTGTAAGACAAGAAAGAAAACATTACTAAATGTGCAAAGGCTTAGACAGAAAACCAGTTAATTACTTACAAACAAAGTAGAGCTGTAATGGATCCCCTGTCCACTATAGTGTTTTTCAAGCAGACAGCCATGAAGGACAATTCAGTCACAATATAATATTAAAATGTGACTTAATTATAAAGAGAAATCAACAAATCCTATGAGAACATCAGACCCAAGAGTAAACCATAAAAAATGCTTTAATGGAATATTATAAACACAAGGAAACATAATAGCAGAGACCTAGAGAAGAGCAAAAGACCATGAACAAGATATTATATATGTCAACATATCATCATCAGGTACCATACCTGCTGGTTTATACCAGCTGTTGCCTTCTCATTACAAGGCTAAAAAAAATGATGATTACAACATATAGGGAATGGTAATCATGAGTTCTAAATGCCATTGGGTCATGACACAAGTCATTGTCTCTTATATCCTGAAGCTTGATATAAAAAGCTGCAATGATTTTCTTGATGTTCCTGGTTCTGCTGGAGAAGTTGAATCTTGTCCTACAATACTAGGTCTTTTATACTAGTAGAGCCCACCAATGGAGGGAAACTAATTATTGTCACCATACTAAGTCTTCTATATCTGTAGAGCTCACTACTACAGGGAAAAAGAACAATCCTCATCACATTAGCTAGCCTGTTTTGATGCAAGGGACACCCACTAATTTGGAAGTGAAGGTTTTGGTCAGCTGAATGGCCACAGACTCTGCTATGGTGGTTGCAGGTCATTTAACTTGAGCTCCTTATAGGGACAAGTAAATATGAAGTTAGTTCCCCTAGCTTGTTGGTTATACCCTTATTTGTCCTTCAAGTTTGTTATTCTTATTTGTTTGATTTGTTACTCATTCTCTACACATATACTGTCTTTCTTATGCAGGTTGCATAATAGTAGAGTTGATGAGATCATCATCATCATTGAGTGCCATCTCCGCAACGAAGGTTGGCTACCATGGAGCGCCATTCCACTCTGTCTCTTGCTTTGATGGTGTAGATTGTCATAGGCTGATTTGTCCATCTTTTGATGTTACTCGTCCATGTTAGTCTTGGTCTGCCTCTGCCTCTGCCTCTTTTACCTTGTATTTTCCCCTCCAGGATTACTTAGAGTAGGCTGTTGTGCCTTTTAACATGGCCCAAAAATCGCATTTGTCTTGTTTGAATTGTGTTTAGTATTTCTCCTTTCATTTTTAGTTGTTTTAAGACTTCATCTTTGATGAGATATTTATTAATATTTTCTCTAATGTTTGATAATCAACATCTGTAAACATTTAATAGTTATTCAAAGTGTTGTCCTACCATTTTATTGTGTCTTTTAAAATGTGGTTAACATAATTAATGAATTCTTTACAATTGAGCATTTTTATTTTAAATTCAAAATCTACATATGGTCATTTCTCTCTTCTTTCCCCTCCTCCACATAACTGTCTGACAGATCTATTATAATTTGATGTGTTGTCTTATAGGACAGCTGTTGGTTGATCATGTGTGAAGAAAGCACCCAGTAATGCTTCTAGCATGATGTGAATATGAGCTTGGTGCCCCTGCATGTTTGTTACCTTCAGCACATACTTTGTGCAATGTCATCAGCACTGTACCAGGTTATCTTTTGTTCCCAGAACAATGTTTCTGGTACAATTAAGGCTTGGTGAACTTAGGAATTGGTTAGTCTGTAATAGGCCAACCTCTTGTCCTCAGTTTATTAGTGAACAAAGTTAAATTCTAAAGTAAGCAATTATTAATTTATTTTAGTTAAGGAATTGGATAAATGAAATTTTCTGGAAAATAGTACCTATGTTGTCTGTTCTTAAAGAGAGTGCAGTTGCTGACACCGTTTTTTCTGTTACTTTGACTGACAGTGTTGTGTTTTTTATATTATCTTTCTAAAGAACTGGAGTAGAGAATAAATTGTGGGAACTTTCTTTTTAATGGAAGTCTTTTGAAATTGTAACTTGTGCAATCAAACATGGCAAACACAGAGTTTGATCTTGCTAACAGTACGGACTGACAATTGCAGAAATCTGCTGAGCTGAGAGTATAATCACTTAAACTAGTTTAGGTTGCTTTGTTTGTTTTTTGTATATAGTTTAGATTGCTTTGTTTTTTTTTTTGGATATAATTTATTTTGAGAGAATTGAAGTGTTTGAGGATACTCTTTTTTTCTGTGGAAGGCATTTGTGATAGTTAACTGTGTACCCAAATAGAGAATGAGAGAGATCAACCTCACCAACAGTGACCAAAAAACAAGTGACCTGTGCTTGTTGGTAAGACATTTGAGACCAAATTTGGAAGGTGCAGTGATAGGAGATGAAGTAGATATGAGGATGATTCAATGTATAGAATAGAATGGATTGAACACTGATTTTTGCACATAACATTTAAAAAAATGATTCAGTAAATTTCTTTGTGTTTTATTTGGACTAAACATGAACTGTAATATTTCAGCATACAGTCTCTCCTGCTTTCTGGGGCTTGGTACAACAATAAGACTATTTAGTGGCAAGGAACTCAGCTTTACAAGCAACTGCAAGTAAGGGATTATATATTTATTAGTTATTTAGTTCTTCTTTGGTCAGTGATGGCACATAGTGCAGAAACCATAACTCTGTGTCTTATGATTCACTGCTAGGTCTTGCTTTCTTCTTAAGCCTATGGTTGTGCAATCCATATTAATTATACTACAGGCCATGTTACAGCATTTGTGCATGTGGGTCAGGATTCTCATCTGAATTTTTTCAGGGAGGAAATCAGAGCACTTGTGGATTCATCTGGTGTGTAGTGATGATGATTTTAACAACAATATACTACAATATATACAGTTTATTTTGGCCTTCCTTGTTTTCTTTTACCACCCAATGTCAGCTTGAAGACTTGGGGTGGGAGTCATTTTCATCAATTCTGAGTACATGACCAATGCACTTCCAGCATCTTCTTTTTTAGTGTTGACCTGCTCAGTGGGTTGTTGATGCATTGTATTACTAGTTTTAGGGCAAGCCTTGATATCTGCATCTTTTTGTTCTCCACACCAATCATTGGCATACTATTCTTCTAATATCACATACATATATGATATATACTCATGCTTGGTAGTTTCACCTGGTGCAAAGACTCAGCAATTTGTGTTTAAGCATATCTGGTTCAAGTTCTAGATGGAGGGTGTTATTTCCTTCATGCTTGCCATGAATAATTGATCAGAGGGTTACTAAGCTACCATCATAAAATATGCACTTCTACTGAAACAAAAAATTTTGTTTGCTTTAGAGTTTTTTTTATTCTTCACTATAATCATTTCTCTGATAATGATTTCAGTATAAGCTTTGTATTTTAAGATCCATAAGGGGCATGCCTGGAATAACAATTGGAGGTCATAATATAAATAATCTAAGGTATGCTGATGATACAGTATTAATCGCTAAGAGTGAAAATGAGTTACAAGAAATGTTGGACATTATAGTGAAGGAAAGCAAAAATAAAGGACTCAGCCTTAATAGCAAAAAAAACAGAGGTAATGGTAACAACAAAGAAAAAGACATCACCTCAGAGCAAAATAAGGACAAATGGAACAATATTAAAACAGGTAAATGAATTTAAATATTTGGGAACTTTGTTAACCTCAGACGGAAGATGTACAAAAGAGATGAGATGTAGAATGGCTCAGGCAAAAGCAGCTTTCCAAAAAATGAGGAAAATACTATGCAATCCATTTTTGACAATAGAAACAAGAACAAGAGTTCTTAAATGTTACGTAGAGCCAGTCTTAACATACGGATGCGAGTCATGGACAATAGGACAACAGACAAGAAAATAACTGGAGTCTGTAGAAATGTGGTTTTACAGAAGAATGTTGAGAATACCATGGACAGCTAAGAAGAGTAATGAAGAGGTTCTGAGAGAGGTCAAAGCAAAAGGAGAGCTAATTTCCAATATTAGGAAGAGATAATCATCATCTTTTGGCCATGTAATGAGAAGAGAACAACTTGAATATATTGTAACAACTGGAAAAATTGAGGGATGAAGAGATAGAGGGAAGCAAAGAGAAAAAATAACAGACAGCTTAAGAGAATGGCTTGGCAGAAGGTCAACAACAGAAATGATAAATAGCTGCCAAGATCGAAAGTTGTGGAGAGACATGATCACCTACGCCACTAGGCCCGGTACTTGATGATGATGAAAAGCTTTGTCAAATATTAAGAATTGCTTAGTTTTTAATACTTCTGAATTTTTTTCTAATGTAGAAAAATGGTAGTTTACAAGTAATTGAAACAAAAAAGCCATGAACATTAAGCTATAATTATATTGAACAAAATGATACTTTTAGTAAAAGTTGCCAGTGATCAAGCAACTCTGGTTTGAAAATCAGTCCCTCTGAACTTTGCTAGAGATACAGAGCTGGTGTACTCAAACATATATTGGATATTTATGTAGCTGTCAGTGAGAATGAAGTCTTGAACATTAAATATTTTTTCTTACTCATTCTTCAAATTGACATATTTTTCAAAATGGTTGCATTTTTTAACATTAAAAAATGTTATTTTCTAGCTTACTCTAATATTTGTATTTGTGAAATTTTAGTTGATTAATGTTACTAAGAATAAACATTTCAAAGTCTGATAAATTTTATATTCTTTGATGTGAAAAATTCAAATTATTGACCACACAAGAGAGAAAAATTCACTGGCATAAAACTGGCCACATTACTCAAAATGAAGAAAACAAAAAATGTTTCCTATACACCACATTCGGGGCAAGACATTGTTCTTTCTTTGTCACTGAACTGGTACTTGTGATATAGAAGTGTCAGTGCAAGTAATATTTTCTCGAGATTCTTGAGGGGGATATTGGAGCACCTATATATTCATCCTGTGTGCAGTGATGAGGATTCTAACACAAAATAACAAACAAAGAATGATATTAGCAATTTCATTTCATCTACTTTTCATTTCTTCCTCAGGTACAAGTTACTAAGCACTTCAGAAACATATTTATTTAGCCCAAAACCAAAATTTGCTATTTATTCTTACCATACATCATGCTTGAATGGCACAGAAAACTGCATTAAAAAATTGGTAATTTCACTGACTGATATTTCACGTCATCACCATTTATATAAAGACAAACAAGAAATTACATTTGTTGTTTATCCAAATGCTGACTACTACTTGGTAAGTATTCTTTCATGGCATAATAATTGTGTTAATAGCTGTGGCACAATATTTTAATTAGTTTTGTTTCTTGTAACAAGAGATATGTCTATTAACTTTGTTATCAAAATATATGAAATTAATTATTAAAGTAATTATTAGTAAAGGCTTCAGATTGATGTTAAATATGATTAAATTGTTTCTTTACTTACATTTTTTCTACCATGAGAGATACATTGTTCAGAGAGGCAAGAGCAACAGGGATCGGATCCCTTAATGAGATAGAGTTGCTTGCACAGAACAGAGACAAATGGCAAGATTTGATAAAATATCTTTAGAAGGATTGAAAATTGCTGGAATAAATATTTAGATAAGAGAAAGAGTATCTGGGTCTGTGCCCTATGGGCTGGCTATGGCTTGAAAGGTCAATAGATAGATAGAATATTCTAGGGAACAAAATACTAAAGAATATAAAAACATGTATATTAATACAAAAATGGGTCATATACAGTGGCAGTATTGCCTGGGAGAAGATTGTTATGAAAGGCATTGGACGAGAAATAGTAAGACCAAGTAGGTTTGAGCAGAAGTTGACAATAATCTTGCACAGAAAAGAGAAAACATCAGAGTAGTTGTCATGGGAAAACACCAACAAGTACAAGCTACATGATGATGACTAAGTACTCAAGTCCAAGCAACCCTCCATTGTATCTTCACTCACTTTGGACCATCCATGTCGGAGTTACACAGCTTTCTGTTCAAATTAATAATGCAGTTATGCTGTAATGATGTTACTATTTCAGATTAATAATAAAGTCTACAGAAAGTCAATGACAGAACATAATGTTTACAGTGTTGAATACCACAAAGATTCCTTCAGTTTAGCTCTTGCAGATTTTGGTTTGCGTCTAACCATGAATGGTGGACATGTAAGAATACAAGCATCAGGTAATCTATTTGTTTATTTTTAATAACTACTACTGCTGCTATCAGTATACTTAAACACCTTGAAACAAGAACCATAAATGCAGAATTAGAATAAAGAATTCACTCTATGGAAATGAAGTGCTACCTTAACATCCTCTGTGTGTCATACAAAGATTAAGCAAGAAAGTTTGTAAAATCATAAGACATACTCACATGAAGAATTTCTTTCATTGATAAAGAGAAGACAATTATGCAGGTATTGGCATATCACAAGATCAAATGACCTGACAAAAACCATCTCATTGAAAGCTGGAGGACAAAAGTAAACAATAGAACAATTGATTGATGGCATCAAACACTGGACAATGAAAATGACTAGCAGTTCACACACAGAATGGAAGAATGGAAAAAAATCATGAAGAAATAATCATTTTGGTTTCCCAAAACCCTTTTATGGTTTTGTACCATCAGTTATCACAAGGTAATCCAGAGCTGGTATTCTTGTGATTTCTTAACTTGTTTTTCCCAAGACACATGGCTTACATGCCTTGGAAAGTACTCCAGTCTCTAAAACTTGCCCTTGTAACACACCCAATCATTGTTGTAGCTCCAATTTATGATGTATGATCTCTAGTCATCCATGTTCTGTCAAATGATGTATTGATGTTTCAACATACATCATCATGTCTCTATAACTTCAATCTAAACTCTGTCTGTGCTGCTTGCTTCATGTTTTCAAACTGAACTGATAAAACAGATAGTTCAAATTCTTATTGATTCATTTGAATGAACTATTTTGGACTGGTGGTGGCAAGCATATCATTCCACAGTTTCCCAAATGTCATCCTGGAAGAGAAGGTACAAGGTAGATGAGACAGACCAAGAGTAAAGTGGACCGATAACATCAAAAGATGGACAACTGAATCTCTGACAACATTCACCATCTAGACAAGATATAAAGTAAAATGGTGCTCCAGGGTAGCCAATCATCAATGTGGAAACAACACCTAAAGAAACATCACTTAATGAAAAACTATGCTGCACTACAAGCTGTCATAGAAGAATGGACTAAAGCTAGTGAATGGATCTACAATGAATGAGAGGTTGAGTTTATTCCCCTAACTGTCAGCTTCTAGATGCACTCAGCTTTAATTTTGGACCATGTACCAACATTCCTGATGGTTTGAACAAATTATGATCAATTAATACTACATTTCATTTATAGTATTCTCTTGTTGAACAATGTTTCCTTTGTATTCTTCTTTATATGTTGATAAGCTTGAATTACAAATACAAATTATGCACAAGTTTAATGAGATTGGGCACTTCTCAAGCTGCAAGTTAGATAATTCTGACTAGACTAACGCAAATAAATATTTAAGTAGGTGAAGTGTTAATTCATGATTGAGGTTTTTTTCTGGGACAAAAAAAAACTTGTTAGAAGTAGTGCTGACCACATTATTCAAAAAATCTTCACATGGTAAAACTGAGATGTGACAGGTTTCAATATTATTCTTTTTATGTTTTACTATACAGTATACAAAAAAAAGTGAAAACTCTTAGTCACTGAGATAGAGAAACAGACAAACAAAACATTGTACATGTATTGTTGATGATTGTGATAATTTTCTAATCAGCAATTGTGTCTACTTTCATAGCATCAGCAGTAAGTTCCAGATTGGATGGTTTATGTGTTGGAAATCCAACTGAGGCCTCTAAGCTTGATGTTGGGGTTAAGCTTGGATTGAGTGTTCATGAATTCTTGTTTAGTCTTCTCAATAGCTTTGTCATCACTGATGAAGAGTCGCCAAAGTAAGTTTAACTACTTAATGTTGATACTGTGCTCAACAAATTGATTATTGGTCAGATAAAAACAAACATTGACCAGAAATGTTAGATTATCATAATTTTCTGTTAGATATGTGATCAAGACAATGTTCTCATTTTAGAGTTTTATTGGTCAGATAAAAACAAACATTGACCAGAAATGTTAGATTATCATAATTTTCTGTTAGATATGTGATCAAGACAATGTTCTCATTTTAGAGTAGGTTGAAGCAATAAGAGGACAGAACAGAAGAGACTGCAACTCAGAGATGGTTACCTGGCATTTCAGCAGGCAAGGGTATCACATTTTTGTAGATTCTGATGAATGTTAACAATGGATGACTGCATTATAAGCTGATGGTATATGGAAAAACCATAACTTTTCAGAACTGGTGTTGGATTTATTGCCTTCATTTGTTTTTGTTTGGTAGAGGGAGGAGTGAGGAGATGATCATGTCAATATAAGGACATCTGTGCTGGCTTCAGAGGCATAATGAGGGGTACTCTGATCATGAATAAAAAAGCAAGTTACTGGAGGCATTGACTATGCTCCTTTCAGAGGATGTGACAGTAACTGATGCATCAAGTGTTGCAGGGTTGCGGGCATTGAAATGAAATACAGAATAACTTAAATAACATGAATGAGAGGAAGTCTGTGACACATATAGCCAGCACTCGAAGAGAGTCTTTGAGACATATGCAGCAAATGCCTTATGATGATCTTAAGACATATGCACAGCAAGTATCCTGTGGGAGTCTTACATGTACTGCCGGTGTCCTATGAAAGTACTGTGACATTTGCACAGCCAGTGTCAAATTGGAGCTTTGTGACATGTGTACAACCAATTTCCAATGAAAAGCTGGTGACATATGCACAGCCAGTATCCAATGGGAGTCTTGTGGTGTGTACGGCCAGTGTCCAATGGGACTCTTGTAACACATGTATGACTTGCACCCCAAGATAGTCTTGAGATATATACAATAAATATCCCATGATGATCTTAAGACATATCTATAGTCAGTGTCTATGTACCTTCCCAATAGCAACATGTGGTTGTGAATCATGAACAATCTCGCAAACAGCAAGGAAGAAAATTGATTCATTTGAAACAAAATGCTACAGAAAAATCATTAGATACCTTGGAAAAAAGAACAATGAAGACATACTAAAAGATGTAAACATTAAAAAGAGCTGTCTTATGAACACCATTCTACAGAGGTAATTAAAATACTATGGCCATGTAAAAAGACACAGTTGGCTTGAAAGAAAAATAATGGAAGTCAAGGTTCCTTGATTATATATCATGGGCAGTCCAAGAAAAAAGTAATCTCAAGACATCAAGGAGACCTTGAACATGACAACAGAAGAAGTGGAAGAGCTGGCTAGAGACATAGATTCTTTCAGATGGGCTGTGGTGAATGCAATGTTCTACAAAAGGCATGCAACCTGATGATGATAATGCTGATACTAGGCATACACAAAGTAAGCATTGGTGTGAAGGAGTTTTTGGTAGTTGAGTAGATTGTGTGCATGCTCCTCTTCAATTCCTAGAAATTGTAGATTGCTTTTTCGGACAGACAAGGCTCCAGGTTTACACTACATCTAAAAATGTGTTGGCCCTACCAGAGATTTTTCTGCAAAGTAATGGTAGCCTGGAGTGATACCAAATACATCACCCAAAATTGTGCTGTTGGTCATGGAAAAATAAATAATAACAATCACACTAGGCTCTCCATATGCCAAGCAAAGCCTTAAAAAAAGATTTTTTTTTTTTACATTTTTATTATAAACAATGGAAGCACAACAATAAAATCTTAAAAGATAATCAGCAGACACATTGTCTTTTCAAATTGTCATAGTGTCACTATCATGGTCACATTAAAGTAAATTCTTATGTTGATAAAACACAATCGTGTATTAGGTCACAAAAAAACTTGCACTATGATTTCTATCTATCTATTGACCTTTCGAGCCGTAGCCAGTCCATAGGGCATAGACAAGATACTCCTTCTCTTATCTGAATTTTTGTTCTAGCAGTTTTCAATTCTTTTAAAGATATTTTATCAAATCTTGCCATTTGTCTCTGTTCTGTGCAAGCAGCTCTATCTCATTGAGGGAGCCAATTCCTGCTGCTCTTGCCTCTCTCATCAATGTTCTTCTCAGTGTCTCTCTGGGTCTTCCTCTTTTCCTCGTACCTGTTGTTTACCACATGAGGGCTTACTTTGCTATTCGGTTATTATCTCTTCTCATCACATGTCCAACATATGACCATCGTCTTTTCTTTATTACTGAAGATATTAGTGGTTGATTGGCGATTTCTCTAATTTCCTTGTTTGTTTTGAATTTGTTTCACGCTATACCAAGTATTTTCCTTAGACATTTTTTTTTTATGGATTCAACTTTGTTTCTATGTCTCTTGTTGTTTTCCAGCTCTCACATGTATATGTAAGTGTTGATAGTACATTTGATTTGAATAGTCTAAGTTTTGTGTTTGTGCTGATGAGTTTTGATTTTCACAACATTTCAAGGCTTCTGAAAGACATAATTTAGCAGGTTGTTAATGTTGGATTAATGGACCATTTAATTAGATGCTGTGTGCTGCATTTAGCTCATTGGTTAAGGTTTTAAAGCATACCATGTTCTCTACAATCCATATTGTGGAAAAATGACATATGATCTAAAATTGATGTTGAAAATAATGATGGATATTGGCAAAAGTACAATAATAATAAAATCATAATATATGCTGTGCCTTGAATCAACAGGTGTGATGATACAAAACCTGTAGATACTTCTGTATTGGATTATTGTGACATAGATGATGCTACATTGCAGCAGCCTCATTTTTGTGGAGTTTTCAAGAGTATCAGCAGCGTATTCAATGCAGCCTTTATTGAGGTATATACACAAACACCCACATAGTTTTTTTAAAACTCTTACTGATTACTTCTGCTGCTTCTTCAAGTCTTCCTGTGCCTGACAGCTGAAAAATACTACATCTTTCAAGTCATTCTGTGGTGTTTGACAGATAAAGAAAAGCTACCTCATTTCAAGGCCACCTTTGATGTAGGCCATGATTCCAAATAGAACCTGGACTGAAAACTGTTAGCAACTTAGAGGTTCTAACTGAACCAGATGTACCTGGTTCAGCAACTAGCAGATGACCAATCTGGCCTAGTGAGTAGAGACAGAGAAGATAGCAACCAAGTACCCAAATATGCCATTCTAAAGTTGGTTGGGTTGGCCATAAGACACAGAGTATTATGGAACATGCTGTTACTAGAAATTCTGCAACTTTTTGGGTGAGTCCACCACATTCCTATAGATTTTAAAATGTATATTTTATGTAAGTGGTTCCATACAACAATTTTGCGTTAAAGGAGTTTTAATAATAGCTACCAATGAGAGTCATTAGAAATATACATCATTGCATGGGGCCTTCAATGAGTACAGTGATGCACATTTGTTCAGTCTATTATCAGTATGTAATATCAAGTCAAGTGAAACAACAAATATTTTATGTGAGTACCACATTTAAATCGTGATTTTTTTTGTTTCTCTCTACAGACCAAACTTGATCCAGACTATTACTTCAAAATGTGCAGATTTGAAGCCTGTCGTACAAAAAATCCAAAAAATGCCTCATGTAAAGTTGCTAAATTATTTGTAGATGACTGTGGAGAAAGGAACTATTATTTTGAATGGAGATCAGACAATTTTTGCAGTGAGTCACAAAATTGTAGCATTAATGTTTTCTTACTGACAGTGTATCTGTCTCTTTACATTATTCAATTAAAATATAAATAAATAGCTGTTGTGATACCATATCATAAACACTAGATAAATATTATATCATAGCCATATCATATTACTAAACAAGTGGCAGACCACAACTTGCCAACTATAGAATACATTGAATTTGAACATAACCCTTAAAAAATAAAATCTCACATTGGGATAAGAATCCTGCAATTTAAACTCAAGTCATTCGAGAGATGGCATTAATATTCTTATTCTTCCTCTTTCTCTCCTGTTAAGGTTTTTAAATGTTGCTGTCAGCTGTATTCTCTATAATAGAACACACTCCCCCAAAGAATCTGAGAATTTATCATTCTCAGTCATCCCAAAATGCCAGAATTGATCAGAGACACTTATACATGTTGCAAGAATGGTTTTGTGCTTTTTCTAAAGATTGATCACATGGGGCAGCAGTCATAATAGATAATTATCTCAAAGTCTGATTTGTTTAAAGCATATGTTGCTGATGTCAGTTGTGTCTAGATCACAGTCATGGTTTGATCTTTCCTAATATTGCTTGAATGCTGGTAATCACTTTAGGGAGAAGAGAACTGCTGCTGGACTAACCTAATAATTCAATGACTGATATGGCTAAACTCAACAGCTATACAATGCACATAAATCCTCCATGCCATGGCAAGTCATGGTCAACCACAGGATCATAATGAGAGCAAGGCTGATTTAGGCAACTCCATCAGATGAAATTAAATTAATGTGCACATCACTTTGTCAACAAATAAATTAATAAAAAAAAGTATGAGAATGTGGTCTTCATGAACATCATTTGACAGATGGGCATATAACTTATGATGTAGACAATTAAAAACAAAACAAGGTCACATAATATGGGACTTGAAAGGTTTGAATATATGGATACATTTACTTTGCATTTCCAGTGAGTTGTACTGACTCCAACAACATAAAGAGTTGGGTGACAGAGAGAGGAGAGAAGCAAGTTATAATTCAACTGATAATGATAAGATGAAACCTGCAAAGCAGGTAATCAGAATACAAAGATACACAGGAGAGCAAATATCCACTTCTATAATTTCAGAGGGGGTTGTTGGAAAACTATAGACAGTTGTAGGCAAGCAGATGTAACTACAAGTTAATGCTATCAATTTCCCATGATTCCAGAGAAGATTTCCTGTAGATAACAATAGGAGTTATGTTGATTTTCTTACAGAGCATGTAAAGTGTCAAACAATTAGGCAATTGCCTTGGCACTACTGCTAATTATTTAGGTTACTACAGCCTCACAGATTCAAGCTGACCATAACTGTTTATGTATAATGAGAAAATTTTAGATGAAGAAAAAGGTCAGCCAGGTGAGTTTGTGGCATGTAACGAGAGGTCTGAAATAATCAACTATCAAACATTCCTGAAGACTGTGTATTTGACTCATCCCCTAGAGAGCAGAGGTCAGGCATCATCATAGAGCTCTGGTGTTTTGTGTTCTGTTTCATATGTTCATCACTCGCACAGGTCCTTTTAGACAATTGTTAAGCATTCTTACATACTTAGGCACTTATCTAATTATGTATCAAACATATAATAATTAGTTGTTAAATTATAACATCACATTTGCTTGTCTTCTTCTTTCCTTCCTCATTTGCCTTTCAGCATCGAGGGGAGATATAATTTGTGGTCTTTTGCTCTTCTGTTCACCTCTTCTGCTGTTATGTTTCCTGGCTTTCCAATATTCTCATTTGCTTGTGGTGTAAATAAATACTGTCACTCTCTTCTTCCTTTCAGCTCCCTGTGGAGCATAGGTCTTCAACAAATACTTTCCAAGCCATCTTTTTTGCTTGCCATTTTTTAAAGATCATTCCCTGTCTTCCCTATAAGCTTCACCTCTGCTTCTACCTGTCTTTTCCATGTATGTTTTGGCCTTTCTCTTTGTCACCTACCCTGGGGATTCCAAAAAAATGGCTTGTCATGTACTCTCAGTTGGATGCTGCAGTGTGTTCTACCCAGCACCATTGTCTTAGTTTTATCTCTTTGCCCACTGTTAATTGTTTGGTACTTTCCCATAGTTCTAATGATTTTGTCCTGCCATCTCCATTCTTTTATTCTGCACAAACATCCATTAATGAAAGTGTGTCTCTTCATGATTGTCATGTTTCTTGTTCTCCATGTTTCACAGTCATATAATAGGACTGATTTAACATTGGAGTTGAACATCTTTATTTTTTGTATTAAACTTCATGTCTTTGGATTTCCATGTTTCCTAGTGCAGTGAAAACTTCACTTGCTTTTTGTATTCTATTTTGACATCATTCTCTGTTCCTCCTTACTTGCCTATATTGCTGCCTTGATAAGTATAGGATTTTACATCTAGTAGAGCTATTTCTCCTATTGTTATTTGGTTAATGCCAACTTCATTAATTCTCATGATTTTGGGCTTATATATTTTTGTTTCTGCCCAACTGTAGTGATCCCTTGTCAGGTCTTGCATTTGCTTATGATTATGTGATAGGAGAGCTATGACATCTGCAAAGTCTAGGCACTATGTAAATTGGTCAGTGACCAGTAGATTCCATTTCTGTTGTTCTGTGTTATTCTTATAATCCAATCTAAGGCCAGCAGTAAGAGAAATGGAAATATGAGGTATCCCTGCCTTACTCTTGCTGTTATTTCAAATGTTTCTATAAGCTGCCCTTCATGTACAACACTAAATTCCATTCCGTCATACATTGTTTTTATCAACTTTGTAGGGATGCCATAATGACTCAGCAACTTTCAGAGCATTTCTCTGTCCAAACTATCAAATACATTTTCATAATTTATGAAGCAGATATAAAGTGGGGACTAGTTCCAAGCTTTGTTCAACTGTTATAGGTAAGATAGATATTTAGTCAGTGCATGATCTATTTTTCCCAAAATCCACTTGTTCTTCTCTTAAATGTTTTTCTATGACCTCTTTTAGTCTCAGCAGAATGATTCTGCTTATCATTTTTCTACTTCCTGATAGTAACATAATTTGCTTATATATATGTATAGCTTCTTCTTTTCTTCCTTCCTTTTTTGCCTTTCAGTGTTAAGGGGAGATATAACTTGTGGTATTTTGCTCATCTTTTGGCCTCTGCTGCTTATATGTTTCCTATTATTACTAATATTCCACCAATCCATCTTTTTTGTGATCGGCCCTTGGATTTGGTGTTCTTGCAATGCTTATTGAAGGCTTGTAATGTGTTTTTTTTTTTTTATCTTTCTACTTTATCACATGACCAGACCATTTTATCTGTTTTTTCTTTATGTACTCTATGCAGGAATTATTCCTAGCTTTTTTCTCAGTTCTTCATTTCTTATATTATCTCTCATGCTGTTTCCTGTCATTCATCTAACACATTACATCTCAGCAGAGATTATTTTTCTTTTTGTTCTTACAACTAGGGTCCAGGTCTAGTTTTGGTATCACAGCTTTGGAATGAAGATTGTGTTATAGAATGTCAATTTTCCTCTATAGTTATTTCCTTGTTGAACAATAGTGGTCATAGCTGTTCAATGATTTGACAAGCTTTGTTGCATCTTGAGTTTATTTCTGTTGACTATGAATTGTCATTTGCCACTAGACTTCCTAGAAATTTAAATTCCTCCTCTTGTTTTAGTTGTCTGTTGTCAATCATTATGTTGAATTTATGTTTCTCTTTTGCGACATTCATGACTTCTGTTTTATTGTTGTTATTTTCATGTTGTACTGAGTATCTGTGCTGTTAAGTCTATTTAAATGTTCTCATAGGTCTTCTATTTTTCCATGTATTAGTGCCTGATATTAATCACCTCTGTCTCCGATGAATTGGCTAACTTACATGTGTAGTCCATGTAGGTAATGAACAATAAGCATGCACCTCTGTCTTACTCCTGATCTAACTTCAGAGTGGTCTGTGTAGCTTGCTGCTGTTCTGACTGTGCTGTTAATGTAGAGAATTTTAACTTTTTCCAGACTTTGGCAGACTTTTCTTTAGATTTGGACCAAATCAATTGTCAATTTAGAAAAATTCCGTCCTCTTTTTCAATTTACAATTTCATGCAATAATATAATTAAATGTGGTACATGTTATACATCGCTGGAAAGGAAAATGGTTACAGAAAATGAAAATAGCAATCTATTGATGATATCTGAAGCAAAAATATATTATTTATTGTAGATAATTAAAAATAATAAAAGGCAGATAATTTTAAATTCAAAATATAATATATCACATACCTCAATTTATCCCTGACTAGAAGCATTTTGCTATACATTCTTCTCAAAATTTTACACAAACTAATCCAAAGTTCTTCAAAATACATTTTACTTGATGCATTTATGTCCACTAATAATGAAATTAGGCACAAGAAATGGCATGGCTACTATTTTTCAGAAAAAATACACATTTACATTGACAATTCAACCACTATATCTTTATAACAAAGAAAACACCATGTGGTAATTGAAGGAAATAATTATGAAGCTTCTGGATATAGAATACAAGTATTGGTGAATATTTATACAGAATCGTTATTTTACTTTAAAATATTCAACTGTACTCGGTCTGATCTGATGTGTCAGTTTTGGTCCTGTAGTACCTTCATAAGTGGAGCTGGTGTGTTGGTTAGTGGTCTAAGTAAAAAGTAAAGTACCCCCGTCACGCCAAGTGGCGTATAGGGAATTTGATGTTAGTGACCATAAATTTTACAGACCTTTGGCACATGATTTTTAGGGTAATGTGGTCAGTATTATGCCCGTGCCACTTCACTTTCCCAGAAAAAATCCGGTACCCATCAAAGGCTGGGTGAACCAGAAGCCGTCGGTTGGGATCGAACCCTACCTCTTGTCCTTTGTAGTCCAGTTCACTAACCACTGAGCTATCGCGACTCCCTGGTTAGTGGTCTAGAAAGAGTTAATTAGGTTGGTTAGATGTTGGCTCACTCTGTATGTTATTAGTATTCCTCATAGTCATTCTCTGTTTGCTCAGTTGAATGCTTTTTTCTGGTCAATGAAAGCTATGTACAAATTTGGTTGCTCTGTTGTCTTTCCTGCTAGCTGTTTTAGAGTGAATAGTGTATCAGTATGTTCTTTATTTTTTTAAGAACCTCATATGAGAATCTCTTAACTGGTTTTGGTATAACAATAACTGTAGTTATATTATTGGTCTGATTTCCTCTTTCATGATGTTGATAAATCTTCAAAATATTCTTTCCATCTCTGTTGCATGTGTTGGTTATTTAATATTTTTTCTGTCATTTATGAGTTCAGTGAGATCATGGTTCTCTTTTTTTTTTTTACTCTTGTTGCTTTTGCTGCTTTGTAGAAATCTCTTGTGGCTGTCTTGAAGTCCCTGCTCATCTTTTTTGTCCAAATTATATACAGGTGTTTTTCTGTGTATGTGCTGTTTATTGTTCCTGCTGAAAGTCTATTGAACTGCTATATTGTTTAATTTTGTGTTGTCCATCATCTACATAAAGCTGCAACAATACCACTTTTTCTCCTTTTTTTTAATCCTTTCACTTTGCAGCATAATTACTTTGTAATTTGTGCACTCCTATAAACTTCCTTTCTTTAGTAGTTTAATCATATAACCTTCTTTCTAGTCTTTAGGTATTTCTTCTCTCCCATATTTTATCTATTAGTTTATGTAACAATCTTACAGAGGTGTTAATATCTGCTTTGATGGCTTCTAAATGAATTGTCTGGTCCTGTTTATTTAACCATCATTTAATAGCTTCATGACTTTTATTATTTCTTCCCTACCATGTTTTCCACAATTAACTTGCAACTCTTTCCTTGCTGGTAATATATTTGGGGGTTTATTTGGGCCCAGTCTGTTCAAGAGTTCTTCAAAGTGCTTTTTCCATCTCTTTATTTGTTCTCTTTTTATATGAAGCAGATTTCCTTACTTTTCTTTAATAAACACATTGATCTGTTTGTATGTTCCACTTAATTTCTTCTTGCTGTTGTACAGTTCTTTCATATTTCTTTTCTTTTCCGCCTTCTCTGTCTCTTTAGCTAGTTCATTTATATAATTCCTCTTATCCCTTTTAATCCATCTTCTCACTTCTTTGTACACCTCTGTGTATATTTCCTGTGGATTGGCTCTAGGAATTCTTGTTTTGTTTTTGTTTATGTCTGCTTTCTTGTTCTTCATCTCTTCAATTTTCTCCACGGTCTTTGCCATCATCCATATCTTATTCTGGCATTTTCTTTCTTTTCTCAGAGTTTCTTCCCATGTTTCCTTCCTAATTGTTGCAGGACCTGGTATTTGTTTGATACTGTGATTGTAAATCTATCTCCTTGTACTTTAAGAAACCCTACTTTTAAATACTATCTACCGTTATGTGTTGTAATATATCTTTCAAGTTTCTGTTTCATTTTTGCTAACAGAAAGTGATGATCTGATGCCACATCTACTCCTCTGTTTACTTTAACATCATGTAAGGATGACTTGACCCTAGATTAGTATACCTATTTGCGACTGATGTGTTTTCAATACTGTAGTAAAAATTACTACCACTTAAATGTAATATTAGGTGCTCTAAAAATAGTATTTTCTCTGAACTTTTGACACACATCAGAGAGCAGGCAAGACATGGGGACTTGAATTTCTCGTCTCAGGTTGATTTATGACCTAAGTGTGGTCCCATGGACCGGATGTGTTACAATGTTTATTGGTACAGTTGCCATAAGTCTGTCAATATATTCGGCTTCCTCATAGCTTTTATTTGCTGCATTTTCTGAGGTACAGAGGGTTGTTTGATGTCAGCTGATGGCTGAGGAAATGGTCACAGAAAAAGTAAAGAAAAAAAAAGGAAAAGCTACCAACTTTTTTAAAGTTTGCAATTTTTTTTGCATTGTGCAAGATTGTATCCCATGAAATGGGGAAAGAAATTCTACATTAATAGAATCAAATCCAACCCTCAGGGGTCACCAGAAGTAGTAATTAGGAAGGTTCACGGAAAAGGTGAAGGGGAGTTGTTTGGTCACGACAAATTGTCAGATTTTGAAAAATTTGTGTTTTGATGCGGTAATTTTTACAATGGTATCATAATCTAGGGTTAAACTTCTTATTAATACATATGTGATCAATCTAATTTTCAATTCTATGATGTGATGACACCCATGTGGCCTTATGTATTCTTTTATGTTGAAATATTGTTCCTCCAGTAGTCATTTGATTAAAGGTTCAGAAGTTAATGAATATATCTTTGTTCTTGTTTATTTCTTTGAGTCCATGTTTTTTTTTTATCTCTTTGAAGCCCCTGTTGTCTGTTCTTATTTTTTGCATCTAGATCTGCCATCAAAATTATAATATATTTGGCTCACCTTTCATCCAACTAACATTATAACTGTTTATAGGATTCATCTTTATCTAAATCTTCTTTATCATCGGTTGGTATGAGGCATTGAATAATATGTATTTTTATTTTGTACTTTTTTTGCTCTTTTAAATGTTAGTCTTATTAGTCTGGACCCTACTGCTTCCCGTTCTATCAGGGCTTTCTGTGCTTCCCTTGATAACAATATAGCCACTTCTTTCCTGTGTTATGCTCCTGGTTCCTGGTGTCTTCAAGATAAAATAATCTCTTCTGTGTTTTGCTTTATCCTTTCTGCTAATAACCATCTTGTTTCACACATTCCTGGATCATATATCATCTATTTTATAATTTGTCTTTTCTGCCAGCACCTTGTGCAGCTTTTCCTTACTCATTTAGAGTACATACATTCCATGTACCAATTCTGGAGGATTTCCTGGTAGACAAAAGATGACTTTTGCACCCCAGACTACTTGCGGCTTTCTCTGGGTTGCATCATACATCTGTAAACAGAGAGCCCTTATCTCTCCAGAATGGTGGATTAATTAGTTTCCTTACTTTGACATGTCCATGTTTGTGGAGTAATGTGTGGCTTTTTTTAGAGTACAGGATAGGTCTATGCACAACCCTCCTTAGTCATCTCTTATGAACATGCCTGGTATAAAATAGCTCCATAATTCTTATTTCCCTTTTGGGCCTCAGCAACACATGAGTGAACACCTGGAACTAAAATGACAATCATAGATCAAAGCTAGCAGATGTGAGTTATCTTGCTAACATTTTAGCAGAATTATTTTATTTTTTGTATTTAATTTGTTTGATAATTTTGTAATAGTTAAGTCAACATTAGCTTTCAGAACCTGAATACAGTTCAGAAGTCCAGAATTGTAACTATAAAAACAAAGCTTAGGATATTCAGCTCAAATATATTATCAATATTTACCTAAGAATGTGAAAGTTGAAAATCAGTAAAGAAATAAAATAAACTAAAATTATTTGAAAAATAATGTTTAAAGAAAATACTTTATAAGCAAATTAATTCAGGATTAGGTCAGAAGTAAGATATATGATCATACAACCAACAGTATTATTGAGAATCAGGAAGAGAAGATAGACATATGTAAGCCAAGTGATGAAAAGAAATAACCAGATAATCACAAAGCAGGACCTCAAATGGGAATCAGCAGGAAAATAATATAAAGAAATCAGCCATAGGAGGTACTCAGAATAACACTAATAAAAGAGATAAAGATATCACCTTTTTATGAGATGGGGAAGCTCAACCAGGAGAGAATCTTATGGTGAGAGCCACCATGAACCTTATACAATGTCTATTGGCACTGTCACAATGTAACATGATAGGTTTTACATGTAGTCAAATTTATAGTAATACTGACTGAAAAAAATAGCATAAGAACTCAAGAACTTCAAAAAAACATAAATTGAGAAAAAAACATACATCAAAATTCTGTAGGTTCTCTCAAGAATAATTTCACTGTTGACCTTTGTAAGTCTGGTTGCAATCTGAAAATTCAATGTGTGTTATTTTATAGAATTTGACTGTGGAGATGAAGTGTACACTATTGATGCATCCAATGAACCTGCTTGTGGGGTGAACACTGTTTACAGAATGGCCTTTAAACATCAAAGTGTAGAAGGATGTCGGTGCCCTTATGGCAAACAGAGGCAGAATGGTAATTGTGTACAGAAGTGTGGCTGCTCCACTGAGAAACTTGGAGATGTCCTTCAGGTGGCTTTAGCAGTATGTATCACAGATAATGCTACTATATGATTTATTTCAAGATACAGGGTTACTTTGATTAAGTAGAAAGTTAGTGATTCATAAAAACAAAAACAAAACATGAAGATTGCATCAAATTTTTATATAAGAGAAACTGTTATCTATAATCAGGAAAAAAGATTGGCTCCTGACAGCCATGTCAAAAGCAGAAATTGTCAGAACATCATGAAACAAGCACTTAAATGGGAAACAATAGAAGAAATAAAAGTAGGCTGACTGTGGTGGGAAGAACTGAGAAGGACACTAATAAGAAGGCAAAAATAACAGGCATAAACTCCTTTAATGAGATTTAGAAGCATGTCCAGAATAAGGACTTGGTGGTACACTGCAAACCTTGTGAGATATCTGATGGCACTTGAAGGATATAAGAAGATGTATTACTGCTTATGTTTAAGGATCATATTGCAAGGAAATAGTGGTTGTAAAAAAAAAAAAAAGTAAAGTACCCCTTTCACGCCAGGTGGCGTATAGGGAAATATGGTGTTAGTGACCCTATATTTTACAGACCTTCAGCACATGATTTTTGGGGTAATGTGGTTGGTATTACGCCCGTGCTGCTTTACTTTCCCAGAAAATAATCCGGTACCCATTTAAGACTAGGTGAACCCGAAAGTCGTCGGTTAGGATCGAACCCTACCCCTTGTCCTTTGTAGTCCAGTTCACTAACCACTGAGCTATCGCGGCTCTCGAAATAGTGGTTGGGGGAACATTATTTGTAATGTATCAGAAAAAGAAAAATATAAGGACATACTGACACCAATTTGGGAGGAATTTTCAATTACTATCTTATCTTTAGTTGGATTGATAATGTATACATCAAATACTGTAGAATCCATTTAAAACAAGATCATCAGGATCATTGAAAAATTGTCATGAAGAATTGTCATTATAACCATATCTTGTTATATCCTGTTTAATTTATAATATTAATTAATAATATAGAAATGTGCTTTATAAACAAACAAATAGCTCTCAAGCATGTTAAATGTTGTTGAGCTGAGCAATTTTCCACAGTAAATGTAATACTTCTTCCCTGCAACAATAGTTTCCTGTTCAACTGTGCACCTAATGTTCAAATATTTACCCTGTCATCCTTGATTTAAAAAAAAAATTTATTCTGTGACAAAGTGAGAGAGAACTCTGTGTTCTTATATAGAATAATGTGGTTTGTCAAATTTTCCTATTGCAAGCAGGTGAGGCTTGTCACTATTCATGTTGGCAGCAATCAAAATATAAATTCTATCTTTTGGAATCCTGTAATCACTGTTTTAGGGCGTGTGTGGTTTCAGATACACTTATAAAAGAGACCTGTATCATCAGTGCTGTATATATTCTTTGGTTTAAATTGCTTGAGAATTTCCTGTAGTTAACTTTGCTTCCACTTATCAGTTTTTTTTTAAAACTGACCCAGTCTCTCCCCTGACTACTTTCATTGTGATCCCATGTTGCACTTTGAATCAGTTCAGCCAACCCATACTTAGGTTGAGGTTGGTCTGACATAGACTCTCAACCAGCTTTTTTTTACCTCTTCAATAAGAATGGATCCTGAAATCTGGGTATTCTTGCTCTTATCTGGTTGTAGCAGCGTGTGCAAAGTGGAGTCAATGTCTTAGTAATCAGCTTCCTAATTGTGTTTCTACTCTGTCAAAAACCATAGCTTGTAATAAATGCCAACATAATGTCTCTCTTCTTCAGGATTGTATGTAGTGTACTTGAAAGGATATCAATTCGCTGCATATTTCTGTTTTTGTATGTAGTTTTTTTGTCTACTTTTTCAATCAACATCACTTTCATTTCAAATATATGCACTTCTGTTTCTTGCCTATACTGGAAGCCAATGAGATAATAATTTTTATGACTTGAGAATAGATTTGAACAAGCATGTAGATGTGCGCCAATAGGCTTGATGATGAAAGCCTATTGGCAACTGACCCTATCCAATAAAATAAAACAGCAATTTCTCCAATGAAATGAGGCCACAGTTTATACTGTATGCTTTGTTTCCCATAATCATACCTCACTCATCCACCGTCTTGTGCATGTTGGACTAACCAGTCATGCCTAGCACACATGGACAGTGTGAACAGTTTGGCTAGACAAATTTCACAAAATCCATTATAAATGATTTATAGGCAGTGTAATAGCGTCATAAAAGATTTGTTAAAATTTAGGATAAAGAAGAACAAATTTGGGGATTTAAAAAATTGCCATTTTATCAAGATTCTCTTTATAACCAGTCTCGTTATAAGTGGGTTCTAATGTATCTTTAAATGTATGGTAAAACAAATGTGGGAATTTCTGTACAAACATACTCAAAGTAAGTGTATATATTTTGAGTAGGTTTAATTTAATAAAATATTGAAACTGCCTATTTTGTTTGTCATAAACTTTTATATTGAGTATTTATGTGTGTGTGTATATATATATATATATATAAAAGAGCAGAAAATCCTAAAGATCTACAATTACTTAATGAAATAAACATGACAAGCAAAACATGTGGATTAGATATGAATATCAAAAATGCTAAAACTATGATCATCAACAAAGAAAATACTCAAAGCCTACAAGTAGATATCAAAATTGAAGGAATAGACCTGGAGACAGTTTAAAGTTAGACTACACTGGACATACCATAACCAGTAATGGAAAATGTACAACTGAAATAAACAAAAGTATAGGAATGGCAAAAAAGTAATTTTAATGCCATGAAAAATATACTAACATCAAAACAAATAACACCAGGGCTAAAACTAAGAATACCAAAATGTTTTATCTTCTCAACATTCCTGTATGGTGCAGAAACATGGACATTAGACAAAAAACAGAACAGAAAGTGTAAGCCTTTGAAATGTGGATTTATAGAATAGGAAGAATTGTATGGAAAGAAAAGAAAACAAACGATGAAGTCTTAAAACAGCTAAAAATGAAAAGAGAATTACTAAACACAATTCAAACAAGACAAATGAGATTTTTGGGGCATGTTAACTCTTTCCGTATTGAAACTTTTTATCAATGCAACAGAAGAGACAAAATTTTTCATGGTTTGAAGAATCAATCTACATAATTATATTTATCTAACATATAACATATTATATATGATTTTTTAGATAATTGAACAAGGTAATAGATTTCACTAATACCAAGATGATACAACACATGTAAAAAGAATATGGTTCGATGACGTTCACACTAATGAAATTGAGAGTGTTGCACTATGCAGCGAAACATATGCTGCCAAAATCAGTGTGGAGCACAGTAAGGCGAAATAAAAGGAAAGAGTTAAAAGACACAGCAGCCTACTAAAAGTAATCTTGGAAGAGAAAATACAAGGTAAAAGAGGCAGAGACAGACCAAGCTTAACATGGAAGCGTATAACATAAAAAGATGGACAAGTCAGCCTATGACAACCTGCACCATCAAAGGAAGAGACAAAGAGGAATGGTGTTCCATGGTAGCCAACCTTTGATGCAGAAGACGGCACTCATTAATGATGATGGCTTTTGGCATCTTGACAGATGGTTGGTAGCAAACAGTCATGATAAGTCAGCAGTTTGGTAAAAATTTTAGTGTCTTATATTGAGTGCTGCTTTGCTGAACAGCTTCTCTCATTGCTGAATCTGCCAATATTGAATAGACAGATCTGGCCACAGAACGAACAAGATGCATTCCTGGTGCCTGGTTTCATTTCCTTCTTCCTGCTCTTTTTGTTTCCTGAATTTGATATCAGGACTGCCTCGTAAGTTGCTGTGCCACTTTTTTTTGTTTTTGTCCTCATGTGCTACTATTTGCAGACAGATTTTCTCAGTTTCTTTCATTGACAGAGATTTCACTCAAGGAAGCCCTGCAGACATCCTTATATCTCAGCATTGGTCTGCCCTCTGGTCTCTTTCTGTCCTTAAGTTCACCATACAATATTTGTTTGGGAGTACAGATGTTTGCAATTCTTCTAACATGACACAGCCACCTCAGTCTATGACTCCAAAGTGTTGCCATGATGGATGGGAATTGAGTATTGAGTATTTACAATCATTTTAATGAGCATATGTGAATATTTTTGAACCTACCATAATTCAAACTATTTTCAGCTTATTTGGAAATCAAGTTTATGTTCTTTCTGCTACTGAGTAATTTCAGAACTGATAATAATAATTTTTTTAAATTAGCCTTAGCAGCCACATTCTGCCTGCATTTTCAGCATTCAACTGCCATAGGTTTGTCTACATATTCAGCTTGAACATGGGAGCAGTCTCTTTAGATCCCTAATACAAGGAGTTAGCTATGAATTGCTAATTGCTTTGATTCCATTCGCTATAAGCATCTGATGGACCAAAGATTAATTGTTCTTCTATGGTAGGAATAGTTACCTTGTTTCCAACCTTGAGATCAGGGGGTCAGTAAACAAAATTAATTACTAGATCATCATATATGTCATAGATTCTACATGTTTTTTGAACATGAGATAAACATCATAATCTCAAATGTCTCTCTCTTTCAGGCATGCGCACACACACACACACAAACACACACGCACGCACATAATCTTCTGTATGTTGTGCTGAATTACAATAGTGATGTGTACAGTATATTATGATGTATTTTTAAAAGATGTCATTGCTGACATGAATACCACTGAATTCTACCCATTTTTCAGCTAAATTTTACATCATACTTGAAACTTTGCTTGATTGTTTCTCACAGCCAAATGAATCTCTCCTGAGAGCTGGCTGTCTGGAGAAAGTCACTTGCATTCAGAATGCTGATGGGACTAGCAGTCTTGAGCACACCTTTCTTGATCTACCAGCGAATGGTCACTGTTCTCTTTACTTCCCATACTCTTTCATTTGTGATCAAGGCTATCAATGGGATGAGAATCTTGAAAGTTGTGTTGGTAAGGGTGCTCATCGTTTTATTAAAATATGGTTAGCTTGGCCAGCAGCATTATATTTGATGTTGGCATTAATTAAGGTTTTTCTTATATTGATACTCACATGAAAAATATGCCTTAAACTAGAGAAATGTCACAATTTTTATCAATGAAGCTAAACAAAACACCTGGACAGAATTCAGACAAGAAGATGAGCAGGATCTTTGAGACTGCCACAAGAAACTTCTATAAAGCAGTAAAAGTAACTAAGTAAAAGTAGACCAAAATGGCAGCGTATTTATATTCGAGCTATGGACCAAGCAATGTTTACATTGAACAACACGATAAATTTTATTGCTGCGAGTTGGCAGATTTTTGAAAATGTTTTCAAGGGTTTGAACATAAATGTTTGTTCACAGTTCGTTAACCTTCGCTAAAGATAAAGTCGTTAATTGGATGGCTTCGTTTCAGACATTTTTGACGTTGGTAGCTAAGGACCTAACTTGTGCAAATGGATGACATTGGCAAGGATCATTTTGAATCTATGAAGTGGGCTCATTGTGTGTTTAACTCAAACGCATATGTGCTTTTTAACCAAAGACCTTTTTTTTTGGGGACTCAATGCAGATATCCCCGATGGAAGAATAAATTGTACTATTAGTCCCATAAATGATTCGCTTCCAGAGGTTTATGATGTAAACAAAGCAGTTTTGTCATTGCAAGTGAATAATGTCCACACCTATAATTGGTCAGGATTGTGTAGCAGCAGCAGCTTTATAGCGAACACAGAAAACATCACAGGATTGTGCTGTTCTGAAACAGCATTGCCATGCTACCCTAGAATTGCCTTTAATGGGATTACTGTGACCACAAACCACTCTCCATGTGTGTGCCACATATTTACACCCCAGAAAGAAATACTGAATATAACAACACCATGTGCCGTCTGTGATATTAATGACCACAGACCAGGAGCCTCCAGTATGATTGATACAACACCAAGCACTTCATCAGCAGAGCCATATCTATGGAATGTTAATCTGACATTGTTCTTGAATGATGCCCAAGTTAATGAGACATCAGAATCGTGTGGCAGCAGCTACAAGAAGGGAGCGGAGAACATCAAGTTCTGCTGCTATAAAGGAGACTTGCCTTGCTATCCCAGAATTGCCTTAAATGGAATCACTGTAGTTGAAAACGTCTCCTCTTGTGTAAACTACACATTCACATCTAAGAGTGAATCAGTGAAGGTCACAAAATCATATTCTCTCTGTGGTTTTACTAACTACAGGTCATGTGGCTTCTGTTGGATTGAAAATGACAAATTACCACCACTGTGTGTCTATATGTTTGGAATTGGAGTCATCAATGATGGCCTAACATCATCAAGTGCTATGACGATCATCATTTTCGGGAGGATGTGAACTCCCATGGTATATGGTGGATAGGCGGCAGGAACCATTGAAGGCTATGTCTGAAAAGTGTTCCTTCTTGCAGTTTCCTCATATTCCAAGTCCGGCTTGTTGCAGGAGCTACTGAGTTAAGTGCTCTGTGCACACCGTGAGCTGTGTGTCTCATCCGTTTTGATCCTGCTTCGATATCCCGCTTGTTTACGATGAATGATGATATCGTATGACAGGGAACAGTTGGCTGTGTTCACTTTCTGCGCGGTTTCGCCTTATGTCTTTTGGCGTGTGCTGAGACTGCTACGATGGGGACTACAGTTACCTTTCTTTGTTTGGGAGATGAGTTGGTAATTCGGATGATTCCACTGGCACGGGCGGTTGAGCAATTATGGATTTTAATTCGTTTGCTGTGATGCCGAGGCCTTCAATAACCAATAACCAATAAAAGTAACTTCTTTTTATTCCTCTTTCCTTTTTCATTTGCTTTTTTAGCATCGACGGGAGATATAATTTGCGGTCTTTTGCTCTTCTGTTCGTCTCTGCTTCTGTTATGTTTCCTAGTGCTTCTAATATTCCATCGACCCATCTTTTTCGTGGTCGACCCTTGGGTCTGATGTTCTCACAACGTTTGTTGAAAGCTCGTTGTGCTGTGTTTTGTTCTTTCTGCCTTGTCACGTGGCCAAACCATTTTATCTGTTGTTTCCTTATATATTCTATGGCGGGGGCTATTCCTAGCTTTTTTCTCAGTTCTTCATTTCTGATCTTATCTCTCAGACTGTTTCCTGTCATTCGTTTGACACATTTAATTTCAGTAGAGGTTATTGTTCTTGCATCTAGGGTTCAGGTCTGGCATTGGTAGCACAACGTAAATGCAACAAGAGCAAGAAAAGAGAACTGTGATTCCACTGAACTCATAAGTAACAAAGATGGACAGCCAATATCAAATAACCATCATATGGAACAGATGGAAATTGGACATGGCACCAGCTACCAATAATGCAACAAAAACCATACAAGAATCCACAGAAGTATAGAAGCAGAAGGAGAATCAGGAGTCACATGGCTCGATAGAACATTAAATGCAGCATGGCATCAACAGAAAGCCCCAGAGTACAGGCAATCATTGTACCAATATGGAAAAAAAAAAAATAAGCTAGAGAGAGTGCAATCAATACAGAGGATTCTCTCTTTTCATCCATGTAGGAAAGTTATGCGAAATTATTATCTCCAAAATTATGAAAAAAAAAGATTCAGGCCATTAATAGAACTACAGTTAAGCAGTTCTAAAATGGGGTTCTTAAATAATTAAAGATGTGCTGATGTACTATTCAAACTGGGCAATCTTAGAGATTGTAACAACTGGAGAGGCGTGACACTTTTGTCAGTTGCCTCAAAGTTATTCTGTAAAATCATCCTAAATAGAATAAAGGATTCAATAGATACAGTAATGCGTGAAGAACAGGCTGGGTTTAGAAAAGGGAGAAGCTGTCTTGACCACATTTTCACTCTACGACTTATATTGGAGGAACATATTGAAAAGCAAAAACCTTTTGTACTTAACTTCATCGACTTCAAAAAAGCATTTGATAGTATTCATAGAGATTCTTTGTGGAAAATTCTGAAGCAATATGGTTTACCATCAAAAATCATAAATATTATCAAAGACATGTATGATGGTTACACATGTGCAGTTCGAACAGAGGAAGGACTGAGCGAATGTTTCCCAATAGAAACTGGGGTTAAACAAGGATGTATTTTATCGCCCTTGTTATTTGGAATTGTTATGGACTTCATAATGAAGAAATGCTGCACTGGTAATAAAGACATCGAATGGACACAAGGAGACCATTTGGAGGACCTCGACTTTGCTGATGACATAGTTCTCATCAGCAGTCAGATAAAAACGATGCAGGAAAACACAAATGAACTATCATCAATAGCCAGCAAAATTGGGCTTGAGGTCAATCATGAAAAGACTAAAGTCATGAAAAGTTTAATTCCAACAAGTGACAAAATATACATGGAAAACAAACCAGTAGAAGAGATCGATCACTTTATCTATCTTGGAAGTCACATTGATCGAGAAGGGGATACGAGCAAAGAAATTAGAATCAGACTGGCTAAAGCAGCAATGTCTTTCAGAAGCCTTGAAAAGTTGTGGAAATCAAAACTCATTAGCACAAACACAAAACTTAGGCTATTCAAATCAAATGTACTATCAACCCTTACGTATGCGTGTGAAAGCTGGAAAACAACAAGAGATATAGAAACAAAGTTGAACGCATTCGAAAATAAATGTCTAAGGAAAATACTTGGTATAGAATGGAACGAATTCAAAACAAACGAGGAAATTAGAGAAATCGCCAATCAACCACTAATATCTTCAGTAATAAAGAAAAGACGATGGTCATACGTTGGACATGTGATGAGAAGAGATAATAATCGAATAGCAAAGCAAGCCCTCATATGGGAAACAACAGGTAAAAGAAAAAGAGGAAGACCCAGGGAGACACTGAGAAGAACATTGATGAGAGAAGCAAGAGCAGCAGGAATCGGCTCCCTCAATGAGATAGAACTGCTTGCACAGAACAGAGACAGATGGCGAGATTTAATAAAATATCTTTAAAAGAAAACTGCTAGAACAAAAATTCATATAGGAGAAGGTGTATCTTGGTCTACGCCCTATGGGCCGGTTACGGCTCGAAAGGTCAATAGATAGATAGATGTACTATTCACTCTAAAACAGCTAGCAGAAAAGACGACAGAGCACAGCCAAATTTGTACATATCTTTCATTGACCAGGAAAAAGCATTCAACCGGAGTAAGGCAGGATTGCATACTATCTCCCCCATTTTTTATTACCTACATGGACTACATATGTAAGTTAGCCAACCCATCGGAGACAGGAGATTAACAAGCTTCTATTTGCAGATGATCAGGCATTTTATACAAGGAAAAATAGTTGACTTAACAGCATAGACATTCGGTACAACATATCAACATGAACAAAACAGAAGTCATGAATATTGCAGAAGAGAAACTGAAAACCAACATAAACAATTGACAGCAGACAACTAAAACAAGTGAAGGAATTTAAAAATCTAGGAAGTCTAGTGACAAATGACAATTCATGAACAGCAGAAATAGACTCAAGATGCAACAAAACTTGTCAAATCATCGGACAACTATCAACCCTATTGTCCAGCAAGGAAATAACTCTAGAGGCAAAACAGACACCCTAAAATGCAATCTTCATTCCAACATTGTGCTACCAATACCAGACCAGGACCTTAGATGCAAGAACAATAAGAAAAATAATCACTACCAAGATTAAATGTATTAGATAAATAACAGGAAAAAGGCCTAATAGAAAAGATCAGAAATGAAGAACTGAGAAAAGAGCTATGAATAATTTCCGCCACAGAGTACGTAAGGAAGCAAGTGAAATGGTTTGGTCATGTGATAATGCAGAAAGATCAAAACACAACACAACAAGCCTTCGACAAAGGTTATGAAAACACCTGACCCAATGGCCGACCACAAAAAAGATGGATTGAAGGAATATTAGAAATACTAGGAAACACAATTGCAGGATAGGCAAACAGAAGAGCAAAAGACCACAAACTATATCTCCCCTTGACACTGAAATGCAAATGAGGAAGGATATAAGAAGATGAGCTCAATCTGTTTTCTATAAATCTAATGTTCATACACATTTAAGCTATTAAAAAAATATTTGTTCACACTATTTCAACCTATTCTTATTTTAATGTTCACATTAATTCAAGTTATAAATGTTCACACTATGTTAAAGTTATTATTTTATTGATTTTCATATTAATTAGTATTATGAATGTCCACACTAATTCTGGTTATACTTATAGTAATGCTCACACTATTAAAGTCAACTATATTAATACGTTACTTTTGTGACTCATGTTTGTTTTCACAATATCCTTTAGGTGTGCCAGCTGAATGTTCTAAAGGCTTTGTTAACTTGCTCAATCAGTGTGTTGCAATAGACTCAGAAATTGTACTTTGGAGAGATGCAGTTGATTATTGTAATATCCAAGGTGCACATTTCATAGACATTAGTCAAGCTGGTCACACAGACTTGATAAGGGAATCTTTGCTTCAGATCAAAGCAAGTACGTTAAATCTACAATAGAGAATACTCTTTTGTGGTGTGTCTATGTTAATCTTTGATGCCATCCAGATTATTATTTCATGGTGATAGAAAATAGAAAAGTTATACGCTGGGTTCATGTTTAGTACAATTTATGACATATAAACTAGGAAGTGGGGACATTTATTGTCTATGTCACCTGTTATGGGGAGCCGCGATAGCTCAGTGGTTAGTGATCTGGACTACAAAGGACAAGAGGTAGGGTTCAATCCCAACCGACGGCTTCTGGTTCACCCAGCCTTTTATGGGTACCGGACTTTTTTCTGGGAAAGTAAAGTGGCACAGGTGTAATACCAACCACATTACTCCAAAAATCATGTGCCGAAGGTCTGTAAAATTTATGGTCACTAACACCATATTCCCTATACGTCACTTGGCGCGACGGGGGTACTTTACTTTTTTTTTTTAACTCACCTGTTATGACACAAATATGTCAATAAACTAACCATATTAAAATCTAATACTCTTTTACTCACCTGTTATGACACAAGTATGTCAATAAAATAACCCTATTAGAATCTAATACTCTTTTGCACCTGTTTCTTTTAACGCCAAGCATTTTGCTCTGTTTTTCTTTGTAGCTTGCATCTTTGTGGCTGGCCAGGTTATTGTTGACAAGAAAGATAACAAAGGTGGTTTTAGTTTAAAGTCTTCCTTGACAGAAGCAGAGGATGAAGACAAGAGTTGGTCAAATTTCAGATTCCCCAGGTCACGTCTAAGTGATCTAAACCTTCATGTAAGTGTATCAGATAATAGCATTCATGAAGGAAGCAATCTGAACATCATGGCTTCACTTCTTGGCACACAAGTCCAAATCTCAGCAGTACTGCCAAACTTTCTGTGTGCTTCAGCTTGTGTACCACGTAAGTCATGATGCTTTACAAATCATATTTTCTTATTACCCATAACTTCTATATCATAACTGAATGTTTTTTTTATACTCATAAATCGCTGTGTGGAACATATAACATACCTTCCATATGATACAGGTTACTCGTAGTTACTAAGAGCAAATCTTCAAAGACATGGGAAAGCCATGACTAAACATCAATGGATATAGGATCAATAATCTAAGATATGTTGATGATAAGGTATCAATGGTAGAAAATCCTGAAAACTACAACAACTAGTGAAAAAAATAAACAGGTAAGCAAAGAATATGAATTGGAAATAAATATTAAAAAGTCCAAAACTATGCTTATTAGCAGAAAAAAAGTAATAAAACATCATCATCAAGTATCAAGCCTGCTGGCATAGGTGATCATGTCTCTCCCCAACTTTCGATCACGACAGTCATTTTTATTTTCTGTTGTTCACCTTCTGCCAAGACATTCTCTTAAGCTGTCTGGTATCCTTTCTCTTTACTTCCCTCTATCTCTTCGTCCCTCAATTTTCCCAGTTGTTACAATATATTCCAGCTGCTCTCTTCTCATTACATGGCCAAATATGATGATTGTTTCTTCCTTATATTAGAAATTAGCTCTCTTTTTGCTTTGGCCTCTTTCAGAACATCTTCATTACTCTTCTTAGCTGTCCATGGTGCTCTCAACATTCTTCTGTAAAACCACATTTCTACAGACTCCAGTGATTTTCTTGTCTGTTGTCCTATTGTCCATGATTCACATCCATATGTTAAGACTGGCTCTACATAACATTTAAGAACTCTTTTTCTTGTTTCTATTGTCAAAAATGGATTGCATAGTATCTTCCTCATTTTTTGGAAAGCTGCTTCTGCCTGAGCCATTCTGCATCTCACCTCTGTTGTACATCTTCCATCTGAGGTTAATATTTTTCCCAAATATTTAAATTAATTTACCTGTTTTAATATTGTTCCACTTGTCTATTTTGCTCTGAGGTG
Source organism: Megaustenia siamemsis (assembly GCA_032433765.1). Classification (NCBI taxonomy): domain Eukaryota; kingdom Metazoa; phylum Mollusca; class Gastropoda; order Stylommatophora; family Ariophantidae; genus Megaustenia; species Megaustenia siamemsis. The sequence continues at coordinate 6,543,179 of JAVIAB010000050.1, forward strand.
ATGTCTTTGCTACTATTATTTCTGTCTTTTTGCTATTAAGGCTGAGTCCTTTATTTTTGCTTTCTTTCACTATAATATCTAACATTTCCTGTAACTCATTTTCACTCTTAGTGGTTATGACTGTATCATCAGCATACCTTAGATTATTTATACTGTGACCTCTGATTGTTATTCCAGGCATGTCCCATATAGATTATAAAATAATCTCACTATAAATATTAAATAAATCTGGTGACAGCACACAACCTTGTCTAACACCCTGTTTTATTTGTTGAAACATTCCCAATTGATTTCCAGTTCTTATGGCTGCTGTCTGTTGCCAGTACATGTTCTTTATTATTCTTAGATCTTTGTTGTCTACGTTTATTTTTCTAAAATTTTGATTATTTCTTGGTGCTTTACTTTGTCAAATGCTTTGGCATAATCTATGAAACATAGGTATAAATCTGTTTTCACCTTTGTGGCTCTTTCTACTAAAGATCTTATGATGTCCATGGCATTGCTTGTTCCTTTATCTCTAACAAAACCACACTGTTTATCACTAATTTCTGGACTGATTTTGTTTTGCATTCTTCACATGATAATTCTTAGTAATATCTTAGTCATGTGACTCATAAGGCTTATTGTGTGATGATCATCACATTCAATCGCACCAGATTTCTTTGGTAGGGCTATAAATATTGATTTGAGCAGGTCGTCTGGTATATATCTGGTGTTGTAGATATCATTCAATATTTTTGTTATTATTTCTATTCCAAAATCACCCATGGTTTCAATCTCTTCTTCAGTTATATTATTTGGTCCAGGAGCTTTTCCTGCTTTCATATTGTGCAAGAAGGCGTCTACCACTTCTTTGAGTATTTCTGGCCCTTCTCCATTATCCTTAATATTTACATTGGTTCGTTCATCATTATAAAGATCTTTAATGTATTCTGTCCATCGTTCCATTATGCTTTCTTGTTCAATCAACAGTTCTCCTTCCTTTGATCTTAAACATCCAGTTTTTTTATTGCGTTTTTCTTCCTGTTAATTCTTCAATTTGGTTGTAAAGCTTTGGCATCTCCTTTTTTGTTGCATTACAATCTCTTTGCACCTCTCTTTTAGCCATGCTTCTTATGCTTCATTGCATTTTATTACAATTTCTGTATTTAATCTCTGTCTGTTGTTTGATGTGTGATGGTCTCGTGACTAGCTGTGTTACAAATGTTTGGATAATTACATCAATCTCAGGCAGATGGTGCTTGTAAACCTGGGAGGGCCGACCATCTAAGGACAGAATCCCCCTACTGAAAAGACAATCTGCTGCCTTGCAGGAAGATTAGGGACAATCAAAGGCTAAGGAAAGCAAACCTAAATAAAATGCTGGCAGAAATCGGATGCACTGGGCCACTGGCACAGAACACAGTGCAACATTCTAACAGATATTCAATCAGAATGGATCTGACAGCTGACTTCATAAGAGAGTCTGGAATACTACTCTGATTGAGACTTGATCGCAGAGAGAGAGAGAGAGAGAGAGATTTAATCTCTTTTACTCATCTTTATTTTCTTTATTTCTTCTTCTTGTATCCATTAGCTGTAAAATGTCATCTGTCATCCATTTCTTTCTTGAATTTGTGCTCACTGGGGGTATGAAGTTTTTTTATGTTTGTTGCATTGATTCTTTTAGCATTTCCCACTGTTCATCAATGCTTTGTATCTTCTCTATTGCTTTGTATATTTCCTGTGTGTTACCGGGGCCTCATTATGAGGGAGGTAAAGAATAGTGACACTGTGACCTTCCAGGCATGTCGTAAGAGGTGACTAAGGAGGTTGATCAATGGCTTGACAAGCTGTCATTGTAAAAAGTATTGTTATGGAAACAGCGCCATAGATTTGAGAGCAGTGATCTCTGCAATATGTGCCTTTTGGCACACAAGGTTTCTGTTTTTGAGATTGTGGTTCTGCCCTATGTGCCGTCTTCGGCTCGAAAGGACGATAGATATTGCTTTGTACTGGTTCTGAATTGTGATGTTATATTTGTCTTGTAACCTCTTGCCTGATCTGAGTAAATCTAAATTTAACTTGATGTTAACTGAGGCTCGTTTTGTTGCTTTTAATTTTATTCTAAGCTTTCCCACAACTGGTTCATGATCACTATTGCAATCTGCCCCTGGTCTATTTTTCACACACACCAGACTGTTTCTAAATATATTGCTTATCATTATGTAATCAATTTGCTTGCGTGTGTTGTCTCCTGGGCTTTTTTATGTCCAAAGATGTCTTGGATGTTGCTTAAACCAGGTGTTTCCTATCATCATGTTGTGTGTTCTTGCCCAGTCAATAAGTTTCTCACCTCTTTCATTCCTCTTGCCTGAGCCATAATGACCAACTACTTCCTCAACTCTTTCCTTTCCTACTTTTGCATTAAGATCCCCTAGAACTATGGTGTTTTCATGTGGTTTGCATTCACGAAGTCCCTTAATTAACTTGTAAAATTTATCAATTGTTTCCTCTAGACTGTCTGCTGTTGGTGCATATTTTGTATAAGATTTATATCTATTGGCTTTCCATTCAATTTCACTAAAAGGACTCTGTCAGATATTGGGTAAAAGCCTTTCACTGTTCTTGCTCTTTCTGCATCCAAGATGATACCTACTCCTCTTTGGTGTTCAGTACCTCCAGAATAGATTATTTTATGTTCATCAGAATATATCTCCCCTGATCCAGTGTATCTCATTTTGCAAAGTTCCAGTAAATGTAAACCCATTCTTTTCATTTCCTGTTTGATGTTTTTCAGTTTACACTTCTGCATGAGTGTTCTCACATTCCAAGTACCTATCTTTAGACTATGTTTTATCTTTACTTGCTTATAGTAGCTTGATGATGATCGGGTAGCACATGATGTCCCCTACTTAACGAGGGTTCTCCATTGGAATCCCCCTTAATGTCATTGTCGTGATTTCTATTATTGTGGCGATTCATGATTGTACAAAGAAATTATGACGGTGGTTTTCTGTTGTTTTTATTGTTTCTACACAAAATATACAAAACTATATTGAAGTAGATGCAAAGAACCTAGAAAGAGTTTAAGAATATATTTAGCTTGTACGTCTTACAACATAAGATGGAAAATGTCTTTTTCTTCTTTTTCTTCTTTCCTTTCCTTCCTCATTTGCTTTTCAGCGTCTATGGAAAATGTAAGACAGGAATAAACAAAAAAAAACAGAGCAAAAAATTGAATCTTTTGAAATGTGGATCTATAGGAAAATGGTGAGAATTGTGTGGAAGGAAAAGAAGACAAACAAGGAAGTTTTTAATAAGTTGAAAATGAGAAAGAACTACTTAACACAATTAGAGAAGGACAACTGACATCCTTTGGAGATGTGAAGAGAACAATATCATTCTAAAGTCATCTTGAAGGAAAGGTACAAGGTAGACAAGGCAGAGGCAGACCAAGACTTAAGTGGACTGCTAACATCAAAAGATGGACAGGTGAACCTATGACAATGTGCGCCATCAAGACAAGAGACTGAGTAAAATGGCACTCCATAGTAACCTGTAGGTGTGCTTTTTTAAATATTTTTTATTATAAGTTTTCTAGTACAGAGTTAAAAGACAAAGAATTTTTAAAATTCAGCATCTATATAATTAGATCTGCCCAATACAGTTGTACGTTCACTAAGATTAGAAATCAAGGCACCCACCATATTAGTAAAGGTAAAGTACGAGACTTGAACCGGCGTCTTAGCACACGAGTTTACACCCATATGTGCTCGGCCGCCTATCCAGAAATGTTCGGATATTTCTGTATAGTGTAGCCTCAAACATCGAAACTCAGATGCGAAGCGACATTTCTCACCTTCCCAGGGTTATACCCTGGTACCCATTTCTGCTAACGGCTGGGTCGACCGTGGGGGTATTTTTTTTTTTTTTCAGCCACGAGTACAATTCACACTGCTCCCAGCGGGAATCGAACACGGGTTGTCCGAACGTCGGTAGTCCAGTCGGGTGACCCACCATATTATTTCTTGGTCAGATTCCTTGCTTCTGTCAGTAGGTCTGCATTTGAAAATTTTAAATAAATATTTTAGTCATAATATTTTTTTAAAAGGCAAATTTGAAAGAAACTGCCATGTCTAGTCAGAACTTCTTGCGGGAGTTATTAGTTATTACTAATATTAAATGTTGTTAATAATATTTATTATTATTTGAAACTAACACTAAAAATTGTTGTGTACATTTTTTTCCCCATTTATACGGGTTTTTTTATGGTGTGCAGGTTCACTTAAAAAATATATGGAAGGTATGTGTTTTTGCAGAGGTAAAAATACTATAAATTATTTTCTGCTACATACTAGCTAGTAGTTAAACCAGAAACTTCCAACAGCTGTCACATTTAGCACGAAACTCCATAACAATCTTGCCATTCCTTGACCTTCCCAGGCATGAATTCTGGACCCCATTTTACCTGATGACTGGATGGGTCATAGAAAGGTTTTACAAACTTGAATGTAACTACAATCAATGAGTCTTTTGTCTATAGACTGTGGGAATAAAAAAATACTTTAGTAATGTGTGCAACTATAGTGCCACAGAAATAATTAGTATGTCCTTTTTTTGTTTAAGCACCATTAACGAATGCTTGTGCAGGAAAAATGATGGAAATGGGAGAACAAAATGACTAATTAGAACTATGGGAAAATATCAAACACCTGTGTTCAAAGAGACGGGACAAAAACAATGGTGCTGGATAGGACAAGGAAGCCAACTGAGAGTATTTCATGACAACACCCTTTTTTGGAATCACCAGGGGAGGTGACAAAAGGGATGACCAAAATATATTTGAAAAAGACAAGTGGAGCAGAGATGAAGAAGATTGGGAATTGAAAGAAGAAGTGTTGTATTATTCTAAGAAGGCATATCTTTACTACTGCAAGAATAGATTGCACATGCTTATATTGTTATTGTAATCTGGCCATTCATATATTCCTAGGCAATTCTTCAGATGAAGAACTTGTCTATCATGAGCCTTGTAAAAGTGATAATATCATTGATGATGAAAACGTATTTGCCAGAATCTTGGTAAGTCATTTTCATTTTTATCATCAATCACATTAATGGTTTCAAATCACACTTTATTTATTTATTTTTTTTTTTAAGGTTTGAACCAACTGAAATTTTCAATTTCCCCCCAAAATTAATGACTTGCCTTTTTTTAATTTACCACTTCAATCTAAAATATAGATAAATATTGGACATGCTATACATTACTTGAAAGGAAAATGTTTATAGAAAAAAATAACATATTAGTAAATTGCTAATATTTTATTATTTTAATAAATAAATTTGTTTTAAAGACAGCTGTGCTGTCACATAATAATTTATTTCACAAAATGCTTGCAGTTATCCTTGAAGGCAAAACCTAAAGTATTCGTTATATGAAAAACAAGTCAACATATGTAATCATTTGCCAAGTTTAGGTTAGTTTTACTGCATGAAATTCCGATGCATAGTGATATCAGATGGTGTTTTGTTTATCGGTGCATTTGGCTAGAACTTTTGCTACAAAGCTTTGCATTATTAGAAGAGCTGCAGGAATCAGATGAGGCAATTTCCCAATTTATGACCTGAAATTCAAACGTAGCACTATGGTTATCTGATGGGTTATTTGTATATTAACACGTCAGACATTAGTCCAGTCCATACATTCGCTTTTACCTTAGTGTTCATTGCCAATTCTGTGTTTACAAAGGCTTGTTTGATGTCTCACTGTCAGCCAAAGAGATTTCTGAAGACAAGTAACATTTATTTTTATATCAGTTCAGATTTCTTTAAGTAAAAATTAAATCCTGCCCAACTGAGACCTCCTGTACTCCACATCATGAAGTGACAGATTATACAATTTATGTGGCATCTCTTTCACTGTACATTAACTCATCTAATTAAACTTTACTATTATTAAAAAAAAACATTCAGCAAAACTCTCTTTGTTCTGTAGGATTATTATCATGGACCCACTTGCCCTCTATATTTCTCTCCATTATGGTTTCAAAAATGTGTGATGTGTTTCTTTACTTGTCTGGAATATATTTTTGAGTTCAACTTTTACATCCTTCAGAATTTCTTATGCCCTTCTTACTCCCAAATATTGGAATAGCGAGCAGCTCATATTCTTCAACATAATACAGTGCCCATCAAAATGAGTAACAATCTTACACAAAGCATTTTCATGCTGCCAGTGGCAAGGATAGTCACTCTCAAATACGTCAGAAGCAGAAATTAATTATCACACAAATTATACATCTAAGGAGAACATTTGTGTGCCATAAAAAAGAAATTAGAAATAAGACAAAGTGAAAAAACTGGCATAAAATTAATTCACTATGTACCAAGACAACAAATAAAATGGTTTACCTACCTGGAGAAAATGCCACATGGCTGCATATCATCCATAAATGTGCTGATGATCTAGCCACAACATAATAACACCTAGACAACATTCACACATGCTGATGCCATGAGGCACAAAACCTTTGACTTACTTCAAATATCAGTTTAAAGAAGAATTGTATGATGTAGAGAGATGAGGCTAATAGGGTTCACACAAAGGATTTCTTATTTCATAAGATGATGTGTAAGTAGATAGAAAGAGAGACAATGACATACTAAAATATTATATTTCTCATAACAGCAGAAAAGTAATATTAATTTTTTTATGTAACTGTATAGTAAATACTTAGTATAGCATAGAACGAATTCAAAACAAATGAGGAAATTAGAGAAATTGCCAATCAACTACCAATATCTTCAGTAATAAAGAAAAGACGATGGTCATATGTTGGACATGTGATGAGAAGAGATAATTACTGAATAGCTAAGTAAGCCCTCGTGTGGGAAACAACAGGTAAGAGGAAGACCCAGAGAGACACTGAGAAGAACATTGATGAGAGAGGCAAGAGCAGCAGGAGTCGGCTCCCTCAATAAGATAGAGCTGCTTGCACAGAACAGAGACAAATGGCGAGATTTGATACAATATCTTTAAAAGAATTGAAAATTGCTACAATAAAAATTTAGATAAGAGAAGGAGTATCTTGGTCTACGCCCTTTGGGCCGGCTACGGCTCAAAAAGTCAACAGATAGATAGTAAAAAGCAGATGGCCTTTTTTAACTTTACAAAATGATCAGTTTCTAGGTTCATCCAATTTTAAATAGGTACCGGAAATATTCTCTTGAAATGATAGACAAACTGACATTGTGCTGACCACATTACTCAATTATGTGTCGATGGTCAGAGATGTTCTAGCAAAAAACTATGATTCCCTATGTGTTACATTCTATCTATCTATCCATTGACCTTTCGAGCCGTAGCCGGCCCATAGGGTGTAGACCCAGATACTCCTCTTATCTAAATTTTTACTCTAGCAGTTTTCAATCCTTGTAAAGATATTTTATTAAACCTCGCCATTTGTCTCTGTTCTGTGCAAGCAGCTCTATCTCATTGAGGTAGCCAATTCCTGCTGCTCTTGCCTCTCTCATCAATTTTCTTCTCAGTGTCTCTCTGGGTCTTTCTCTTTTCCTCTTACCTGTTGTTTCACACATCAGGGCTTGCTTTGCTATTCGGTTATTATCTCTTCTCATCACATGTCCAACACATGACCATTGTCTTTTTTTTATTACTGAAGATATTAGTGGTTGATTGGCAATTTCTCTAATTTCCTCATTTGTTTTGAATTCGTTCCATGCTATACCAAATATTTTCCTTAGACATTTCTTTTCGAATGCATTCAACTCTGTTTCTATGTCTCTTGTTGTTTTCTAGTTCTCATCCAGTTCTGTGTTACATTCCAGATATAATTATTGTTCTTCCTACTTTTTAAAAAAAAATTATAAGCATCTCATGCTCAAAGTCAGGTTTAAAAGATTATTTAACTTTGAGTGCTAAGACATTGCAGTATATCTATATTTTATATCAAGACAAATTATTCACAGCTCAAAACACACACCTTCATGTCATTTATTTAAAGCTCTAAAGCTACATTTAAACTTTCAGCAAACCAAGCAAGAAAAAAATAAACAAAATTTTTCAATGCTTAGATTATGAAAATGAGATTATATTCTGATATTATCATATATAGTGTGGCTAATATAAATAAGTTAGTTATGAAAGAAAATGGAATTTGTACCCTAGGAATATCATATTTAATGTAGCTAATTTAAACAAGTTAATTATGAAAGAATGTGAGATTTGTATGCTAGTAATATCATATATGATATTGTGTGTTACTGGGGCATCATTATGAGGGAAGTAAAGAATAGTGACACTGTTGTCTTCCAGGCATGTCGTAAGAGGCGACTAAGAAGATTGATCGATGGCTCAACAAGCTGTCATTGTAAAAAGTATTGTTATAGAAACAGCGCCATATATCTTAGAGCAGTGATCTCTGCAATATGTGCCATTTTGGCATGCAAGTTTTCTGTTTTTGAGATTGTGGTTCTGCCCTATGTGCCGTCTTCGGCTCGAAAGGACAATAGATAGATAGATTATGAATGCTTATTGTGCCATGTTTTAACCTTTCTGTTTTATCTCATAGATATGTATTGTATGGTATGTAATATATTAGATTATTGTTGTATTTCCATGTGGATAAAGATATTTTAATAATAATTTATTTTTAAAATATACAGAATCCAGACTGTAAATTGTGTCCTAAAGCAAAGGGCAGTAAATGTGTAAAGAATGCAGACAGTAACCTCACCATTGTTAGCAGTAGCAAGCTCTGTGATGGTATGGCCATCAGTGAACGCTGTGAAAAGGGTAAGTTTTCAAACTGTTAATGTTGACCTACAATACAATAGCCTTTATTATATTGGTGACTTGTAGCAAGCAATCTGTAAATGCCAGCAAATCCTAGTGTCTGTTTCTTTTTGCCAGTTATACCTGAGCAGAAGATAATGATATGCTCACGTTGCCAAAACCCTATCTCAAATCTACTTCAAAGCGTTCTGAAAGAATGTTCACCCACATACATTTTTGACAGCAGTCCTTTTTTCAACAGAAGCCATATCAATCATCATCAAGTACCAAGCCTGCTAGCGTAGGTGATCATGACAGTTATTTATCATTTCTGTTGTTGACCTGCTGCCATGCCATTCTCTTAACCCATCTGGTATATTTTCTCTTTGCTTCCCTCTATCTCTTCGTCCCTCAATTGCTCCAGTTGTTACAATATATTAAAGCTGTTCTCTTCTCATTACATGGCCAAAAAATGATGATTGTTTCTTCCTAATATTGGAAATTAGCTCTCTTTTTGCTTTGACCTCTTTCAGAACATTTTCATTACTCTTCTTAGCTGTCCATGGTATTCTCAACATTCTTCTGTAAAACCACACTTCTACAGACTCCAGTGATTTTCTTGTCTGTTGTCCTATTGTCCATGATTCACATCCATATGTTGAAACTGGTTCTACATAACTTTTAAGAACTCTTTTTCTTGCTTCTATTGTCAAAAATCTCTTCCTCATTTTTTGGAAAGCTGCTTTTGCCTGAGCCATTCTGTATCTCACCTGTGTTGTACACCTACCATCTGTTTAATCTGGTTAAAATTGTTCCCAGATATTTAAATTCATTTACCTGTTTATTTGCAGTCGATAAAGGCACTAATACATGAAACAATAGAAGACCTACAAAAACACTTAAACAAACTTAACAGCTCAGGCACAAAATACAACATGAAAATCAACATCAATAAAACAGAAGTCATGAATGTCGCCAAAAATAAACAGAACATCAACATAACTATAGAAGGCAGGCAATTAAAACAAGTAGAGGAATTCAAATACCTAGGAAGTTTAGTGACACATGATAATTCTCAAACAGCAGAGATAGAATCAAGATGCAACAAAGCTTGTCAAATCATTGGACAGTTATCACCATTATTGTCCAACAAGGAAACAACTCTGGAGGCAAAACTAGCACTATACAATACGATCTTCATCCCAATGTTGTGCTACCAATGCCAGACCTGGACCCTAGATGCAAGAACAATAAGAAAAATAACCTCTACTGAGATCAAATGTGTTAGACGAATGACAGGAAACAGTCTGAGAGATAAGATCAGAAATGAAGAACTGAGAAAAAAGCTAGGAATAGCCCCCACCATAGAATATATAAGGAAACAACAGATAAAATGGTTTGGCCATGTGACAAGGCAGAAAGATCAAAACACAACAAAATGAGCCTTCAGCAAATGTTGTGAGAACACCAGAACCAAGGGTCGACCATGAAAAAGATGGATCGATGGAATATTAGAAGCACTAGGAAATATAACAGCAGAGGTGAACAGATGAGCAAAAGACTGCAAATTATATCTCCCCTCGATGCTGAAAGGCAGATGAGCAAGAAAAGAAGAAGAAGAAGATTTACCTGTTTCAATATTGTTCCACTTGTCTTTATTTTGCACTGAGTTGGTGTCTTTTTCTTTGTTGTTACCATTACTTCTGACTTTTTGCTATTAAGGTCAAGTCCTTTATTTTTGCTTTCTTTCACTATAATGTCTAACATTTCTTGTAACTCATTTTCACTCTTAGTGATTAGGACTGTATCATCAGTATACCTTAGATTATTTTATAACAATAGGAAGACAAAAACAGATGTTAAACATAACTATAGAACACCAAGTTATAAAACAAGTAACAAACTTCTAATATCTGGGAACAACATTCTTTGAAGAATCCATACAGAAATATATGGAACTAGTTATGGTATATGAAAATGAATCCTGGACAATCTGACAACAGATGAGAAAATCATTGGAGGCCACAGAAATATGGTTTTAGAGAACAATTTATCATTTAAAACAAGTAAATGAATTTAAATATTTGGGAACTTTGTTAACCTCAGACGGAAGATGTACAAAAGAGATGAGATGTAGAATGGCTCAGGCAAAAGCAGCTTTCCAAAAAATGAGGAAAATACTATGCAATCCATTTTTGACAATAGAAACAAGAAAAAGAGAGCTCTTAAATGTTACGTAGAGCCAGTCTTAACATATGGATGTGAATCATGGACAATAGGACAACAGACAAGAAAATCACTGGAGTCTGTAGAAATGTGGTTTTACAGAAGAATGTTTAGAATACCATGGACAGCTAAGAAGAGTAATGAAGAGGTTCTGAGAAAGGTCAAAGCAAAAAGAGAGTTAATTTCCAATGTTAGGAAGAGACAATCATCATTTTTTGGCCATGTGATGAGAAGAGAACAACTTGAATATATTGTAACAACTGGAAAAATTGAGGGACGAAGAGATAGAGGGAAGCAAAGAGAAAAAATAACAGACAGCTTAAGAGAATGGCTCGACAGAAGGTCAACAGCAGAAATGATAAATAGCTGCCGAGATCGAATGTTGTGGAGAGACATAATCGCCTACGCCACTAGGCCCGGTACTTGATGATGATGATATCTCTCTCTCTCTCTCTGCGATCAAGACTCAAATCAGAGTAGGATTCCAGACTCTCTCATGAAGTCAGCTGTCTGTTTAAACGAATCGATTGCGCCATATAGTTTCTTCTCCAGGGAGGTGGGCGTGGACCACGTTGCTCTTCTCAGGTCTGTGTACTGGGGGCAATCCTGTAGAACATGTTTTGTAGTCATACTGTACAGTGGCATAGGCTGGTTGTACCTATTTTGAATTTGGTGAACATGTGATTTCTCATTCTACTGTGGCCAGTGCGTAGGCGAAGTATGATGACTTGATCCCTCCTTGATAGCTGATGGTATCCGTCACTCTCGTTATGCTTTGGGTGTTCTCGTTTCCATTTTTCATGAAACTGACCCTTGAGGATGGACTTGGCTTCATAACTGAGTGGATGGTTCTCTTGTGGTAATCTCCCTCCCTCTTTAGCCAATTTGTCTGCGCGTTCGTTCCCGTGTATATTACAGTGTGAAGGTTTCCACTGAATGACTACTCTCTGGAAGTTATTGCATAGTTGGTCCAGGGTAGTTCTCAAGTCATCTAGTTCATTGTTCTTGGGGCTTTTTAGAGCTGATAATACTGACAGTGCATCAGTCAGAATCACCAATTTATTGTGCATGTTATTTTTGTGTTGAGTAGCCAGTGTTACAGCATCTCTGATGGCCTCAGTTTCTGCTTTAAAAGAGAACAATATTGAAAATATCATTGGCTGCCAAACAGAGTAATGAGGACATTCTGAATAGAAAACCAGAAAACTTATTTCAAACATCAGGAGGAAACAATCATCATTTTGTGGTGCCATGTAATGAGAACTGGACAATTTTTGTGACAACTAGAAAAAGTTAGGGATGGAGAGAGAAAGATTTGTTGGAGAGTCAAGAACATATTTCATAAATAACTGTAGTGATAGAATATTATAGAGATATATGATTTCTAATGTCATTGGGCATGACACTTGATGGGGATAAAATTTATATAGAAATGTCACTTTACAGAAGAATTATGAGAATACTATAGATAATTAAATAAAGTACTGAGGATCCTATAAAAGAGGCCAAGAAATGAGAATATTATATGAAGAGGAATGATGGAAAATTTGTGACACATACAAAAAAATATTGAGGAAAGATGTCATTTTTTTGTCACAGACTAGAATAAATATTGCTCTCTACTGTTATTTTCAAATTGGCTGTTCCCATTTTATATTATCTTATTTTATAAATTGCCAATCACCGATAACTAATTTTCCTCTTTCGCAGATGTGGATGAGTGTGCAACCAGCCGTCATACTTGTCCTCCAAATTCCAAGTGTATCAACACAGTTTTAAATTACAAATGTGTTTGCAGTAAAGATTTTCCACTCATGATCAATGGACAATGTCATAGTAAGCATTTTATACTTGTTTATCCATCTTAGGTCAATCCTTACATTTTTTTTCCCCAACATTTTTATCTTTTTATAAAAAACTATTTGATATTATTGTGTTTAAAAATATTTTTTTCGCCAAACATAATTTTGGAAAATTTATACTGAATTCTGATGAGGAGGTAGGTAATGGAAGTACAAGTTTTTGTTAATCGTAAAATTTGCAAACTCAAAATATGTTGTTTTTTTTTAAAATTTAAGTTTGTCACAAGCAAACATTCTCAATATAATAAATACAATTATTTTGGTTGCTATACATTTTGTCACTTAACAAACTTACCAAAACCGGGGATTTGACTACTTTTGGACAATGTCCCTTCATAGTTTTCATTTGGGTGCCATATTGTAGTTTGCTCAGGTTCTTCCTTCAAAATATTGACATGCCTGCTTCTGAGAAACCATAAAAATGTAAACGGTATGGACATTGATGAAAATGTATTTAAGTTGTTTTTTTTTAAGCTGTTATCTAATTACTCTTTTTTATTAAAATAAAATGTAGGTCGTCATATATATATATAAAGCAAAAGGAAAAAAAACTTTTGCAAAACCAGTTGCAACAATGACATTTACATAACTAATAAAGACTGAATTATCATTTGCTTTTAGTTTTAATCCAGAAGTGGTATTGGTGGGAAAAAAAGACATTTTTGGGATTGACCTTTTTTTTCTCCTCCTTCTTTTTTAACATTTTGAGATTTTTTTGTGTGTGTGATTTTCTACTTTTATAGTTTTCTCATTGCATAGCTGACAAATGGTTATTTTCTCTTCCTTATTCTTGATATTTCTAAATGATACTTTTTGATTCTGTTGTCTTATTTCTGGACTAGTCTTAAATTGGTTCCATTCTATACAAAGTATTTTCCTTAGACATTTGTTTTTGAATTCACCTATTTATTCTTTATTTCTTCTTCTGTGATCATGGTTCATTCAGACTGGGACTCCAGACTCTCTTATGAAGGCAGCTGTCTGTTTAAGTGATTTGGCTGACCCATAGAATTTCTCTTCCAGGGAGGTGGATGTGGGCCACATTGTCCTTCTTAGGTCTGTGTACTAGGGGCAATCCTGTAGAACATGTTTAGTAGTCCAGTGTACAGTAGCATTATCTGGTAGTTCCTATTTTGAGTTTGGTGAACATGTGGTTTCTTATTCTGTTGTGGCCAGTACATAGGTGAAGTATGATGACTTTATCCCTTCTTGATAGTTGGAGGTATATGTCCCTCTTGTTTTACTTTGGGTGTTCTTGTTTCCATTTTTCATAGTACTGGCCTTTGATGATGAATTTAGCTTCATCTTAGCTAACTATATGATTCTCTTGTGGTAGTCTCCCTCCCTCCTTAGCTAGTTTTTCTCCATATTCATTTCCTTGTATATGACAATGTGATGGTATCCACTGGATGACCACTCTCTGGAAGTTATTGCACAATTGGTCTAGAGTTGTTCTCAAGTCATCTAGTTCACTGTTCCTGGGGATTTTTAAGGCTGTTAGGACTGACAGTGCATCAGTCAGTATCACCAATTTCTTGTGCACATTATCTTTTGTTTTGGATAGCCAGTTTTGCAGCATCTTTGAGGGCTTCAGTTTCTGCTTTATAGTTGTTTGAAAATTTCCTAGTAGCTATTGATTTGGTAATCTCATCCTGGTTATTCAGCCTCAGGAACACACCTCCTCCTCCATTTCCTGTAACATTTGTAGCAGAGCTATATGTGTATATGTAAGACCAGGAGTCCTGTGGGTAGTTGTTATCTATGTGTTTTTCATTTTTTAAATTGAGATATAGTATTTGTGCCACCCCGATTCTAATAAAAAAGAAGCCTACCTTTTATTTAATCATATATTTTATGTTAAAAAGGTGTTTTTGTAATATTGTTCTGCTGAAATATTTATCTTTCATCAACATTCAGAGGCACAGACATGTTCTTTGACTGCACATTCTGATGATGATAATGGTATTTACAATGTAATTGGATTGTATGGTATCCCAGGCATCTTCAATATAAACTGCAAGTTCAAACTGGTTACATTGTGTGATGAGGCCATTGGGCGTAAGTATAAAATATATTACTTCAGACATAGAACCACATTAGTTCTTTCTGTGATTATGGTAAGTTCCTACTAGTTTTGCCTTGCGGTGATATTATGGGTGTAGGTATTAAATGTATGACTATATATAGAGTCATCATCATCTAGCTTGTTTGTAACTTGGCTCCCATGCCAGCTCCCCAGAAATTGTCTCTGTCATGCACAGTTGTCCAGTACCTGCTGCCGTCATGCTCAGCCCATCCAACATTCTTCTTAAATCTGTCTCTTTCTCA
The DNA here is from genome assembly GCA_032433765.1 of Megaustenia siamemsis. Classification (NCBI taxonomy): domain Eukaryota; kingdom Metazoa; phylum Mollusca; class Gastropoda; order Stylommatophora; family Ariophantidae; genus Megaustenia; species Megaustenia siamemsis. The sequence continues at coordinate 6,558,371 of JAVIAB010000050.1, forward strand.
TCCATCAGGTATCATGGCCCCCCTTAATGGTCTTCTTTGGGCTGTCCTGTCATTTTAAATGTCCAAAACATGTTAGTCTACATTATGTGTGTGTGCATGTATTCTAGTAACTAGTTCTCTGATATATAAAGTTGTTACAAAATAGGGCACACTTGTTCTTTTCTCTGTTCATAGTATTCTGAGTAATATTTTCTAACACTAGCATTCAGTGGCATTTTATGGATATTTCATGAAGTCTCTTGATAGTTCATGTTTCAAAGAAATATGAAATTTTAATTTAGTTTTTACATCATTTCTTGTCATAGGTTATGTTATTTCATTTTAATTATTGCTATGTTATTTATGTTAAACCACATAAATGATTTCTGTTTTCATGGTTATAGATATTTAACTCTGATTATTAACATTTTTTTTTAAGTTTATGAAGCATTAACTTATTTTGAAATTGCAACTGTTTGCAGCAATGATTCAAGATGTGTTCAAATGAAACCCATCCCAGTGACTTTATTACAAACACATGTCAGATATGAGTTTCCGGTTGTTTCCAAAATGGAGGAATTATTTTTCTCCGGCTTGGTATTGAACCGTTGATCAGAGGTTTAACAAGCCGCTATCGTAAAAACGATGTTGTTAATGAAACGTAGACCTGATACAGAATGTGTAAATTAGCAGTAGATAGTAGTGATAGTTTTTTCGGCCCTAAAACAACAACAAAAATAGGATTCTGGAATGTGCGAACAATGGCCGCTCCGATGAAACATGCACAGGTCGCGAGCGAGATGGACAGATACGATCTAGATATTTTAGGATTAAGCGAAATGCGCTGGCTTGGAACAGGTAGGAGATCTATTGATAATAAAATAGTAATTTTTTCTGGAAGGGAAGATGGAAAACACCGTGAAGGAGTAGGCATAATGATGACAGACAAAGCTGCAAGAAGTTTATTAGAATGGGAACCGGTAAATAGCCGTCTGATACGAACACGATACAAAACAAAACATGGAAGACTTTCAATTATTCAATGTTATGCGCCTACTAACGAAGCTGATGATGAAGTTAAGGACGTTTTTTATAACCAACTGCAACAACTTATAAACAAAGTACCAAAACACGATCTTTTAATTGTAATGGGAGACTTCAACGCCAAAGTAGGACAAGATAACGCAGGAGTGGAACATGTGATGGGGAGAGAAGGCTGTAATACAACAAGTCAGAATGGAGAAAGATTAATAGAATTATGTTTAATAGAAAATTTAGTTATAGGTGGGACATTATTTCCACACAAAAATATTCACAAAACAACATGGATATCTCCTGACGATAGAACATCAAATCAAATTGACCACCTATGTATTAAACAACAATTCAGATCATCATTAATAGATGTAAGAGCTTACAGAGGTGCTGATGTTAATAGTGACCACAACCTGTGCATTGGGAAAATAAGATTAAAATTTAGAAACCAACAGAAGAGGTCAATTACACATAAAATTGATAGTCATAAACTGAAAGATGAAGCCATAAAGGAAAAGTTTAACATAGAGCTAAGTAATTGTTATTCAGCACTCGGTGAAATAGACTTAGATATCAATGAAATGTGGGACTCACAGAGCAAAATACTAATGACAGCAGCAGAAGCAAGTGCCGGACTGAAGAAAATGGAAAAACGAGCTTGGGATCTCAGACACCACATGGAAATACATCAAAGAAAGAAGAGAAGCAAAGAGAGCCGTGACTAATGTAAAGACAGATCTTGGAAAGGTTCTGGCAAAAGCAACATACAAAGAATTAGACAACAAAGTGAAAAGTTCGGCAAGAAGAGATACAAGAGCTTATATAGACAACTTGGCAGAGAAAGCAGAGACAGCTGCAATTACAGGAGACAGCAGAACTCTCTATACAGTACAAAAGATGCTGACAAACACCTATACATCCAGTGGAACACCAATTCTAGACAAATCTGGATTAATGCTAACAACAAGCGCAGACATAAAAGCCCGTTGGGCAGAACACTTCAAAGAAATTCTTAACCGTCCACTACCTCACAGTTTAATAGATTTTGAAGCTGAAACACCAGCAGCAGAATTAGATGTAAATTTAGATGACTTCACCTTGAGTGAAATAGAAACCACCTTAAAGCTAATGACCAATAACAAGGCTGCTGGAGAGGATAAGTTAACAGCTGAGATCCTCAAGGCAATTGATAGCCATAATTTAATACATCTCCAAAAAATGTTCAACATCATTTGGAAAACAGAGAAGACGCCTCATAAATGGAAAAAAGGAATCATTGTTAAGATCCCAAAAAAGGGCAATCTTAGAGATTGTAACAACTGGAGAGGCGTGACACTTTTGTCAGTTGCCTCAAAGTTATTCTGTAAAATCATCCTAAATAGAATAAAGGATTCAATAGATACAGTAATGCGTGAAGAACAGGCTGGGTTTAGAAAAGGGAGAAGCTGTCTTGACCACATTTTCACTCTACGACTTATATTGGAGGAACATATTGAAAAGCAAAAACCTTTTGTACTTAACTTCATCGACTTCAAAAAAGCATTTGATAGTATTCATAGAGATTCTTTGTGGAAAATTCTGAAGCAATATGGTTTACCATCAAAAATCATAAATATTATCAAAGACATGTATGATGGTTACACATGTGCAGTTCGAACAGAGGAAGGACTGAGCGAATGTTTCCCAATAGAAACTGGGGTTAAACAAGGATGTATTTTATCGCCCTTGTTATTTGGAATTGTTATGGACTTCATAATGAAGAAATGCTGCACTGGTAATAAAGGCATCGAATGGATACAAGGAGACCATTTGGAGGACCTCGACTTTGCTGATGACATAGTTCTCATCAGCAGTCAGATAAAAACGATGCAGGAAAACACAAATGAACTATCATCAATAGCCAGCAAAATTGGGCTTGAGGTCAATCATGAAAAGACTAAAGTCATGAAAAGTTTAATTCCAACAAGTGACAAAATATACATGGAAAACAAACCAGTAGAAGAGATCGATCACTTTATCTATCTTGGAAGTCACATTGATCGAGAAGGGGATACGAGCAAAGAAATTAGAATCAGACTGGCTAAAGCAGCAATGTCTTTCAGAAGCCTTGAAAAGTTGTGGAAATCAAAACTCATTAGCACAAACACAAAACTTAGGCTATTCAAATCAAATGTACTATCAACCCTTACGTATGCGTGTGAAAGCTGGAAAACAACTAGAGATATAGAAACAAAGTTGAACGCATTCGAAAATAAATGTCTAAGGAAAATACTTGGTATAGAATGGAACGAATTCAAAACAAACGAGGAAATTAGAGAAATCGCCAATCAACCACTAATATCTTCAGTAATAAAGAAAAGACGATGGTCATACGTTGGACATGTGATGAGAAGAGATAATAATCGAATAGCAAAGCAAGCCCTCATATGGGAAACAACAGGTAAAAGAAAAAGAGGAAGACCCAGGGAGACACTGAGAAGAACATTGATGAGAGAGGCAAGAGCAGCAGGAATCGGCTCCCTCAATGAGATAGAACTGCTTGCACAGAACAGAGACAGATGGCGAGATTTAATAAAATATCTTTAAAAGAAAACTGCTAGAACAAAAATTCATATAGGAGAAGGTGTATCTTGGTCTACGCCCTATGGGCCGGTTACGGCTCGAAAGGTCAATAGATAGATAGATGTCAGGTATATCAGCAGGTGTGGTACAATTAAATAAAGCAAATTTATGAAGCAAGTACTCACCAGAGATCTTTAGAAGAAGTTGCCATAGACATTTAGACACATCCCATTGCTTGGATAGACAGTGGATGAAATTACTTTGGTTGCTTATTAAACCATTTTATCACCTAGGCCATGACCTTTGCATCAGAGTCAAATTATTGTCCCTTTAGAGATTTTTGTTAAGGGTCTGAATAAATGAAAATCACATGGTGGCAGGTCAGGGCTGTAAGTTGGGTGTTGAAGAACTTCCCACCATTTCCTTGCTTACGCTTCCTGCACAATATTTAGGACATGTGAACGAGCACTATATACTGGTTATAGTATGACCAACTACCTTGGACATACTATAATCAGTGATGAAAAATGTACAACTGAAATAAACAAAAGATTAGGAATGGCAAAAAGTAATTTTAATGTCATGAAGAACATACTAACATCAGAACAAATAACACCAGGGCTAAAACTAAGAACAGCAAAATATTATGTCTTCTCAACATTTCTTAATGGTGCAAAAACATGGACATTAGACAAGAAAACAGAACAGAGAATTGAAGCCTTTGAAATGTGGATATATAGAAGAATAGGTAGAATTGGATGGAAGGAAAAGAAAACAATGTAGTCTTAAAACAACTAAAAATGAAAAGAGAACTACTAAACACAATTCAAACAAGACAAATGCGATTTTTGGGCCATGTTAAAAGACACAACAGCCTACTAAAAGTAATCCTGGAGGGGAAAATACAAGGTAAAAGAGGCAGAGGCAGACCAAGACTAACATGGACGAGCAACATCAAAAGATGGACAAACCAGCCTGTGACAACCTGCACCATCAAAGCAAGAGACAGAGCAGAATGGCGCTCCATGGTAACCAACCTTCGTTGTGGAGATGGCACTCGATGATGATGATAATGGACGAGTATTGCAGTGCAACAAAATCACACCACATGAAAGCATGCTGGATATTTTTTTATAACTGTATGCAGGTTGTCCAGTGTGGCTTCATAGTGGATGGGATTGATGTTGACATTAAGCTCTTTAAATAGAAGCCCTTCTTGGTAAAAAATAAGGTTAGCATAACTTTACCAGTGGATGTAGCAGTGAATGTAAGAATGTAATGAAATGAAGGGTTGGGAACGGTATGGAGAGAGTGTGACAAACATCGGATGTGTGAAGAAGTGTCAAGCACGAGATAGGGGAGTGAACTGTGTTCAAAGGGAGAAGGATGAGTCTCACAGGGTTTAGAAAACAAGTGATAAACACGGATAGAGTGAGTTAGGTGGGGGCTAAGGTCAGGATGAGACAGATAAGATGATGTGAAGAAAATCCATTGGATGGGAAATTACGGAAGTAGTTGTTGATTGGTTGAAAGGTGAGATATATAAAGGACTGTGAAGGGTCCAGAAAATAGTAGAAAATGACTGGGAAATTAGAGAGAGAAGCTTGGAAAACTATGGTGGTAGAAATGATATAGTCTATGTAAATAGTTAGTACCAGTTAGACGGCATGTCTCAGAAACTAGTCAGATCACAGGTGGAACTTAGAGAACTAGCGGGTTCTTGAGGGTAGTGTGAGGAAGTACCAGAATTGAAGTGTTAGTTTACGTAGTTACCAGAGTGGGAATATCTAAACCGCAGGGCATTTTTATGTGTTACAGAAGTGTCATGTTGGACTTTATGTAATAAAGAGTTTACACAGTTTTTATTCCAAGAGAGATTGTATATGCAATTATTTACCCAAGGCAGTGTGTATATAAAGGAAAAGTTTAACATAGAGTTAAGTAATTATTATACAGCACTCGGTGAAATAGATTTAGATATCAATGAAATGTGGGACTCACAGAGCAAAATACTAATGACAGCAGCAGAAGCAAGTGCCGGACTGAAGAAAATGGAAAAACGAGTGTGGATTTCAGACACCACATGGAAATACATCAAAGAAAGAAGAGAAGCGAAGAGAGCCACGACTAATGTAAAGACAGATCTTGGAAAGGTTCTGGCAAAAGCAACATACAAAGAATTAGACAACAAAGTGAAAAGTTCAGCAAGAAGAGATACAAGAGCTTATATAGACAATCTGGCAGAGAAAGCAGAGACAGCTGCAATTACAGGAGACAGCAGAACTCTTTATACTGTACAAAAGATGCTGACAAACACCTATACACCCAGTGGAACACCAATTCTAGACAAATCTGGATTAATGCTAACAACAAGCGCAGACATAAAAGCCCGTTGGGCGGAACACTTCAAAGAAATTCTTAACCGTCCACTACCCCACAGTTTAATAGATTTTGAAGCTGAAACACCAGCAGCAGAATTAGATGTAAATTTATATGACTTCACCTTGAGTGAAATAGAAACCACCTTAAAGCTTATGACCAATAACAAGGCTGCTGGAGAGGATAAGTTATATAAGGCAATTGATAGCCATAATCTAATACATCTCCAAAAAATGTTCAACATCATTTGGAAAACAGAGAAGACGCCTCATAAATGGAAAAATGGAATCATTGTTAAGATTCCAAAAAAGGGCAATCTTAGAGATTGTAACAACTGAAGAGGCGTGACACTTTTGTCAGTTGCCTCAAAGTTATTCTGCAAAATCATCCTAAATAGAATAAAGGATTCAATAGATACAGTAATGCATGAAGAACAGGCTGGGTTTAGAAAAGGGAGAAGCTGTCTTGACCACATTTTCACTCTACGACTTATATTGGAGGAACACATTGAAAAGCAAAAACCTTTTGTACTTAACTTCATCGACTTCAAAAAAGCATTTGATAGTATCCATAGAGATTCTTTGTGGAAAATTCTGAAGCAATATGGCTTACCATCAAAAATCATAAATATTATCAAAGACATGTATGATGGTTACTCATGTGCAGTTCGAACAGAGGAAGGACTGAGCGAATGTTTCCCAATAGAAACTGGGGTTAAACAAGGATGTATTTTATCGCCCTTGTTATTTGGAATTGTTATGGACTTCATAATGAAGAAATGCTGCACTGGTAATAAAGGCATCGAATGGATATAAGGAGACCACTTGGAGGACCTCGACTTTGCTGATGACATCGTTCTCATCAGCAGTCAGATAAAAACGATGCAGGAAAACACAAATGAACTATCATCAATAGCCAGCAAAATTGGGCTTGAGATCAATCATGAAAAGACTAAAGTCATGAAAAGTTTAATTCCAACAGGTGACAAAATATACATGGAAAACAAACCAGTAGAAGAGATCGATCACTTTATCTATCTTGGAAGTCACATTGATCGAGAAGGGGATACAAGTAAAGAAATTAGAATCAGAATGGCTAAAGCAGCAATGTCTTTCAGAAGCCTTGAAAAGTTGTGGAAATCAAAACTCATCAGCACAAACACAAAACTTAGGCTATTCAAATCAAATGTACTATCAACCCTTACGTATGCGTGTGAAAGCTGGAAAACAACAAGAGATATAGAAACAAAGTTGAACGCATTCGAAAATAAATGTCTAAGGAAAATACATAGTATAGCGTGGAACGAATTCAAAACAAAAGAGGAAATTAGAGAAATCACCAATCAACCACTAATATCTTCAGTAATAAAGAAAAGACGATGGTCATATGTTGGACACGTGATGAGAAGAGATAATAACCGAATAGCAAAGCAAGCCCTCATATGGGAAACAGCAGGTAAGAGAAAAAGAGGAAGACCCAGGGAGACACTGAGAAGAACATTGATGAGAGAGGCAAGAGCAGCAGGATTCAGCTCCCTCAATGAGATAGAGTTGCTTGCACAGAACAGAGACAGATGGCGAGATTTGATAAAATATCTTTAAAAGAAAACTGCTAGAACAAAAAAATTCAGATAGGAGAAGGTGTATCTTGGTCTACGCCCTATGGGCCGGTTACGGCTCGAAAGGTCAATAGATAGATAGATAGTGTGTATATGGTAGTTAAGTCTGAATAACAGTCCAAAGACAACAAAGATGGATGCAAAATAAGCTAGGCAGGACAAGACCACACTAACAACCGAAAATACGTGCAGTGAACTGAACATCTGGAGTTTGTCGTGGAAATTCGAGGACAAGATAGTCCACGGTCAGCAATACAGGAAAGAGCGCCTACACCGACCAAATTTGTACCAGCGACGAGGGGCTACGCTATTACAAGAACATGAAAGAACAGTGTATGTTCTTTCCACAGTGCCACGAGCAGTATATCAGTTATTCCATCCACCACATGACCGAGGCAGTATTATCCAGCAGTCAGGACACGCCAGTTTCAAGTACTATCAGTGTACAAGTCGAGTCGCCCCGGTAACAAACAGAAGCTCTATCAGTGAAGCCTCTCTTCCAGCATTTCAAGCCTTCTACAACAGATAAAACCGTGCACATGAAAACCTTTGACTTGAATTTTCGGTGATCGGGATATTTCCATTGTATGCTCAATGTTTTGCTGAATGGCTCAAAGTGAAGGTGCCATGGCCCTGCCTCTATGTGCAACAGAAATGCATCACTCTCCTTTTTGTAATGCAGCAGGTGTTTCAAACTTCACCCCATACATTCTTCCTTATGGTGATTGGCCAGCACCTGTGGGACCCGTTATGAACATGCAGTCCAATAATTAATTTTCATCCTGATCACCATTTGAAATGTCCCAAATGACATAGCGAGTTCCTCTCTTGTCAAATGTTAGCTCTGACTACGGTCCACCTGTACTGCTGCATCAATCTTGGCAATGACTTCCTCTGTTGCAACAATATGCACCTGATTTGGTCGTGAAAGGTTTTTCATTAACTCATGTCCTTCTCAAAACCTTCACGCCCAGTCCTTTATTGTAGTCTTAGACACACTTTAGTCACCACACTCTGCTTGCATTCAGTGGTGAGTGTCAACTGGTCAACATCCTTTGTCTGTCTGGAACTGAATCACTGCTCGCTAATTGACCTTGGATAGTTCCTGTTACACACCAACCATGTTGCTGCAAAAAAACCAATGAATATTACGCTGAGAATAAACACATACACAATTACATGTTGTATGCTTATTATGTCAGATGTGACATCATCACGCCTCATACATATGTCATTCATTTGAATAAGTCTCATATTTGAGAGTTCATAAGAAATTTTATTTTGCCTAGGAACCTATTGTTTTATATATTGATTAAGAAATAAAATATGAGTGTGTATAAATTATGCTTGGGGAAAATAAACCATAAAAGAACAAAATGAATCTGTTTATTGATTTAAATTACCTTCTCACCATTCTCAAGGCAGACCTATAGGTGTTAAATCTCATCAAACAGATGGATGCAAAAAGCCTCAGTAGCTTAGTGGAAATAAAACTATAAGAACAGTTCACACAAAAAAAGCTATTTTAACCAGAGCAATGGAAACATGCACCTAAAGCAATTACTAGTGAAACCTATTTTCAAATGCAGCATCCAGAACATTGTTGTTGTCTCAGCCTGTCTAAAGGAGTCTCTGATCTGATCTCTCACTTCCTCTGATGTTAAGTTCTTTTTGTTTGTCTTCAAAGCATCTTTTTCTTGGCCTACCTTGTCTCATTTTCCTGGAGCCATGCCTTCCATTATTGTTTTTTTCCAGACCACTGTGACTTTTGTTGTGGCCGTAATATTTTAATTTCCTCTTCGTGTCATTTATGTACCAGTTCCTTTCAGCGCTATAACTCTTCAATGTTCAGATCTCCTAATATGTCTTAACCTTTCTCTTTTTCATTATCTGAGTTTTCCTAATGATCTTTATGTAGCATTTTGTTTCAAATTAGCCAATTTTCTACATTGTTCCAAGTACATTAGTTATTTTAGAAGTAAAAGTAGTCTTACAACATAATGCACTCTATATCTGTTAAGTTAATAATTAATTTTTAGTCCATTTTTTGTCATGAAATTTTCCTCTATTTTCTGTCATTGTCAGTTTCCTTGAGAGCTTTAAATTTTCTTCACTATGCATGAAAGTATACACATTTCATACATGTTATATGATTTATTTTTTATACTAAACAATGTATAAATGGTTGGATATTGATCTCTTCTCTCTCTCTCTCTCCCCCCTCCCCCCCCCCAATGCTATAAGTTGCAATACAAAATAACTACAAAAACATGTTTAACAATTTTTTTTTTAAAACAATATAAGATACAGTAGTCATACATATGTAATAACCATAAAGATGTGTTTGACAATACTAAGATCAGAATGTTAATGTAATGTTCTCATTTGATAATTAATGGTAGTAGATACATCTAATCATTTATACAACTTTATTTTAAACATTCATTAATTAATTTATTTATTTTTATAACAGAGAACTCCAACAATCCACTGCCTTTCATCAGCCTCTATATAATAAAAAGAATGAATGCAAATAAAGCTGAATATATACTGGCTGGCTATCACATTAATCCTAAAACTGCAGCAGAATTTCATTTTGAAAGCTCATTTGACAGGCTGCAAAAAGGCGAGATTCTGGTACAGTTTTTTCTTTTAGATTAAGATTCTTAAGTAAATTACATGTTTTTTTTTCTTATTTGTGACATCAACAATTTGGCTTTTGTACACTTTTTTTAAACACCATGTTACAAATCTGAAGTAAAACTGGACAAATTTATTTCCAATTGCAACTTGCAGGCACAAAACATGAACACAAATTCAAATAGCTAAACAGAAGTGTTGAAGAAAAATTCTCAAAATATCTTGAATGATGATGATCAAATGCCATGGAGTCAACTTGAGCTATTGGCTTTTAGACTGTGAAAGTTAGGCAGCATTGAGGGGAGAAATGGACAGTCTAAAAATAAAACAACAACCTCTGGACAGGAGGCCCATAGCTAGCCCTAATCCTAATGCATCCTATGGGGATTTTTCTTTTTAAATCCTAGGTTGATTCATGGCTTTACCCCCCTAATCTGTGGGTAGTGAGATCCACTGTGTGGTGCTCTCCTGTGATATAAAGCAATAGGAAGCCCCATGTACACTCTTTGCATGTTAAAGAATTGTTTGCAGTTATAAATAGAAAGGAGTAGGCCACTGCTCACTTGACCAGGTAAGATTGTTTTTAAAAAAAAAGTGTCTATTCATCTTGATTCATTGACCCCCTTCCCTGCCTTTTGCATGACATCGCTCACATGTCGATTGAAAGAAAGGGACCTACATAATGCTATTCCCAAATATTTAATAGTTGGACTCCTCTTGATGGTTACACCATTATAGTCTATGATTGGAAGGATGTCTTCAACTATTCTGTTGTCTAGTGAACACCACATTATAGAAGCCTTATTTGAGTTAATGAGTACTCTGTAGTTATTGCACCAAGTTTGATCCATGCTTTCTTGCAGTTGTCTAGCCATATTTGCTCTATTGTGAGCATGTACAAACATCATAATGTCATCTACAAAGGCAAGAGTGTGATCCTGTCTGACACTGTTCAGTTGTGCTACCCTGGCAGTGTATAAATTGAACAAAGTAGGTGGGGGATATCAGTGATCCTTGAGGCAACAACGGCGATATATATCTCACTGCATTTGTCCAGGTACCAAAACATAGTGGCACATTTTTTCGCATTAGAACTAATGCCACCCAGCATACAAGCCATGTATCAAAGCCTGCCTCACTATTTAGGTGTACAAAGTATGCCACAGTCCACTTAATTGTATGCATCCACAAGATTGAGAGCAGCCAATGCTGAGTCCTCTTTCCTCTTTTTTGGAAGGATTTGTAGAAGTCTTAAACAAGAATGGAAACATTAATAACAGTGTCCCTGACTGGCCTATAACGACCTAGTGTGTGTGGCAACAGTTCTTTGATTTCAAGATGCACCAATAGTTTTTTGGAGATGACCTTTTCAAGAATCTTTCCATACATATTCTGCATAGTACTAATGTGATATCCGCCTAGTGTGGACTTTTCTTTGCCCAGTTTATAAAGCAAAACCAGTTAGCTATGTGACAATTCTTCTGGGACGTCCCCAGTCCTGATGCTGTGATTGAAGTCTGCAGTAATTCTCTTTACAGTGTCAGGTTTGGTCACCTTTAAAAGACAGTATCTTATACCATCCAATCTTGGATGCTGTCTGTATCATTCTTAATTGTGCGAACTACATCCGCAAAACTGATTTGGTCCTTGGGGAATTCTTGTCCCAATGGCACTGATAGTGTGTTTCTAACCAACTGACATGAATTCTTGTCACCTTGATCTGTTTGTGTAATGAACCTCTCCAGCATGGCCCTGCCTTTTTGCTCATCTGTTAGTAGCATTCTGCCCTCATTGTCCTTGATGACATTGGTAACTCTAGTACATATTGCTACCTTCATGCATAGAAAGACTAAAACTTATAGAGTTCTTTGTCTGCTGCCACTTCCTTCGTGAACCTAGTGGGTTATGCAGTTCACATGAAACAAAATGTTGAACAGCTCTTGAGATGTATGAACTACAATCAGCATTAGTGATCACTTTGTGGTGACTTAAAAGTGGTTACTCTGTAGTGACTTAAAAGTGGTCACTCTGTGGTGACTTAAAAGTGATCACTCTGTTGCTTGGACTTCAGGGTGGATACACCAAGTACTGCTGCTTTCTCAGTGAATGGGATAGTTGTGCAAGAAATGACCACAACATTAAAAAGGATTGGCTAATCAGCAGTCATTGCAGCCTTACAATTAGAGTGATGAACATTCAGCACTTGTAGACACCAGTAAGATTTTATCACCACCCCTACACATTAAGTTGTGACTCATAAAAAACTGTGTCAAAACAATGAATAAAACAAGAAAGGCCTTACACTACAGTACAACATCAGAAAATTTCCCAGACTGAATAATGCTAAGGAGAAGGTATTTATCGGTTCACAAATTTTTTAACTTATTGCAGATAAGTTCCTTCATGTTTTGCATAGCAAGGAAAAGGCTGCACAGGTAGAGTTCCAGCCAGTGATAAAATATGTTATAAGAAACAACAGAGCAGATAACTACCAGGAAATTGTAAAAAAATCTCCTACAGATGTATTACAGGCTTAACTGCAAGAAGTCTGTGTAGATTAATTTCTTGTGCTCACACCTCAATTTTTTTCCACCAAACTGGTACATTGAGCGATGAACATGGCAAAAGATTTCACTACGATACTGCGGCTATTTAGACAAAGCATCTAGAGCCTTTCAATACTTGCAGATTATTGCTGGACAAAGATAAGAGTCACCTTGTTGTTTGAATACAAGAAACAAGTGAAGGGGAATCAAACAGCTACTGAAATATGGAGAAAAGGTACAAATGTTCATTTTATGAACATTTTATATGAAGTTTTAAATACTGTTTTGTTTTTCTCCCTCATTTTATTTTGGAAATATCATTTAAATGAGCATGTAGCTGCAATTTGTATAGAGCCTGCATAGAAAGACTAAATGTTCATTTATGAGGATTAAAGATGAATGCATTAATCACTGTATGATGTAAATTTCGTTAATATCATAGAAACAAAAGCCAACTGGTGAATTTCATTATGATATTTGAAATCAGCATATAAAAATCATTAAGAAATTCATCATCATCAAGTACCAAGCCTGCTGGCATAGGTGATCATGTCTCTCCACAACTTTCGATCATGACAGTTATTTATCACTTCTGTTGTGTTGACCTTCTGCCAAGCCATTCTCTTAAGCTGTCTCATATCTTTTCTCTTTGCTTCCCTCTATCTCTTCGTCCCTCAATTTTCCCAGTTGTTACAATATATTCCAGCTGTTCTCTTCTCATTACATGGTCAAAAAATGATGATTGTTTCTTCCTAATATTGGAAATTAGCTCTCTTTTTGCTTTGCCTCTTTCCGAACGTTTTCATTACTCTTCTTAGTTGTTCATGGTATTCTCTACATTCTTCTGTAAAACCACATTTCTACAGCCTCCAGTGATTTTCTCATCTGTTGTCTTATTGTCCATGATTCACATACATATGTTAAAACTGGTTCTACATAACTTTTAAGAACTCTTTTTCTTGCTTCTATTGTCAAAAATAGATTGCATAGTATCTTCCTCATTTTTTGGAAAGCTGCTTTTGCCTGAGCCATTCTGCATCTCACCTCTGTTGTACACCTACTATCTGAGGTTAACATTTTTCCCAAATATTTAAATTCATTTACCTGTTTTAATATTGCTTAACTTGTCTTTATTTTGCACTGAGGTGATGTCTTTTTCTTTGTTGTTACCATTACTTCTGTCTTTTTACTCTAAAGGCTGAGTCCTTTATTTTTGCTTTCTTTCACTATAATGTCTAACATTAAGAAATTATGGATTTCATTTCTGAAGCAAGCAACTTTTGAAAGTTTGTAGACCCGGGTTATCATTAACAAAGAAGAAAAGGTGGGAGTATGTCTAACACAAGATGAGAAGAAATAAACAAAGAATCACAAAGAGAAACAACAGAAAGGGGAAAAAAGTAAGAGAAACAACAAGGGAAAAAAAGAGATTGGTCTCAAGAGACACTGACAAGAAAAGTAAAAGTTACAGGCTTTTGACTCTCTTACTGAGATTGAAAAGCTCACCCTGAATAGAGGTATGTGACAAGGTATACCATAAGCCTTTGTGACAACTGACAGTACAGGAAGGTTATATGAAACACTGACAATTTTGGTGTTTCTTTTTCACTTGTTCCTCTGGCATTCAATGAATCTTCAAGTATTTAAATAGCCTGAGTTGGCGTTTGTTATCCTTTGTTAATGTTTTGTCTGTATATAGCATTTTCTGTTTTGAATAGATTGGCAGAAATGCAAGTGAGTTGAGAGTGGCATCAGTACTTAGCATACTAGATTTTTCTGTTGATCTGGAAATAAAGTTATCTCACCTTGGATCACTCATAATAACAGACATTGGAGGACGCTTCATCATCGAGATCACATTTATTAGTACTCTTTTTAGGGTTCAGGTTTGTATTGAAATATGTGTTTTAATTTGAACCGTTTTTAGTTAAAATAAAACATTAGGAAAATAGAGACTTAACACTTTCCATATCAATAACCTCAGAACATGACTCTAGTTATATAAGTGTGAGACATTAAAAAACAGCGCAAGTTTTTGCAGCTTTTAATTTGCTATATGTTTCCAATCTAACTTTTATGCTCATTCTATTCTGCATCTGTTAATGTCTGTGTGATAGGAGAGCTATGGTTATGGAAGGCCCCGGTATCACTGCAAACAAATTAAAAATCCATAATTGCTCAACCGCCCGTGCCAGTGGAATCGCCGAATTACTAACTCATCTTCCAAACAAAGAAAGGTAGCTGTAGTCCCCATCATAGCAGTCTCAGCACACGCCAAAAGACACAAGGTTAAACCACACAGAAAGTGAACACAGCCAACTGTTCCTTGTCATACGATATCATCATTCATTGCAAACAACGGGAATATTGAAACATGATCAAAATGGATGAGACACACAGCTCATGCTGTGCACAGAGCACTTAACTCAGTTTATGGAGAGCTATGTCATCAGCAAAGTCTAAATCATTAAGTTGCTTGGTCAGTGACCACTGGATTCCATTTCTGTTGTTTTAAGTTATTCTCATAATCCAATCTATGGCCAGTAGAAAGAGAAATGGAGGCAGAAGGCATCCCTGCCTTACTCCTGTTCTTATTTCAAATGCTTCTGTAAGCTGCCCTTCATGCACCACACTATATTTCATTCCTTCATACTTTGCTTTTATCAGGTTAATAAACTTTATGGGGTTCCCGTAATGACTCAGAAACTTCCAAAGCATTCCTCTGTCTAAACTATCAAATGCCTTTTCGTAATCTATGAATCCATTATAAAGTGGGGACTGTAGTTCTAAACTTTGTAACACATCTCACTACATCAGATACCATCACATAGATACACATGGTGCTGGAAGTCTTAAATTATCTTGCTCTAGGGTGATACATAAAGATTTACTTAACGCATGTTTCTGAAATATGTAGAGATGAAACTATCTACATATTTCATCTTGTAACTTCAGGTAACCTTTTCTGACCACTTTCAAGACAAACTCTGTGGCGTTTGTGCTGCTAAAACTGAGAAGCCAGGAGCAATCTTGGAATTTAATGAGAAAGAGATTGATGACATTTCTTTGGAATATTCTATCAAGTAGGTCAATTTACAGGACATTTAGATGTGATTTTGTGAGGAGGTGTGGAGATGTGAGTGAATATGTAGGATCAGTGAAATATTGCAAACAGATAATGTTATTTGTGTCTCACATGATTGTGTTGATCATGTTGCATGCACCATTATTTAATCACAAACTAAAAAAGAAGATGATTGTAATTCCTCAGATGCAGACAGCAAAACCCAGTCACACCTCCCCCAAATCACATCCCTTCGACTACTCCAGATTCAGAGAAACCTTCTATTATTGAGGCCTCTCCCACAACAGTCAATCCCAGTACCACCAAATCCATCTCAGACACTAATTCGACTGCTCCTGCTGAGACTTGTGATATTTCTTACACATCATTCTGTGCTGTGTATAATCAAATACTCTCAATACCAGAAGTAAGTGTTTTCTTACATATTCAATGTTTTTGTTCATTCATGTTTTATCCATGAATAAGAAAGCTTATTTACAACATCAGGAAAAAAATAGTCATAATTTCTTGGCCATGTAGTGAGAAGAAGAGTGTGGCAAAATACTATGTGAACAGAAATAGTTCAGAAGTTGTACCATCATTGGCCTGAAAGGACAATAGATAGATACTGAGAAGGAAGTAACAAGCACATATGACATTGAAGAACAATCGAGGGAAGAGCAGAGAAATGGAAATAAAGAGAATGAATTGGTAGAAAGTCTATAACAAATTTTGATAAACTGTAGAGGTAGAAAGTTTTAGAGAGATATGATCACCTATGCCAGCAGGCACATTAATTGAAAATGATTTCTTGTACATCTCACTTTACGTGATGTGGGACCTGTTGGTCTAGAGATAATATGTTAGCCTCTGGGGTTTGAATCCCATCACAGGCAGTGGAAATTGTTCTCCTTGCATCCATTGTTTCTTTGTAATTTTATTCTTTTCCTGCTTGTGGCAGTGAGATCCCTTGCCTAGCTCTCTTCTTTAACAGGAAAAGTTTCCACTTGTGTTTGTTAAAGAACCCTTGGTAGTTAATAGTCAAATACGGTAGATCCAGATAGGGCCACCATCCATGCAAACATGTTAAATGATACAAATCTACTCACAACATGCCCACCCCACACCCATGCGCACACACTCACTCACGCAAGCATGCACACACATACACACGGTCTTTCCAAGTGCTATGAATATTTGTGCAATCTGAGTTGAAGCCATCCTTGGTGCTTTTACAGACAATTGCTGATGGTGGTGATTTCTGTGGTCATCAGTAGCTGCATTCTAGGGAGGTGCTCTAAGCATTATGAAGTTGTTTGATGTGCAATAAAGATGATTTTTTGCTTAAACCAAATGTTACTTTATATGATTTTGTGCATGCTTATTATTAATCACATGTCAGTTCAACTTTTCCATGATGTAATAACTATATATATTATGTGTTACTTTTGTCTTATTCTTTATATAATGATTCTTGATAATTTATTTTATTTGTGCCAACAGGATTTTATATGTATCTGTGTTTTTCATTCTTAAATTCTTAAATGGTTTTATTTTCCTTTTTTTCTTTTTTGAATTAAAAGTTAATCTGTGTTGTAATCTCTCTTCTACTTTTTTTTTTCAATAGTGATTTCATCTACAGTGGTTAATGATAGAACATCTGTTGTGTAATTAGCCAGCTCATCAGCTTGATTTGTTCTTGACAGCTGTCAGTATTTCAAACTCATTTATTTCTTAATTGTAGGTAAAATATTAACATGAAATAACATTTATGAGCTCTCCATAGATACAATAATCTCTAAATTGAATATATCTTAGGAGAGTTGCCAAGAACAATTATGTGGGGGCAAAATAACCAAGTGTGACTATCTATCACTTCAACAATTAAAAGCACCAGCGAGTGGAACTGAAATCAAGACCTTAATAGATGGAGAATGCAGCAATTGTAAGCCTCATTATTGTCACTGTTACCATAACATCCTTATTATCTTCATCTGTTACAATTGAGCATGGATGTTTGGTCCATTAATGGGGACAGTCTTGATCTCCAAGTACATCTTAGCCGTGCAGGTGACAATTCCAATTGTTTTCCATTGAATAGAAAGCAATCACAGTTGTTTGTTCTCCCTGAATCACGCACAAAACACACACAAAGCTGAGATAAGCACTGAAAACCAGCTCTACCCACTGTACTTGCCAAGGCAAACCTCCAGTAATCATTGTTATTCTCGCCTGTGCAATCTTTAGTGCTTTCAGTGCTGGACTATGGCCTGGGTAGGCTTACTCTCTCATCAATATAGATCACATGCTTGGAAGGGGTTCTAAACAAGGGCCTTCAGAGTACTGAGATGCACCAGAGATACACCAATCCAATAAGTGAGGTACCTACTGCAATTACCTAGCATTATTGTGTATCACAAGTATGCCCAAGTCTGGATTTACTTAAATGTTATAAGAGCCATAAATTATCCTTTAAACTTAGAATTTGGTGCAACCAAAAGCATATGCCTTGTGGGTGGAAAGTCTTGGGTGGTGGAAGATGAGGAGGGTTTGAAATTGGGATGACATTAAGGCTGGAAATATTTTAGCAGAGATAACAGTTGAAAAAAAAAAGACTACCAAAAGTAATAATTCAACTCAGCAAAGAATGTCACAACTGACTTTATGATAAGAAAATCCATTGAAAAATTGTCAACACCTCAGGATCTCATCATCTTCATAGACAGTTCTATGTCTTCCAGATTGGGGTTTTGCAGCATGACAGTTAGATGGCTATGGAAATTTGTCAGTTGTAAAATTATGGTGTCCAGTATGAAGATAGAACCAGAAATGGTGGCGATATCATGGCTGGTTGCACAGTATGCAAATCATGCTGTGTTGGTGACAGGCTCAGAGAGTATATTACTGAGAACTACAGGCATGTCATGTGGTGGGAGTGGGTGCAGCTGTCACTCAAAAATAAGTGCAATGACCTGGGTGGTTTGTTCAGGACTTCCTGGGGTTTATGACAATGAAATCACAGATAGATTCACTGGCAGTGCAAGCTAAAGACTCCAGACAAAGAAGAAATTACTAGGTTTTATCTCAATTATTTATAGGAGCAGAAAGCAGATAGATGGGACAAGGAAGCATATATTGAAAGAGTGATGAGTTTTAGGATGAAAAAGAGGTCAGTTGGTTTGGTGTGCTTAGTTGAAGGTGTATCTACAATCACCATCTGACTGGGATAATTTTAAGGCACTTCAAGAATTACTGGGACAGTTGGTGGGGTTGTTATGGGGATGCCTTTAATGCAATGAATTTCATTCCATGAATAGATTAAAACGGAATAAAACAAAACCTGTTAAATATCATTATCGTCTTATATTTTTGGGCACAAATAAATAGTCAGTGACCAACAAACCTAGTCAAGAATAACAGATCAACAAAGCAGTCACTGACCAAGGGACTTAAAAATGGACACTAACAAGTTTTAGTTATTAATTATGCTTCACTTTAAATCCTCCACAAAGGTTTTCAGTTTTTAAGATAGTGTTGTTTTAATAAGGGACATATTTCACATATCTTGTACAACCTGTATCCTAACCTAAAATGTTGTGTTCTGTATATTCTAGGCTCTGCTCACCTGTTTATATGTTTGTCATAGTTCCTTCTATTCAGTTGCTGCCTGTATAGTAATATCTAAACCAGAAGTCTATATTTCTGTCTTCTCATTCTTTAATCTATATTGTGACTTTCATTCAGCTGTATCCTTTTAGAATCTGAAGATAATAGTATTTTTTTTGCATGATGTAAGAAACAATCAATAAAAGATAAAAATCATGACATTTGTAAAGCAGGTGCTTGTGCTCATATTTCTTTTTCAGTTACCATTGACACATTCACAGTTGCTTGATGTGGTCAAAACCATGTTTGGCTGCTTACTTTCCCCAAAGACAATCTCTATTACCCATCTTCAGAAGCTGTGACATGCAACATTAGGTTATTTTGTTTTTTCTTAAAAGGTGTAGGGTAGTATGTGGTTGTCTGTTTTGATAGTTTCTTATACTAATACAACCATAGAAAATAATACAACTTTGTATGCTTCTCCTAGTTTGTGGTCCCTACCAACAGTTCAAGCTAACTACGAGATCTGTTCAAAGAACATGTGCCAGTCATCAAGCAAGAGTCACCCAAAAAGAGAATTCTAATGAGGACTATACATTTGCTTGTGTGTGCATTACAGGCTATTTGCTCTCTGGGACCAACTGTGTCAGGGAGTCCCAGTGTGGCTGTTCTCACAATGGCCTTTACCATGAGGTAAATATATTTTATTTTCTTAATTAAATACAGACAACTCTATCAGGTATTCATGTGGAAGCCATCTGGTAAATGAAAGCAAAGCAGACCAAGAGAATCACTATGCAGAACAATTACTAGGGAAGGTTTAACCATGGGACTAAGAAACAACCAAGAACTAGTAGCAAATCATCACTGGTGGAGAACCATGACTTCTCTTCTAAGTACCATCTTCAATCCAAGTGGACAAATAATGGTTGATGAAAATTAAATATATCATTGCTGACTTGGAGCTGATATTCTCTATATTTGTTTCCAGAATGAATACATTCTTAGTAACATTGTAATTAGAGTGATTCATGTGTCAAACTGCAGATGAATCAGCATTGACAAATCAAACATAAATTAATGCAATATCTCAGTACTACAAGGGTAACAATTTATTTGCTGTCTTGGACAGGTAGATGTGTGTAGTAACAAAAAGGCTAAGAGGTAAGATTATAAGTATCTTAGGAGTGAAATCAATTACTTAGATATTATCAAGACACACTTATACTGCTCCACAACTCTACACCCATACTCACTATTACACTTATACTGCTCCACAACTCTACACCCACGCTACCACACTTATACTGCTCCACAACTCTACACCCATGCTACTACACTTATACTGCTCCACAACACTACAACCACGCTACCACACTTATACTGCTCCACAACTCTACACCCACGCTACCACACTTATACTGCTCCACAACTCTACACCCACACTACTACACTTCTACTACTCCACAACTCTACACCCACACTACTACACTTCTACTGCTACACAACTCTAAACAGACACTACTACACTTATATTGCTCTACAACTCTACACCCACACTACTACACTTATACTGTTCCATGATTGTGACTCTACACCCATGCTTCTACACTGATATTGCTCCTCAACTGTGACTCTGCACCCACACTACTACACTTATACTACTCAACAACTGTGACTCTACACCCATGCTACTACACTTATATTGCTCTTCAACTGTGACTCTACACCCACACTACTACACTTATACTGCTCCACAACTGTGATTTCACCCACGCTACTACACTTATACTGCTCCATAACTGTGACTACAACCACATTACTACACTTATACTGCTCCACAACTGTGATTTCACCCACGCTACTACACTTATACTGCTCCATAACTGTGACTACAACCACATTACTACACTTATACTGCTCCACAATTGTGATTTCACCCATGCTACTACACTTATACTGCTCCATAACTGTGACTACACCCACATTACTACACTTATACTGCTCCATTACTGTGACTACACCCACATTACTACACTTATACTGCTCCATAACTGTGACTACACCCACATTACTACACTTATACTGCTCCATAATTGTAACTACACCCACATTACTACACTTATACTGCTCCATAACTGTGACTACACCCACATTACTACACTTATACTTATCCATAACTGTGACTACACCCACATTACTACACTAATACAGCTCCACAACTGTGATTTCACCCACGCTACTACACTTATACTGCTCCATAACTGTGACTCTACACAGACATTACTACACTTATAGTGCTCCATAACTGTGACTACACCCACATTACTACACTTATACTGCTCCACAACTGTGATTTCACCCACGCTACTACACTTATACTGCTCCATAACTGTGACTACACCCACATTACTTCACTTATACTGCTCCACAACTATGATTTCACCCACGCTACTACACTTATACTGCTCCACAACTGTGATTTCACCCACGCTACTACACTTATACTGCTCCATAACTGTGACTACACCCACATTACTACACTTATACTGCTCCACAACTGTGAGTTCACCCACATTACTACACTTATACTGCTCCATAACTGTGACTGCACCCACATTACTACACTTATACTGCTCCATAACTGTGACTACACCCACATTACTACACTTATACTGCTCCACAACTGTGGTTTCACCCACGCTACTACACTTATACTGCTCCATAACTGTGACTCTACACCCACGCTACTACACTTATACTGCTCCATAACTGTGACTACATCCACATTACTACACTTATACTGCTCCATAACTGTGACTACACCCACATTACTACACTTATACTGCTCCATAACTGTGACTACACCCACATTACTACACTTATACTGCTCCATAATTGTAACTACACCCACATTACTACACTTATACTGCTCCATAACTGTGACTACACCCACATTACTACACTTATACTGCTCCACAACTGTGATTTCACCCACGCTACTACACTTATACTGCTCCATAACTGTGACTCTACACCCACGCTACTACACTTATACTGCTCCATAACTGTGACTACACCCACATTACTACACTTATACTGCTCCATAACTGTGACTCTACACCCACATTACTACACTTATACTGCTCCATAACTGTGATTACACCCACAGTACTACACTTATACTGCTCCATAACTGTGACTACACCCACATTACTACACTTATACTGCTCCATAACTGTAACTACACCACATTACTACACTTATACTGCTCCATAACTGTGACTACACCCACATTACTACACTTATACTGCTCCACAACTGTGATTTCACCCACGCTACAACACTTATACTGCTCCATAACTGTGACTCTACACCCACATTACTACACTTATACTGCTCCACAACTGTGATTTCACCCACGCTACTACACTTATACTGCTCCATAATTGTGACTTTACACCCACATTACTACACTTATACTGCTCCATAATTGTGACTCTACACCCACATTACTACACTTATACTGCTTTATAACTGTGACTACACCCACATTACTACACTTATACTGCTCCATAACTGTGACTCTACACCCACATTACTACACTTATACTGCTCCACAACTGTGACTCTACACCCACATTACTACACTTATACTGCTCCATTACTGTGACTCTACACCCACATTACTACACTTATACTGCTCCATAACTGTGACTCTACACCCACATTACTACACTTATACTGCTCCATAACTGTGATTTCACCCACGTTACTACACTTATACTGCTCCACAACTGTGACTCTACACCCACATTACTACACTTATACTGCTCCACAACTGTGATTTCACCCACGTTACTACACTTATACTGCTCCATAACTGTGACTCTACACCCACATTACTACACTTATACTGCTGCATAACTGTGACTCTACACCCACATTACTACACTTATATTGCTCCATAACTGTGACTCCACACCCACATTACTACACTTATACTGCTCCATAACTGTGACTCTACACCCACATTACTACACTTATACTGCTCCATAACTGTGACTCTACACCCACATTACTACACTTATACTGCTGCATAACTGTGATTTCACCCACATTACTACACTTATACTGCTCCATAACTATGACTCTACACCCACATTACTACACTTATACTGCTCCATAACTGTGACTCTACACCCACATTACTACACTTATACTGCTCCATAACTGTGACTCTACACCCACATTACTACACTTATACTGCTGCATAACTGTGATTTCACCCACATTACTACACTTATACTGCTCCATAACTGTGACTCTACACCCACAGTACTACACTTATACTGCTCCATAACTGTGACTCTACACCCACATTACTACACTTATACTGCTCCATAACTGTGACTCTACACCCACATTACTACACTTATACTGCTCCATAACTGTGACTCTACACCCACATTACTACACTTACACTGCTCCATAACTGTGACTCTACACCCACATTACTACACTTATACTGCTGCATAACTGTGATTTCACCCACATTACTACACTTATACTGCTCCATAACTGTGATTATATACCAACACACCTACACTTAAACTGCTCCACAACTGTGGCTCTACACCTACACTACTTCACACAGCTAATGGAGCTCTTAGCAGACCTGACCTTACCCTTCTGACAGCTGTTATCTACCCTCTGTTGTCCTTTAGAGTCCTCAATGGTATATAGTGATCACCAACCCATTGTACTTTACATCACCAACACAAGAGAAACTTTAACTAAATATCAAACATTGATTCCATATAACTACAACAAAACAAATTAGAAGAAATACCAGAGTTTAGACAGTAATAGATTCAATAACATTGATACAGACTTAGATACTGACACAGTATATAACAATATCATCAGAGGACGCTGCAGTTTGCAAATGAGTCTATCCCTCAAGGCTGATGTAAGAGATACAGCCTTACTGGAATTCATTTGTATTAAATAGTTTTATCTTAGAGCTTGTTTTTATGTGTTTTTTTTCGTTTTCTTTTGCTGCCCATATTTCAATAAATCTGATGAAAGCTGTTCTTGCTTTATTTATTCCTTGCTTAATGTCTCTCTTTGCTCCTTTGTTGATAATGTTGTACATGTGTGTAAAGTGATCCACTTCAACAAATGGTGCTCCTTCAGTTTCTCCTTTGTTGTGTTAAGTGTTGTTACATTTCATTATCTTTTTTTTATCACTGTTAATCTGTAGTCCCCATTTGCAGAATTTATTTTTCGCTCCTGTAGCTTGTCTTTAATCAGAACTTTGTATCTTCTCCCTCAACATGCAAATGAGGACAAGAAGGGAAGAAAGAAAAGTTGTTTTCCATTTGTATGTGGCTATGTGTAAGGTGTGCAACATCATCAACAAATTCAAGTCTTCCAGTTGGTTCCAGAGTATCCAATGAATTCCATTTCTTTTGCCCTGCAATGTGGTCTTTATAATCCAATCTATTAAAAAAAAAAAGTAAAGTACCCCCGTCACGCCAAGTGGCGTATAGGGAAATATGGTGTTAGTGACCCTATATTTTACAGACCTTCAGCACATGATTTTTGGGGTAATGTGGTCTTACACCCGTGCTGCTTTACTTTCCCAGAAAAAAATCATCATCATCATGTGCCTTACCGGTTGGCGTAGGTGATCATGTCCCTCCACAATCTTCTATCTACAGTGCATCGTATCAGTTCTGTTGTTGACTGTTTTCCATGTCATGACACCAAGCTATCCAGTATTTTCTCTCTTTGTCGTCCGCAATCTCTTTTTCCTTTTATTTTGCCAATTGTAACCAAGTATTCCAACTTTCCTCTTCTCATGATGTGCCCGAAAAATGTTGATTGCTTCTTTCTGATGTTTTTTAACAGCTCCCTTTTTGTGTTGGCCTCCTTGAGAACTTCCTCATTGGTCTTTTTATCTGTCCAGGGAACTTTCAACATTCTTCTGAGAAATCCCATCTCTGTGGCCTCCAATCGTCTTTTCATTTGTTAGTCTACTGTCCATGATTCGCTTCCATAGGTCAGAATTGGTTCTATATAGCACCGATGAACTCTCTTTCTCATTTTTATTGGCATAGATTTGTTGCATAAGATATTTTTCATTTTCTGAAATGCTATTTTGGCCTGAGCTATTCTGCTTTTTCTTTCTGTGGTTCATCTTCCGTCTGATGTTAGAAAAAAATCAGGTACCCATTTAAGGCTGGGTGAACCCGGAAGCTGTTGGTTGGGATCGAACCCTACCCCTTGTCCTTTGTAGTCCAGTTCACTAACCACTGAGCTATCGTGGCTCCCAATCCAATCTATTACCAAAAGAAATAAGAATGATGGCATTAAACATACTTGACACACTCCTTTCTCTTCTTTAAAACATTATGTCAGTGACCCACCATGTACTGTCCTGCATGTTGTTTCTTTATTCATGGCTTTTATGAGGCTGATGATTTTAGATGGAATTCTATAATTCCTGTATGTATTCCGAGCTACACTATTAAAAACCTTCTCAACCAATAAATCTTTTCAGAAGTGAGAAGTTCTATTCTATAGATTAATTACCTATAGATCAACCATGAGTGTAATGTTATCACCTTTTGTAATACATAAGCAGTTAAGTAATAGTTGTATTTATAACTTCAAACATCTCTTCTAACTTATAACATTTCTGTTGTGGATTTGCTCTCTGACACACTGGCCAGCCAGCCATGTTGTAAAAAGGGGACCTGGCTTGTTGAATTTAATTATTTATCCTTTTTTTTTTTTTTGTGTTGACCAACTTTTACCTCTGGTAAAGGTGACTAGGGACAGGTTGATCACAGACTGTGTTTTAGGGACCACTTCAACCATATAATAACAAAAGCCTGCAAAGAATTAGCTGCCTTGAAGGTCATGGCAACATCAAACAGTTGCTACTTAACCCTTCTGTTCCAGGGACTAGTACTCACACTAATTGAATATGGGCTAGCAATTCTTACTGTCAGCATGACACAAATTGACAGACTGGATAAAATACAATATGAAGCTATGAGCTTGGGTGTACGAGGGACACTCCTTGTGCAGCAATGAGGTATCTTCTTGACTTTCCAACCATGGATGACAGGATCTGGAGGGCACGAGCATAACTGAAGATAAGTGCAGAAAAAGAGCATCCATTGCATGATGAGCTCAACACAGGGAAAGGTGTCAGGCTAAAAAGAGGCAAATCATGGGTGAGCCGAGCAGAAGATGTCATCAAACAGGTCTGTGGGCTTTCCAATATCAATGCTGGCAAGGAGTGGATATTGATGCCTACATCATTCAAGGGCACATTCTCGTGTATTGTCACACTCGACAGAAAATGTAGGGAACAGAACTCAGTCATGGTCAATGCTGAGATCAACAATCTCAACTTAGATATCATCAATGAGAAAGATGCAGTAATCTATACAGATGGATTCATAATACGACACCAAAGGAGTGTATGGGCATTTACAGCATGCTCTGTGGGCAGAATAGTCAAAGAAGACAGTGGTGCATATGTTACGACCACATGTAGCATGACATGAGTCAAAAGACTACACTCCCGCCTGCATACTAAGTGATTTGATGAGCATGATAAAAAATGTGGAGGTAGGCTCTGTACACAGGCAATATGAGTTGAGTCATTGCAGGAATCTAAAACACGTAGGGCCACCTTTGTCTATGTTCCTGGACATGCAGGAGTATGTAGAAATGAAAGAGCAGACAGGTTGGCTAGCTGTGCTGTCGCTGAAGATGGTCATCCAATGGATCAGACGGACATCATCAATGTCCTCCAAGATGTGGGAAGGGCACAGGACTTTGACAGCCATGAGCCCATGTCACTCCTTCTAATGAAAAAGATGGAAATTAAGATGGGCACAGCCTAAAACGAGAAATTTTATGGGCGTATAAGAAGACTTATCAACCAGCACAGAACTGGAATCGTCAGTCGCTGGACACTGCAGGACTTGCTGAGGAGGGGATCTGAGCACCTATGGACATGTTCAGAGTACAATGATGATAACCCACAAATAACTCAATAACAGACAACTTAGACTTCTGAGGTGCTAATATTTTTTCTGTCAATGAGTAATTTTGAAGTTTCACAAGCTGAGCCTCACAGCTAAGACCAAGGGTGGTTGCCACAGAGAGAAATCATAAATAAAAATCCCAACTGGTGCAGACAGGATTTTAACACACAACCTATCTGTTTTGAGACTGACATCTTGCCTCAAAACCAACCAGTCCCCAGACTTGTTGAAATATGGCATATGTTAATTGTATGAAACCAGAATTTAGTGATAAACAATGTGGATTTGTGGAGAGTAAAAGCATGAACAACACCATATGCATAAGAGTATTAGTAGAAAGAGCCATATAAGTTAAATAAGTTTTATAGACCATACCAAGGCATTTGTCAAGGTAAAGCTTCAAGAAATAAATCATCAATATTTTTTAATGCATAATTTCTTACAGCAAAGGTCTGAGAATAATAAAGAACAGAACTGGTATTAAAGAAAAAAAAATCAGAAATGAGAACTGACAATCATTTGGCAATGTTTCAAAAGATAAAAGAAGATATTAGGCAAGATTGCCTTATCATTAGATTTGCTCCATCTATATAATGAGATCATACTTAAACCTTTAGAGCAATACCAGGGTTATCAATGTGGGGTCATAATATAAACAACTTGAGGTATTCTGATGATAGTTTAATAGCTGAGAGCAAAAATTAATTACAGAAAATCACTGAAATTATAGCAATGCAAAGCAACAATAAAGACCTACCCTAGAGAACAAAAAGACAGAAGTAATTGTTGCAAGAAAAGGACTTCTTCTAAATGTACAATTAAAATAAATAGGACAGCATTACATGATCAGTAAATTCAAATGTTTGGAAATCAGTAACTTCACATGGCAGATGTTTAGCTGGGATGGGGTTCAGAATAGCTCAGGAAAAGGTTTTATATACTACAAAGTAGTAGGAAACTCTTTGTACAGAGCTTCGCAGCAGGAGGCAATCTGATCATCAGAAGAAGACCCCATCGAGCAAGTGTTTTGGCCCTTTAGCTTCTTGACACTCTAGGGGAGGTGGGCCCGCCTGGGTCATGACTCCCAGGCGTCGACCTCCTGCTGCATTGCCTTTAAGGCTTACACCGTATGTTCGGCACAAACTAACTTTCTAGACCCGTCAGTGTCTGACTTTCGTGGGAATTCGGCATCCGCTGGTTAAGATTGAAGCCTAGTTGTCTGGTCTTCCTGTTGTTTAGGACTGTTGTTTGTATGGTAGTTGCCCCAAGCATCTGGTCTGATGCTCACCTCCGGTCGATTATGTGACTTCTTATCTCTTCGTCTCGGGCCCTACTTCAATTCTCCCTACTTTGTTGACTTATGTGGGAGCAATAAGTGGTCAAGGTGTAAAATAGTCGCCCGATCCGTCTGGTCTGGGCATAATATTATTTGACTGTTGGTCTGTCACGATTCTGCCACAGCCAGCACAACGCTCTTTCTGCTGACTCAGCAATAGTCTTCATTGTTCTTGACCGCACCCCCCCCCCCCCCCCCCTTAATTCCTAGCATTTTTAAGAGGTCGTAGAGGGATGGGGTTGTGTGTCCTCTGGCTCTAACCACCACCGAAAACACTCTACTCTGTACTCCCTGCTGTCTCAGCTCGGTGGCGAGATCCTTGTATTTAGATAGTTTGAATATATGTTGTTCCTCTATCCTGGATTCAAATGGCACTGTGAGCTCTATTAAAATGACATGGGTCATATTTGACATGTAGAGTGCAATGTCTGGACGCATTTTAGATCTCATAATGCACTCTGGGTACTTCCCTCACCCTGGGAGGTCAACCGCCATCTCCCAATCGTTTGCTATGTCCAGGATAGTGAAGTCGCTCCAGTGCTTCTGCTTGGGGCGTGCGGCCTGTCCCGCTCTCAAAAAGTAGGTGTTAGTCGTAGCTGGTCGAACTTTTTTGTTGGCCTTCATCCGCGCCCCATCCACGGTGGCAGCCAGTTCATGCAGCACTCTGTTGTGACGCCATGTGTACAAAAAAATAGAAAATAAAATACTGTGCAACCCATCATTGATAATGGAAGTCTTCATTATTAGCTAAAGTCAGTCCTCATATATCAAAGTGAATCCTAGACAATCAGGTAGCAAACTACAAAGTTTTTACTGATTACAGAAATATGGCTTCACTGAAAATGTTGAAAATACCATGGACAGCTAAAAAGAATATTTGACAAGTTCTGAGAGGTCAAAGCAAAGAGAAAACTTTCTGTCATTGGGAATTAGCGGTTATCATTTTATGGCCATGTAATGGTAAGGGGAAAGCTGGAGTTTATTGTGACTACTGGAACATTTGAGGGAAGAAGCAAAGAAATGATATCAGACAGTTTAAGTGCAGTTTGGTAGAAGTCAGCAACTGAATTGATAAACAACTGTAGCAATAGAAAGTGGTGGAGAGACATTATCACCTACACCATAGTAATTGATGATCATTATCATCTCTTTGTTAATTTTCACTCTTTTAATTTGTGACTAAATTCCTGACATTTTATACAGATAATGTGTATATAATATGGCATAACATACATTATTGTTTTGAAACTTACTCTCTAATATGATTTTGCAATAGGTATTAATTAGAGACAAAATGTACACACAAGTTTTAACTTCATGTCATTGACTAGTTCTTTGTTTCAAACAGACATTATCCAAAGAGGAAAACTAACTTTGCAATTTGAATTAAATTATGTAATGCAGCCAGTAACAACCATTTATATATGTTTTTGTCATCCTTGTCCTTTTTTGGAATAGGTTGACAGTCAATGGCTGTCTGATGATTGCAATAGTATCTATACATGCCTAGGGAACGATCAGATTGATTCAAGAGAAGCTCCTTGTGGTGAAAACACTTACTGTAGCAGCACTGAACATGGTCCAACCTGTCACTGCCTGGATGGCTTTTATGGTAACCCACAATGTAAAGAAGGATGTGCTAAAGGTATGTTAAAGAGGTTTAATCAGTTATTGTCTTGCTAATTTAGTGTCTTATTCTTTTGATATTACCTACAACTTTTGTGTATTAGTTACATTATATTATTGCCTCCAAGGTTTTCTGTAAAATTATGCTGAACAGAATAAAAGATGCTATAGATAATATTATGCCCCAAGAACAAGCAGGATTCAGAAAGGGGGAGAAGATGTCTCGACCAAGTATTCACTCTAAGGATAATACTAGAAGGACATACAGAAAAACAACAACCATTAATCTGCAATTTCATTGATTTTAAAAAAGCCTTTGACAACATACATAGATTGTCCTTGTGGAATATCTTGAAACATTATGGAATACTACCAACAGTCATCAACATTGTAAAAGACATATATGATGGCTGTACGTGTGCAGTTCGCACAGAGAAGGGAATAAGTGATTGGTTTCAGATTGAAACAGGAGTCAGAGGTGTATAATATTACCATTGCTTTCTGAAATTATTATTACACAATGAATAAATGTTGCAAAGAAAATAATGGCATTAAATGGTACAATAAGAATTATCTGAAAGATCTTTATTTCGCAGATAACATAATGCTCCTAAGTGACTCTATCATCATCATCATGTGCCATACCGGTTGGCGTAGGTGATCATGTCCCTCCACAATCTTCTATCTACAGTGCATCGTATCAATTCTGTTGTTGACTGTTTTCCATGCCATGACACCAAGCTATCCAGTATTTTCTCTCTTTGTCGCTTGCGATCTCTCTTTCCTTTTATTTTGCCAGTTGTAACCAAGTATTCCAACTTTCCTCTTCTCATGATGTGCCCAAAAAATGTTGATTGCTTCTTTCTGATGTTTTTTAAGAGCTCCCTTTTTGTGTTGGTCTCTTTGAGAACTTCCTCATTGGTCTTTTGAGCTGTCCAGGGAACATTCAACATCATTCTGAGAAATCCCATCTCTGTGGCCTCTAATCGTCTTTTCATTTGTTTGTCTACTGTCCATGATTCGCTTCCATAGGTCAGAATTGGTTCTATATAGCACAGATGAACTCTCTTTTTCATTTTTATTGACATAGATTTGTTGCATAAGATATTTTTCATTTTCTGAAATGCCATTTTGGCCTGAGCTATTCTGCTTTTTATTTCTGTGGCGCATCTCCCATCTGATGTTATTATTGTGCCCGACTCCACCAACAAGATGTAAAATATCACAAATGCCATATCATCCATGGTGGAAAGAACGGAACTAGAAATCAAGGATAAAACAAAAAAATAAAGAAAAACAAAATTACACCAGAGGGTATTACACATCTAAATTATCAGTCATTAGAAAGAGTAGACCACTTTGTATATGTTACTAATAATATAGATTAAGAAGGGGAAACAAAGAAAGAAATCAGAAGCTGGATAGCAAAAGCAGCAACAAATTAAAAAAACCTGGACAAAATATCTTCTTCCTCTTCTTTCCTTCCTCATCTGCCTTTCAGCGTCGAGGGGAGATATAATTTGCGGTCTTTTGCTCTTCTGTTCGCCGCTGCTGCTGTTATGTTTCCTAGTGCTTCTAATATTCCATCGACCCATCTTTTTCGTGGTCAACCCTTGGGTCTGGTGTTCTCACAACGTATGTTGAAAGCTCGTTGTGTTGTGTTTTGTTCTTTCTGCCTTGTCACGTGGCCAAACCATTTTATCTGTTGTTTCCTTATATATTCTTTGGTGGGGGCTATTCCTAGCGTTTTTCTCAGTTCTTCATTTCTGATCTTATCTCTCAGACTGTTTCCTGTCATTCATCTAACACATTTAATCTCAGTAGAGGTTATTTTTCTTATTGTTCTTGCATCTAGGGTCCAGGTCTGGCATTGGTAGCACAACGTTGGGATGTAGATTGTATTGTATAGTGCTGATTTTGCCTCCAGAGTTATTTCCTTGTTGGACAATAGTGGTGATAACTGTCCGATGATTTGACAAGCTTTGTTGCATCTTGATTCTATCTCTGCTGTCATTTTGTCATTAGACTTCCTAGGTATTTGAATTCCTCTACTTGTTTTAGTTGTCTGCCTTCTATATTTATGTTGATGTTCTGTTTATTTTTGGTGACATTCATGACTTCTGTTTTGTTGATGTTGATTTTCATGTTGTATTTTGTGCCTGAGATGTTGAGTTTGTTTAAGTGTTCTTGTAGGTCTTCTATTGTTTCATGTATTAGTGCCTGATCATCTGCAAATAAAAGCTTTCTGATCTCCTCTGTCTTTGATGGGTTGGCTAACTTGCATATATGGTCCATGTATGTAATAAACAGTATGGGGGGATAGTACGCATCCCTGTCTTACACCTGATCTAACTTCGAAGTGGTCTGTATAGCCTGCTGCTGTTCTGACCCTGCAGCTGCTGTTGACGTAGAGACTTTTAATAAGGTTTGTTAGATGTTGGCTTACTCCATATGTTGTTAGTATCTCCCACAGTTGTTCTCTGTTTACTCTGTCGAATGCTTTTTCCTGGTCAATGAAGGCTATGTATAAGTTTTGATTGTGTTCTGTCATTTTTTCTGCAAGCCGTTTTAATGTGAATAGTGCATCGGTACATCCTCTGTTTTTTCGGAACCCCTTTTGAGAATCGCTTAACTGTAGTTCTATTATTGGTCTCAGCCTTTTTTCCAAGATTTTGGCGTATAGCTTTCCTACATGGCTGAGAAGAGATATACCTCTATATTGATTGCAGTCTCTTTTGCTACCTTTCTTTTTCCATATTGGTATGATGATTGCCTGTTGCCAGTCTTCTGGGGCTTGTTGTTGGTGCCATGCTGCATTAAATATTCTGTGCAGCCATTGCATTCCTGTTTCTCGTGCTGCTGCTATTATTTCTATTGGTATGTTATCTATCCCTGGTGCTTTATTTCTTGGTGCATATTTGATTACTTCTTCGATTTCCTCTTTCATGATGTTGGGTTCAGTAGGACAAATATGGAAATGAAAAATACTAAAAAAGAAAACTAAACTTGAAATATTCAAATCAAACGTATTATCATCCCTTACCTATGCTTGTGAAAGCTGGAAAACAACAAAGGATTTTGAGAAAAAAGTAAACATTTTTTTAAAACAGATGACTGAGAGGAATACTCAGTGAGCAATGGAATTAATTCAAGACTAATATAAAGATAAGAGAAGTGGCCATGTAATCAAAGATCTCATCTGCAATCAGGAAGAGAAATTGCACAATTCAGTCATGTCTTGAGAAGAGAAAACAAAATAATTTCAAAACAAGCTCTTCTATGGGAAACATCATGGTACAGGAAAAGAGGAAGACCTAGAGAGATACTAAAAAGATCACTTGTAAGAGAAGTCAAGTTGGCAGGCATATAGATTCATTAGATAAGATCTAAATGGTGGTAAAAAACACAATGAGCCCTATGTGACATCTAATGGCGCTGGATAGATATATTTTATTATATTATTATATTATGTTACGTTATGTTGTTATGTTATGTTATGTTATTTTGTTATGTTATATTATGGTACGTTATGTTATATTATATTTATTACATTACATTACACTACGTTACATTACATTATATTATATTATATTGTTATGTTATTCCATGCCATGCCATGTTATGTTATGTTGTAAAGCACTATCTCCATATTCCATGCCCAAGCAGAGTAGGCAAAGTGAAATGAGGAAGATAATAAATGTTTGTACACAGTTCGTTAACCATCGTTGTAGATCAAGTCTTTATTCTGCTGGCTTAGTTCGCGGCCTTGGAAGCTAATTACCTAACTTGTGCAGACAGTTGGTTTGGGGCAAATTGTATGTTACAATGTCACTGCTATAATGACTCAGTTTGTGACAAAACTACAGGGACATGCCCAAATAATGTCAGCACGAATATTTTGGACCCCAGTGTCAGTACTTGGATCTCGTGTACAAATACGCCCAAAAATCTGAACCTACTTTCCTGTTTGATAACAACGACATCACATGTAATCCAGATACAAATTCTACATCAGTTTAGGCAACTCTCAATCAGTCTTTGCCGTTCTCCTGGTTTAGGATTTATGTGAATGACTTAACAGATCTGGACAGTTTCACGGTAAAACTAAATGGTTCTGCCTCATGTAACAATGAATCAAGGTTTGTAGTTAGTCAGCACGAGATTGATGTCTTTTGCTCTGGGGCTGATCTGATCAACAAGTTACGGATTGAAGCGGCGATAGTTACAAATATCTGCTCCATCTACATTGGGGGGGGGGGGTCGGAATGTGGCTCTCAAACAGAACACAAACCAGACTGACACATTTAATGCTTGTTATACAGGAGACAGATGTGGACTAGAGGCTGCAGTTAATGGCAAAACAAAGACCAATCTCTATGACAATGACTGCACACACACAAAATTGAGAAGTGGAACCAATTCTGTTTACTGGTATCTGAACTTTGCCACGCCTCAGAAGATTCACACCTTTCGATTCTATCATCGAGCTAGCGCTATGAATCCGGTAAAGAATGCCACTCTAAAGGCTTTCTCTGACAGTGGCGGCGTACTGTTCCAGTATAATGATATATCATACCCTAATGTTTCTGTGAACACTATTGTAGTCACTACACAAACGCCAATGGCACACATTAAGATTGAGTTCTCACCAACCATTTTGCAGGCCGACAGTGCACTGACGGTGTTTGAGGTGCAAACATTTACAGACACCTATTGTCTGGATGGGCATTTTGGGTTGTTTTGTGAAGTGTGTAGTGAGTGTAGCAAAGGCTGCAACGTCATCATCAGAATGTGTCACGGCAACTGTTCACATGGGATCTATGGACACGACTGCTCCAGGTCTTGTCTCAGTGTCTGTCCTTTATGTGAAAAAAAATCTGGAAAATGCCTACAATGTAAACATCCTGGTTATACCTGTAATGACACTTGTCCCGATGGTAAAATTTGGGCTACAGTGGGAACAGACGTGTTCTGATGGCTGTGACATCATATGTGACCTGAAAAGTGCAGACTGTACGTGCAACGAAATGTACTACGGGTCAGACTGCACTCTCAAATGCCCAGACAACTGTTTCAACGACACCTGTGAACAGTCAACCGAGAACTGTACATGCAACGGAACGTTCTATGGATCAGACTGCGCTCTCAAATCTCCGGACAACTGTTTGAACGGAACCTGTGAACAGTTAACCGGGGCATGTGTCTCGTATGTCGATGATTCCCACGTTAAGAAGAGTCTGCTGACTACAAAAAAACCCAAGCATATGAATACCTTTCGCGATCGCTGCTCTTCTACCTCCTCTTCTGCTTCTCTTGAATTGAGCCATGGCTCAATTCTCAGTGTATATCCATGCTAGTCATAGCTCATATCTTAGTGGGTGTTTGCGATAGCCATGGCTGATATCTTAGTGGGTGTATGTGCTGGTCATGGCTCATATCTTAGTGTGTGTCTGGGCTGGCCATGATTCATATCTTAGTGTGTGTCTGTGCTGGCCATGGTTCATATCTTAGTGTATATCTGTGCTAGCCATGGCTCATATCTTGGTGGATGTCTGTGCTGGCCAGGGTTCATATCTTAGTGTGTGTCTGTGCTGGTCATGGTTCATATCTTAGTGTGTTTCTGTGCTAGCCATGGCTCATATCTTAGCTTGTGTGTGTGCTAGCCATGGCTCATATCTTGGTGTGTGTTATGTTAGTCATATCTCATATCTTGGTGTGTCCGTGTTAATCATGTCTCATATCTTTATGTGTGTCTGTGTTTAGTCATATCTCATATCTTAGTGTGTATCTGTGTTAGTCATGTGTCATATCTTTGTGTGTGCATGTCTGGGTTAGTGATATCTCATATCTTTGTGTGCATGTTTATGTTAGTCATAACTAATATCTTTTTGTGCATGTCTATGTTAGTCATGTGTCATATCTTTGTGTGTGCATATCTATGTCAGTCATATCTCATATCTTTGTGTGCATGTCTATGTTAGTCATATCTTGATGTGTGTTAGTGTTGCTGTGTGCATGTCTGTGTTAGTCACGTCTCATATCTTGGTGTGTGCATGCCTGTGTTAGTCACCTCTAGTGACTTGGGCAGATGGTGCTCGTAAACCTGGGAGGGCCGACACCATCTAAGGGCAGAATCCCCCTACAGAAAAGACAATCTGTTGCCTTGCAAGAAGATTGGGGACAATCAAAGGCTAAGGAAAGCAAACCTAAATAAAATGCTGGCTGATATCGGATGCACTGGGCCACTGGCGCAGAACACAGTGCAACGTTTTAACGGGTTTCAATCAGAGTGGATCTGGCAGACTCTAATTGTGATGTTCTGTCTGTGGAGGCGATCAACACACTTAACCTGACAGCTGACTTCATGTGAGAGTCTAGAATCCTACTCTGATTGAGTCCTGATTGCAGAGAGAGAGAGAAATGAGGAAGAAAGCACCAATGTTTAAACTTGGCACGTGGAACGTAAGGACCATGTGCTCTGGACTTGTTAAAGCGAACACACTGAAAGCATAGAAAATTAGAACAGCAACCTTCATAGATAAAGAACTAAATAGACTGCATGTCGATATAGCTGCCAAAGAAATAAGACTCTCAGATTGTGGTTCTGTGAAGGAAGAAAATTATACTTTTTTCTGGCAAGGTATGAGATCAAACTCTTAATATATCAAACATGTGTGCTTAGCACATTATATGGATCTGAAACCTGGACAACATACTAAAATCATGAAAAAAGATTAAATGTCTTCCACATGCGATGTCTCTGCAGAATTATGCACATCAAATGGCAGGACAAAATAACAAACTTAACTGTCCTGCAACGTGCTAAGACCCCACAATCATGTTGATGCTCAGATTTCAAAGACTAAGAAGGCTGAGGCATGTCCAGCAAATGGAAGAAAAAATGCATCCCCAAGCAAATACTACATGGTGAACTAATGGTAGACCTAAACTACAATATAGAGATATCTGTAAATCATCTCTGAATGACTTCTCCATCTGTGAAAATGACTGAGAACATCTGGCATGTGATTTCATATCATAGAGAGCATGTATAAGTAATGGTATAACATCATTTGAGACTTTACTAAGGCAAAATTTAGAAGTGAAAAGACTCATGAAAAAGGATGGAACACCCTGTGGATTTAGTGGGCCTGACTTGTTCATTTTGTGGCCGTGTGTGTTTGTCAAACATTGGTAGAATTAGCCACAAGAGAAGCTGTTCAACAAAAACAAAACCTAAAAAAAAAATACACAATAACCTCCACTAGACTGTCTGACAAGACGAAAAGGGCCATATTATGTTATGTTACATTATGTTATGTTATGTTATATTATTAAGTTACAATTTTATCTTATTTTGAATGCCTTCTCTCCCGTCCACTTATATTTTCGTCCATAGAAAAGCTTCACTATCAACCTGTAATGAACACTCAAGAGTACATTGTAATTTCTTATATCCTGAATGAGTCATTCCTGTTTCAGGGTTTGATATTGCTCTGCTGCCACCATTTATATATTTATATCTTTATTTTTATTTATATATTAGCCAAAGTAACCAGCAATCCCCTTTTATAATAGTAACGTATTAGAGCCCCATCTACATATAAATCATTAAAACGTAACCTTCTACCACCATTTAAATAGCAGTGTAATCTGTAACTCTCTTTTATATCAAGTATCCTGCAACCAACATTTATATGTTATATCATATTAGGATCATCATTATTGCATTCCAGACAATTTCATAGGTGCTCCAATTATTTTCTAAAAATGTTTATCAGCTGACAGGGGACAGGGACTAATTGTGCCAGCTCTGTGTTAGCTCACCATGCCTTTCATTTGTCCAGAATATTATTCTTTTCTGGCAATATCAGTCTTCACCCATGAAATAGTCATTCTATCTACTCTTTTGTTGTCAATACCATTGTGCCCTGGGATGAAAAAGAAGGTAACACTGCTGATGTTTGACCTCTATAATGACTCCAGCCACCTTCTGTAATAGTCAAGAAACAAGCAACCCCTTTTGTAATTTTGAAGCAATCTACAACTACCATTTATATTAGTCAAGTAATATGTGACCCTCTCATTTGTAATTGTGAATTAACCTACAACCACAATTTATATTAGCCAAGTAATCAGTGATCCTCTTTTGTAATAGTTAAGTAATCTGTGATTCCTTTTTATAATAATCAAGTAACCTGTAATCACCATGTATAATATCCAAGTAAGCTGGGATTCCCTTTTATAATAGCAAATTAAACATTTGTGGTGAAATTTCCTGTAAAAGTAATTGTAATTAAAAATAGTCTCTGTGGCACAACACCTCATCAGAAAAAAGACTTGGTGATTGCTTTAGGAGTCACAATTTACAGACTGAGAAACATAGATATAGGCAACACAAAATTGCTCCTAGCATTATTTGGCTCATTCTTTGCAGGGTGCCCAAGTCAGATCTGAACTCTAAATCTCTGCTAAGCTGCCTTGGTTTGTCTCTCTTTCATCTTCTCTCCAGACATTTCAGTGCTTGACAGTTGTTTCTAGTTCTCATCAGATCCAGAGTCTACTTTTAGCATTATTTGTTTAAAAAACACATATATTGTTAAATAGCACAGATATTTATATATAATTTATGAAATACTTTATTTTAATTTTTGTTGTTGGCTATTATAAAATACATGTTTCAAAGTTAATTACACTTTATGCACTTTGTGATATCCTAACAGGATGGCAGGAAGGAAATGGCAGCAAGATGTGCTACAACTATTCCTTCTGTGATGGCAATTCAGAAGTGAGATGTAAATGTCAAGAAGGCTTCATATCAAACTGTGATGATTGTGAAGGTAAGAACAGTCCTAAGAAATGATGAGGATCAGTGATTGTACTTCCTCCCTTTGAGTGGTGCTGGTATTTTGACAGTTTTGAAAGGCAATGGATTTAATGCCCATGTGAAAATCTTGTCAGAGACTACTGCAGCATCCTGTATGCTGCCTGACACAGTTTGAGATTGCTTTCATGCTAGTGTTTATTCTCTGTCTCCAGCTGACTATGACTTTGGCGAGCTCTTCCCTGCTAGTTAGTGACTGAGCTAGAGTTTATAAGACTACCCAAGACAAAATTAAGACAAGTGATGAAGGTGAAATAATTATCAGGACAGTCAAGACATGCATTTTCATTAGATAGCTGGAATGTAGAAAAGAAGTCGAGCACAACCTTATAACAAGTTAGAGTTGAGCAAAGTCAAACAATGAACTGTGAATAGTTTTAAAGTATGTCATCCAACAGTTGTAGTTCTGTGAATTGACTCAGCCTGTACAATGCTATTTCGATGTGGACATGGTTTGTTGTGCTTTGGTAAAGTTTATTATGACATGTATATAGATGAGCTGGCTGTTGGTGGCCATTAACTCTTCCAGGACCAGAACAGGAAACACATTATTTTAGGTTTGGACCAGATTAATTTTCCTGTTTAACAAAATTTCACCATATACCTTTTTCATTTGACTACTTCACACAATAATTTAGATAAATTGGTATGTGTTATACATCATCAAAGGAAAATGGATACAGAAAATAAAATTATCAATATATTTATGTTATGTGATTATTTGAAGGAAGAAATATATTTTTAAAAATATAAAATATTAAAGGTAGATAATTTTAAATTCAAAATATTGTAATTCACTTACCATTTTCCATGATTAAAAGTGTTGCCATACATTTGTCCATCTCAATCTCCTGGCTAGACAAAGACCAATCTATGAAGGAGAGGTAGACAGAGAAAGAATTTGGAAGATAAAAAAGAATGGACAGGCCTCAACATTGTAAAGTCCTAAAAGAATGACTGAAGATATGGAGAAGGTTGGTGAAGTCAGTCAGTGGTAGCACAATGACACCAGCGCACCCCCCGCCACTTTCCCAGTTTATGAGATGAAGAGGACTGGAGATTTTATTTCCATGTTGGATGTTTCTTCTAATCCATCATTCCTCCATTTGGTCAGCCTTCTCAGAATACATTTAGTGAGAATAGTAAAAAATATTTGGAATCCCAGGTAGATATACCAGATTAATACATGACCTAATTACAAAACTATCTCACCACCAGACCAACTAATACAAAAAATGTGTTACTGTTTCTATATCTACAATGATCTAAAACACCATAAAAATGAATGTTTAAAAGCATTAATTCTGCTGTTTCTCACACACAAACAAACATAATGTAGGTAGGTGTGATAAAGACCCATCTTGATTTGAATGATCTCTTTTCATCATTTAAGTTTTAGTCACATTCAGAGTTCATCTAATAGAAGGAGAAATCACATGTTCACCAAATTCAAAATAGGAACTACCAGCCTATGCCACTGTACACTGGACAATATGACTACAAATCATGTTCTACAGGATTGCCCCCAGTATACGGACCTGAGAAGAGCATTGTGGTCCACGCTCACCTCCCTGGAGGAGAAATTATATGGGGCGATCAATTCGCTTAAACAGACAGCTGACTTCATGAGAGAGTCTGGAATCCTACTCTGATTGAGTCTTGATCGCAGAGAGAGAAAGAGAGAGAGAAGTTGTGACAAAACTACAGGGACATGCCCAAACAATGACAGTTGTCAGCACGAATATTTTAAACCCCAGTGTCAATACTTGGTTCTTGTGTACAAGTACGCCCAAAATCTGAACCTACTTTCCACTTTCCTGTTTGATAACAATGACACCACATGTAATTTGGACACAAATTCTACATCAGTTGAGGCAACTCTCAATCATCTTTGCTGTTCTCCTGGTTTAGGATTTATGTGAATGACTCAACACATCCAGACAGTTTCACAGTGCAACTAAATGGTTCTGCCTCTTGTAGCAATGATTCAAGGTTTGTAGTTAGTCAGCACGAGATTGATGTCTTTTGCTCTGGGTCTGGTCTGATCAACAAGTTATGGATTAAAGGGGTGATAGTTGCAAATATCTGCTCCATCTACAATGGCGGGGGTCGGAATGTGGCTCTCAAACAGAACACAAACCAGGCTGACACATTTAATGCTTGTTATACAGGAGACAGATGTGGACCAGAGGCCGCAGTTAATGGCAAAACAAAGACCAATCTCTATGACAATGACTGCACACACACAAAATTGAGAAGTGGAACCAATCCTGTTTACTGGTATCTGAACTTTGCCACGCCCCAGAAGATTCACACCATTCAAATTTATCATCGAGCTAGCACTATGATTCGGGTAAAGAATGCCACTCTAAAGGTTTTCTCTGACAGTGGCGGCGTAGTGTTCCAGTATAATGATATATCGTACCCTAATGTTTCTGTGAACACTATTGTAGTCACCACACAAACGCCAATGGCACACATTAATGAGTTCTCACTGACCATTTTGCAGGCCGGCAGTGCACTGACGGTGTTTGAGGTGTAAACATTTACAGACACCTATTGTCTGGACGGGCATTCTTGGTCGTTTTTTTGCAGTGTGTAGTGGCAAAAGCTGCGACGTCATCATCGGTACGTGTCACTGCAACTGTTCACATGGGATCTATGGACACGACTGCTCCAGGTCTTGTCTCAGTGTCTGTCCTTTATGTGGGAAAAATCTGGAAAATGCCTACAATGTAAACATCCTGGTTATACCTGTAATGACACTTGTCCCGATGGTAATTTTGGGCTACAGTGCGAACAGACGTGTTCTGATGGCTGTGACATCATATGTGACCCAGAAAGTGCAGACTGCACGTGCAAGGAAACGTCAGACTGCACTCTCAAATGTCCGGACAACTGTTTCAACGACACCTGTGCACAGTCAACCAGGATCTGTGCATGGAAGGGAACGTTCTACGGGGTAGACTGCACTCTCAAATCTCATATCTCATATCTTTGTGTGTGCATGTCTGTGTTTGTCACATCTCATATCCTTGTGTGTGCATGTCTGTGTTTGTCACATCTCATATCCTTGTGTGTGCATGGCTATGTTATTCACATCTCATATCTTTGTGTGTGCATGCCTATGTTAGTCATACCTCATATCTTTGTGTGTATGTCTATGTTAGGTATATGTCATATATTTGTGTGTGCTTGTCTAAGTCAGTCATATCTCATATCTTTGTGTGTGCATGCTTATGTTAGTCATATTTAATATCTTTGTGTGTATG
This sequence comes from Megaustenia siamemsis, assembly GCA_032433765.1. Lineage (NCBI taxonomy): Eukaryota > Metazoa > Mollusca > Gastropoda > Stylommatophora > Ariophantidae > Megaustenia > Megaustenia siamemsis. The sequence continues at coordinate 6,600,990 of JAVIAB010000050.1, forward strand.
TCTATGTTAGGTATGTGTCATATCTTTGTGTGTGCATGTCTAAGTCAGCCATATCTCATATCTTTATGTGCATGTTTATGTTAGTCATATCTCATATCTTTGTGTGTGCATGTCTGTGTTTGTCACATCTCATATCCTTGTGTGTGCATGTCTGTGTTAGTCACATCTCATATCTTTGTGTGTGCATGTCTGTGTTAGTCACCTCTAGTGACTCGGGCAGATGGTGCTCATAAACCTGGGAGAGCCGACCATCTAAGGGCAGAATCCCCCTACAGAAAAGACAATCTGCTGCCTTGCAGGAAGATTGGGGACAATCAAAGGCTAGGAAAGCAAACCTGAATAAAATGCTGGCTGAAATCGGATGCACTGGGCCACTGGTGCAGAACACAGTGCAACGTTTTTAACGGGTGTTCAATCAGAGTGGATCTAACAGGCTCAAATTATGATGTTCTGTCTGTGGTGGTGATCAACACACTTAACCTGACAGCTGACTTCATGTGAGAGTCTGGAATCCTACTCTGATTGAGTCCTGATCGCAGAGAGAGAGAGAAAATATTTATGTTTTAATCTATCCCATAATTTTACTTTACAGACATTGATGAGTGTAAGAACGGTCTTCATGAGTGCAACTTGACTATCCATAATTGTGTTAACATACGAGGTGGACACCTCTGTGTTTGTTTTGAGGGTTACACTGATAAGAATGGCAAATGTGTGGGTAGGTCATTGTTTTTTTAATTTTTATTTTTTTTAAATATTTATATATATTTTTTAAGAATGACTATTAATGCAATTACAATTTTGCAGAAAATTGGGTTGTTTTTTTAGTGTTCTTGCATGCCTTGGGTTGCCACTCTGTGGAATGGCTCATCTATCTTTAGGGAGCTCTCTTTTATTTTGGTCTGTCCATCACCCCTAACAAAGGTTTTCATTAACAGAAGATAAACCTGAAGTTTAATTTTTAAAATGTGATATAGAGTAGATAAGTCAATCTTTTCAGCAAGTTCTATAGTTCTTATTAGATAGTATTTTATTCTTCTTAGTGGTGGCAACACCTGTTTCTTTTTTAAATCATACTGACTCGATACCACTTTTCACTCTTCCAGATACATTGTTCTAACTTGGTGTTATTCCGAAGTATACTTTTCTATTTGATTTGACTATATTGTGTTATAGTTTAATTTAGTTCAATCAACAGATCATTCTTAATGAATGTTGGACAATCCTATAGTGTTATAATTCTATTCCCAGTACCTCCCCCAATGTCCCATACCGTTTTTTATTTTTAGTTTGAAAAGACAGAGCCAAAGAAACATCAAATTGCAGAAGAAAAATGACAATTCAAGTAAATTTGGTAAATAAATAAACCATATGTAAACCACAGTATGTTATGTTTTTTCCAAGTTTTACATTTTAAAATGTAAAACTTTCACTGTGTAAAAACCCCATGGGAGCCAAAGTCAGTCAGCAACCATCTGATGTTCAAGTGAATATGTATAATCTACAGGCAAATGCATTCTTCCAAGCTTAAAGATGTGATACTTTAGAGGACTTGTGGAGAATCTTAACAAAAAAATGTCTTACAAGATTCCATACATTTTCAGTGTAAATATTATTAAGTAATAATATTTAAAATGAAAATGTATGTAATAAAATGATTGTACTTTGATTGCTTTTTTGGCATTTTGACACATTCTATATCAGAAGCTCTAGTTACCAACTTGAAAAACCCAGGAGCCGTGCTTTGCTGCTTTTAATTTATTGACATTTCTGCAAATATTTCCACTAAATCCTTTTATTTCTCTGACATAACCATTTTTCCAACTTTCTGAGCAAATTGTCCACACAAACTGTGTGTTTTATCAATTGTCATTTATCTTCTCGCTGTTATTTCACATTTTAAGAAAAGGCTGTGGCACGGTGTGTTAAACTTCTTGGTAGGGGATATGTTAAATGAGAAAGTAAAAATGTGTCTTACATGAATGAGACTTCTCTTGATAGGCTTTAAATTAAACATTCATACATTTGTTGAAGAAAAATACATCTATCTATCTATTGACCTTTCTATCCATAGCTGGCCCTTATGGCATAGACCCAAATTTTTATAGGTTTATAATAGATCTAAATTTTCATTCTAGCAGTTTTCAATCCTTGTAAAGATCTTTTACCAAATTCGCCATTTGTCTCTGTTCTGTGCAAGCAACTCTATCTCATTGAGGGAGCCGATTCCTGCTGCTCTTGCCTCTCTCATCAATGTTCTTCTCTGGATCGGCCTCTTTTCCTCTTACCTGTTGTTTCCCACATAAGGGCTTGCTTTGTTATTCGGTTATTATCTCTCCTCATCACATGTACAACATATGACCATCATCTTTTCTTGATTACTGAAGATATTACTGGTTGATTGGTGATTTCTCTAATTTCCTCGTTTGTTTTGAATTTGTTCACGCTATACCAAGTATTTTCCTTAGATATTTATTTTAGAAAGGATTCGACTTTGTTTCTATGTCTTTTATTGTTTTCCAGCTCTCACATGTATATGAAAGGATTGATAATACGTTTGATTTGAATAGTCCAAGTTTTGTGTTTGTGCTGATGAGTTTTGATTTCCACAACTTTTCAATGCTTCTGAAAGACATTTAGCTATTCTGATTCTAATTTCTTTACTCGTATTCCCTTCCCGATCAATGTGACTTCCAAGATAAATAAAGTGATCGATTTCTTCCACTGGTTTTTTTTCCGTGTTTATTCTGTCATGTGTTGGAATTAAGCTTTTCATGACTTTAGTCTTTTCATGATTGATCTGAAACCAAATTTTGCTGGCTATTGATGATAGTTCATTTGTGTTTTCCTGCATCTTTTTTTTATCTGACTGCTGATGAGGACTATGATTGTACAACAGACAAGAAAATCACTGGAGTCTGTAGAAATGTGGTTTTTTACCAGAAGAATGTTGAGAGTACCATGGACAGCTAAAAAGAGTAATGAAGGTGTTCTGGAAGAGGTCAAAGAAAAAAGGGAGCTAATTTCCAATATTAGGAAGAAACAATCATCATTTTTTGGCCATGTAATGAGAAGAGAACAACTGGAATATATTGTGACAACTGGAAAAATTGAGGGATGAAGAGATAGAGGGAAGCAAAGAGAAAAAATAACAGACAGCTTAAGAGAATGGCTTGGCAGAAGGTCAACAGTAGAAATGATAAATAACTGTCGAGATCGGAAGTTGTGGAGAGACAGGATCACCTACACCAGCAGGCCCAGTACTTGATGATGATGATGAGGACTATGTCATCCTTTGTTAGTAGTGCATCATTTCTTCATTATGAAGGCCATAAGAACTCAAAATAACAAGTGCGATGAAATACATCCTTGTTTAACCCCAGTTTCTATTGGAAAACATTTGAAAAAATACATACATATTAAAAAAATATATTACACAAGGGATGGTCCATACTTTCAATGTTCTTTTTGACCATCAGGCTATAAAAAGTTTAAATCTCATAGAAATAGCATGCACAATTCTTCCACAGTGAAATCCAGTTCATGAGCATATCACTCAGTAATAAAATAAAATAAAACTTCAAGGATAACTAGATATGCCACTAAAGCATTGTTGGATCAGTCTTCGGATGAGCTCTAGCCAGTCATCTGATAAATAGTTTCTTTCTAACAAGCATTTATACCCATGTATACAACAAAATAAAAGAAAGAAAGAAAAGAAGTTAAAGTTTCAGGATGTGTGAAACAAAGAAGGAAATATAGTAATGGGAGAAAAGGTAATGGAAAGATGAACAGTTTATATCAGTCAACTCTTTGATGATGAAAGACCAAAGCTAAACAATTCAAACAAGAGCACAGGACCACCAATAATGCAGAGGGAATTGGAGGAACCAATTCAGCAAATAAGAAGAGGCAAAGTTCCAATTCCCGATAATATAACAATTAAGAGATAAACACATTAGGAGAGCTGGGAGTACAGTCATAGCAAAAGTAAATGACATATATAACAGTATGCACATACCAGAAGATCTACTAAAATCTATCTTTGTAGCCATACCAAAGAAATCAGGTGCCAATGATTGCGAAGACCATCGCACTATTAGTCATGATATAACCAAAATATTACTAAGAATCATGATGAGACACATAAGAAACAAATAAAACTAGAAATAAGTGACGAACAATGTGGATCTGTGGAAAGAAAGGGCACCAATAATGCAATATACATCCTGAGAACATTGACAGAAAGAGCTATAGAGGTGAAGAAAGATCAAAATATGTGCTTTATAGACTTCACAAAAGCATTTGACAAAGTAAAGCATGTGGAAATAATCATTATGTTGGAGAAATTAAACATTGATGGCAAGGATCTGCAAATAAAAAAAAAGCATGTACTGGCAACAAACAGCAGCCTTAAGAATTAGCAACCAAACAGGAGAGTTCCAATATATAATACAATGCATCTGCAAAGGCTGTATTCTGTCACCGGATTTGTTCTCACTTTACAGCAACAATATTATGAGATCAATAGTAGACAAAAAAGGAATTGCAATCAACAGTCACAATGTAAACAATATGTGAATGACACTATCTGAATATTAGAGATGAAGAATGAACTTCAAGAATTGATAGTCATAAGAGTGAAAGAAAGCAACAAGAACGGTCTCAGTCTGAATAGTAAGAAAACAAAAATAATGGTCATATTGAAAAAACAATTATCACCACCAAGCAACATACAAATAAATGAAACAAATCTGAAGCAAGTGTAGAGCGTCAAATACTTTGGACACAATAACAACATCAGATGGAAGATGCACCACAGAAATAAAAAGTAGAATAGCTCAGGCCAAAATAGCATTTCAGAAAATTAAAAACGTCTTGTGCAATAAATATATGTTTATAGAAGTGAGAAAGAGAGTTAAGCGGTGCTATATAGAACCAATTCTGACATATGGCAATGAATCATGGACAGTTGATAAACAAATGAAAAAAACAATTAGAACCCTCAGATATTGGATTTCTCAGAAGAATGTTGAAAGTTCCCTGGATAGCTAAAAAGACCAACAAGGAAATTCTCAAAGCGGTCAACACAAAAAGGGAACACCTAAGAAACATCAAAAAGAAATAATCAACACTTTTCAGGCACATCTTAAGAAGAGGAAAGTTGGAATACTTGGTTACAAGTGGCAAAATATAGGGAAAGAGAGATCACAGATGACAAAGGGAGAAGATACTAGATAGTTTGGTGTCATGGCATGGAAAACAGTCAACAACAGAATTGATGCAATGCATTGTGGGTAGAGAAATGTGAAAGGACATGATCGTCTATGCCAACTGGTAAGGCACATGATGATGATACATCTTTGTTTCAACTACATCACCTATAAATGTGTATGTTCATGAAACATATGGCTACTAACAGCATATATATACACACCAGTACACATCATTATGAAACTGTTAACCATGAGTATTTGTGCAGTCATCACTAAATGATAGATTAACACTTCTTCCTCTGAAGGTTAATAAATAGAGAATCCATTTTATAGAGAGAAAAAAAAAAAGTCACAAAAACTTGTCATATTTCCAAAAAATTAAAATTACATTAATCATAAGCAATTAACTAGCAGGTTCATGTAGGCTTGAATAAAATATGTTTTTCCTGAGATTATTATTAAAAGATGGATCACCAGTGAATTTTTATGCCTGGCATTGATTTTACCTTAACCAAATAATATTCTTTGTAGTGTTTTGTTGCTCAAAAATAATATTGAAAACAAACAAGAATGATAATAAAATAATTCATACTTTAATAGATGTATCCATTTTGTAGATTAAATTTGTAAAATAAGAAAAATGATTCCATCATGATGAAATCATGATTGTATGAAATCCATACTTAGATATTGCAAAGCCCAGACAAAAAAGTACACAATCAAATTGATTTTATACTGGTACAGAGAAGATTCAGGAATGGGCTAACATCGGTTAAAACAAGGCCAGGAGCAGATTGCAATAGTGAACATGTACCAGTAGTTGGAAAGATAAGAATAAAACTGCGGAAGGCACAGAAATCATCAAGAAATATAAAATTAGAACTAGATATGCTAAGAGTAGATAAACAAATGATTGATAAGTACAGCACAATAGTACAAAATAGATATAATGCTATTGAGAAAATACAGGACATCCAGGAGCAGTGGGAAATGCTCAAACAATCGATTCAACAAACATCAAAAGAAGTAATACCAGTGACTAAAAAAATCAACAAAAAGAAAAGGATGACAGAAGAAATATTACAACTAATGGACGAAAGAAGAAAACATAAGAAAGAAGAACGGACATACAAAATATTGCACAAAGAGATCCAAAACAAGTGCAGTGAAGCAGAGGAAGAATGGTTAAAACAGAAATGTGAAGAAATGGAAAAACAACAAAACAAAGACTCAAAATTTATGCACAATCAGTTAAATGAATTAACAGGAAGAAAAGAAGTCAAAGTTTCAGGATGTGTGAAATCAAAGGAAGGAAATATATTAATGGGACAAGAGAAGACAATGGAAAGATGGACAGAATATATCAGTCAACTCTATGATGATGAAAGACCAGAATAAAACAATTCAAATGAAGACACAGGACCACCAATAATAATGCAGAGTGAAGTGGAGGACGCAATTCAACACATGAAAAGAGGTAAAGCTCCAGGTCCCGACAATATAACAATCGAAGAGATAAATGCATTAGGAGAGCTGGGAGTACAAGTCATAACAAAATTACTCAATGACATATATAACACTGGACACATACCTGGAGATCTACTAAAATCTATCTTTGTAGCCATACCGAAGAAGTCAGGAGCCACTGATTGTGAAGACCACCGCACTATTAGTCTCATGAGCCATATGACTAAAATATTACTAACAATACTAAAAATCATTATGAGTCGTGTAAGGAACAAAATAAAACCAGAAATTAGTGAGGAACAATGTGGATTTGTGGAAGGAAAGGGCACCAATAATGCAATATACATCTTAAGAACATTGATAGAAAGAACTATAGAGGTAAAGAAAGATCTATATATGTGCTTTATAGACTACACGAAAGCATTTGACAAAGTAAAACATGTGGAAATAATCAATATACTGGAGAAATTAAACATTGATGGCAAGGATCTGCGAATCATAAAAAACATGTACTGGCAACAGACAGCAACTATACGAATTAACAAAAACAGGACAATTCCAATATATAAAGCAAGGAGTCAGACAAGGCTGTGTTCTGTCACTGGATCTGTTTTCACTTTACACGAATATTTTATGTGATCAATAGTAGACAAAAAAGGAATTGAAGTCAACGGTCACAACATAAATAATTTGCGATATGCGGATGACACAGCCTTAATAGCAGAGACAGAGAATGAACTACAAGAAATGATAGATATAATAGTAAAAGAAAGCAACAAGAAAGGTCTCAGTCTGAACAGTAAGAAAACAGAAGTAATGGTTATATCGAAGAAACAATCACCACCATCATGCAGCATAAAAATAAACAAGACATATCTGAAACAAGTGCAACGTTTCAAATACTTGGGCACAATAATAACATCAGATGGGAGATGCACCACAGAAATAAAAAGCAGAATAGCTCAGGCCAAAATAGCATTTCAGAAAATGAAAAATATCTTATGCAACAAATCTATGTCAATAAAAATGAGAAAGAAAGTTCATCGGTGCTCATTCTGACCTATGGAAGCGAATCATGGACAGTAGACAAACAAATGAAAAGACGATTAGAGGCCACAGAGATGGGATTTCTCAGAATGATGTTGAATGTTCCCTGGACAGCTAAAAAGACCAATGAGGAAGTTCTCAAAGAGGCCAACACAAAAAGGGAGCTCTTAAAAAACATCAGAAAGAAGCAATCTTTTTTGGGCACATCATGAGAAGAGGAAAGTTGGAATACTTGGTTACAAGTGGCAAAATAAAGGGAAAGAGAGATCGCAGGCGACAAAGAGAGAAAATACTTGATAGCTTGGTGTCATGGCATTGAAAACAGTCAACAACAGAACTGATACGATGCATTGTAGATAGAAGATTGTGGAGGGACATGATCACCTACGCCAACCGGTATGGCACATGATGATGATGATGATACTTAGATATATATAGGGTGTCTCTTTAATGACTGTGCATTTTTTGTTGTTGAAATAATTACGCACCTAAATTTTATCTATGTATGACGTAATAGTTCAAGCGCCATTTACGTGTTCATTTAAACATCACTGCTACATGATAGATCTGGCTTACAATGGTGTTAACGATTGAAGAAAGAGTATTTATAGTGGAGCATGTGTTCCGTAACGGCGGCAAGTATTCGAATGGGGTTGTTGAACAATTTGTGAATAGATTTCCTGATACACCAGTGCCTCATCGAAATACTGTGAGTAATTTAATAATCAAATTTCAAAACACCGGTAGTGTACATGATGTTAGCCGTCCTGGTAGATCATCTGTTCTTGAAGTAACATCTCTCAACATCCAGGACAGCATTCTAATGAGTCCTGGCAAATCAATAAGAAAGCTGGCTCAACAAGTACACAAATCAAGCAGTACTGTTCATAGAGTTCTGAAAAAAAAATTAAAGTTACATCCGTACAAATTTTCCGTCGTTCCTCAATTAAAAGAATTAGATCACCAATCCAGAATTAATTATTGTTGTATGTGGTTTGAGAATTTTTTAGCCCAAGAAGGTGAGGAAATCCTTGATTTCACTTTCTTCACAGATGAAGCATGGTTCCATTTGTCTGGGTACGTGAATAGGCAGAATGATCGTCTTTGGAGTGATGAAAATCCACATGCATTGCACCCAGTGCCTCTCCACGATCAGAAAGTAGGAGTGTGGTGTGCAATGAGTCGTCAGCGGATAATCGGCCCAATTTTCTTCTATGACACAATAAATTCAGAAAGATACAGGATTAACATACTGGAGCGATTCGCAACCCAACTTTCTGAGCAAGAAATTGAAAAAGCTTGGTTTCAACAAGATGGCGCAACTGCTCACACTGCTGTAAAATCACTGGAATTTTTATATGAAATTTTTGTTAATCGTATAATCTCTCGCGGAATTTGACCTGCACGGTCTCCTGATCTTACTCCCATGGACTACTATCTCTGGGGTGAACTGAAAGGAAAAGTGTACGAAAACAATCCCCACACACTCGATGAGCTGCAGGTTTCAATCGCCAACAACATTAATAATGTTACACAGCCCATACTGCGTAAGGTTTTTGACAATATGAAAAAATGTATCAACATTTGCCAACTAAAACGTGGTGGATATTTCGAATACCTTTTGTGAATAGTGATGTTATATGTTTAACTTTACCGAAAAAGGAACAAGCTACAGCAGTACATGATGCGTGATTTACATAAATAAATTGGAACAACTAGATTTTCAAATAATGCACAGTCATTAAAGAAACACCCACCGATCTGGAAGACCTTCAATTTCACAAGACCAAATTATGGAACTCCAAGACAGAATTACAATGAGTCCAAATGCATCTTTAAACCACTTGTCTCAACAGGTGCAAATATCTAAGAGTTCTGTTCACAAGGTTTTAAGAAGTGAACTACACTATCGTCCATACAAATTAACTGAAGTGTCTCAACTCCAAGAAAGAGATTATGAATCCCGTTTAAACTACTGCATGTGGTTTCAAAATTTTATTTATGAACATGGCGCTGCCATCCTTGACGTCACTTTTTTCACTGATGAGGCCTGGTTTCATTTATCCGATTATGTGAACAGTCAGAACAATCGGCTGTGGAGCAGTGAAAACCCCCATGAATTTCATCAAGTGCCGCTTTACGATCAAAAAGTCGGAGTGTGGTGCGCTATAAGTCGTATGCGGATAATAGGACCTATATTTTTTAATGAAACAATAAATGCAGAACGTTACCGTACTTTAATTCTGGAACCGTTCATAGCACACCTTACAGAACGGGAAATTATGGAATCCTGGTTTCAGCAGGATGGGGAAACAGCTCACACAGCCACAACAACACTCAATTATTTAGAAAGCATATTTGCAAATCGCATTATTTCACGTGGAATCTGGCCTGCTCGTTCACCAGATCTAACACCCCCAGATTATTATCTGTGGGGGGCATTGAAGGGGAAAGTTTATGAAAATAATCCGCAGACAATTAATGACCTAAAGACTGAAATAGTAGACAAGATTAAACAAATATCACCAGACATTATTCTGAAGGTTTTCACAAATATGGAAAGACGAATCACGACATGTCTTGAGGCCCGTGGTGGACATTTTCAACATATGCTTTAGGCACAAATTTATTGTGTTAATACCAACATTACCCATTATAAGCTCGCCGATAGCAGTCAAGTATATTTGAATAATACCATTTATTTTACAATTTGCGTGACACATTAGTTAACCGCATTTCTGGTGACGTTTTTCTTCTGAGAGTAGAAATTCACTGCACTGCGACTTTAGAAACACCCTGTATAACCTTTTGTGAAAAAAATATCTATCTGTTTATTATCCTTTCAAGCCATAGATGGCATATGGGCAGAAATGTTAGACTCTCCATATTTGAAGATCTTTGTTACCAAGTGTCAGACCTCACACATGACCTGCATTGTATCTTGCCACACTTTGTCACATGCTCAGTCTTTGCAAGGGAGCCGATTTCCATGTGAAGGCTTGCTTTGGGATTCTCTTCTTGTCACTTTTCATCACATGACCGATGTATGACCACCTTCTTCTCTTGTTTATAGATAATAATTTTGAATGTTTTGTAATTTCTTTTATTTCTGCAGTAGTCTTAAATTTTCTCTTTTTTTTTTTCATGTTATGTGAAGTATTTTACAGAGGCATTTATTTTCAAATGCATCTAATTTATTTTCTGTTTCTTTAGTTGCTGTCCAGCTTTCACTTGCATAAAAAAGAATGGATAACACATTTAACTTAAAAATCCTGAGCTTTGTTTTTTTGTGCTTAGTAATTTTTATTTCCATATTTCTTTCAAGGTTTCTGAAAGTGATTGTCCTCTTTGCCTGTCTCCTTCTTGGTCTATGCAGCTTCCAAGATGTACACAGTGGTCCACTTTTTTTCTCTGCTTCTCCTTTCAGATATATCTTGGAATAAATATCTGGACCACAGCAAAAAGTGATCAAGAAAATCCAGACTTTAATAAATTTATCAATTCATTAAATAAATGAAATAAAAATCATGAGTCTCACACATTATGGTGACTGGTTTGACCAAGCATTCTTTATCCTTCTGATCCTGTCGTGAGCCCCCCGACATACATCAGCAATGTTAATATGTGTCGTAAAGATAGTTTTTTTTAATTGAATAAATAAATCAAGAATATCCATGGCAATGTATGCTGAATATAGTATGGGTACAATGCAGCACAGTTATGGGTGGTCAATAACATGCCAGATGTCCTGTCTTCTCAGAGAACATTTTTAGTACTAATTTATTTTAGACTGGTTGAGCTCCAAAACTATGTTGGTCTGGATTTTAAAAAAAAACTCTGCGGGAGCTTAACTAATTTCAAATAGTCTACTAATATCATTTTTGCTCTGATGGTCCACTTCATAGGTTCTTGTGTCCATTTCTAGATGTTGTCAATCAACTTTACTTTTGTCTGCCTCTTCTTCATTTACTGTGTGTTTTCCCTTCTAAGATGCCCTTTCAGTACAAATAATATTTTTACAATTGATATATTATTATATTCCCATTAAGTTGGTTAGTTAGTTCATTGACAATCATTTAGTTAGATTATCATTGAGGAAAAAAAAATACCTGAAACAAGTAAAAGAGTTCAAATACTTAGGAAGTATTGTAGCAACAAATGGGAAAATGAACTCTGTAGTTGGGAAAATATTCAACAAAGCTAATCAAATAATCACACAAAAATATCCATTATGAAAAATAAACATGTAGTGGTGTGTACAAAGAAAGCATGCAGCTCAGTTATTGTTGTTTATTGTTTATTTGTATTCACCAGCTTTATATTTCTAGCTAAGTCCCAAAAGACTGAATTGAATTTTGCATGAATAACACCTTCTCCTATTTCTCACACCTGCAGCCTTGTGTTCAGGTGTCCCTTGCCATGCAGGCAGATATTGTCCTACTTCAGAGGTACTCTCATTTTTATCATCGAGAGTTTCAATATTTTGGGTAGATTTTTTTCATATTAATCATATTAATTTTGACTGGGCAGCTTTAAAGTTTCCATCAGTTATGTAATGTGCACAGAATACACATGGTACCTTCTGTTTTTCACCATTATTCAAGAGGGCAAGACATTGAATCTCATTAACCAGAGACCAGGGAAGGATAAAGCTAAGAAGAAACCATGAGTTTGATTTATTTAAAAAAAAAAAAAAAAATAACTGTTCACTCACTGCTTGTGGTGGAAATCAAACCTATGACCTTCTTGTTCAAAGAACTGCAACTAAGTATTTCTGCCAAGTTGTGCTACGAGTGCCAAACAGGGAGGTACCAGTGAAGAAGAAAAGAAAGATCATAACTACTACTGAAGCAAGATATTTAACTGTCTATATTCTCTGTTAATGTGATACAGACAGAAATAGACACATGTCATTGATGATTTTTCTTTGTTTTTATATGATACAGACAGAAATAGACACATGTCATTGATGATTTTTCTTTGTTTTTATATCTTATTCAACAATCCATTCATTTTAATTTCTTATGCTTCTCATTTGTCTTGTTCTCACAATTTATGTTCCCAGATATTAATGAATGCAAAACAGGCACTCACAATTGTTCTGAAAATCATGGTTGTGTCAATAAAGTAGGTTCTTTTGAATGTAAATGTTGTGCTGGTTTCAAGGAAGGTAAAGATCCTAAAACATGTGAACGTGATACAGACTGTAAGTTACTTTCTTCTGTAAATGTTGCATATCTAAAATTGCTTTTCTCAACTAATTACAGGGTTCTTAAATTTGTTGCTCAAGTTTGGAATAAGATGGAATCTGCAAAATACAAATGCAGTTTTAACTAAATGCAAGCATAAAAGAACAATAACTCTTGGAAGAAGAGATCCCTTGTTCTTGTATACAGGACCATTCCAGTAGTACTTGGATAGTGTCTGAGAGTGCTCCAGTCTTTTTTTTTCAATTGCTCTGGACGATTTTGAAGTAGTGTACAAACTCCTTAGCACTGCTGAGAGTCTCCAAAGTAATTTCAGAACCTATAACAGGCAATGAAGCTGCAATTATGCATGTGTTAGTGAAATACACTAGGTTTCTATGTTCGCCCAGCCTTCAATAGACAGTGGATTTTTCTTGTTACTGCTACCATATACCCAAAAAAGAATGTGGGTTCTACCACCTTATTCCATAAATGCACATGATGCATTGGGGTGCTTTCTTCTTTACATCTTGATAGAAGAAATGTGATGGGTCAGCAGTAGTTTGCAACACGAGAAATTACTGGGATACAATTAATGCCTGAAAATATATAAGTCAAAGGTGAAGCCAGTGTACTAGTAAAACATTCATTGTGCTCCAAAATTTGACAAATCAAGAATGTGGCAGTCTAAAGTGATTAACATTTGTAATATCCCTTAAGTAACAACACAAGACCCTGCATTAAATACAAATAGTTGCTGTTATAAATCATGCCAGCAACTTCCTATTAAAACTGGATAAAGGACTTGAAATGGAGGCAACTCAGGACTTGTATCATTTCCTTTGCAACATAAGATTACAAAACTCTGATGCTGACACAGGTTGCTGACAAGAATGAGTTTCATCATTTGAATTGAAATGTTATAGAAGATTCCTCAAAATATGGATAGACAAATGGTCCGACCAGCAAAATAATATTACAAGTATAAGAAAATTAATTAAAACAGATGATTGAATTTAATTATTGTTTAAAAAAATTACATTTTGACATATAAAATGCTGTAACAGTCTTGAAATAACAGTTGTGGAGGAGGAGACAGTCTAAAATATGATGGGACCAAGACATCAAGAATTCTCAAAAGGCTACACTCATTGAGCCTAGACAATAAAAACATCAAGACTGGCAGTCAAGAAAGTAATGGCCGCCTGATGATAATATTACATAATTATTTTAATAGCAGTCATGGGGGTCACCTGTACCATACAATAAACATAGTACACTTTTGTGTGTCATTTATGATCGTTATTCATTTCTTTACAATTGTCTATTAATTTTTTTCTTATACTTGTACATCTTATTTGCTTTGTACTCACAATTACATTTCATCATCATCATCATTGAGTGCCATCTCTGTATCAAAGGTTGACTACCATGGAGTTCCATTCTGCTCTGTCTCTTGCTTTGATGGTGCAGATTGTAATAGGCTGACTTCTCAAACCTTTTGATGTTACTCATCCATGTTAGTCTTGGTCTGCCTCTACCACCATATATTTTTCCTTCCAAGATTACTTTTAGTAGGCTGCTGTGTCTTCATTTTCATTTTAATACGTCATAAAAATCTTATTTGTCTTGTTTGAATTGTGTTTAGTAGTTCTCTTTTTATTTTTAGTTGTTTTAAGACTTCATCATTTTGTTTTCTTTTTTTTCCATCCAATTCTTCCTATTCTTATATAAATCCACATTTTGAAAACTTCTCTTTCCTGTTCTATTTTCTTGTCTAATATCCATGTTTCTGCACTAATCAGGAATGTTGAGAAGATATAAAAGTTTGCTATTCTTAGTTTTAGCCCTGGTGTTATTTATCTTGATGTTAGTATATATTTCATGGCATTAAAATTGAATTTACATTTACATTTATTATATCTCTGCTATTAAGTTTTTTTTTTTTAAGAAATACAACAAATGAGAGGTAATCTGGTTAAATAGTTCACAAATTGTTTTCTAAAGTGATCTAATCCATTCTACAGCATTCCCAATGCGGCTACCAAATTCTCACTGCTGTCACATCTGTTCTAATGATGTGCTTTGTTATGAATCTGATCAAATTCCAATATGCTACGTTCATGAGAATGGAACAAAAGAAGATCACAAGAATTATTTCACATTTTACCAACAATCCTGTGTCAGTATGCATGCTTATAAAAGGTCCAGAATCCAGTTGAGAAAGTGTTCAGATTTTAGAGAATCAGTTGACAAGCCAGGTAATACAATAAATGTATTGCTTGCATTATGTAATAAGCTTATCTCATTGTGTCAGAGTCATCATCCCTAAATTTAAGCAGTTTTGCCATTAGCATTCTGATCACTACCTGACAGTATGATTTTCATGCAGCACCAGCTAGCCTGTCAACAGCATTCCCTTCCCCAGTAATTTCAGTAAAATATGATCTTGAGCTTGCTTCTTCCCATGCTGTTAGATGTCACATAGGGTTTGTTGTGTTTTTTCCCACCTATCTTTATTCTGAGTGAGATGTTTAATCTTATCTAATGATTCTATGCCTACCAACTTTGCTTCTCTTAAAAGTGTTCTTTTTAGTGTCTGTCTAGATCTTCCTCTTTTTCTGTCTCCTGTTTCCCATAGAAGAACCTGTTTTGGAATTCTAAAGTCAGTAAAACTAGTTAATTAATATTAATAAAATTGTAATTTTTTTTTATTTGGCCAGGCAATGGCAAGCAGCAGCTTACTCTTGTCAAATTGTTCAACTGTTGAGGGTTCTTTAACATGCTCATTATAAATATAGGGCCTTCATTTTATCAGTTTCCTGTGAGATTAGATGCCCAATTTTACCTATCTTGAGATCTTGGAACACTTGAAAAAAATGATCACTTTAGTTTACTTTGAACCCAGACACTTTCAGATTGTCAGACAAGTATCTTAACTTCATTGCTACAGTAGCAAGTTTAACTCTTTCCTTTCCCAATTATTTTGCTGGTTTGAACTGAATTATCTGATGTAGGTTTTTGAAAACCAATGCAACTAATGTAAATATTGTGTTTTTAAATAAAGCATATTGTATCAAATTAATTATTGCAAAAAATGGAAATAACATTTGTATGATATAAAGTCATTTCAGTAAGTATTTAAAATTTTAAGAAATAGGAAAATGAAAGTTGAAAAAATTGACAGACGCCTCTATCACAAACAACAAAATATAATAGTATAAACATACTATTTCATATGTAAATTTAATTTACTAGCATTTTATGGCTGTTGTAGTCTTTTAAATAATCCATAAGGATATATGATTTCACCTGTTTTCCATTGGAAGTCATGATAACAGGACATTAAACATATAAAAGCATGCACAAACTGAGGTGGAATCTATAAATAGATTATTCCCACCTCATGGTTGTATAAAGGTTTCAGAAGTTGATATGTTGCAGAGGAAACTACTCTTTTATACAATTAATTACAGTAAGATTTCAAAATAGGGAAATTGAAGGATTATTCTGACATTTTACAACAGACGGAGTTGGAAATTGAGGACATGGTATTGCAATGAACTGAGCATTACTGGGAAGAGAATGAGTTAATTTGGTCATTTTCATACGATTTTTAGTGGTTGATGGTAGGTTGGGAGTACAAGTCATAACAAAACTACTCAATGACATATATAGCACTGGACACATACCCGGAGATCTACCAAAATCGATCTATTTGTAGCCATACCGAAGAGATCGGGTGCCACTGATTGTGAAGACCATTGCACTATTAGTCTCATGAGCCATATGATGAAAATATTACTAAGAATCATCATGAGATGTGCAAGGAACAAAATAAAACCAGAAATAAGTGAAGAACAAAGTGGATTTGTGGAAGGAAAGGATACTAATAATGCAATGTACATCTTAAGAACATTGATAGAAAGATCTATAGAGGTAAAGAAAGATAGAGGTAAAGATATATGTGCATTATAGACTACACAAAAGCATTTGACAAAGTTAAGCATGTGGAAATAATCAATATGCTGGAGAAATTAAACATTGATGGCAATGATCTGCGAATCATAAAAAAACATGTGCTGGGAACAAACAGCAGCTATACAAATCGGCCATCAAACAGGACAATTTAAATTTATAAAACAGGAAGTCAGACAAGGCTGTGTTCTGTCGCCAGATTTGTTTTCACTTTACAGCGAACATATTATGAGATCAATAGAAGACAAAAAAAGGAGTTAAAGTCAATGGTCACAACATAAATAATTTGTGATATGCGGATGACACAGTCTTAATAGTAGAGACAGAGAATGAACTACAAGAAATGATAGACATAATAGTAAAAGAAAGCAATAAGAAAGGTCTCTGTCTGAATAGTAAGAAAACAGAAGTAATGGTCACATCGAAGAAACAATCATCACCATCATGCAACATAAAAATAAACAGGACAAATCTTAAACAAGTGCAACGTCTGAAATACTTGGGCACAATAATAACATCAGATGGAAGATGCACAACAGAAATAAAAAGCAGAATAGCTCAGGCCAAAATAGCATTTCAGAAAATGAAAAATATCTTATGCAACAAATCTATGTCAATAGAAAAGAGAGTTCATCGGTGCTATATAGAACTAATTCTGGCATATGGAAGTGAATCATGGACAGTAGACAAACATGAAAAGGTGATTAGAGGTCACAGAGATGGGATTTCTCAGAAGAATGTTGAAAGTTCCCTGGACAGTTTTAAAGACCAATGAGGACATTCTCAAAGAGGCCAACACAAAAAGGGAGTTCATAAAAAACATGAGAAAGAAACAATCAACATTTTTTTGGGCACATCATGAGAAGAGGAAAGTTGGAATACTTAGTTACAACTGGCAAAATAAAAGTAAAGAGAGGTCGCGGACGACAAAGAGAGAAAATACTTGATAGCTTGGTGTCATGGCATTGAAAACAGTCAACGTCAGAACTGATACGATGCACTGTAGATAGAATATTGTTGAAGGACATGATCACCTACACCAACCGGTATAGCAAATGGTGATGATGGATGGTATGTACATTGGGCCATTATGTTATAAGATACTCTCCTTATTTTTAAAACGTATCTGGTTCAAAGCTCATGTGGAGCACCCAGGCCTTATCAAGTGACCCCTGTTCTTAGAGAAGGTAAAATAGTTGTGCCTGACAATAAAACATAGACCTGCATTCAAGTTGAGTACTTGAATGGACCCTTAGCAATTCCAAATCTAAAAACCATGATATCAGCTGCTGTATCCCTAATAACTTTGAAATGATATTAAGACTATATACATAACTTGAAAAATGCATATTTAATGTAAAAATATATCTGCTTTTTTTTCTAATTTTTATATTTTTAAAATAGGAAATGTCTCTTTTCTGTTAAAAAAAATGTGTTGCTACCACACCCATGCAAGTGTTTTGTGTGCTTTTCCTAGAAAAATCTGTATTCTTTAGACTATAGTATCTATAGTTTCTCCACACACAAAACAGTGACAAATGGAATGATTTAGCACAGTGTGGTCCAACCTTTTGTTGCCCAAGGGACAAACAGAACATGCTGCAAGGGAACGTGGGCCAATAAAAGTAAAAAAGTAAAGTACCCTTGTCACGCCAAGTGGCGTATAGGGAATATGGTGTTAGTGACCATAAATTTTACAGGCCTTCAGCACATGATTTTTGGGGTAATGTGGTCGGTATTACGCCCATGACACGGGCCAATACTTTTACACAAAATACACACACACACACACACACAGACCCAAGAAAAATGTGGCAGGTTTATGGTAATATCACAAGTTTACAAACAATTAAATTTAATAGTGGAAATAAGAATTTACTAACTGGGTTCTCCTGAAAGATTGGCACTGCTTTTCTCAATGTATGCTGTAAAATTTGTCCAGGAAACTTAACTCTTTCACCCAAGAACATTAAAGGTGTGGGAGGTCGGGATCTGCCTGAAGATCACTGATCACTATTTTAAGCTTAAAGGGATACTGACTCACTGTTCCAGTGTTAGAGAAGTTTGCTTCTTATCCATATCTTGACTGGAATTACTGCCAACTATTTTAATATGACAGAGTTCACATAGATCACAGCACAACTTATTAATACCTGACATAGTCAACAATCACAGACGGTGAAAATCATGTGCATTCAAATTTACTAATCATTTTATTCGCACATTATAAATTAGTGTAGTACTTAAAATTATAAAAAGTCACTATTCTTCATTTAGATGAACTCGGAGGCTTCTGCCAATATATATTGAGTTATCTCCCTATACCTCTTGTCTGTGACATTAAAAATTCTAACTTTCATTCACAACTTGTTATAGCAATACTTTTATTCTATCTCTCTGTCTTAATTCTTCAGCTGCTTATACTCTACTTACTAGTGTTCTCTGGAGTACACAACTTCTGAATATAACTTGAAACACTTCTATACTACGGAGAAATGAAAAAAAAAAAAAGGAAAAAATGGTATAGTTAAAGATTTACACAATTAATGGACAACACAGATTTGAACAACGTTTCAACTCAATAGGCTTTCAGTAGGAACAAACAAACAACACACGCACATATATAAAAAATGAATATAATTAGCCCTACATAGCTAACTAATAATGGAGTATTTGAAATTAAATAATTTGGGACTAGAATGAGAAATAAAAATGTCTCCCTGTATATTACGCTGCGGCCAGAAGGAAAATGAAATATAGTACACACAGGGTATATGATGTAGCTAATGTATGCTAATGGGAGGGTCAAAACACACAGGTGGTAAGGTTCTAAAATATATGTGGGGGACACTGTGTAGGTTACCTCAACTGTAACGCGACCAACAATGTCTACAAGTATCTCCATATATACAACTGTGCGATAATACACAGACCTGTACACACACACAGATACATATATATATAAACATATGTAAATATGTAACATAGGTAAACTTGTGTGGGTGTGTGTATATATATATATCTCATCATCATCATCAAGTACCGTGCCTACTGGCGTAGGTGATCATGTCTCTCCACAATTTTCAATCTCGGCAGCTATTAATCATGTCTGTTGTTGACCTTCTACCAAGCCATTCTCTTAAGCTGTCTGTTATTTTTTCTCTTTGCTTCCCTCTATCTCTTCGTCCCTCAATTTTTCCAGTTGTTACAATATATTCCAGTTGTTCTCTTCTCATTACATGGCCAAAAAATGATGATTGTCTCTTCCTAATATTGGAAATTAGCTCTTTTTTTGCTTTGACCTCTCTCATGACATTTTCATTACTCTTCTTAGCTGTCCATGGTACTCTCAACATTCTTCTGTAAAACCACATTTCTACATACTCCAGTGATTTTCTTGTCTGTTGTCCTATTGTCCATGATTCGCATCCATTTGTTAAGACTGGCTCTTCGTAACATTTAAGAACTCTTTTTCTTGTTTCTATTGACAAAAATGGATTGCATAGTATCTTCCTCATTTTTTGGAAAACTGCTTTTGCCTGAGCCATTCTGTATCTCACCTCTTTTGTACATCTTCCGTCTGAGGTTAACAAAGTTCCCAAATATTTAAATTCATTTACCTGTTTTAATAGTGTTCCACTTGTCTTTATTTTGCACTGAGGTGATGTCTTTTTCTTTGTTGTTACCATTACCTCTGTCTTTTTGCTATTAAGGCTGAGTCATTGATTTTTGCTTTCCTTCACTATAATGTCCAACACTTCTTGTAACTCATTTTCACTCTTAGCGATTAAGACTGTATCATCAGCATACCTTAGATTATTTATATTATGACCTCCAATTGTTATTCCAGGCATGTCCCTTATGGATCTTAAAATAGTCTCACTATAAATATTAAACAAATCTGGTGATAGCACACAGCCCTGTCTAACACCCTGTTTTATTTGTTGAAACATTTCCAATTAGTTTCCAGTTCTTATGGCCGCTGTTTGTTGCCAGTACATGTTCTTTATTATTCTTAGATCTTTGCTGTCTACGTTTATGCTTTCTAAAATTTTGATTATTTCTTGGTGCTTTACTTTATCAAATGCCTTGGTATGAAACATAGGTATAGATCTGTTTTGACCTCTGTGGCTCTTTCTACTAAAGATCTTATGATATAAATGGCATTGCTTGTTCCTTTATCTCTAACAAAACCACACTGTTCATCGCTAATTTGTGGACTGATTTTGTTTTGCACTCTTCGCATGATGATTCTTAGTAATATCTTAGTCATATGACTCATAAGGCTTATTGTGCGATGATTATCGCATTCAATCGCACCCGATTTCTTTGGTAGGGCTATGAATATTGATTTGAGCATGTCGTCTGGTATATATCCACTGTTGTAGATATCATTCAATATTTTTGTTATTATTCTATTCCAAAATCACCCATGGCTTCAATCTCTTCTTTAGTTATATTATCTGGTCCAGGACCTTTCTCTGCTTTCATATTGCGCAAGGCATCTTCCACTTCTTCTCTGAGTATTTCTGGTCCTTCTCCATTATCCTTTATATTTACTTCCGTATCATTATAAAGATCTTTAATGTATATATATATATAGCTACACCCATACATATGCATACATGCACATGAAAATGTGCGCATACAGCATGCATCCCAAGAAGTCTCCACACCTAGGTCCTTGTGTATACACAAGGCATAAAGACGAATAGACCAGAAGAATATAGGGTACCTGAAAGGAGGAAAGAGTGAGATGTCTCTAGGGTTCACTAAGAACATGTAAAAGGTAAGGTACTATGTAGTGCAGATGGAAAAGGTATCGTCTTGCACACAAGCAAGCAGCCCAGACACAAGAAATGTAGGGGACAACTGAAATAAAGGTAAAGTACGAGACTTGAATCATCGTCTTAGCACACAAGTTTTTACCCACATGTGCTCGACCACCTATCCAGGACTGTTCAGAGACTTTTGGATAGTGTTGCTTCAAATATCGAAACTCACAATGTGTGGTGGCATTCCTCACCTTCCCAGAGTACTACCCTGGTCCCATTCCTGCCATTGGCTGGGTCGACTTTGGGGGTATTTTTTTCCAACCACAAGTACAATTCACACTGCTTCTAGTGGGAATCAAACACAGTTTTTCTGAACCTCAGTAGCCCAGTCAGGTGGTTTTCCCAACTAGGCTACCAAGGCCCCCACAACCGAAGGGTATCATCTTGCACACAAGTAAGCAGCCCAGACACAAGAGATGTAGGGACAACCAAAATCTTACAGTGTGGTCTAGTAGAGGAGAGCTGTTAATAGTATAACATGTGCATATACTAATGTGCTCAAACATGTGCAACAAAGAATGTTTAATAGGGAAGGGGCAGCCACAGGGAAACTATGTGTATAAGTGTGATACATTAATGCACTGTGGGGTCAGCGAACACAATTCGACTATAAGACGATTCTCCAATGCAAACAAGCTTATTGTAAGCTTTACTGCAGCTTTGAATTTTTATGCATATATATGCATTTCTTTGCCTTGACCCACTTCTATACTAAACTATTTCCTCCTGATTGACTTATCTCTAGATCTTCCTTCTATATCTCTATTGATAACAACTTACTAACTTTGTGGCAGTTCATAATTATCAAAACTGCCTGCAGGCAGTTTCAGCAGAAGCCGAACTAAGCTTGTCTATGTTACATTTCTATGACTGCTCTTTACTGTTCATAACTGCCCTTCACTAATTCCTTGTGTGCATGAGGTTAAGTACCTCTGTCTCATTTGCATAAGTTCTTGGCTCAGTCTCCATGCAGCCAATAAATTAACGCGAAGTTGTACTGTATATGACGTGTGTCAAAACTTACAAAACATAATCCCATCTTGACATCTTGTTGACCTTTGAGTTTCGAAAACAAACTACCATGAACTTTAAGTGTGACTACTCTCTCACAAACTTGACCTGCCTCCGAATTTGTTTATCAACCTAATTTCTGTACAGGTGATGAGTCAAGTCATATTACCTCCATCCCCACACCTTTCTAATAACAGCTGGGAAATTGTCCAACCAAAAAAGCTTGCTATGTTATTCTGTGTCTGTCCATAAATGTTTATATTTTGGTTAATATTATAATCTACTGAGCTTAGGGTAACAACTAAGCTATCAGATCCATGATATCTATCTCCCATTATGTGATCTACTCTATCCAAATCTATATACTATTACACTCACTTCAGTTTCCATAGGGTTGTTAAACAGTGAAAGTTTTTGCCTCAGGACATCAAAATCTTTTAAACTTCCCCGGAATTCCTCTTTCATAACACTTTTTATTTCCTGAAACTCGTTAAAATTTGTTTCATTTCCATCTTCCTTCAACAGCTCTCAAGAAGGAAGACATGCTATGTATCATTTACTTTTAATGCATTTTCCATGACTACAAGTTTCCGATGAAATCTGTCAATGTCTTGTGGAAAAAAGCTGAGAAATATTTTGATTTCTGCATTGCAATTTCAGATTTAAAACATTAAGATTGAGATGTTGAGTCACTCGGGAATTTAACATCGGCACAAATTTATTGTCTTTCAGTTATCTGCAAATCCATTTCCAAAATCTTCATTATTAAGAAAAATAATACTAATATTCACTCTCTCTCTCTCTCTCTGCGATCAGGATTCAGTCAGAGTAGGATTCCAGACTCTCACATGAAGTCAGCTGTCAGGTTAAGTGTGTTGATCGCCCCCACAAACAGAACGTCACGTTTAGAGTCTGCCAGATCCACTCTGACTGAACACCCGTTAATACGTTGCACTGTGTTCTGCGCCAGTGGCCCAGTGCATCCGATTTCAGCCAGCATTTTTTTCAGGTTTGCTTTCCTTATCCTTTGATTGTCCCCAATCTTCCTGCTAGACAGCAGATGATCTTTTCTGTAGGGGGATTCTGCCCTTAGATGGTCGGCCCTCCCAGGTTTACGAGCACCATCTGCCCGAGTCACTAGAGGTGACTAACACAGACATGCACACACAAAGATATGAGATGTGAATAATACAGACATGTACACAGCGATACGAGACATGACTAACACCGACACACATCAAGATATACACAAAGATATGAGATGTGACTTACATAGCCATGCACACACAAGGATATGAGATGTGACAAACACAGACATGCACACACAAAGATATGAGATATGACTAACATAAACATGCACACAAAGATATGAGATATCCCTAACCCAGACATGCACACACAAAGATATGACACATGACTAACACAGATACACACTAAGTTATGAGATATTATTAAACTCAGACGCACATAAAGATAAGAGACATGATTAACACGGACACACCAAGATATGAGATATGACTAACATGACACACATCTAGATATGAGTCATGGCCAGCACACACACACACACACAAGCTAAGATTTGAGCCATGGCTAGCACAGAAACACACCAACATATGAGCCATGACTAGCAAAGAAAAACATTAAGATATGAGTCATGTCTTCACGGAAATATACTAATATTCATGAACTCAAGAAATGGTTGCAGACAGTTTCCAGCTCTAAGCCAACTTACTTCACAGTACAATAAAATGTCATCATATTCAGCATCCAAAAAACAAAATGTGCAATAGACTTATTTCTTGAGCTTTTTTTTTCCTTTTCTTATTAAATTTACAAGAACTACAACAGTGGCCATAGTGTCACTGATTTTTTTTACATTTTTCGACAAAATGCTTCCTAACAAGCAATGCAATGAAAAGACAAACAATTTATGCCTTTTTCTGCAACTCTTAATGCACTGGCTAAAAATCCATGTTTTTACTGAGCATTTTTAAGAAAAATAAAATTATGGCATGACTGCACATCAGTAATACCATAACAGCTTTTTAACCTGAAACATTACTATGATGTATTTTATATCAAAATTTGTAGAATTGAATTAATTCTTTTATAAAATATATTTACTAATACATTTTTTCAAGAGAAGTGCAAAAAGTAACTGAACCTGATAAAGTAAACCTGATAAAGAATAAAATAAAATTGAAAAGCATGAAAACAAAAATTGCACTTGAAATAGTATTTACAGGTTTATCTGTGTCAGTAACACTGTAATTGTTATTTATTGTAAAATATATTCATTTTTTTTTCAAAACTAAAATTTCAAATGTTTTTTCAAAAATAGAATGTATGTGATTATTTTTTATTTTTATAATTTTTTTTTTAAATGATCATATGTCATTTCAGCAAAAAAAAAAAAAAAAAAGAGGACAGGCAGAGTTTACACCATAATTTCACAATATTTCTTTTTAATCCACATATTACAGTGAGGTACCATATATAAAAATGTGTAGAATTAAATGAACTTCTTATAAAAAGTATTCACTGTAATATTTTTGCTAGAAAAATTAAAAGAAAATTATTATATGATTGACCTGCTATTTTTAGAGCTAGAAGAAGGAATGGACAACACCCCTTTACCTATAATCCCAATATATGTTCAGATGAATCACTCAGTGAAAAATCTGAATCGAACTTCTATCCATATTGGTTACATATATCTCCTACATTTTTAACAGTCCATGATCAAATTAATTGTGAGGCTTGTTCGGCCACAAATTTTTAGTTAGTTACATTTAAAAGGAAGCCGTTTTCCTATCAGTGAAAATTCAGTCACTTGGAATAACAGCACAATTGAAAGTGAAAAGCACAATGAAATTGCTTCTAATAACACCGTGACAGCATGAATTAGTTACAAAAGTAAACATCTGGTACAGACTTTAAAAAATGTGGATTGAATGAAATTGGAAAGAATTTTATTTAAACTCCAAAATTAAAGACCTAAATGTTAACAACTCTTTCCGAATGGAAGATTTTTTATCAATGCAACAGAAGAGATTTCAGAGACAAAAATTGTCATAATTTTAAGAATGAATATTATATATAAATTTTTAGATAATTTAACAAAGATTAGATTTCACCAATACCATGATGATATATTCAAGACATGTAAAAAGAATATGGTTTGATGACGGTTCACACTAATAAAATTGAGAGTGATGCATTATGTGGCAAAACGTATGTGGCCGAGATCAGCATGGTAGGCCTACACAGTGCATCGAAATGTATAGAAATAGTTAAACAGCTTTAGCTAGGCTGTAACTGATGGGTACACTTTTCCCAACTATTATTAGACGAGATGGATAGAAAGAGATAACAAGTCTTATGAATCCAGATGTATGGCCAACTGTTGCCTTACCTTCATCTGTTGTAATGTCAGAGCATTTTCCAAAACCTGCAATCATGAAACTGTGCTATTCAAAGTGTTAAATATTTTTACTACAAAATTTTGACAACTTTTTCTCGAAATTAATTCAAAGTGAAACCGTAACACTGAACAGTGATTCAAGAAACAAAATTAATAACTCTCAGCAAAGAGTCTGAGCTTAAAAACTGTAAACTTTCAAGTAAAAAAAATTCACTCTAACTCAAAACTTTGTTTTTAGACTGTTTTAAAGACTACTTCAACTTCCTGGACATTTGTTTTAGTTTTTAATTTGTTGTATTTCTTTCCTAGGTCACCCATAAATAAGACTCATAAATGGGTAATATCTGATAATCATCAATCTATTGGTTAGGTGCACTTTCAGTGATGGGTGTCCCCTAGTAACTTTTATAGCTTTATTCCAGTATTTAACATTCAATCAATCAATCAATAAATTTTCTTTACTTCTTTAATTGTTCAAATTAAATAGTTATTGTGACCAGTAGGTAAAATTTCACATTTACACCCTCTCGATTCCCCAGTTGTCTTTGCAATCAGAATTTCACTTTTATTTAATTTATTGACAGATCTAAAGAAATATTTTCTCTGTGAAATCTTTGGAAAAGCAGAAGAAAAATGTGTGGATCTATTGTTCTACAACAATTACTTAATGAAATAAACATGACAAGTGAAAAATATGCATTAGATATGAATATTAAAAAGACTAAAACTATGATCATCAACAAAGATAATAATTCCAAACCTACAAGTGGATATCAAAGTTAAAGGAATAGACATGGAGACAGTTTAGAAGCTACAACTACCTTGGACATACTATAACCAGTGATGGAAAATGTACAACTGAAATAAACAAAAGAATAGGAATGACTAAAAGCAATTTTAATGCCATGAAAAATATACTAACATCAAAACAAATATCAACAGGGCTAAAACTAAGAATAACAAATTATTATATCTTCTCAACATTCATGTATTGTGCAGAAACATGGACATTAGACAAGAAAACAGAACAGAAAAATGAAGCCTTTAAAATGTGGATTTATAGTATAGGTAGAATTGGATGGAAAGAAAAGAAAACAAATGATGAAGTTTTAAAACAACCAAAAATGGAAAGAGAACTACTAAACACAATTCAAACAAGACAAATGAGATTTTTGGGGCATGTTAAAAGACACAACAGCCTACTGAAAGTAATCCTGGAGGGGAAAATACAAGGTAAAAGAGGCAGAGGCAGACCAAGACTAATGTGGATAAGTAACATGAAAAGATGGACAAGACAGCCTATAACAACCTGCACTATCAAAGCAAGAGATAGAGCAGAATGGCGCTCCATGGTAGCCAAACTTTGTTGCAGAGATGACACTCAATAATGATGATTGTCCTGGTTATTCTTGAACCCATAACAATGAAAATGTTGACAGGCATATTTTGTTCTTATTTTTTCAAACATAAATTTATGTACTCCTTTTTTTACCTTTCATTCAATCCCCCAAAAATGTGCAATTTTTATCTCAATCTTTCTTTTTAACATAAATATCTGTAATCCTTAATGTGATGTTCTTAAAAAAATCTTACTGTCTTTACCTCTAAGTACTATAATAAATAAATCAAATATATAAATTATTATTAGTTTATTTAATTTTAAAAATTAATTTTACTCCGTTAAATGGAAGGATGTAATATTTCTAAATATGGATGTGAATCATGGACAATAAGACAATAGGCAAGAAAATCACTGGAGTCTGTAAAAATGTGGTTTTGCAGAAGAATGTTGAGAATACCATGGACAGCTAAGAAGAGTAATGAAAATGTTCTGAGAGAGGCCAAAGCAAAAAGAGAGCTAATTTCCAACATTAGGAAGAAACGATCATCATTTTTTGGCCATGTAATGAGAAGAGAACAACTGGAATTCATTGTAACAACTGGAAAAAATTGAAGGACGAAGAGATAGAGGGAAGCAAAGAGAAAAGATAACAGACAGCTTAAGAGAATGGCTTAGCAGAAGGTCAACAACAGAAATGATAAATAACTGTCGAGATCAAAAGTTGTGGAGAGACATTATCACCTACGCCAGCAGGTCTGGTACTTGATGATAATGAATATTTCTAAAGCAATATTTCTTAACTTGTTCTACAGAACAAATCCCTGAACCAACAAGTTGTGAAGACCCCAAACTGTGTCTAAAATTCTCTGCTCCAGCTGCTCTGGCTACAGGTATTTTGTTGAACAGTTCAATTACAGATGTATTTGGTTTTTAATTATTTGCTCAAAGAATATGTGAGGTCCAAAACAGATGATACATGATAGTTTTGAAGTGCAACACTTGTAAGTTAAATAGTAGCAACTTGGCCATGTTTGAAGAGTGAAAGCAGATATTTGCATCATTGAATATTTGGCAGGATAAGAAACTTGGAAGTTAAGCCCCAAACATGGATCAAGATTATTTGAGAATACAATATTAGACATTTCCAAGAGATTGAGAACTGAAATGAAAAAATCAATTCAGAAGTGTAACAAATAATTTTTTTAAATTAATTCTTTCTCATCGGGAATTAACAAATTGAAAAAAAAAAAATGTAATAGCATTAAGAGAACAAAATATAAAGCATAAATTAAAAAAGAAGGTAAAAATAAATTTGATAAAATTGGAGGTTTAAAAAAAGTGGCAGCTAGAATAATCAGTTAGTTATTAATTCAGTTTTCAATGGGTCTCATCTATCCAGCTTTCTAATTTAAATGGTATTTGTAAATGTTTGTGAGGTATTAGTTTGCTGCTCTTTATGCCCTTTTTCAGGCCTCAGGGGAAGAACCATCTTTTTAATATTAAAAGTTGATGCTCAATTTTAAGGTGAAAATACGTAAATGAAAATGGAATTAGATTAAGAAATCAATGTCAAAATAAGTAAATGAAGATGGAATTAGATTAAGAAATCAATGTCAAAATAAGTAAATGATGATGGAATTAGATTAAGAAATCAGTGTCAAAATAAGTAAATGATGATGGAATTAGATTAAGAAATCAGTGTCAAAATAAGTAAATGAAGATGGAATTAGATTAATAAATCAGTGTCAAAATAAATAAATGATGATGGAATTAGATTTAAAATGTCAAAATAAGTAAATGATAATGGAATTAGATTAATAAATCAGTGTCAAAATAAGTAAATGATGATGGAATTAGATTAATAAATCAGTGTCAAAATAAGTAAATGATGATGGAATTAGATTAATAAATCAGTGTCAAAATAAGTAAATGATGATGGAATTAGATTTAAAATGTCAAAATAAGTAAATGATGATGGAATTAGATTTAAAAAATCAATGTCAAAATAAGTAAATAAAGATGGAATTAGCTTAAGAAATCAATGTCAAAATAAGTAAATAAAGATGGAATTAGATTTAAAAAATCAATGTCAAAATAAGTAAATAAAGATGGAATTAGCTTAAGAAATCAATGTCAAAATAAGTAAATAAAGATGGAATTAGCTTAAGAAATCAATGTCAAAATAAGTAAATAAAGATGGAATTAGATTAAGAAATCAATGTCAAAATAAGTAAATAAAGATGGAATTAGCTTAAGAAATCAATGTCAAAATAAGTAAATAAAGATGGAATTAGATTAAGAAATCAATGTCAAAATAAGTAAATAAAGATGGAATTAGATTAAGAAATCAATGTCAAAATAAGTAAATAAAGATGGAATTAGATTAATAAATCAGTGTCAAAATAAGTAAATGATGATGGAATTAGATTAAGAAATCAGTGTCAAAATAAGTAAATGAAGATGGAATTAAATTAAGAAATCAGTGTCAAAATAAGTAAATGATGATGGAATTAGATTAAGAAATCAATGTTAAAATAAGTAAATGAAGATGGAATTAGATTTAAAATGTCAAAATAATTAAATGAATGTGGGATTAGATTAAGAAATCAATGTTAAATAAGTAAATGAAGATGGAATTAGATTAAGAAATCAATGTCAAAATAAGTAACTGATGATGGAGAATTAGATTTAAAATGTCAAAATAAGTAAATGAAGATGGAATTAGATTAAGAAATCAAAGTCAAAATCAGTAAAGCATGTTGGAATTAAAAAAGAGATTCTATCTATCTATTGACCTTTCGAGCCGTAACCGGCCCATAGGGCGTAGACCAAGATACACCTTCTCCTATATGAATTTTTGTTCTAGCAGTTTTCTTTTAAAGATATTTTATCAAATCTCGCCATCTGTCTCTGTTCTGTGCAAGCAGTTCTATCTCATTGAGGGAGCCGATTCCTGCTGCTCTTGCCTCTCTCATCAATGTTCTTCTCAGTGTCTCCCTGGGTCTTCCTCTTTTTCTTTTACCTGTTGTTTCCCATATGAGGGCTTGCTTTGCTATTCGATTATTATCTCTTCTCATCACATGTCCAACGTATGACCATCGTCTTTTCTTTATTACTGAAGATATTAGTGGTTGATTGGCGATTTCTCTAATTTCCTCGTTTGTTTTGAATTCGTTCCATTCTATACCAAGTATTTTCCTTAGACATTTATTTTCGAATGCGTTCAACTTTGTTTCTATATCTCTTGTTGTTTTCCAGCTTTCACACGCATACGTAAGGGTTGATAGTACATTTGATTTGAATAGCCTAAGTTTTGTGTTTGTGCTAATGAGTTTTGATTTCCACAACTTTTCAAGGCTTCTGAAAGACATTGCTGCTTTAGCCAGTCTGATTCTAATTTCTTTGCTCGTATCCCCTTCTCGATCAATGTGACTTCCAAGATAGATGAAGTGATCGATCTCTTCTACTGATTACACACCATGAAAATGAGGCATTACCATAATGGTTGTTAACATTCTCATTCATACAAATACTACACAACAAACAAGAGAGTATGTGCAATCAACTCAATAGGATGAAATGCATATCTTTTTGGATTAGTTATGCTGATACAAGATCTATTGGCCTGGCCAAAGCCATCTTACTGGGAACAGTGAATGGCGGATAAGGAAGAAGTAACAAGGGAGGACAATGCATTGATGATGTCAAAGATGGAAGAAAGAAAAACATGCAAGTAAACCCAGAAAATGACACATGAAAGAGAACAATGGAGAATGATGTGAATCACTTATTTTGTTAATGCAGCAAAGGTTCTCAAGAGAATGAAGGGATTAGGCCAACAGGAATGTGAAGTGCTGAAATGATCAAAGATGCATTATTTATTGTCAATGACACAATACACAATGCTTATGACGATGGTCATGATGTCGAATGCACAAAGAGAAACAGTAATAGGTTTAATTTTATTGTCACATGGGTAAATATGTAAACATATGTAAATGTCAGGTCAAGACAGGTAATTTTACCTGCTACTGTATGCAGTAAACAGTACAACCTGTGGCTGCCCTGCTGCCTTGCAGGTAAGCTCGGGGGAGTAAAAGGCTAAGGGAGGGTACCCCGAAGTAAAACAACTCCACTGCCTAGTGGGCGAGACTTTTTAGTCAAAGGCTAGCAGAGCCAACCGTAAACAAACTGACGGAAGGCAACAGAAAACCACCGTCGTAACTTCTTTGTATAATCATGAATCGCCACAACAATAGAGCCAGTCTTAACATATGGATGCGAATCATGGACAATAGGACAACAGACAAGAAAACCACTGGAGTATGTAGAAATGTGGTTTTACAGAAGAATGTTGAGAGTACCATGGACAGCTAAGAAGAGTAATGAAGATGTTATGAGAGAGGTCAAAGCAAAAAGAGATCTAATTTCCATTAGAAAGAAACAATCATCATTTTTTGGTCATGTAATGATAAGAGAACAACTGGATATTGTAACAACTGGAAAAATTGAGGCACGAAGAGATAGAGGGAAGCAAAGAGAAAAAAAAACAGACAGCTTAAGAGAATGGCTTGGCAGAAGGTCAACAACAGAAATGATAAATAGCTGCCGAGATCGAAAGTTGTGGAGAGACATGATCACCTACGCCAGTAGGCCTGGTACTTGATCTTCTTCTTTTTTCTTCTTTCCTTCCTCATCTGCCTTTCAGCGTTGAGGGGAGATATAATTTGCGGTCTTTTGCTTTTCTGTTCGCCTCTGCTGCTGTTATGTTTCCTAGTGCTTCTAATATTCCATCGACCCATCTTTTACGTGGTCGACCCTTGGATCTGGTGTTCTCACAACGTTTGTTGAAAGCTCGTTGTGTTGTGTTTTGTTCTTTCTGCCTTGTCACGTGGCCAAACCATTTTATCTGTTGTTTCCTTATATATTTTATGGCGGGAGCTATTCCTAGCTTTTTTCTCAGTTCTTCATTTCTGATCTTATCTCTCAGACTGTTTCCTGTCATTCGTATAACACATTTCATCTCAGTAGAGGTTATTTTTCTTATTGTTCTTGCATCTAGGGTCCAGGTCTGGCATTGGTAGCACAACGCTGGGATGAAGATTGTATTGTATAGTGCTCGTTTTGCCTCCAGAGTTATTTCCTTGTTGGATAATAGTGGTGATAACTGTCCGTGATTTGACAAGCTTTGTTGCATCTTGATTCTATCTCTGCTGTTTGAGAATTATCATTTGTCATTAGACTTCCTAGGTATTTGAATTCCTCTACTTGTTTTAGTTGTCTGCCTTCTATATTTATGTTGATGTTCTGTTTATTTTTGGTGACATTCATGACTTCTGTTTTGTTGATGTTGATTTTCATGTTGTATTTTGTGCCTGAGATGTTTAAGTGTTCTTGTAGGTCTTCTATTGTTTCATGTATTAGTGCCTGATCGTCTGCAAAAAGAAGCTCGTTGATCTCCTTTGTCTCTGATGGGTTGGCTAGCTTGCTTATATGGTCCATATATGTAATAAACAGTAGGGGGGATAGTATGCACCCCTGTCTTACACCTGATCTAACTTCGAAGTGGTCTGTGTAGCCTGCCGCTGTTCTGACAGTGCAGCTGCTGTTGATGTAGAGACTTTTAATAAGGTTGGTTAGATGTTGGCTTACTCCGTATGTTGTTAGTATCTCCCACAGTTGTTCTCTGTTTACTCTGTCAAATGCTTTTTCCTGGTCAATGAAGGCTATGTATAAGTTTTGATTGTGTTCTGTCGTTTTTTCTGCAAGCTGTTTTAGTGTGAATAGTGCATCGGCACATCCTCTGTTTTTTCGGAACCCCATTTGAGAATCGCTTAACTGTAGTTCTATTATTGGTCTCAGCCTTTTTTCCAGGATTTTGGCGTATAGCTTTCCTACATGACTGAGAAGAGATATACCTCTATATTGATTGCAGTCTCTTTTGCTACATTTCTTTTTCCATATTGGTATGATGATTGCCTGTTGCCAGTCTTCTGAGACTTGTTGTTGGTGCCATGCTGCATTAAATATTCTGTGCATCTATTGCATTCCTGTTTCTCCCGCTGCTGCTATTATTTCTATTGGTATGTTATCTATCCCTGGTGCTTTGTTTCTTGGTGCATATTTGATTACTTTTTCGATTTCCTCTTTCATGATGTTGGGTTCAGTATTTGTGAGTTCTAGTGTGGTTTTTGTTGTCTTATTGGTAGTTGGTATATTTAACAGGTCTTCAAAATATTCTTTCCATCTCTGTTGCATACATTGGTTATTTGATATTGGCTGTCCGTCTTTGTCATTTATCAGCTCAGTAGGATCATGGTTTTCTTTTCTCGCTCTTGTGGCTTTTACTGCTTTGTAGAAATCTCTTGTGGCTGTCTTGAAGTCCCTGCTCATGTTTTGTCCGAATTCTGTCCAATTCTTTTGCTTAGCTTCTTTGATCAACATTTTAACTCTTTTTCCAACTAAGGCATATTTTTCATATTTTTCTTGGTTCTTGTTCTCCCTCCAATTTTTAAACAGTTGCTTCTTTTCTTTAATTGCTTCTCTGATTGTTTCGTTCCACCACGGGGTGCTCTTTTTCCCTTCTCTTGTTCTTAGCTTCGTTCCACAAACTGTTTTAGAGATGCTGGTTACTGTTTCCTTAAATTGTTTTCACTCTTCTTCTACTGTGCATACTTTGTTAGGGAGTTTCTTGAATTCCTCTGTTAGTTTTTCTTCTAGGGTTTTCCTTGTTTCTTGATCTTTTAATTGTTTTATTTTTATTGTCTGTTCTTTTCGCTTCTTTTGTTTGTTTTCGCATATTCTCTTTATTTTTGGCTGTCTTAGTGTGATCATAACCATCTTGTGATCCGTGTCGTCTGTAATATTTGGGATTGCTCTACTGTCAGTTACTCTTTTCTTGTTCTGTTTTCTTGTAGTATAAAATCTATCTGGCTTCTGCATGTTGTGTCATTCCATTTGTACCAGGTGTATACTTGCGACTCTCTGTGTTAGACTCCTGGTACTTGATGATGATGTAAATATGTCACATAGGTAAACTTGTGTGGGTGTGTGTATATATATATATATATGTACATATATGTATTTATATTACTAAATATTAGTCTTTAACGGCAATAATTTTACTCAAAATTACAGCAGTTAATATTTTGGTTAATTGCGTAAGAAAATTCAGAAATAATCCATCTTTCTTTTTTTATTTTAAACAATCATCAATCAATATGTAGGATCAGTGTGTGGACCTTCAAGGGCAGCACATCCTAAGACCTACCCAGATTACTGTGCATTTATCAAAGATTTATGTAAAAAATATGGTGTTACCAAGTTGTTACAATTAGAAGGCAACATTAATGCTAAACCAGGCAATTGTGTCTATGAAGAAAGACCTCGGCGAAGAATTCCTGGTACGTACTCATTGTCTGTGTTAATATTTTTATAGTAACATTTGTTGTTATAGACCTTGAAAGATTTTATGGTTTTGTGCTATTGATAAAAATAAGAAATGGTAGAGTGAATCTATACAGGGTGCTGGAAAATGCTGGCAGTCCACTTAACTTTACTCAAGATGATTAGTGGAGGCTATTGTGTATTATTTGAGGTTTGTTTTGTTTTTGTCAAACAGCTTCTCTCATGGCTGCTTCTACCAATGTTTATCAAACATGCTCGGCCACAGAATGAACAAGCCAGGCCCACTGATCCACAGGGTTTTCTATAATTTTTCATGAGTCTTTTCTCATTCATGTTTTGCCATCTCAAATGATATTTTGGCATTCCTTTTACAGGCTCTCCATGATGTGCGATCACTTGCCAGATGTTCCCAGTCATTTTCACAGATGGAGAATTCATCTAGAGATGATTTACAGATATCTCTATATTGTAGTTTAGGTCTGCCAATTTGTCTTTGTCTGTGTATTAGTTCACCATATAGTATTTGCTTAAGAATGTGGTTTTCTTCCATTCATTGGGCATGCCCCAGCCTTCTTAACCTTCGGCTTCGGAGCATTGACATGGCCTCATCAGGTTGCAGGACTGTTAAGTTGGTTATTTTGTCTTGCCATTTGATTTGCATTATTCTGTGGAGACATTGCATGTGGAAGATATTTAGTCTTTTTTCATGATTTGAGTATGTTGTCCAGGTTTCAGATCCATATAACTGTGTGCTAAGCATACAGGTTTGACATATTAAGAGTTTGGTCTTTAGTATTAATTTTGTGTTGTTCCAGGCCCTTTCTGTAAGTTTTCCGAAAGTCGTAGCTGCCTTACCAATTCGGCTGTTTATTTCATCATCAAGAGAAATGGTTGACATGATTGTGGATCCAAGATACATGAATTTCTGAACTGATTAAGTGGACAATCTTTCAAAGTGATTAATACAGGTTTTATATCTCCTTGACTTAGAAGTTCTGTTTTCTGAACATTAATAGACAGTGAAAAAAGTTGCATGCTTTGTCAAGGTTGTCAATCAGGGATTGTAGGGTGGCTTCTCTATGAGCAACTAGGTTTGCAAATAAAATTATCAGCAAATAAAAGTTCTTTAAGTGGGGCAACATTTGTTTTTGTTTTTGCTCTCAGCCATGCTAAGTTGAACAGTGAGCCATCTGATCTTGTGCAGATATAAATGTCTCCTGAGCTGTTTTTGTTAATTAAGTCATTTCATGTCAATGTGTCTGCCATTATTCAGTTCGATGGCAGATTATTCCAGCCCTTTGAGGTTAAATTTGGAGTAAATCAGGAATGTATCCTTGCGCCTAACCTATTAGGAATGTTTTTAGCTGCCCTTATACACAATGCTTTTGAATTATTCTTGGACATCTGAACAAGATCTAACAGATCCTTATTTAATTAATCTAGCATGTCTGAGAGGAAAATTAAAAAAAACTGAAGACCTAATCAAGATTTTCTACACTGATCTGAAAGATCTACTGACACTGATGGATACAAATATCACAAATGGATTAAATATTTTGTATTTTCCAAACAGTATCTATAATGGGTGGAAAAAAAATAGAGGGTTCAATAAAAGAAAGTGAAATAAATGAGACAATATAGATAACTAGAAGCCATCTTTAAATATGATGTAATGAAATAATGATAATATAAAACAACTGTACTCCACTCTGCTTGTATATGATACAATATGATGACAAACACATCTAATACAGAAATATGAAGTATAAGTTGATCACATGGTCCACCTTATGATCAGGATGAAAATTAAGAAAAAGTGGTATGTTTACAGCTTTACAGCAGCTTCACATTTGTATGCCTTTACCCTTCCACTTAATGTTTAATATGTTACTGGTGCCAGACTTAGAAAGGTGACTACATAAATCCACTGGCTTTATCATGTGTCATCTCTGGAATGAAGTTTAGTTACAATGCAAGACCATTCTACTCTTGTCTTTTGTCTGCACTATGTGATTGACTTCTCAATCTGAATCACTTTATAATATAATTGACTTTCCAATCTAGTTTGTATTAAACATGGGTCTTAGCTAGAGAAGAAGAGAGAAAGATTGCATTTGAATGAGAATCGTGAAAGGCAGCAGAAGAAACATCAATGATGATATTGTTGGAGCTATACTTGTATCTAATGTATAGAAAGAGTGAAAATAAAGTGTTTCTGGCCTCTCACAATCATGGGGCCTACTGCCTTGTGCCTACAACAGTCAAAGTTGAAATTATAAATCACTGGAAAGACCAAGATGCAGATGGATCAATAATATTACAGAAATTCTACAGCATTTGGGGCTAACATCAAATAGTTCATACAGCAAAGGATGGAAACCATAGCTTCTCATAACTCTTCATGACAAATGCAAAGAAAGCATTGTAACAGGAAATTGAAATTGTGAAGTACAAATAAAGGGTAGGCTCAACCACATATCAATGTGAGAAAATTTAAATTGTACAAATAAATCAGAAGTTTTTACAGAAGTTGAGAAAATCCTGCTTCTTGAAACCAGTACTTTTTTTTTTTATAGGTGTGAATCATGGGTAACAGACAAGAAATCTGAAGTATCACTTCTTTGCAACACAAATATGGCTGCTAAGAAAATTTATTTGAGTGTCATAGACAACATAAACTTCCAGTGACAAAACTTGAATGGAAGAAGAAATCAGAAAATCAAACTAATGATATTGGTATGAATATTAAAATTGGCAATATTCAATTAACATATATTTTTGGGAAAAGCCAAGGTAACTTAGTAACAACTGGAAAAAGGAATGCAAAAGAGATAAAATATAAATCAATGCAGGGAGAAAATATCATTAACATAATGGTTGAGAAAAAAAAATATCAAGTGAATTAATGAAATGTTGAAATAGCAGATGGTAACAAGAATTGATTATCAATATTGAGTTATTTGCGGATCATCATGATTGCACTTCAAACATTTCCATAAGTGCTCAGATTCCCTCTCCAGCAAGTCTCACAATGTCCAGCGACTGACGACTCCAGAGATTGCTACACAGGGAGTGTCCCTCGTACACCCCATGTTAATGCGCATAGCTTCATTCTGTATTTTCTCCGGCCTGTCAATTTGCGTCTTGCTGACTAAGAACTGCCAGGGCATACTCGACTGGTGCGAGGACTAGTCCCTGAAAGAGAAGGGTAAGTAAGCTCTTCTAGATGTTGGCAGCTGCCATGACCTTCAAGGCAGATAATCCTTTGTGGGATTTTGTTATCACATGGTCAACGTGGTCCCGAAAACACAGAGTCGGATAGGGTGGACATCATCAATGCCCTCCGAGATGTGGGAAAAGCACAGGACTTCGACAAACACAAATCCACATCACTTCTTCGGATAATAGAGATGGGAATTAGGATGGGCACAGCCAGAAATGAGAAACTTAGTGGGCGTGTAAGAAGACTTATCAACCAACACAGAACAGGAGTCGTCAGTCGCTGGACACTGCAGGACTTGCTGAGAAGGGGATCACGTTCGGAGTGCAATGACGATGGCACACAAATAACTCAATAACACAGGCTATGATCAAACTTAACTCCGAGTTATGTCATCATCCTGTCTCTGGTTACCTCATCAGCTCCCATTCATACCACCGGTTTTTCCATGTTAATGATATGATTGTTAAGTAAGAACCATGCACCTGATACTCCACACCAGGAAGAGATGCGATAAAATTTGTTTTACAGTGTGGAGGCAATTTCCCTTATACCTCTTCCCTGTCGATATATCAGAATATCATCAGTAAAAGTCATAGTTCTTCCATCTAGCTGTTGATCTGTGATAGTTATTGTGTACACGTTAAATAGAACTGGTGACAATGGTGAGCCTTGTGGCAGTCTTGGACAAATGGATGTTGACTTGAATGTCCAACTTCCACATTTCAGCATCTCCTTCCTCTGAAACAGTGCAGCAGTGATACATGAGGAAGGGGTGCACCGCAAGTTTGAGAAGCATATGCATGAGGTATTTAAATAGTACCCTGTTGTATGCATCCTCAAGATCTATAGCGGCAGCACGTGTCTCCTCTCTTCTGTAGAAGCCTTCGAAGACATCATAGGTGAAGACTGCCACATTCAGCCATGTCTCTTTGTTATATATATAACTGCCATTCCTTTTGGCTTTCTGCCGTGTCTTGGCCGTTTGTCTCTTGTTCCGCCAAGTTTCCTCGACTTCTGCGCTCCACCAGGGTGACTGCGTCCATCTCTCCTGTCTCCTGTGAGGTGTGCTCTGTTTCCTATTTCTGATTTTGCTAATAACATCCTGGTGTGTGTTCTCGTAGTGGAATGTGTGGAGTTTGCTTTTCTGACTTTTATTTCTGCCTTTCTCAATTAGTAGGACACATGGATAGTGATCACTTTCGTGGAATCCCAGTATACTCCACCTGCGACCAGTGCAAAAGCAGAAGACACCAGTGCCAAGTCTATGACACTATCAGAGTCCCCTGTTCGAGTGGCCATTCTGGTTGCCCATCCATCATTCAAGCATACTAAATTGACTGATACCAGTGCATTCTCTAGGTCTTCTCCCTGCTTGTTGTTTATGATGTTACCTCACTGGTTTCCTCTAGCATTAAAGTCTCAGCAGAAAATGACGTTCTCCTCCTCGAATGCAAAGAGATTCTGCCACTGTTGTATGTCCACCTTCCCATTACAGGCGTACACATTAACAACCACAAAAGGAACTGTGGTCTGCATGTACCTGCAATTCTGCATTGTCCCACACAGACACATCAACCTCAGCTGCCACCATGTTGTTTCGCACAAGGATGGCTTGTCCAAGGTGTCTTCTATTATAGAAACAATGAAATCCAGAGACACTAACAGTCCTATCACCAAAAGTGATTCTTGCAAAATCATTATATCAGTGCCGCACAGTAGCTTATCAAGAATGGGATGTCGTTGATAGTGATTATCAATAACATAAGACATGTATAAGACGATTAAGTTTTATCTGATTGAATTGTCTTCTGTTTGATTCTCTTACTTTATTTGAATCTTTTTTTATACTAGTTCTTTGTTTATTGTTTTATTATGCAGACTGTAACATTATTTTTCAGATACTCATACACCCATTGACAAGTCATAAATACAATCAGTGTGGCTCTTTAGGGCATTTTCAATGTATGTGTTGAATAAAAAGTATTACAAATGCCTAACAAAGTAACCATATTATACAGGTGCTGAACCATTGTTTACACCCTGGTATCCATATGGTCCCTGCATCTTCTTTGATGGAAATTGTGCACATGGTATGCAGTATAGATCCAGAAGTGTGGTACCATATGATGATGGAAGAGTAGTACGGCCTGTTGGTCCTTCTGAGATCAATGAATCACGTACATGTTTTGAGGCGTGTCCGGACAGCATAGGTATGACAATGTAACAGTGATAAGTATGCAATTATTGTTACATTTGTGTGTTTATTAGGTAAAGATAATAGAGTCTACTGTAACATCTGAACGCATGTATAACATAACTATTGTGTCTTAATCAAAATATATGTTCATCCCTGGACTGGCATGTTCCAGCAACCAAAGAATAAAAATTGAAGCGTCACTGTTATGGCAGGATGTAACGACAATAATATTGAGTGTTGGCCACCTTCACTCCAAATTTTATGGAAGATTTTTTTCTGTCTTCTTCTTTCCTTCTTCATTTGCCTTTCAGCATCGAGGTGAGATATAATTTGCGGTCTTTTGCTCTTCTGTTCACCTCTGCTGTTGTTATATTTCCTAGTGCTTCTAATATTCTGTCGATCCATCTTTTTTTGTGATCGACCCTTGGGTCTGGTGTTCTCACAATTTTTATTGAGGGCTCATTGTGTTGTGTTTTGATCACTCTGCTTTGTCACGTGGCCAAACCATTTTATCTGTTGTTTCTTACTTATTCTATGGCAAGGGTTATTCCTAGCTTTTTTCTCAGTTCTTCATTTCTGAACTTGTCTCTCAGGCTGTTTCCTGTCATTCATCTAACACATTTCATCTCAGTAGTACAGGGTGTTTATAAAGTCTCACTACACTTGGTATCTAGGTCAATTTGAAAAAAAAATGTTTATGACGTCATCACAATATGTGCTCCCACTGTCAATGAAATTTGTTGAATAAGTTTATTGCTACTGGAAATGTGGAAGATGCTCCACGATCTGGTAGGCCTGCTGTGAATGATGAAATATGTTTAGATATCCAAGACAGAATCCTTAAAAGTCCAGACAAGTCATTAAGAAAACTGTCGCAACAAGTGAACTTACCATTGAGCACATATTGTGATGACGTCATAAACATTTTTTTCAAATTGACCTAGATACCAAGTGTAGTGAGACTTTATAAACACCCTATAGTTATTTTTTTCTCTCCTGTTATAAAATGTCACACTCTGAAGTTATCAAGTCGTTTTTTTTTTTAAACTACCTTCGCATAGTGCAAGGAAAAAAATATTAGCACCTGTGCTTACAGGGACAAGATTACCAACAATAAATAGAACAGGAACTATTCCAAAGTGTTACTTCACTAACAGTTTTTCTAATAGCTATACCTGTAAAGGGATATTTATTTTGTCATTATTTTGTCATTAAAATATGTTTATCTGCTCTTAGAACAACAGGTTTCTGTTATATAGAAGCTGTGCGAAAACAGAAACTTTCAACACTGTCTGGTTCCCACCATAAGCAGGTGTGAAACAAGGATGCATCCATGTCACTACTGTTATTCGTAATTGCAATTGATTGGGTTAGATGAAAATCAATAGAAGACAGACACTTAGACATTAAGTAGATTGATAATAAACTTCTTGGATATTACTAACAAAGTTTCTGATATAACAATGATATCGTACAAGAAGGAACAAATGTTACCTACTATGTAGCAAAATGTCCAGAGATGAAGGCATAACATCAGAAATCATGAAACGATTTCACACTAAATGCAAATGCTTTCAACAAACTGATGAATGTCTACAGATCCAAAGTTCTGAGTAAATGAATATAACTTTGTTTTACTCCTGTGTGATATAAGTGCTAATATATGGATGTGAAGGTTTGAAATTCACCAAGACTTTAAATAAGAAATTAAATGCCCGTGAAAACAAATATCTACATAGTATATCAAAAATAAGATAGAAAGAATAAATTTCAAATGAACGGACAAGAGATGAATAAAAAAAAAATGTGTCAAGCTTTATAAGAATAATACATTGGGAATACATTGGTCATGTTCTGAGAATGAATGAAGAAAGACTTCACTGTCAGGCATTCATGTGGAAACATTGGGTAAAAGATAACAAGGCAGACTAAATGAATTGCTATGCAGAACATCACTAGGGAAAGCTCAGCCATGTGACTAAGAAACAACTAAGAACTACAAGAACTAGCACTAAATTGTTATTCATGGAGAACTATGATTGTGCCTTATTTTCTGTCTTCGCCCCAAAAGGAAATTGAATCAATTAGTATTTGCCCATATGTCAAATAGTGAAATGCAAACGTCTCTATTCCATGCCTTTAAAAGAATGCTAGTGGCAACAAAAACAAACAGACTAAGTTGATTCAACTTGCCATCCAGTTTTAGACAACTGATGTGGGCACTTTTCTTGGCACTTCCATAATTAGTTGTTATCAAAATGCTGAAATAGTCAGATAAGAGATATCACCTGCTAGAACAGGCATTTGTACAGTTGAACCAGTGGCAACCCTTCAAGGAAAATCTAAAGTCAATATATATAACACATCCTCTTGGTTTAACTACTCCATGGTGTCTAATTTTAACAGGATCATTTGAGAAATGGCTTATGCTAAAAATGTTTTGCTTGCACAATGACTTATTACAACAGTAGAAATTTGATCCTTTAGAAGATACTGACAATAACTGCCCATTATGATGACAATATTCTGACTGCATTTTCTGCAATAACACTGTTCTTTGTTTTTAAAGGCAATTCAACAATAATTGCCCAGACTGCAGTTTCTGCAAAGATATTTACAAATATGTGTAGTTATAGGCAATTCTGATAATAACTTCCCAGACAGTAGTTTCTGCACTGATATTGATCTTTACTATTTCAGGTAATCCTAGAAACAAATGTCCAGACAGTAGTTTCTGCAATGATATTGATCTTTACTATTTCAGGTAATCCTAGAAACAAGTGTCCAGACAGTAGTTTCTGCAATGATATTGATCTTTACTATTTCAGGTAATCCTAGAAACAAGTGTCAAGACAGTAGTTTCTGCAATGATATTGATCCAGTGTGCGGTTTTGTTGGCCTTGGTGTACCACAAACATTCAGCAGTCTGTGTAAGCTTAACATTGATGCCTGTAATGTAGGAGTCATGGCCCAATTTTTGTACCATGGACATTGTGATCCAAAAGATGGTAAAAAAAAAAGATTTATTTTATCCTCATCATGTGCTTTATCTTGTAACATTGACTGTCAATTGAGTTATTAGCAGGTCATCATCATTGCACTCCGAACACGTCCATAAGTGCTCAGATCCCCTCCTCAGCAAGTCTCGAAGTGTCCAGCGACTGACGGCTCCAGATCTGTGTTGGTTAATTGGTCTTCTTACACACCCACTAAGTTTCTCATTTCTGGCTGTGCCCATCTTAACTCCCATCTCTTTTATCAGAAGGAGTGATGTGGACTCAGGGTTGGCAAAGTCCTGTGTCCTTCCCACTTCTCGGGGGGGCATTGATGATATCCGCCCGATTCATTGGTTGACTGTCCTCAACAATACCACAGCTAGCCAACCTGTCCACTCTTTCATTTCTCTGTACTTCCGCATGTCCTGGGATGTAGACAAAGGTGACCTTACATAATTTTTACTTCTGCAATGATTCTACCCATTAACTGTCAATTCTTTCCACTAACCCTGTCTGTATTTTAAGCATTTCATTACTTTGTTTTGTTTCCAGAATTTACATTGTGGCCAACTGTTCTCCAAATAAGCAGATGTGTGTTTGAATTACAGCCAAGTCAAAAAGTTTGTTTTATTGGCCATGAAATAATAATATTCTCACATGGATACCTTTAGACAAATGAACTCTCCCTGTAGCCAGCATTGAATTGGCTATGTAGCTTTTATGTTATAAACTTACAGACCCCAAAAATGGGACAAATGTTGAAATAACACGTCATTTCATCACATATCGTTTATTATTTGACTTTTCAAATCTGGATCTTTCCTGCTGTCATTTCGTTTATTCATTTGCCTTTTTTTAAGTTCAAACTTGTAGCTTTTATTCTTTGTTTTTTTTTTTGATAGGAAGTTCTCATTGTTGTTTTGATCTTATTTTATTTCAAAATGTCTTTATTTCATTTTTAGTCTTGACATTGTATTGTATATAGAAAAGCTTTGGTAACTGAAGATCACTGCTAATGAGGATGGCTCATTTTCATGATGTGACAAATTCTGTTTATGAACCAACACAACTTTGAATTTTATACAACCAACACAACTTTACAGTTTATCCAACCCACACAACTTCAGATTTTATCCAACCAACACAACTTTACAGTTTCTCTAACCAACACAACTTCATTTTTATACAACCAACACAACTTTATAGTTTATCCAACCAACACAACGTTAAATATTCTCTAACCAACACAACTTTAAATATTCTCTAACCAACACAACTTTAAATATTCTCTAACCAACACAACTTTACAGATTCTCTAATCAACACAACT
This sequence comes from Megaustenia siamemsis, assembly GCA_032433765.1. Classification (NCBI taxonomy): domain Eukaryota; kingdom Metazoa; phylum Mollusca; class Gastropoda; order Stylommatophora; family Ariophantidae; genus Megaustenia; species Megaustenia siamemsis. The sequence goes on from JAVIAB010000050.1 coordinate 6,645,652, forward strand.
TTACAGATTCTCTAACCAACAAAACTTCATTTTATACAACCAACACAACTTTATAGTTTATCCAACCAACACAACTTTGAATTTTATACAACCAACACAATTTCACATTTTATACAACCAACACAACTTTGAATTCTATACAACCAACACAATTTCACATTTTGTACAACCAACACAACTTTGAATTCTATACAACCAACACAATTTCACATTTTATACAACCAACACAACTTTGAATTTTATACAACCAACACAATTTCAAATTTTACCCAACCAACACAATTTCACATTTTATACAACCAACACAACTTTATAGTTTATCCAACCAACACGACCTCATGGTTTATCCAACCAACATGACCTCATGGTTTATAGTTCATTCTCAGTCTCAGCTATTAAGACTGTGTCATCCGCATATCACAAAATGTTTATGTTGTGACCGTTGACTTCAATTCCTTTTATTTTTACTATTGATCTCATAATATTTTCACTGTAAAGTGAAAACAAATCCTATGATAGAACATAACCTTGTCTGACTTCTTGTTTTATTTATTGAAATTCTCTTGTTTGGTTGCTAATTCTTATGGCTGCTGTTTGTTGCCAGTATATATTTTTTATGATTTGCAGATCCTTGTCATCAATGTTTAATTTCTCCAGCATATTGATTATTTCCATATGCTTTACTTTGTCAAATGCTTTCATGTAGTCTACAAAGCACATATAAAGATCTTTCTCAACCTCTATAGCTCTTTCTATCAATGTTCTCATGGTGTAATATTGCATTATTGGTGTCTTTTCCTTCCACAAATCCACATGGTGCCTTACTTATTTATGTTTTTATTTTGTTCCTTACACATCTCATGATGGTTTTTATAAATATTTTCGTCATATGGCTCATGAGACTAATAGTGCTATGATCTTCACAATCAGTTATGCCTGACTTCTTCGGTATGGCTACAAAGATAGATTTTAGTAGATCTTTGGGTATGTGTCCAGTGTTATATATGTCATTGAGTAATTTTGTTATGACTTGTACTCCCAGCTCTCCTAATGCATTTATCTCTTCGATTGTTATATTGTCAGGACCTGGAGCTTTGCCTCTTTTCATGTGTTGAATTGCATCCTCCACTTCACTCTGCATTATTGATGGTCCTGTGTCTTTGTTTGAATTGTTTAGGTCTGGTCTTTCATCATCATAGAGTTTACTTATATATTCTTTCCATCTTTCTATATCTTCTCCTGTCCAATTAATATATTTCCTTCCTTTGAATTTACACATCCTAAAATTTTGACTTCTTTTCTTCCTGTTAATTCATTTAACTGATTGTGTGTAAATTGTGAGTCTTTCTTTTGTTGTTTTTCCATTTCTTCACATTTCTGCTTTAACCACCCTTCCTTTGCTTCTCTGCATTTATATTGGATCTCTTTGTGCAATATTTTGTATGTCAATTCTTCTTTCTTATGTTTTCGTCTTTTGTCCATTAGTTCTAGTATTTCTTCCTTTATCCATTTCTTTATGTTGATTCTTTTAGTCACTGGTAATACTTCTTTTGATGTTTGTTGAATTGATAGTTTGAGCATTTCCCACTGCTCTTCGATGTTCTGTATTTTCTCAATAGCATTATATCTATTTTGTACTGCACTTATCACTCATCTGTCTCTACTCTAAGCATATCTAGTTCTAATTTTATATTTCTTGTGGATTTCTGTGTCTTCCACGGTTTTATTCTCATTTTTCCAACTACTGGTACATGGTCACTATTGCAATCTGCTCCTGAAACTCTCCCTGCTTACCTTGAATACACACAGCAAATTCACAAACTCACCAGAAATCATTTGAATTTTATCATGATTGTTTGAAAAGTATAATCATTCCCAAAATTTTGGTGCAAAAGAAAACTACAAAGATTTGTAGAAAAAAAAAACTTTGATCTAAATGCTGTAAGAAAAAAGTTGGTATTTCTGCATTATTGTTTGAATGTGAAAGCAAACAAATTGTAGAGATCATATTGCCTGACAGAGAGAAAAGTAAATTTTCTAGTTTTCTCATGAAAATTTTGACACAAATTATATTCACAGATAGAAGATCTTCGCGAAGATCTTCTGTCTATGTCAGTCATATCTCATATCTTTATGTGCATGTCTATGTTAGTCATGTGTCATATATCTTGATGTGTGTAGGTGTTAGTCATGTCTTGTATCGCTGTGTACATGTCTGTGTTATTCACATCTCATATCTTTGTGTGTGCATGTATGTGTTAGTCACCTCTAGTGACTCTGGCAGATTGTGCTCGTAAACCTGGGAGGGCAGACCATCTAAGGGCAGAATCCGCCTACAGAAAAGACAATCTGCTGCCTTGCAGGAAGATTGGGGGCAATCAAAGGCTAAGGAAAGCAAATCTGAATAAAATGCTGGCTGAAATCGGATGCACTGGGCCACTGGCGCAGAACACAGTGCAACGTTTTTAACGGGTGTTCAATCAGAGTGGATCTGGCAGACTCTAAATGTGATGTTCTGTCTGTGGGGGTGATCAACACACTTAACCTGACAGCTGACTTCATGTGAGAGTCTGGAATCCTACTCTGATTGAGTCCTGATCGCAGAGAGAGAGAGATATTCACAGATGTAGTGGTTATGTGTAAGGGACATTTCAGTAATATCTATTTGCAGATGGTCGAAAAGGCAGGATCTGCAGCAAAGGACCAATACATCAGACAGTGAAACATGATGTGGAAAAAAATGGCATGCATTATATTGGTGTCCCCTTGAAAATTGGCTCATGCGAAGATCTTCTATGTGAGGGTGAAGAACATACTTGCTGTAGAGCCACTGACCATGAGAGGATTCAGATTAATGTTGATTGTTTCAGTCTCAGCACAGGCCATAAACTTCCTTCAGAGAAACGTGTGGTAAGTTAGATGAGTTAACATCTTTCCACATCACATGTTTGCTTAATCATTTTAGTTCATAAACCTGCTAAATCAGTTAAGAATTTAAAATGTATGGAAAACATCAGGTGCTAATAATGTTAGAAGGCAGTCACAGTGACTGAGTGGTTAATGCACTCACTGTGACCAGGAAATTCTAGCTGCAGCTTCCATTTCTGGTGACATTTTTTTTAAAAATTGTGTTTTTCTTTGTTTTGGATTTTACACAACTTTGGAGTTTCAACTAGGCTCTAAAAATGGGTACTAGGTAATTTTTCTGGGAAAGTAGGGTGACCTTGGGCGATACCTACCACTTCACTTAAAAAGTGTGTGGTAGGCCATTGAATAATATACCCATACTTTTTATTAAAATATGAAGAAGATTGATGTTAAATGGACGAGATTATAACAATAGCACTCATATTACTAGCAGTGGAAAAAGCACTCATATTACTAGCATTGGAAAACATATAAGATGTGCTTTGTTTATAGTGGGGTGTCCGGTTAGCGCAATCGATAGGCGGTTGGCTTACCACGGCAACAGCCGGGGTTCGTTCCCTGGCGAGGACACCTGGGTTTTACTAATTCCCTAAAAATTAGTGGGAGCCGCGATAGCTCAGTGGTTAGTGAACTGGACTACTACGGACAAGAGGTAGGGTTCGATCCCAACCGACGGCTCCGGGTTCACCCAGCCTTAAATGGGTACCGGATTTTTTCTGGGAAAGTAAAGCAGCACGGGCGTAATACCGACCACATTACCCCAAAAATCATGTGCTGAAGGTCTGTAAAATATAGGGTCACTAACACCATATTTCCCTATACGCCGCCACTTGGCGTGACGGGGGGTACTTTACTTTTTTTTTTTACTTTGTTTATAGTGCATAAAGTGTTACTGAGGACAGTAGTGTTATTTTTTTTCTAATAGGATTATCCTTTTCACTCTTTCAGTAAATAATGTTTTTATCATTGCTATAGAAATTTCAGAAACCAAATTTTTCATGGACCTTATGGTTTTAAATATCAATCTACATTCTTGATCTAACACACAACCTATTGTATGTGAAATTTTATATAATTGAACAAGGAATGAGATTTCACTAATAAAAAGATGCTACAAGATATGTAGAAAGAAAAATGGGAGATAAATGACGGAAAAAAAAATGAGAACATAAAATTAAGATCCTACTTGCTAACTCACCATAATAAATATAGGGTCATTGTAATCCAATATGAATTATTTTGTAAAAAGTAAACAATTATCAATAGGTCTTCAAGCAGCCCTGAAAGTTTTATTGATGTAGCATATAAAAATAACTATCTATTGTCACACTCTTTTACACGATTTATTTGTATCATACCAGGTGTAGAAGCAGGAAGGAACTCTCCAGTAAAGAATGTTTGCAAGAAATCATATTTAAAAAACTAAATGGAAAAGTAGGAATATGTTTTTTAAATTGAGAATGGAGCATGATGACGCAGACTGTGTTGATGTAGACTTTACTGAAGTGGCGATAACCCAGGCTGTGGCATAATGTGCTGAAAGATTTAAAGGTTCCCAGACAATATTGATTTCATATCAGAGATAAAATAGGAAGCATTTCTGTTGACATTTGATTAGTTCATAGGTAATAAGTTTTGTCCCCACAAGTAGTGTGTGAAATGGTTAGAGCCAGATCCATTTACCACAGTTTGTCACTGATTTATTAGGTGTCGAACTTTGAGAGTGAGGCTTGAGGTTAAGTACAGGAAAGATAAAGAGGCAGTTGAGATGATGAATAATTAATGAGCTATGGGAGCTACAAGCAGACATTCTTTGTGCCATATTTTGGAAGAAACACACTACCTTTAGCTAGTCACATCAGTCAAGTCAGTCATTTCATTCAATTAGGTCAATTATTTTAATCAGACCAGTCAAAGCATTCACTATATCATGCTTGATCAGTCATGTTGTCTGGCATGGTCTGTCCATAAATACAGTCAGTTCATTCAAGTCAGTTGGTCAGTCACGCTGGTTTTTTGTCTATCAAATTGGTCACTCAGATCAATAGGTCAGGACAATCAAGTCAGCTAATTAGTCATGTCAATCAAATAAATTTGTAGTTGGTCAGTCAGGATACTCAAATCAAACAGTCCTTTAGGTCATTTTAGTCAGGACAATCATACCATTTGATCGTGTTTGTCTAGTCTTTCAAATCAATCACTCATGTCAGTTGACCACATCAAACAAATAAAAATATAAGTCAAATCAATTAGTCACTTAGGTCAGTTGAGCTGTCAATCTAATTGGTCTGTCACATTGGTTCACATAGATCAACCTATTAGTTTTAGTCACAATGGTCAGACAAGTTGGTCAGTCAAGTTAATATCAGATTTGTTAGTTCATTCAGTTGATCAGACAGTGAAGTTACTAAAGTTGGTTGGTTGGTCATTCAGATCAGTCAAGCCTGTCAATCAGATTAGGTCATCTGTCAAAATCCCAGTCAGAGAAACATACATATAGGAGCAAGTGGTGAGGTGTAATGTACACTTCTACAAAGTATGACAACAGCTTTATGAAAAAAGGGGAACAAAACAAAATCATGACAGCATACATATGACCTTCATCAGAAAACAAGAACAACACAAATGGACAGTGGAATGAAGGTAAACTCTACTACATGTTCCAAGGATTACCAAGCCACATGATTTGAAAAAAAAGTCTGATAACAGTTGGCAGGAAGGGGAGGAAAGGTGATGTCCAGGGTGTGAATAACAGCCCAGAAATAGATGGGCACTTTTTAAATATGGAAAAGTATATGTGTAAATATATGAACAAACAAAGGTAGGTGTGCCTTGGGCCACATGGTGTGTAATAGGGGATTATAGGAGACTGGATGGCACCACGAGGTACAATCTAAGAGGAGGGATGGGATAGTAGTGGCAGAAAAGAAATTGTCAAATATCGGATAGGGGGAAATAGTAAAGTAAGTAAGGTAGCGCTGAAATACCCATGGCAAAAGAGAAGAACATGACAGAGTAAGTGCTAGTAGCTACAAAAATATTTACTTGTCAGTATAGAGAGATCATATCATAGTTGTAGTTGTAGTAGTTAGTCAAAGGCCCCAGTATCATTGCAAATGAATTTAAATCCATAATTTCTCAACCGCTGTATATAAATATACACACACACACATATAGTATATATATTATCTATACCCCAGTTACCTGTGGGGTAAGGCAACCCATACAGGCATTCAGACAACTCTCCTGGTTGAATTGACTATGGTTGAGAAGAACATGACACCAAGCCAATAATTTGAACATCCACCTTATCCATATGGTCCAGAGAGTTGAAGTTGGATACTACAAGGGGTACCTGCATCTCATGTGATGTCATAAAAATCTTCACGGCATCTGTCACCTAAATGGCAACTTGAACGCCATTGTTGGATATCCTACTTAGCTTACATGTGATGGATGGTATAGATAATGGTGTGCAAAATATACATGAATCCTTCTCTGGTCTTCTCGAAAGGACCACTAGGGAAGAGATCCAAATCCATCTGGAGAACGTGGTTGCAAGTCTTACATTGATTGTGATCACAATGGATAGTGCCCAATGGTTATAGATGAGGGCAAGGAGACAAATCTTGATAAACATATCAAGGTTATGCTTGAAGGTAACCAGAGGAGAGTCAGGGAAAAGTAGACTGGTAGTTGGGTCAGAGCAGAGAATGTGGAAGTAGCAGGGAATAATTCTGATCACCACATGGTGGTCAGGGTGATGGGTGAGAGCAAGCACTACTCTGTTGCAGGAGGGATGGGTAGGGGGGTAAGTGCACCCTGACAAGAAGTTCTGAGAACCCATTGGAGAGCAGGTAGAAGAATTCATTCAGGATATAGGCATCAGTGAAGGAAGTCTAACAACAGGTGGGCTTGATGTAGGAAATCATCATCCTGATAAAGGCAATGAAGTCTGAGAAATTAGAAAAAGGGAAGAGAATTCTTGCAAGATTGTGGGGTGAGAAGTCTATGGGAGTTAGTATACTCACACCTCAGAGAATGTGGTCAAATACATATGCTGTTTCTTTCTCCCCACAGTACTTGTCTGCCACCAAGTGTGAATGTCAAAGAAAATCACTTTCATAATGGACATGCCTTCTTGAACTGAGGAAACTTTTCCCTATACAAGCAATAATTAACTAAACTAAATAAAGTTTTGTGCATCAGATTGGAATGACTTTCTTCACTTGATGTGTAACCGTACATGTATGAGACCACTATAGTTAGAGTTGTGAGTGAACTTTCCAGTCATTGAACAAATATTCGTTTATTTGATAGTTTCTATCTATTTGTTTGTCTGTCTGTCTATTTGTCTGTCTGTCTGTTCATCCGTCCATCAATCTTATCTTATCTTATCTTATCTAACCATCTATCCTATCCTATCCTGTCTGTTTATCTATCTATCTATCTTATCTTATCGTGTTGTGTCGTGTCTTATCGTATCTTATTGTATCTTATCGTATCTTATCTTATCTTATCGACCTTTCTAGCTGTAGTCAGCCCATTTGGCATAGACTCAGATACTCTTTCCCTGTTTAGAAATTTTCCTTCTAGCAGTCTCAATCCTTGCAAAAAAACACTTATCAAATTTCGCCATTTGTCTCTGTTCTGTGCAATCATCTTGATCTCATTGTAGGAGCTGATTCCTGCTGCCTTTGCCTCCCTGATCAATGATCTTCTATGTTTCTCTGGGTCAGCCTCTTTTTCTCCAACCTGTTGTTTCCCATTTGAGGGCTTGTTTTCCTAATTAGTTATTCTTCTCATCACATTTCCAACATATGTCCAACGTCTTTTCTTGGTAATTTAGATATTTGATAGTTTACACACTTTTAATTCTTTCTTAACTTTGCCTTTCAATGTTGAGGGGAGATATACTTTGTGTTCTTTTGCTAATATGTTGGCTTCTTACGCTATTACATTTCCTAGTGTTTCTAATATTCCATATTTTTCATGGCTAGCCCTGGAGTCTAGTGTTCTTGCAGTATTTATTGAAGGTTCATGGTGTTGTGTTTTGATCTGTATATCTTATCACGTGACCAAACCATTCTGTCTATTTCTTTAAGTATTCAACTGTGGAAATTACTCCTAGATTTTGTCCTGAGCTCTTCATTTCTGATCTTATCTCTCAGGTTATTTCCAATCGTGTGTCTACCACAAAAATTAAATGTGGTAGTTTTTTTTTCATTGTTCTTGAGTCTGTGGTCCAGGTGTGACATTGTTGGACAATAGTGGTGATAGTTGTCTGATGATTTGGCATCTTGAGCAAGCTTTGTTGCATCTTGAGTCTTTTTCTGCTGCTTGTGATTTATTTATCACTAGACTTCCTGTGTCTGTATTCCTCTTGGCATGAAACAACTCTAACGGCCTTAGCCCTGACTGATGTGATACCATGCAACATCCCAATAGATGTTCTACTATAACATGAGGTTGTATATGTTAAAACCCTACCAGTAGAGCACTTGTACAAATGCACTCCTCTGACATGTCTCCATCACAAAGTGGTAGAAGAGAATAGCCTGTGTGCCTCTGTTTATCTCAGAACTGTTCTTGTGGTAGCAATCCTCTCATGGACTCACCCTAACAAGACAAGTAAAAAGTTTGGCACTAGGAAAAGTGAGACACAAACATGTTGAAATCAGGTGCATCAGACTACATGTGTAATGTAACAGTGGATTGTAATTCTCACCATGAAGATGTAACAGTCGAGAAGAAAGTGATATGGTGCTGATCATGTGGAGTCCCGATAGATGGTGAAAGTGTTAGGCCCCTTGGCTCAAAAGGGTCTAACCAATGCCACTGGTGGTCTGCATTGTTGAATCAAGGCACAGAGAGAAAGGGTCTAACCAATGCCACTGGTGGTCTGCATTGTTGAATCAAGGCACAGAGAGAAAGGGTCTAACCAATGCCACTGGTGGTCTGCATTGTTGAATCAAGGCACAGAGTAAAAGGGTCTAATCAATGCCACTGGTGGTCTGCATTGTTGAATCAAGGCACAGAGTAAAAGGGTCTAATCAATGCCACTGGTGGTCTGTATTGTTGAATCAAGGCACAGAGTAAAAGGGTCTAATCAATGCCACTGGTGGTCTGTGTTGTTGGGTCAAGGCACAGAGTAAAAGGGTCTAATCAATGCCACTGGTGGTCTGTGTTGTTGGGTCAAGGCACAGAGTAAAAGGGTCTAATCAATGCCACTGGTGGTCTGTGTTGTTGAATCAAGGCACAGAGTAAAAGGGTCTAATCAATGCCACTGGTGGTCTGTATTGTTGAATCAAGGCACAGAGAGAAAGGGTCTAACCAATGTCACTGGTGGTCTGTATTGTTGAATCAAGGCACAGAGTAAAAGGGTCTAATCAATGCCACTGGTGGTCTGTATTGTTGAATCAAGGCACAGAGTAAAAGGGTCTAATCAATGCCACTGGTGGTCTGTGTTGTTGGGTCAAGGCACAGAGTAAAAGGGTCTAATCAATGCCACTGGTGGTCTGTGTTGTTGGGTCAAGGCACAGAGTAAAAGGGTCTAATCAATGCCACTGGTGGTCTGCATTGTTGAATCAAGGCACAGAGTAAAAGGGTCTAATCAATGCCACTGGTGGTCTGTATTGTTGAATCAAGGCACAGAGAGAAAGGGTCTAACCAATGTCACTGGTGGTCTGTATTGTTGAATCAAGGCACAGAGTAAAAGGGTCTAACCAATGCCACTGGTGGTCTGCATTGTTGAATCAAGGCACAGAGTAAAAGGGTCTAACCAATGCCACTGGTGGTCTGCATTTTGAATCAAGGCACAGAGTAAAAGGGTCTAACCAATGCCACTGGTGGTCTGTATTGTTGAATCAAGGCACAGAGAGAAAGGGTCTAACCAATGTCACTGGTGGTCTGTATTGTTGAATCAAGGCACAGAGAGAAAGGGTCTAACCAATGTCACTGGTGGTCTGTATTGTTGAATCAAGGCACAGAGAGAAAGGGTCTAACCAATGTCACTGGTGGTCTGTATTGTTGAATCAAGGCACAGAGAGAAAGGGTCTAACCAATGTCACTGGTGGTCTGTATTGTTGAATCAAGGCACAGAGAGAAAGGGTCTAACCAATGTCACTGGTGGTCTGTATTGTTGAATCAAGGCACAGAGAGAAAGGGTCTAACCAATGCCACTGGTGGTCTGCATTGTTGAATCAAGGCACAGAGTAAAAGGGTCTAATCAATGCCACTGGTGGTCTGTATTGTTGAATCAAGGCACAGAGAGAAAGGGTCTAACCAATGCCACTGGTGGTCTGCATTGTTGAATCAAGGCACAGAGAGAAAGGGTCTAACCAATGCCACTGGTGGTCTGCATTGTTGAATCAAGGCACAGAGTAAAAGGTCTAATCAATGCCACTGGTGGTCTGCATTGTTGAATCAAGGCACAGAGTAAAAGGGTCTAATCAATGCCACTGGTGGTCTGTATTGTTGAATCAAGGCACAGAGTAAAAGGGTCTAATCAATGCCACTGGTGGTCTGTATTGTTGAATCAAGGCACAGAGTAAAAGGGTCTAATCAATGCCACTGGTGGTCTGTGTTGTTGGGTCAAGGCACAGAGTAAAAGGGTCTAATCAATGCCACTGGTGGTCTGTGTTGTTGGGTCAAGGCACAGAGTAAAAGGGTCTAATCAATGCCACTGGTGGTCTGTGTTGTTGAATCAAGGCTCAGAGTAAAAGGGTCTAATCAATGCCACTGGTGGTCTGTGTTGTTGGGTCAAGGCACAGAGTAAAAGGGTCTAATCAATGCCACTGGTGGTCTGTGTTGTTGGGTCAAGGCACAGAGTAAAAGGGTCTAATCAATGCCACTGGTGGTCTGTATTGTTGAATCAAGGCACAGAGTAAAAGGGTCTAATCAATGCCACTGGTGGTCTGTATTGTTGAATCAAGGCACAGAGAGAAAGGGTCTAACCAATGTCACTGGTGGTCTGTATTGTTGAATCAAGGCACAGAGTAAAAGGGTCTAACCAATGCCACTGGTGGTCTGCAGTGTTGAATCAAGGCACAGAGTAAAAGGGTCTAACCAATGCCACTGGTGGTCTGCATTGTTGAATCAAGGCACAGAGTAAAAGGGTCTAACCAATGCCACTGGTGGTCTGCATTGTTGAATCAAGGCACAGAGTAAAAGGGTCTAACCAATGCCACTGGTGGTCTGTATTGTTGAATCAAGGCACAGAGAGAAAGGGTCTAACCAATGTCACTGGTGGTCTGCATTGTTGAATCAAGGCACAGAGAGAAAGGGTCTAATCAATGCCACTGGTGGTCTGTATTGTTGAATCAAGGCACAGAGAGAAAGGGTCTAACCAATGTCACTGGTGGTCTGTATTGTTGAATCAAGGCACAGAGAGAAAGGGTCTAACCAATGTCACTGGTGGTCTGTATTGTTGAATCAAGGCACAGAGAGAAAGGGTCTAACCAATGTCACTGGTGGTCTGTATTGTTGAATCAAGGCACAGAGAGAAAGGGTCTAACCAATGCCACTGGTGGTCTGCATTGTTGAATCAAGGCACAGAGAGAAAGGGTCTAACCAATGCCACTGGTGGTCTGCATTGTTGAATCAAGGCACAGAGAGAAAGGGTCTAACCAATGCCACTGGTGGTCTGTATTGTTGAATCAAGGCACAGAGTAAAAGGGTCTAACCAATGTCACTGGTGGTCTGTATTGTTGAATCAAGGCACAGAGTAAAAGGGTCTAATCAATGCCACTGGTGGTCTGTGTTGTTGGGTCAAGGCACAGAGAGAAAGGGCCCAATCAATGCCACTGGTAGTCTGTATTGTTGGGTCAAGGCACAGAGAGAAAGGGTCTAATCAATGCCACTGGTGGTCTGTGTTGTTGGGTCAAAGCACAGAGAGAAAGGGCCCAATCAATGCCACTGGTAGTCTGTATTGTTGGGTCAAGGCACAGAGAGAAAGGGTCTAATCAATGCCACTGGTGGTCTGTGTTGTTGGGTCAAGGCACAGAGAGAAAGGGTCTAATCAATGCCACTGGTGGTCTGTGTTGTTGGGTCAAGGCACAGAGAGAAAGGGCCCAATCAATGCCACTGGTAGTCTGTATTGTTGAATCAAGGCACAGAAAGAAAGGGTCTAATCAATGCCACTGGTAGTCTGTATTGTTGGGTCAAGGCACAGAGACAAAGGGCATGATCAATTGATCAAACACCAACACTAAATATACTATAGTGAGATGCAAGAGGAGTGCTAAATGAAAAAAGCTATCAGGAGAAACAATAGACAAGACACACAGTACGTAAGTAAATTAAAATTGCATAGCAACTTGGTTGTGAAATATCTGATGAAGGAAATAATATAAACAAATTAATGATAAGAAACTTCTCTGCATTGTTTGCTGTGACCCAGTCAAAAGGCAAATGGGTCTGACGTTTGGTTGGGCTAAGCAAAGGGGGGCTGATGGGATTATGTGTAATGTTTGAGTAGATGGGTAACTACCAGAGTATGGGAAGTATTGGTTCTCTCAACTCTATCTCTCCCAGCAATGATACACATAAGTATGAATATACAGAAGAGTTGCACAGTAGGTCATCTTGAAATAGGTCATTGAGTAAAATATTTCAGAATGGAGTTATTCAAAGATGTAGAGTAAATGTAATGACCAGTAGTGCATGTAGCAATGGTGCTGCAAGGCATGATCAAATAGTGCAGACAAAAGAACATAGGACCGAAGTGTGGCAGTGAATACCATGGGCAGCTAAATACACAGCCATACATGTATATATATATATATATATATATACACACATACCTAAATATGCCTATACACACACATATATATATATATACACCACATATCTAAATATGCCTATACATATATACAAATATACCTAAATATGTCTATATAAACATGTACATACATATATACATATGCATACATATATGTACTAAACTCGATGGTACACACAATAGTCCCCCATTTTCATCTATATAGGGCATATGACAGAGCTGGCATATAATGGCATAAATAATATTGCGGGACATACAAGTGATACAATCCTTGATTTCGAACCACTCATTCAAGAATCTCTCTCTCTCTCTCTCTCTCTCTCTCTCTCTTCGATCAGGACTCAATCAGAGTAGGATTCCAGACTCTCACATGAAGTCAGTTGTCAGGTTAAGTTGTTGATCGCCCCCCACAGACAGAACATCACAATTAGAGATCTTAGAGATCCACTCTGATTGAACACCCGTTAAAAACGTGTTCTGCGCCAGTGGCCTAGTGCATCCGATTTCAGCCAGCATTTTATTCAGGTTTGCTTTCCTTAGCCTTTGATTGTCCCCAATCTTCCTGCAAGGCAGCAGATGATCTTTTCTGTAGGGGATTCTGCCCTTAGATGGTCTGCCCTCCCAGGTTTACGAGCACCATCTGCCAGAGTCACTAGAGGTGACTAACACAGACATGCACACACAAAGATATGAGATGTGACTAACACAGACATGCACACAGCGATACGAGGCATGACTAACACTGACACACACCAAGATATATGACACATGACTAACATAAGCATTCACATAAAGATATGAGATGTGACTAACATAGCCATGCACACACAAGGATGTGAGAAGTGACATACACAGACATGCACACGCAAAGATATGAGATATGACTAACATAAACATGCACACAAAGATATGAGATATCACTAACTCAGACATGCACACACAAAGATATGACACATGACTAACACAGATACACACCAAGATATGAGATAATTCTAACATGACACACACCAAGCTATGAGCCATGGTCAGCACACACACACAAGCTAAGATATGAGCCATGGCTAGCACAGAAACACTTCAAGATATAAGCCATGGCTTCACGGAAAAACACCAAGAAATGAACCATGTCTAGCACAGGAACACATTAAGGTATCCATATGCTTGGGATTTGTAGTCGGCAGACTCTTCTTAACATGGAAATTATCGACATACGAGACGTAGGCCCCAATTAACTGTTCACAGGTTTCGTTCAAACAGTTGTCCAGAGATTTGAGAGTGCAGTCTGACCCGTAGAACGTTTCATTGCATGTACAGTTCCCAGTTAACTGTACACAGATGTCGTTGAAACAGTTGTCCGGACCAGAATTCAAGAATGAGACAGAGTCGGCGTGAAGCACATAAGAACAGGTAACATGGAACTGTACCAAGGTGTTTGTGGTTTGAGCTAGGGAAGTGGCTCCTGACAAGAAAGTCTCACGATTGAAGGCAACCAGAGGAGGATCTCGAAAAATTAGTCGGATGCTCGGATCCGAGTAGAGAATAGAACGGTAGCTAGTTCAAAGAGTTCTCACTGCAGCTAAGTTGTACAGGTGAATATAGTTCTGTCAGAGAAGGGACAGAGTGAGAGCATCAAGACATGAAATGCAGAGAACCTACTGAAGTCAGATTGAAGGATCGACTCAAAATAAAGACAACGAATACAAAACTTAACTTGGTGATTCTGCTGGAGAAAATCATTATCGTCCGGGCAGACAGATATGATCATGACGTAATAATCGTGAAAATGAAATCAAATCACGGCATGGAATGAGTGGAAGTATAGAGAAGGCAGCGGTGGTTGTCTATGGGATTATAACAGATTGGTAAAGATCAGAGGTACCCAGAGAGATAAGGTACAGAAAGGCGACACAGGAAGCGGAGATACATAACATGATCTTGGTGGATGGATGAATGTTGCCGATGTAGTTGATAAACTTGGCGATGTCGTCCTCCGGTAGATTGGTCAGTCCGAAATCGTTATCAATGTACCAGGGGTATTTAGTAGGAAGGGGATCCTGGGTTGAGTATTTGGTGTTCAAGATAAGCCATGGATAAACAAGCGTAGTTGGGGTCCATCTTTGTGCCCATGGATACAGCACTGACTTATAGAAGTCAGCATTGAGCTCGAAGGTGTTAAGGGTGAGGACAAGTTGAGTGAGGTGGGCATAAGTGGAAATAGCAAGAAAAGGCTGTTGCCTTTAGTCAAGAAAGAAGAGAAGAACCAGAAGACCGTCAGCATGGGGAATAGTGCAGAGAGAACACACGTCAAGGACGAGAAGTTGATATGAGCGATCGGGGAAAGAGAGATGAGCGATCGGGGAAAGAGAGATGAGCGATCGGGGAAAGAGAGATGAGCGATCGGGGAAAGAGAGATGAGCGATCGGGGAAAGAGAGATGAGCGATCGGGGAAAGAGAGATGAGCGATCGGGGAAAGAGAGATGAGCGATCGGGGAAAGAGAGATGAGCGATCGGGGAAAGAGAGATGAGCGATCGGGGAAAGAGAGATGAGCGATCGGGGAAAGAGAGATGAGCGATCGGGGAAAGAGAGATGGGCGATCGGGGAAAGAGAGATGGGCGATCGGGGAAAGAGAGATGGGCGATCGGGGAAAGAGAGATGGGCGATCGGGGAAAGAGAGATGAGCGATCGGGGAAAGAGAGATGGGCGATCGGGGAAAGAGAGATGGGCGATCGGGGAAAGAGAGATGAGCGATCGGGGAAAGAGAGATGGGCGATCGGGGAAAGAGAGATGGGCGATCGGGGAAAGAGAGATGAGCGATCGGGGAAAGAGAGATGAGCGATCGGGGAAAGAGAGATGAGCGATCGGGGAAAGAGAGATGGGCGATCGGGGAAAGAGAGATGAGCGATCGGGGAAAGAGAGATGGGCGATCGGGGAAAGAGAGATGAGCGATCGGGGAAAGAGAGATGAGCGATCGGGGAAAGAGAGATGAGCGATCGGGGAAAGAGAGATGGGCGATCGGGGAAAGAGAGATGGGCGATCGGGGAAAGAGAGATGAGCGATCGGGGAAAGAGAGATGAGCGATCGGGGAAAGAGAGATGGGCGATCGGGGAAAGAGAGATGGGCGATCGGGGAAAGAGAGATGAGCGATCGGGGAAAGAGAGATGAGCGATCGGGGAAAGAGAGATGAGCGATCGGGGAAAGAGAGATGGGCGATCGGGGAAAGAGAGATGAGCGATCGGGGAAAGAGAGATGGGCGATCGGGGAAAGAGAGATGGGCGATCGGGGAAAGAGAGATGAGCGATCGGGGAAAGAGAGATGAGCGATCGGGGAAAGAGAGATGGGCGATCGGGGAAAGAGAGATGGGCGATCGGGGAAAGAGAGATGGGCGATCGGGGAAAGAGAGATGGGCGATCGGGGAAAGAGAGATGGGCGATCGGGGAAAGAGAGATGGGCGATCGGGGAAAGAGAGATGGGCGATCGGGGAAAGAGAGATGGCCGAGAAGGATTCTCATGGTATGGTTAGTGTCTTTGATTTAGGAGGAAAGATCAGCCGCAATAGATTGAACAACACTGTACAAATAGTTGGATATGTGTTCAGTAGGGCAGGAACATGCCAATATTATGGGCCTACCCAGTGAGTTAAGTTTGGGAAGCATATAAAATGGTGGCTTGCTTAGATCATCACTAGATGGGATAATGATGTGGGACGTGCTAGAGGGAAGATTTTCGTGGATAAGTTTCTTGATGTTTGAGCAGAACTGCTCATTGTGATGGACAACTGAGCCGTCAAGTTTATAGGAAGTAGTGTCGGAGTGTGTGCACACTCTAGAATGTACATATTGTCTCTACGCCAGACAACCATAACTTCACCATTAGCCGGCTTGATCACGTTTCTCTGACGTTGGGGATCAGAAAAGGCTCAAAACTCTGAGGCAATTAAATGCGAGCGATGGAGCTCAGTAGGTCAAGGTTGTTGGCTCTCACGTGAGGTGACCTGTGATTCACCAGGTGGCGGGCCCCAATCTTATTTGTGGCGAGAAAATTCATTGGCAGGTATAAGGCTTCAGGATTGCTAGAGAAATGTGAGCGCATGCCTCTATGGAAATCTTGTACTACAAGAGAATGACATATGGTGGACAATTTTGGGGCGAATTGAAGTCCTTTTTGGAGGACAGACTATTCGTTATCTGAGAGTTAGACGTCAGCAATAATACACACTATTATAACTGTGAATGTGAGTTAGGTGTCAGCAGGAATACACACTAACTGTGAATGTGAGTTAGGCGTCAGCAGTAATACACACTAACTGTGAATGTGAGTTAGGCGTCAGCAGTAATACACACTAACTATGAATGTGAGTTAGGCGTCAGCAGGAATACACACAAACTGTGAATGTGAGTTAGGTGTCAGCAGGAATACACACTAACTGTGAATGTGAGTTAGGCGTCAGCAGGAATACACACTAACTGTGAATGTGAGTTAGGTGTCAGAAGAAATACACACTAACTGTGAATGTGAGTTAGGTGTCAGCAGGAATACACACTAACTGTGAATGTGAGTTAGGCGTCAGCAGGAATACACACTAACTGTGAATGTGAGTTAGGTGTCAGAAGAAATACACACTAACTGTGAATGTGAGTTAGGCGTCAGCAGTAATACACACTAACTATGAATGTGAGTTAGGCGTCAGCAGGAATACACACTAACTGTGAATGTGAGTTAGGTGTCAGCAGGAATACACACTAACTGTGAATGTGAGTTAGGTGTCAGAAGAAATACACACTAACTGTGAATGTGAGTTAGGCGTCAGCAGTAATACACACTAACTGTGAATGTGAGTTAGGCGTCAGCAGAAATACACACTAAGTGTGAATGTGAGTTAGGCGTCAACAGGAATACACACTAACTGTGAATGTGAGTTAGGTGTCAGCAGGAATACACACTAACTGTGAATGTGAGTTAGGTGTCAGCAGGAATACACACTAACTGTGAATGTGAGTTAGGTGTCAGCAGGAATACACACTAACTGTGAATGTGAGTTAGGCGTCAGCAGGAATACACACTAACTGTGAGTGTGAGTTAGGCGTCAACAGGAATACACACTAACTGTGAATGTGAGTTAGGTGTCAGAAGAAATACACACTAACTGTGAATGTGAGTTAGGCGTCAGCAGTAATACACACTAAGTGTGAATGTGAGTTAGGTGTCAGCTGAAATACACACAAACTGTGAATGTGAGTTAGGTGTCAGCAGTAATACACACTAACTGTGAATGTGAGTTAGGTGTCAGCAGTAATACACACAAACTGTGAATGTGAGTTAGGCGTCAGCAGAAATACACACTAACTGTAAATGTGAGTTAGACGTCAGAAGAAATACACAATAACTGTGAATGAGAGTTAGGTGTCAGCAGTAATACACACTAACTGTGAATGTGAGTTAGGCGTCAGAAGAAATACACAATAACTGTGAATGAGAGTTAGGTGTCAGCAGAAATACACACTAACTGTGTATGTGAGTTAGGTCTCAGCAGAAATACACACTAAGTGTGAATGTGAGTTAGGCGTCAGAAGTAATACACAATAACTGTGAATGAGAGTTAGGCGTCAGAAGTAATACACAATAACTGTGAGTGTGAGTTAGGCGTCAGCAGAAATACACACTAACTGTGAATGTGAGTTAGGTGTCAGCTGAAATACACACTAACTGTGAATTAGAGTTAGGCGTCAGCAGAAATACACACTAACTATGAATGTGAGTTAGGTGTCAGCAGAAATACACACTAACTGTGAATGTGAGTTAGGCGTCAGAAGAAATACACACTAACTGTGAATGTGAGTTAGGCGTCAGCAGAAATACACACAAACTGTGAATGTGAGTTAGGCGTCAGAAGAAATACACACTAACTGTGAATGTGAGTTAGGCGTCAGAAGAAATACACACTAACTGTGAATGTGAGTTAGGCGTCAGCAGAAATACACACTAACTGTGAATGTGAGTTAGGCGGGGAAGGTGGGATAAGGTGAAGGTTGGAAATCTGTGTGTGCTAGGAGAATAGGAAAGTGTGGAGTTGTATGTTAACGTGGTGAACAATAATATGTCTCATCTGCCTAGAGACGAAGTCGACATAAAAACGGCAGATTATGCGTCAGACAAACTGTCAGACCATCTTTTGACCGGGTCACAGCAATCATTGCATCTGTTCATTCCTATTGGATATTTTCTTTATCTCATTTTCAGGTTTCTGTGTAGTTTTTATTTTTATTTACAGGCATATTTGTGCGTATGTGTTGTCAATTGTTCCTGCGAACGGCTACTGAGCTGCAACGTCATATTGATTTTATCTTGTCCCTCCCCTACGTAGAACTGTAACTATACCACTTTTTTCCCCTTGTCACCGTTATCACAACTCTACAGCAGCTCCACATTGGTATGCCCTCCTACCCCAGAACGTAGCATACTTTCTCCACTGCAGACCTTGTCTGGGCAACATTCAGTTAACAGGGACCAACAAGCTGGTAGTTAATAAACTAGAAATAAGCATGTAAATAAAGCCACTGCAGCATTGACGTTACAAGAAAGCCGACTGCGACACATTTCCAAAGCTATCTGGTCAGTATTGCGAAGCCATCAGTGTATAAAGCAACAAAATGAAGCCAATGATTGAAAGCCTCAACAAAGCAACATTGCAGGCAACCATTGAGTCGATTCCTTGGTGCGCAGGAAAAATGACAAGCTATACTGAATGGAAGAACTACAAGAACTTGAGAACAACATGTGTGAAACCAGAGATCTAGTGGGGAGAGAACAACCAGTGTGAAACCAGAGATCTAGTGGGGAGAGAACAACTAGTGTGAAACCAGAGATCTAGTGGGGAGAGAACAACATGTGTGATACCAGAGATCTAGTGGGGAGAGAACAACTAGTGTGAAACCAGAGATCTAGTGGGGAGAGATCAACATGTATGAAACCAGAGATCTAGTGGGGAGAGAACAACATGTGTGATACCAGAGATCTAGTGGGGAGAGAACAACATGTGTGAAACCAGAGATCTAGTTGTGAGAGATCAACATGTGTGAAACCAGAGATCTAGTGGGGAGAGAACAACATGTGTGAAACCAGAGATCTAGTGGGGAGAGATCAACATGTGTGAAACCAGAGATCTAGTGGGGAGAGAACAACATGTGTGAAACCAGAGATCTAGTGGTGAGAGAACAACATGTGTGAAACCAGAGATCTAGTTGTGAAAGAACAACATGTGTGAAACCAGAGATCTAGTTGTGAGAGAACAACATGTGTGAAACCAGAGATCTAGTGGTGAGAGAACAACATGTGTGAAACCAGAGATCTAGTTGTGAGAGATCAACATGTGTGAAACCAGAGATCTAGTGGTGAGAGAACAACATGTGTGAAACCAGAGATCTAGTTGTGAGAGAACAACATGTGTGAAACCAGAGATCTAGTGGTGAGAGAACAACATGTGTGAAACCAGAGATCTAGTTGTGAGAGAACAACATGTGTGAAACCAGAGATCTAGTGGTGAGAGAACAACATGTGTGAAACCAGAGATCTAGTTGTGAGAGAACAACATGTGTGAAACCAGAGATCTAGTGGTGAGAGAACAACATGTGTGAAACCAGAGATCTAGTGGGGAGAGAACAACATGTGTGAAACCAGAGATCTAGTTGTGAGAGAACAACATGTGTGAAACCAGAGATCTAGTGGTGAGAGAACAACCAGTGTGAAACCAGAGATTTAGTGGGGAGAGATCAACATGTGTGGAACCAGAGATTTAGTGGGGAGAGATCAACATGTGTGAAACCAGAGATCTAGTGGGGAGAAAACAACATGTGTGAAACCAGAGATCTAGTGGGGAGAGAACAACATGTGTGAAACCAGAGATCTAGTGGGGAGAGAACAACATGTGTGAAACCAGAGATCTAGTGGGGAGAGAACAACCAGTGTGAAACCAGAGATCTAGTAGGGAGAGAACAACCAGTGTGAAACCAGAGATCTAGTAGGGAGAGAACAACCAGTGTGAAACCAGAGATCTAGTAGGGAGAGAACAACATGTGTGAAACCAGAGGTCTAGTGGGGGAGAGAACAACCAGTGTGAAGCCAGAGGTCTAGTGGGGAGATAACAACCGGTGTGAAACCAGAGATTTAGTGGGGAGAGAAAAACATGTGTGAAACCAGAGATCTAGTGGTGAGAGAACAATATGTGAAGCCAACAATTCACTTAGCTACTGCTGACAAAATACAATCATACATTGGTATCAGATCACAAGGGAATTTTGGAAGGGACAAACAATCTAACCTCGAAAAAGGGGGCGGGGGGGGGGGGGATTATGGAAGCCGGTCAGAGCCTTAAATAATGAAGGAGACATCGACAAAGAAATCATAAAGAAACATCAGAGCAACATTCTATTCTATTCATGGAATCAGTTTCTCTCCAGTAGGGGCATCCACCGCCCATCCCAGCAATTCTCGAAGCGTATACAGACTGTTCCTGTAAGTTGTCGATTATAGATACATCTGGTTTTCCAAATAAACACTTCAGATCGACCAGATCCCTTTTTCTACCTTTAGACTCGTCGGTCTATTAATATATACAGCATTGTCCCACCTTTAGACTCGTCGGTCTATCAATATATACAGCATTGTCCCACCTTTAGACTCGTCGGTCTATTAATATATACAGCATTGTCCCACCTTTAGACTCGTCGGTCTATCAATATATACAGCATTGTCCCACCTTTAGACTCGTCGGTCTATCAATATATACAGCATTGTCCCACCTTTAGACTCGTCGGTCTATCAATATATACAGCATTGTCCCACCTTTAGACTCGTCGGTCTAGTAATATATACAGCATTGTCCCACCTTTAGACTCGTCGGTCTATCAATATATACAGCATTGTCCCACCTATTTCTTCCCCTCTTCTTTTGAAGAATGAAGAACAACACTGGCGATGAACTCTTTGTCGAGAGTAAGGCCACACTTAGTGTCAGAGCTGACAGCGAGATTATCGACTATTCAATTGCATGTACACCAGCATGCCCTGGACAGTTACCCAGGTTAACGTGCTCACTTTAAAGTCGTCCAAGAACTGCATCTACTCCTGCCGCAGATAATGTCTGTCAATCTTCTATAGCATACATTGCGAATCAGGCATCAAGACTGCGTGATCCATGTTTTCTGTAACCAACCATGTTATCGCCGCCGTTGCTGCTTCTATATCCATTCTCATGCCGTACACTGTAATGCTACACTTGCCAGATTCCCTAGCCACTACTCTGGCATGTTTGTATGCCCCAAAACACCAGCCACTGCGCTGTCCGCGGGATACAGAACCAACCGTGCAGATGATCACATCCTGAGGTGAGGACACTTTTTCCATGGATTCCCTTATTACGATCTCGGTAGCTCCGCAGGCCCAGTTGTAACTCTTCCTGCCGAGCTGAATGATTGCTTTGGTTAGCCTCTTGTTCTCTGCTGTTACTTCTATCCAATCCTTGCCAGCCCTAATGTCATTCACATCACATACTCTCCTTATTGACTCTTCCGCCTCGGCCATCCAGGACTTTCCACGCCTGAGACGCCCGCACTTAGTCGCACCTAATTCTGAATGCAAGGGATGATTTATGTCCCTTGCCACGTTCAAATACGCCCGACCCTGAGAAGATCTATATCACACTTTAATGTGGAGATCAAGGCAAAGAAATACAAATAAATGCAAACAAATGTAAAGGTGCAGTAAAGCTGAACGTGAAAGAGAATTGAAACAAAAAAAAATAGAAAAAATGGTATGGTTCAAGCTTTACGTCATTGATGGACGACACAAAGTTGTGCTAAATGTGACGGAGAAAGTTGTGCTAAATGTGACGGAGAAAGTTGTGCTAAATGTGACGGAGAAAGTTGTGCTAAATGTGACGGAGAAAGTTGTGCTAAATGTGACGGAGAATTATCACATTCGTTCAAATTTGTGTCGTCCATCAATGACGTAAAGTTTGAACCACACCATTTTTTCTATTATATTCTTGAATTCTTCTTCATACTTAAATGTTAGATAAGTCAGGTAAGTACATCATAGAACGTACAGGTGTATCTCTGGTACATCCGAGAACTGCCCTTAGGCCGTCATACTGAGCCCTTTCAAACCTTTCGATTTGAGTTGACGAGAGAATGAGCCAAACCATAATCCAGTAGTAAGAGCACCACAGCCTACATGGGAGAGTGAACATACCCAAACCATAATCCAGTACTGACAGAACCACAACCTACATGAGAGAGTGAACATACCCAAACCATAATCCAGTAGTAAGAGCACCACAACCTACATGAGAGAGTGAACATACCCAAACCATAATCCAGTACTGACAGCACCACAACCTACATGAGAGAGTGAACATACCCAAACCATAATCCAGTACTGACAGCACCACAGCCTACATGGGAGAGTGAACATACCCAAACCATAATCCAGTACCGAGAGAACCACAGCCTACATGGGAGAGTGAGGACACACAAACCATAATCCAGTACTGAGAGCACCACAGCCTACATGAGAGAGTGAACATACCCAAACCATAATCCAGTACTGAGAGCACCACAGCCTACATGGGAGAGTGAGGACACACAAACCATAATCCAGTACTGAGAGCACATAATACATACATACATAATGACATATTGTAGCATCCCAAAAGGAGTCCATATTTGTTGACAACATGACCCTGTTGAATCTGAAGAAACATTGCCACAACCAAGCACCAAATGAGGCGAGCGAGGCCGGTCATATGGCATTCTCATATCCGCTCCACTGCCTGTCCCAGCATTTCTCGATGTTTATGCAGACTGGCTGTTCCTGTAAGGTGATGATTATAGATGTATCTGCTTCTCCCACTAAGCTCTCCAGAATTGGGTGCAACCAATGACAGGTATCCCAGGCATGGACAATCCTGAATGGCCGAGGCGGGAGAGTCCATGAGGAGAGTATGTGACTTGAATTACGTTATGGCTGGCAAGGATTGGATAGAAGTAATAGCGGAGGAAAAGAGGTTAAACAAAATGATCATTGAACTCGGCAGGGAGTGTCGCAATTGAGCCTGCGGAGCTACTGAGATCGTAATAAGGGAATCCATCAAAAGAGTGTCGTCACCTCAGGACCCCATCATATGCAGGGATGGTTCTGTACCCCGCGGAAAGGTGCAGTGGTTGGGGTTTTGTGGCATTACAACAAAGCAGAGATGTGGCTAGGGAATCTGGCAAGTGTTGCATTACGGTGTCCGGCATGAGGATGGAGATAGAAGCAGTACCGGCGGCGATAACATGGTTGGTTACACAGAACGTGGATCACGCAGTCTTGGTAAATGACTCTCAGAGTATGCTACACAAAATTGACATATAGTGTCTGCGGCAGGAGTGGATGCAGCTCTTGGATAGCTCCTAAGTGAGCGCGTTAAAAGGGTGTACTGTCCAGTGTACACTGGTGTACATGGCGATGAAATAGTCAATAAGCTCGCTACTAGCTCTAACACTGAATGTGAGCTTAGTCTGGACAAAGGGGACATCACTAAGTTTGTTCTTCATTCCAAGAAGACGAATAGAATGGGTGGGACAATGACGTGTCCATTGAGAGGTGGTGGAGTCTACTAAAGGTGGAACATGGGTTAGGTCGATCAAGAGTGCTTACATTTTATGAAGATCAACAGACTCCGAAAGCAAGCAATGAGAATTATAACTGGTGGTATGAGATCAACATCCACTACAGAACTAGAAAAAAAAAACACATTTGCAATCAATGGAAGACAAAATAGGCACCGGACTCAACAATTGAGAAGACTAAAGCAGACTTTTTGTGAAATAAACAAAAGTTATGCAGAAAGCAGACCCATAAAAATCTATGATGACAGCTAAACCATTAAAACGTACATACAAACACCTACTGTGGAGAAAACAGAATTTTCCTAACATACTAGAGAGAATTTGTAACATATTGTATAAAGCAGCCAGAATTGGTCACAAAGAAGGACAACGTTAAAATACATAGAAAAAGATTACCCAAACTCCCTCTCTACACATACCAACACACACGTGGATCAGCAACCAATGCAACAAAAACTTGAGGAACCTTCTTATGTCTGAAAAATGGAACACAGAAAAAACTCTGTTGCAACAAGAACATATTCATGTAACTTTAAGGAGGTGCAGAAGCTCTGAAAACTGTCAGAAAGAGAAGTTTAAAGAAGAAAACGTATTCTTCATAGATGCTCTGTTAGTAGCTACAGCACTTAGCGATGTTGGAAATAAAGACCTCAATGATCTCAGAGAAACGCTGGACAAGCTCTTCCAGAGATGCAGAACTGTAATCAGTGCATTCTCTATCTCACTGCTATATTCCTGGAAACGATGAGGCTGACAGATTGACAAAAGAAGATGATAAATGACATCAGTCAGATACAAGTGCAACTTATGAGAAATCAAAGAGGTTTGTCAGGAACAAGGTTATGAACAAATGGAATAGAGAACACCAGGGCTACCAGAAAAATGATGCCTACTACCAGCTCAACAGAAGAAAATAATAAGTAACAATTTTTAGACTAAAAACAGGCCACAACAGATTGAAGTAGCAGCTTTTCAACAACATAAGGATATGGACTATGTGACTGTGGTACAGACAAAATGACTGCTGAACATCTACTACATTCATGTCTATCATATATTGAAAAGAGAAAGTTCTTGTGGCCAGGACCATACCAAGACGAGCTGTATGGTGATGTCACCAGCCTTGAACTGATGAATGCTTTCTTTAGACTTATTAATTTTGACATCTAAAAGTGTAACCGACAAATCGGCAGACCTAAACTACGATATAGAGATATCTGCAAATCATCTCTGAAAGACTTCTCCATCTGTGAAAACGACTGGCAACATCTGGCAAGTGATCGCACATCATGGAGAGCACGTATAAGGAACGGTATAACAACATTTGAGACTGTTCTAAGACAGGACTTAGAAGAGAAGAGACTCATGAAAAAGGATGGTAAACCCTGTGGACCAGCGAGCCTGACCTGTTCATTATGTGACCGCGTGTGTTTGTCAAACATTGGTAGAATTAGCCACGAGAGAAGCTGTTCGGCAAAAACAATACCTCAAAAAAATACGCAATAGCCTCCACTAGACCGTCTGACAAGACGAAAAGGGCCATATATATAAAAGTGTACACAGAAGATATATTCCTTCACATATTTTAATGTTCTACTATCTATTGGTATGTTAAGGTTGTTTTTCTTTTGCAATGTTCATAACTTCTGTCTTGGTGTTGAGTTTCATATTGTATGAGTGCCTGTGCTGTTAAGTCTATTTAGGTGTTCTTTTAGATCTTCAATTTGTCCATGTGTTGGTGCCTGATCGTATAAAAATAAAGGCTCATGTGTCTCAGATATTCATCTTTCCTTCCTCATTTGCCTTTCAGCGTTGAGGAGAGATATAATTTGCGGTCTTTTGCTCTTCTGTTCACCTCTTCTGCTGTTATGTTTCCTAGTGCTTCTAATATTCCGTCAATCCATATTTTTCGTGGTCGACCCTAGGGTCTGTGTTCTCAAAACATTTATTGAAGGCTCGTGGTGTTGTGTATTGATCTATCTGCCTTGTCACGTGGCCAAACCATTTTATCTGTCGTTTCTTTATATATTCTATGGCGGGGGTTATTCCTAGCTTTTTTCCTCTGTTCTTCATTTCTGATCATGTTTCTTGTGCTGTTTCCTGTCATTCATCTAACGCATTTCATCTCAGTAGAGATTATTTTCTTGTTGTTCTTGCACCTACGGTCCAGGACTGGCCTTGCTAGCACAACGTTGGAATGAAGATTGTATTGTAGAGGGCCCATTTTTGCCTCGAGTTATTTCCTTGTTGGACAATAGTGGTGATAGCTGCCCAATGATTGAATTGTCGTTTGTCACTACACTTCCTAGGTATTTAATTTCCTCTACTTGTTTTAGTTTGCTATTTATAGTGATATCAAGTTATTGTTGACCTTAAAACCATCATATTAAAGATGACTACTTTGACCTGTATAATAAAGAACATGTACTAGCAACAAACAGTGGCCATAAGAACTGGAAACCAGTTGGGAATGTTTCAACAAATAAAACAGAGTGTTAGGCAAGGTTGTGTGCTGTCACCAAATTTGTTTATTTTGTACAGTGAGATTTTTAAGATCCATAAGGGGCCTGCCTGGAATAACAATCGGAGGTCATAATATAAATAATCTAAGGTATGCTGATGATACATTCTTATTCGCTAAGAGTGAAAATGAGTTACAAGAAATGTTAGACATTAGAGTGAAAGAAAACAAACATAAAGGACTCAGCCTCAATAGCAAAAAGACAAAAGTAATGGTAACAACAAAGGAAAAGACACCACCTTAGTGCAAAATAAAGGCAAGTGGAACAATATTAAAACAGGTAAATGAATTTAAATATTTGGGAACTTTGTTAACCTCAGACGGAAGATGTACAAAAGAGGTGAGATGCAGAATGGCTCAGGCAAAAGCAACTTTCCAAAAAACGAGGAAGATACTATGCAATCCATTATTGACAATAGAAACAAGAAAAAGAGTTCTTAAATGTTATGTAGAGCCAGTCTTAACATATGGATGTGAATCATGGACAATAGGACAACAGACAAAAAAATCACTGGAGTCTGTAGAAATGTGGTTTTACAGAAGAATGTTGAGAATACCATGGACAGCTAAGAAGAGTAATGAAAATGTTCTGAAAGAGGCCAAAGCAAAAAGAGAGCTAATTTTCAATATTAGGAAGAAACAATCATCATTTTTTTGGCCATGTAATGAAAAGAGAACAACTGAAATATATTGTAACATACATTGTAGGAAATTGAGGGACGAAGAGATAGAGGGAATCAAAGTGAAAAGACTTGACAGCTTAAAAGAATGGCTTGTCAGAAAGTCAACAATAGAAATGATAAATAATTGTCGAGATCGAAAGTTGTGGAGAGACATGAACACCTACGCCAGCAGGCATGGTACTTGATGATGATGAGTTTGACTTGCTTAAAGCTGCGGATGAGGCTGATATTTGAAATGTTGATACTTCCATCCAAGAATGCCAGACCACAATATAGTTCAACTAACGAAGGGATATATATATATATATATATATATATATATATATATATATATATATATATATATATATATATATATAGTTATGGAAGGCCCCGGTATCATTTTAACGAATTAAAATCCATAATTGCTCAACTGCCCGTGTCAGTGGAATCATCCAAATTACTAACTCATCTCCCAAACAAAGAAAGGTAGCTGTAGTCCCCATCATAGCAGTCTCAGCACACGTCAACAGACATAAGGCGAAACCACACAGAAAGTGAACACAGCCAACTGTTCCCTGTCATACGATATCATCATTCATAGTAAACAATTGGAATATCGAAACATGATCAAAACCGATGAGACGCACAGCTCACGGTGTGCACAGAGCACTTAACTCAGTAGCTCCTGCAACAAGCCGGATTTGGAATATGAGGAAACTGCAACAAGGAATACTTTTTATATATAACCTTCAATGGTTCCTGCTGCCTATCCACCATATTGACCCGAAGTTCACATCCTCCCGAAAATGTTGATCTTCTTATTTTTTAAAATGCATAGCGCTTGATGATGCTAGGATATCGTTTTTGACTCCAATTCCGAACATATAGAACACAGTCAGTCGTCGGATTATCCCTGTCGCACATCAAACAACAGACCGTAAGGTCTTCCCGCTTTGTGAATTAGTGAAATTATAAACCACATATTGAAATGATAAAATCACATGTCTGCCCGGAGGCGAAGGTCCACCTCACAGCACCAGAGCTGAAAGTTGTCACCGGCCCACAGCTGATGGCTTGCGCCAGGATCGGTGAACCAGAACCATCCAGACCCTGCTCCACCTCTCCATGGTGTCTCTTTTAACAGACTAACCTGTCTAGTCTGGCCAATCGAGTAGGGATCGAAGAGGGAAGACAACCTGGTTCTCAAAAATGTTGTGCTGAAGTTGGATGTGTTGGGCCTAAAGGTGCAAATATCACATTTATACTACAAGCCACAACACAACGCAGACACATCCACTTAACGTCCTTTTAAGGGCGGATGATGACGAGATGTACTCTTTTAGTCATTGAACGCAGCAAGCAAGCAAGCATGTCTACCCTAGATCTCACAGTAGCCCTCTTATATATATATATATATACATAGTGTGTAGTAATAATTCTTTTGAGCAAGAGAACCTGACCATAAACAGTTGAATGTCACTGCTTGCAACTAGAAGCACACGATTATTACCAAAGGAAGAGGAACACTAAGCAGTCACTATATTACTACCAAAATCCACCATCTATCGCCTGGGATGATAAAAAACCATCCACCAAATGACAATAGACCTTGAGTTCAAGAGAGTATGTCATGGACATTTACATGTACAGACGATTAGAATTGTCCTAACAGTCCAAACCAATCTTATAGAAATAATGTGATTGTGATGTTAACTATTTGATTTCAAGACTTTCTACAATGAAATACAAGAAATGTTAATCAAGATTTCTTTGTTCCTGAAACCAAAGTGTTTAACTGTTGTGACATCACTGCAACATGACACCATTTCTCCATTGCAGATTCTCTCAAACTCTCATGATTTCACCTGGAAAACATATTATATAACCGACAGTATTTTCACAATTCATGCAGTTACAGAATATAAGCATAATTATACAATACATACACAATATATATATATATATATATACACACACTATCATAATCTGTACATGATTACACGATCCATAGAGTCTACACAATTACACAACTACAGAGGCACACATAAAAACGAATAAATTCCTGAAAGTATATTGCAGAAACTTTTATTTAAGTTTAGTTATTTGTCAAACAAATATTATTGGGTCAGTCCGGAAAGTTGTGTCTGTTTTACATGACTCCTTTGCTGCTCTTGCTCTGGCACGCACATTTGGTGTCAGACGGATACTGTAGATGGAAAGAAATAATCATAGCATCATATTGTTACATTTTATGCTGAATAGAAGACTTATAAACCTTCTTCTATATTTGAATCATCACAATTAACAAAATGTTATAAAATATTCAATGAGCAGAGATGAACTCATTTTTATTAAACAAGTGACTCTCAATTGTCAGCTACTGTAGATCAGATTCTTTTGAATAATTTAGTATTTTAGCTGTTGAAATACATAAGCTAAATTGTTCCCCCAATCTCTTGACAGTTTTAATGATTTCTAGTGTTCTCTGAAGTGTCTGTACTTAAATCAGAGTCCATTTTTGGTTTTAGAACTATTCTGATCTGTCTAGGGTGATTTCTTCCTGGTATTTCTCTGAAGTGTTCCATACATTTTTTTGGCTTTTTTTTCTATAATGATGAGAATCCGACATATTTTGGCTATTAAGAAGAAAGAACCTCATCAAACTGTGGACACTTTGCTCATTTCTTATGATGGATATCTCCACTTTGTTTACTATAGACACTGCTAATTTTGTAAGGTAAGATATTTTCACTTTGCTCATTTCTTATGATGGATATCTCCACTTTGCTTACTATAGACACTGCTAATTTTGTAAGGTAAGATATTTTCACTTTGCTCATTTCTTATGATGGATATCTCCACTTTGCTTACTATAGACACTGCTAATTTTGTAAGGTAAGATATTTTCACTTTGTTTTCTATGGACACTTTACTAATTTCATGTGACAAGATAACTTCACTTTATTTTCTGTGGACACTTTGATAATTTCTTATGGCAAGATATCTTCACTTTGTTTTCTTTGACACAACACTTTGTCATTTCTTATAGCAAGATTTTCACTTTGTTTTATGTGGACAATGTTAACTTTTTATGGTAAGATACCTTCACTTTGTAAAGAGAAGTGGCTAGGAAATCTGGCCATTGTAGCATTACAGTGTCCAAAATGAGAATGGGGATAGAAACAGCAACAGTAGTGATAGCATGATTGGTTATGCAGAAAATCAATCATGCAGTCTTGGTGATGGGCTCACAATTTATGTTACAGAAGATTGACTAACTATTTCTGTGGCATGAGTGGATGCAGCTTCTGAATGAATCTAAAGTGAGTGAGTTAACCTGGGTGTTTGCATGATAATGAAATAGCTGATAAACTTAATGGCAACTCTGGCACTGAGTGTTGCATTATTCTAGGAAAAGAGGACATTGCCAAGTTTGTTCTCCATTTCTTAGGAGAAGAGAAGGAGGAGAATGGGTGAGACAAAGATTTATGAACTGTTAGACTGATGAGTCTAAAGGTTGAAAAGTGATCTGCTTGATCCTGAGTTCTTAGTGAGGAAAACAAATATATCTATAATCATCACCTTACAGGAACAGTTAGTCTGCATATACTTCAAGAAATGCTGAGATGGGCCATGGAGTGGACATGAGATGCCCAACTATAATGAAACTGTTTCCATGAATAGAATAGAATAGAATAGAATAGAATAGAATAGAATAGAAAAGAATTTTCCCTTTGTTTTTTATGGATACTGCAAATTTCTCTACTTTTTCTACTGTTTATTTATATCAACTATGGATTTGCTTTTATTATCTTTATCCATAAATTTGTATCAAATAAACTTGATTACTGTACAATTATTTTCATCTAAATAACTTTGCTTCTTGCTTATATTTTCTTACTTTTAGTTTATTTTCTCTTTTCTATTGCCTTTAATACTTTCAGAGTTATCCAATCTTTGATTTCCTTTCTATGATTCTTATACATGTTTCACTGTATTCTCTGTTCACATATTCCAACATTTTCCAATTCCTAATTATCATCTTCTTTAACCAACTCTCTAGACTTCATAATAACTTATCCATTTGTCTACTATACAGTGAGTTCTTGTTATAACTTATCCATTTGTCTACTATACAGTGAGTTCTTGT
The DNA here is from genome assembly GCA_032433765.1 of Megaustenia siamemsis. NCBI lineage: Eukaryota > Metazoa > Mollusca > Gastropoda > Stylommatophora > Ariophantidae > Megaustenia > Megaustenia siamemsis. Next base: position 6,677,364 of record JAVIAB010000050.1, read on the forward strand.
AATAACTTATCCATTTGTCTACTATACAGTGAGTTCTTGTAATAACTTATCCATTTGTCTACTATACAGTGAGTTCTTGTAATAACTTATCCATTTGTCTACTATACAGTGAGTTCTTGTAATAACTTATCCATTTGTCTACTATACAGTGAGTTCTTGTAATAACTTATCCATTTGTCTACTATACAGTGAGTTCTTGTAATAACTTATCCATTTGTCTACTATACAGTGAGTTCTTGTAATAACTTATCCATTTGTCTACTATACAGTGAGTTCTTGTAATAACTTATCCATTTGTCTACTATACAGTGAGTTCTTGTAATAACTTATCCATTTGTCTACTATACAGTGAGTTCTTGTAATAACTTATCCATTTGTCTACTATACAGTGAGTTCTTGTAATAACTTATCCATTTGTCTACTATACAGTGAGTTCTTGTAATAACTTATCCATTTGTCTACTATACAGTGAGTTCTTGTAATAACTTATCCATTTGTCTACTATACAGTGAGTTCTTGTAATAACTTATCCATTTGTCTACTATACAGTGAGTTCTTGTAATAACTTATCCATTTGTCTACTATACAGTGAGTTCTTGTAATAACTTATCCATTTGTCTACTATACAGTGAGTTCTTGTAATAACTTATCCATTTGTCTACTATACAGTGAGTTCTTGTAATAACTTATCCATTTGTCTACTATACAGTGAGTTCTTGTAATAACTTATCCATTTGTCTACTATACAGTGAGTTCTTGTAATTGTGCCCTCCCATCTTACAAACCCCTTCAATCTTACAAACTCTGAGACATGGATTCTAGAAACTCAATCTGGGTCATGTTTCAAAATTAGGACACGTATTTCCACCATTTCCTACACTTGCAAGCTTTAAGCTCTAGATAAGAACCCCACAGATATGATTTTTTTCTGTTTTTACTTCCATAGTCTGAATACTTTTATTGTAGTTTGAATTATTGTAACCAAAACTACTCCATAGAATAGAAATATGAACACCTAAACAACCAAAGGAAAGACAGAAATAAGATGAAAAAATGTGAAAACTTATAGGCCTTACATGTACATTTCAATGAAAAAAAACAACTGAAAAGTAATCAAGAAAATCAGTTTCTTTTAAAAGCTGCACTTGAGATTTCTGGTCAGTTGCTCTCATAGAGTGTCATAAAGTATTATAGTTTCAGTATTTGTTACATACACACACTTGTGATTCATGATCTCACATGGCTGACTCTACTTTTATTTGAGTCTATATCCTGATGTCCAATAACCAAATCCTAAATCATCAGTGGTCATCTATGATAAAGAAAACTTTCTGTGGGGAGATTTAAGATTTTGAAATAAAATAAATTAACTTAATTAAGTCATTTCACATATCACATCTTATTTTCCTTTTTTTTTAAAAAAGAATAATTTGAACTCAAGTCATCCCACCATTTGTTTTGGATAATTTGAACATGAGATATATCACTTACCACATATGTTTTTAGATAATTTGAATTCAAGTCATCTCACTGACCACTTTAGATAATTTGAATTCAAGTCATCTCACTGAACACTTTAGATAATTTGAATTCAAGTCATTCCATTTACTACTTTAGATAATTTGAAATAAAGTCATCCCACTTACCAATTTAGATAATTTGAATTAATAAAGTCATCCCACTTACCAATTTAGATAATTTGAAATAAAGTCATCCCACTTACCAATTTAGATAATTTGAAATAAAGTCATCCCACTTACCAATTTAGATAATTTGAAATAAAGTCATCCCACTTACCAATTTAGATAATTTGAAATAAAGTCATCCCACTTACCAATTTAGATAATTTGAATTAATAAAGTCATCCCACTTACCAATTTAGATAATTTGAAATAAAGTCATCCCACTTACCAATTTAGATAATTTGAATTAATAAAGTCATCCCACTTACCAATTTAGATAATTTGAATTAATAAAGTCACCACATTTAGCACTTTATATATTTAGAATTAAAGTCATCTCACTTACGATAATGTATTTTGTATGAATGTGCTTCTTTGTGTGGACATTGGTACAAATCACAGGGACCTCAATTAGCTCTTGTTTAAGAGCTTTACAGCAAGTATTTTTGCCATCTTTACATAGAAAATCTGAACATAAGCCAAGCTCCACTGATGGACCAACACAACGTGTTCCATTTACTTCCGCATCATGTTTCTCGTGTATAATTATAGGCCCTTTTTCACATGAAATGTTTTTACGGCCATCTGGAAATAGAAATGAGAAAATTTGTAGAAAGTGTATTTCCAACATATTTTGGTACACTGTTTGTATGTTGGACTTCTTCTCTTCTACATCTTATCAGACATTATAAGATGTGTTGTGTCAAGGCTTATAGCAAGCTGCTACATTCTTGCCTCTCAGCCCAATACAATATTTTTGTCACCAGAGTTGCCTCTCTCTCCAGTCCTTGTTCACTTGACCAGGTTGGTTAGTTTGATTCTAGAACCAACATGTGGAGGCAGAATAGGATCTTGATCAGATTGAGTTCTTTAATTTTGATGCCAGTATGGGAATTATGAAACATACATAAAAGCAATGTGGAGCTGTTGGATATGCTAACTTACAGGAGGATTTAGGAAAATGAATGGTGAAAACAGTTTGGTTTGTTGTTTAGTCATGTCTTATCCACCAAACTAGCATCTCATTATTTGTAATGTATTGCTATTTTGAATCTGTGACAAGTATAACAACCACAACAGTATAGAACAAAAACAGAACTAAAGATATACAGTTGACAAGACCTGTTACTTTCAGCGCTTCTGTACAGATATAAATGCTTGAGAACTACAGAAAATGAAACATCAAGATATTTTCATTTCCATATGACCTGCATGAGAAAAATTATCATGAAATTTCGACCAAATAAAATCAACATCAGCTGCTAAACAGTGCAAACAATAAAAGATGCACACAGTGAGTTGGATAGACATGTGAAGAGATCCAGAAAGAGCATTTCCATTCATTAGTCAATGGGGGAAAAGGGAGAGAAAGGCAAGCCATAGATAACCTGGCAAAGGAGAGTGCAAACAGAGATAAAAATGGTGTGAGCACAGTGCAGAGAATGTAAGCACAAATATCAAATATATAAAATATGAAATAGTATGTGGGGCCAGGAGTATAGTTGCAGAAATCATATAAAATAAACATCAAATAGTATTGAACAGAAGATGTAAGCACAAATATCAAATATATAAAATATGAAATAGTATGTGGGGCCAGGAGTATAGTTGCAGAAATCATATAAAATAAACATCAAATAGTATTGAACAGAGGATGCTGCAAAGAATGGCAGTGGAACATAGTAAATGAAGGAAGTTTGTAACTGCAAGATGTCACAAGGTATATTGGCTGCTTTGTTGGTGTGTGGCCAAGAAAAGAAGAGAGTTTCTACAAGAAAACTAGAAACTTGACTTCTCACTGATCATGCTGTGTGTTGAACATTTGATTAATCATCGTAGGGTAACATATCACACCTATAAAAGATCACTTGTTGCAGCAGTAGAGCAGCATTTTACATATATAAAAGATAACTTGTTGCAGCAGTAGAGTAGCATTTTACAGATATAAAAGATAACCTGTTGCAGCAGTAGAGCAGCATTTTACAGATATAAAAGATTACTTGTTGCAGCAGTAGAGCAGCATTTTACATATATAAAAGATTACTTGTTGCAGCAGTAAAGTAACATTTTACATATATAAAAGATCACTTGTTGCAGCAGTAAAGTAAAATTTTACAGATATAAAAGATTACTTGTTGCAGCAGTAAAGTAACATTTTACATATATAAAAGATCACTTGTTGCAGCAGTAAAGTAACATTTTACATATATAAAAGATTACTTGTTGCAGCAGTAAAGTAACATTTTACATATATAAAAGATTACTTGTTGCAGCAGTAAAGTAACATTTTACATATATAAAAGATTACTTGTTGCAGCAGTAAAGTAACATTTTACAGATATAAAAGATCACTTGTTGCAGCAGTAAAGTAACATTTTACATATATAAAAGATGACTTGTTGCAGCAGTAAAGTAACATTTTACAGATATAAAAGATCACTTGTTGCAGCAGTAAAGTAACATTTTACATATATAAAAGATGACTTGTTGCAGCAGTAAAGTAACATTTTACAGATATAAAAGATTACTTGTTGCAGCAGTAAAGTAACATATTGGGGCAGCACTGACAAACTTAGTCACCCTTCTCCCCTGGAGGTCATTGGGACAACACTGATAGACTTAGTCAACCTTCTCTCCTAGAGGTCATTGGGGCAGCACTGATAGACTTAGTCACCCTTCTCTCCTGGAGATCATTGGGGCAGCACTGATAGTCTTAGTCAACCTTCTCCCCTGGAGGTCATTGGGGCAGCACTGATAGACTTAGTCACTCTTCTCTCCTGGAGATCATTGGGGCAGCACTGATAGACTTAGTCACCCTTCTCTCCTGGAGATCATTGGGGCAGCACTAATAGCCTTAGTCAACCTTCTCTCCTGGAGGTCATTGGGGCAACACTGATATGCTTAGTCACCCTTCTCTCCTGGAGGTCATTAGGACAGCACTAATAGACTTAGTCACCCTTCTCTCCTGGAGGTCATTAGGGCAGCATTGATAGACTTAGTCACCCTTCTCTCCTGGAGGTCATTAGGGCAGCATTGATAGACTTAGTCACCCTTCTCTCCTGGAGGTCATTAGGGCAGCACTGATAGACTTAGTCAATCTTCTCTCCTGGAGGTCATTAGGGCAGCATTGATAGACTTAGTCACCCTTCTCTCCTGGAGGTCATTGGGGCAGCATTGATAGACTTAGTCACCCTTCTCTCCTGGAGGTCATTAGGGAAGCATTGATAGACTTAGTCAATCTTCTCTCCTAGAGGTCATTAGGTCTGCACTGATAGACTTAGTCATCCTTCTCTCTGGAGGTCATTGGGGTAACACTGATATGCTTAGTCACCCTTCTCTCCTGGAGGTCATTGGGGTAACACTGATAGACTTAGTCAACCTTCTCTCCTGGAGGTCATTGGGGCAGCACTGATAGACTTAGTCAACCTTCTCTCCTGGAGGTTATTGGGGCAGCACTGATAGACTTAGTCAACCTTCTCTCCTGGAGGTCATTAGGGCAGCACTGATAGACTTAGTCACCCTTCTCTCCTGGAGGTCATTAGGGCAGCACTGATAGACTTAGTCACCCTTCTCTCCTGGAGGCCATTGGTGTAACACTGATAGACTTAGTCACCCTTCTCTCCTGGAGGCCATTGGTGTAACACTGATAGACTTAGTCACCCTTCTCTCCTGGAGGCCATTGGTGTAACACTGATAGACTTAGTCATCCTTCTCTCCTGGAGGTCATTAGGGCAGCACTGATAAACTTAAGTCACCCTTCTCTCCTGGAGGTCATTGCGGCAGCACTGATAGACTTAGTCACCCTTCTCTCCTGGAGGTCATTGGGGCAGCACTGATAGACTTAGTCATCCTTCTCTCCTGGAGGTCATTAGGGCAGCACTGATAAACTTAGTCACCCTTCTCTCCTGGAGGTCATTGCGGCAGCACTGATAGACTTAGTCACCCTTCTCTCCTGGAGGTCATTGGGGCAGCACTGATAGACTTAGTCACCCTTCTCTCCTGGAGGTCATTGCGGCAGCATTGATAGACTTAGGTATCCTTCTCTCCTGGAGGTCATTGTGGCAGCACTAATAGACTTAGTCAACCTTCTCTCCTGGAGGTCATTGGGGTATCACTAATAGACTTAGTCAACCTTCTCTCCTGGAGGTCATTGGGGCAGCACTAATAGACTTAGTCAACCTTCTCTCCTGGAGGTCATTAGGGCAGCACTGATAGACTTAGTCAATCTTCTCTCCTGGAGGTCATTGGGGCAGCACTGATAGACTTAGTCACCCTTCTCTCCTGGAGGTCATTAGGGCAGCACTGATAGACTTAGTCACCCTTCTCTCCTGGAGGCCATTGGTGTAACACTGATAGACTTAGTCACCCTTCTCTCCTGGAGGCCATTGGTGTAACACTGATAGACTTAGTCACCCTTCTCTCCTTGAGGCCATTGGTGTAACACTGATAGACTTAGTCAACCTTCTCTCCTGGAGGTCATTGCGGCAGCACTGATAGACTTAGTCAATCTTCTCTCCTGGAGGTCATTAGGGCAGCATTGATAGACTTAGTCAATCTTCTCTCCTGGAGGTCATTAGGGCAGCATTGATAGACTTAGTCACCCTTCTCTCCTGGAGGTCATTAGGGCAGCATTGATAGACTTAGTCACCCTTCTCTCCTGGAGGTCATTGGGGCAGCATTGATAGACTTAGTCACCCTTCTCTCCTGGAGGTCATTAGGGCAGCATTGATAGACTTAGTCAATCTTCTCTCCTAGAGGTCATTAGGTCTGCACTGATAGACTTAGTCATCCTTCTCTCTGGAGGTCATTGGGGTAACACTGATATGCTTAGTCACCCTTCTCTCCTGGAGGTCATTGGGGTAACACTGATAGACTTAGTCAACCTTCTCTCCTGGAGGTCATTGGGGCAGCACTGATAGACTTAGTCAACCTTCTCTCCTGGAGGTTATTGGGGCAGCACTGATAGACTTAGTCAACCTTCTCTCCTGGAGGTCATTAGGGCAGCACTGATAGACTTAGTCACCCTTCTCTCCTGGAGGTCATTAGGGCAGCACTGATAGACTTAGTCACCCTTCTCTCCTGGAGGCCATTGGTGTAACACTGATAGACTTAGTCACCCTTCTCTCCTGGAGGCCATTGGTGTAACACTGATAGACTTAGTCACCCTTCTCTCCTGGAGGCCATTGGTGTAACACTGATAGACTTAGTCATCCTTCTCTCCTGGAGGTCATTAGGGCAGCACTGATAAACTTAGTCACCCTTCTCTCCTGGAGGTCATTGCGGCAGCACTGATAGACTTAGTCACCCTTCTCTCCTGGAGGTCATTGGGGCAGCACTGATAGACTTAGTCACCCTTCTCTCCTGGAGGTCATTGCGGCAGCATTGATAGACTTAGGTATCCTTCTCTCCTGGAGGTCATTGGGGTATCACTAATTGACTTAGTCAACCTTCTCTCCTGGAGGTCATTGGGGTATCACTAATTGACTTAGTCAACCTTCTCTCCTGGAGGTCATTAGGGCAGCACTGATAGACTTAGTCAATCTTCTCTCCTGGAGGTCATTGGGGCAGCACTGATAGACTTAGTCAACCTTCTTTCCTGGAGGTCACTGGGGCAGCACTGATAGACTTAGTCAACCTTCTTTCCTGGAGGTCACTGGGGCAGCACTGATAGACTTAGTCAACCTTCTCTCCTGGAGGTCATTGGGGCAGCACTGATAGACTTAGTCAACCTTCTCTCCTGGAGGTCATTGGGGCAGCATTGATAGACTTAGTCACCTTCTCTCCTGGAGATCATTAGGGCAGCACTGATAGACTTAGTCAACCTTCTCTCCTGGAGATCATTAGGGCAGCACTGATAGACTTAGTCAACCTTCTTTCCTGGAGGTCACTGGGGCAGCACTGATAGACTTCGTCAACCTTCTCTCCTGGAGACCATTGGGGCAGCACTGATAGTTTTAGTCAAGCTTCTCTCCTGGAGATTATTATGGGGCAGCACTGATAGACTTAGTCAACCTTCTCTCCTGGAGATCATTGGGGCAGCACTGATAGACTTAGTTATCCTTCTCTCCTGGAGGTCATTGGGGTAACACTAATAGACTTAGTCAACCTTCTCTCCTGGAGGTCATTAGGGCAGCACTGATAGACTTAATTATCCTTCTCTCCTGGAGGTCATTGGGGTAACACTGATAGACTTAGTCAACCTTCTCTCCTGGAGGTTATTGGGGTAACACTGATAGACTTAGTCAACCTTCTCTCCTGGAGGTCATTGGGGCAGCACTGATAGACTTAGTCACCCTTCTCTCCTGGAGGTCATTAGGGCAGCACTGATAGACTTAGTCAACCTTCTCTCTGGAGGTCATTAGGTCAGCACTGATAGACTTAGTCACTCTTCTCTCCTGGAGGTCATTAGGACAACACTGATAGATTTAGTTAACCTTCTCTCCTGGAGGTCATTGGGGCAGCACTGATAGACTTAGTCAACCTTCTCTCCTAGAGGTCATTAGGACAGCACTGATAGACTTAGTCAACCTTCTCTCCTGGAGGTCATTAGGTCAGCACTGATAGACTTAGTCACTCTTCTCTCCTGGAGGTCATTGGGGCAGCACTGATAGACTTAGTCAACCTTCTCTCCTAGAGGTCATTAGGACAGCACTGATAGACTTAGTCAACCTTCTCTGCTGGAGATCATTGGGGCAGCACTGATAGACTTAGTCAACCTTCTCTCCTGGAGGTCATTGGGGTAGCACTAATAGACTTAGTCAACCTTCTCTCCTAGAGGTCATTAGGACAGCACTGATAGACTTAGTCAACCTTCTCTCCTGGAGATCATTGGGGCAGCACTGATAGACTTAGTCAACCTTCTCTCCTGGAGGTCATTGGGGCAGCACTGATAGTCTTAGTCAATCTTCTCTCTTGGAGGTCATTAGGGCAGCATTGATAGACTTAGTCAATCTTCTCTCTTGGAGGTCATTAGGGCAGCACTGATAGACTTAGTCAATCTTCTCTCTTGGAGGTCATTAGGGCAGCATTGATAGACTTAGTCAATCTTCTCTCCTGGAGGTCATTAGGGCAGCATTGATAGACTTAGTCAATCTTCTCTCCTGGAGGTCATTAGGGCAGCATTGATAGACTTAGTCAATCTTCTCTCCTGGAGGTCATTAGGGCAGCATTGATAGACTTAGTCAGCCTTCTCTCCTGGAGGTCATTAGGGCAGCATTGATAGACTTAGTCACCCTTCTCTCCTGGAGGTCATTGGGGCAGCATTGATAGACTTAGTCACCCTTCTCTCCTGGAGGTCATTAGGGCAGCATTGATAGACATAGTCAATCTTCTCTCCTAGAGGTCATTAGGTTTGCACTGATAGACTTAGTCATCTTCTCTCTGGAGGTCATTGGGGTAACACTGATATGCTTAGTCACCCTTCTCTCCTGGAGGTCATTGGGGTAACACTGATATGCTTAGTCACCTTCTCTCCTGGAGGTCATTGGGGCAGCACTGATAGACTTAGTCAACCTTCTCTCCTGGAGGTTATTGGGGCAGCACTGATAGACTTAGTCAACCTTCTCTCCTGGAGGTCATTAGGGCAGCACTGATAGACTTAGTCACCCTTCTCTCCTGGAGGCCATTGGTGTAACACTGATAGACTTAGTCACCCTTCTCTCCTGGAGGCCATTGGTGTAACACTGATAGACTTAGTCACCCTTCTCTCCTGGAGGCCATTGGTGTAACACTGATAGACTTAGTCACCCTTCTCTCCTGGAGGTCATTAGGGCAGCACTGATAAACTTAGTCACCCTTCTCTCCTGGAGGTCATTGCGGCAGCACTGATAGACTTAGTCACCCTTCTCTCCTGGAGGCCATTGGTGTAACACTGATAGACTTAGTCACCCTTCTCTCCTGGAGGTCATTGGGGCAGCACTGATAGACTTAGTCACCCTTCTCTCCTGGAGGTCATTAGGGCAGCACTGATAAACTTAGTCACCCTTCTCTCCTGGAGGTCATTGCGGCAGCATTGATAGACTTAGGTATCCTTCTCTCCTGGAGGTCATTGGGGTAACACTGATAGACTTAGTCAACCTTCTCTCCTGGAGGTCATTAGGGCAGCACTGATAGACTTAGTCAATCTTCTCTCCTGGAGGTCATTGGGGCAGCACTGATAGACTTAGTCACCTTCTTTCCTGGAGGTCACTGGGGCAGCACTGATAGACTTAGTCAACCTTCTTTCCTGGAGGTCACTGGGGCAGCACTGATAGACTTAGTCAACCTTCTCTCCTGGAGGTCATTGGGGCAGCACTGATAGACTTAGTCACCCTTCTCTCCTGGAGGTCATTGGGGCAGCACTGATAGACTTAGTCACCCTTCTCTCCTGGAGGTCATTGCGGCAGCACTGATAGACTTAGTATCCTTCTCTCCTGGAGGTCATTGGGGTAACACTAATAGACTTAGTCAACCTTCTCTCCTGGAGGTCATTAGGGCAGCACTGATAGACTTAGTCAATCTTCTCTCCTGGAGGTCATTGGGGCAGCACTGATAGACTTAGTCAACCTTCTTTCCTGGAGGTCACTGGGGCAGCACTGATAGACTTAGTCAACCTTCTTTCCTGGAGGTCATTGGTGTAACACTGATAGACTTAGTCAACCTTCTTTCCTGGAAGTCACTGGGGCAGCACTGATAGACTTAGTCAACCTTCTCTCCTGGAGGTCATTGGGGCAGCACTGATAGACTTAGTCAACCTTCTCTCCTGGAGGTCATTGGGGCAGCATTGATAGACTTAGTCAACCTTCTCTCCTGGAGATCATTAGGGCAGCACTGATAGACTTAGTCAACCTTCTTTCCTGGAGGTCACTGGGGCAGCACTGATAGACTTAGTCAACCTTCTCTCCTGGAGATCATTGGGGCAGCACTGATAGACTTAGTCAACCTTCTCTCCTGGAGATCATTGGGGCAGCACTGATAGTTTTAGTCAAGCTTCTCTCCTGGAGATTATTATGGGGCAGCACTGATAGACTTAATCAACCTTCTCTCCTGGAGATCATTGGGGCAGCACTGATAGACTTAGTTATCCTTCTCTCCTGGAGGTCATTGGGGTAACACTGATAGACTTAGTCAACCTTCTCTCCTGGAGGCCATTGGGGCAGCACTGATAGACTTAGTCACCCTTCTCTCCTGGAGGTCATTAGGGCAGCACTGATAGACTTAGTCAACCTTCTCTCCTGGAGGTCATTAGGTCAGCACTGATAGACTTAGTCACTCTTCTCTCCTGGAGGTCATTAGGACAACACTGATAGATTTAGTTAATCTTCTCTCCTGGAGGTCATTGGGGCAGCACTAATAGACTTAGTCAACCTTCTCTCCTAGAGGTCATTAGTACAGCACTGATAGACTTAGTCAACCTTCTCTACTGGAGGTCATTAGGTCAGCACTGATAGACTTAGTCACTCTTCTCTCCTGGAGGTCATTGGGGCAGCACTGATAGACTTAGTCAACCTTCTCTCCTAGAGGTCATTAGGACAGCACTGATAGACTTAGTCAACCTTCTCTCCTGGAGATCATTGGGGCAGCACTGATAGACTTAGTCAACCTTCTCTCCTGGAGGTCATTGGGGCAGCACTATTAGACTTAGTCAACCTTCTCTCCTAGAGGTCATTAGGGCAGCACTGATAGTCTTAGTCAACCTTCTCTCCTGGAGGTCATTGGGGCAGCACTGATAGTCTTAGTCAATCTTCTCTCCTGGAGGTCATTAGGGCAGCATTGATAGACTTAGTCAATCTTCTCTCCTGGAGGTCATTAGGGCAGCATTGATAGACTTAGTCAATCTTCTCTCCTGGAGGTCATTAGGGCAGCATTGATAGACTTAGTCAACCTTCTCTCCTGGAGGTCATTAGGGCAGCATTGATAGACTTAGTCACCCTTCTCTCCTGGAGGTCATTGGGGCAGCATTGATAGACTTAGTCACCCTTCTCTCCTGGAGGTCATTAGGGCAGCATTGATAGACTTAGTCAATCTTCTCTCCTAGAGGTCATTAGGTCTGCACTGATAGACTTAGTCATCTTTCTCTCTGGAGGTCATTGGGGTAACACTGATATGCTTAGTCACCCTTCTCTCCTGGAGGTCATTGGGGTAACACTGATAGACTTAGTCAACCTTCTCTCCTGGAGGTCATTGGGGCAGCACTGATAGACTTAGTCAACCTTCTCTCCTGGAGGTCATTAGGGCAGCACTGATAGACTTAGTCACCCATCTCTCCTGGAGGTCATTGGGCAGCACTGATAGACTTAGTCAACCTTCTCTCCTGGAGGTCATTAGGGCAGCACTGATAGACTTAGTCACCCATCTCTCCTGGAGGTCATTAGGGCAGCACTGATAGACTTAGTCACCCATCTCTCCTGGAGGTCATTAGGGCAGCACTGATAGACTTAGTCACCTTCTCTCCTGGAGGTCATTGGGGCAGCACTGATAGACTTAGTCACCCATCTCTCCTGGAGGTCATTGGGGCAGCACTGATAGACTTAGTCAACCTTCTCTCCTGGAGGTCATTAGGGCAGCACTGATAGACTTAGTCAACCTTCTCTCCTGGAGGTCATTAGGGCAGCACTGATAGACTTAGTCACCCATCTCTCCTGGAGGTCATTAGGGCAGCACTGATAGACTTAGTCACCCATCTCTCCTGGAGGTCATTGGGGCAGCACTGATAGACTTAGTCAACCTTCTCTCCTGGAGGTCATTAGGGCAGCACTGATAGACTTAGTCACCCATCTCTCCTGGAGGCCATTGGTGTAACACTGATAGACTTAGTCACCCTTCTCTCCTGGAGGCCATTGGTGTAACACTGATAGACTTAGTCACCCTTCTCTCCTGGAGGCCATTGGTGTAACACTGATAGACTTAGTCACCCTTCTCTCCTGGAGGTCATTAGGGCAGCACTGATAAACTTAGTCACCCTTCTCTCCTGGAGGTCATTAGGGCAGCACTGATAAACTTAGTCACCCTTCTCTCCTGGAGGTCATTGCGGCAGCACTGATAGACTTAGTCACCCTTCACTCCTGGAGGCCATTGGTGTAACACTGATAGACTTAGTCACCTTTCTCTCCTGGAGGTCATTGGGGCAGCACTGATAGACTTAGTCACCCTTCTCTCCTGGAGGTCATTAGGGCAGCACTGATAAACTTAGTCACCCTTCTCTCCTGGAGGTCATTGGGGTAACACTGATAGACTTAGTCAACCTTCTCTCCTGGAGGTCATTAGGGCAGCATTGATAGACTTAGGTATCCTTCTCTCCTGGAGGTCATTGGGGTAACACTAATAGACTTAGTCAACCTTCTCTCCTGGAGGTCATTAGGGCAGCACTGATAGACTTAGTTATCCTTCTCTCCTGGAGGTCATTGGGGTAACACTGATAGACTTAGTCAACCTTCTCTCCTGGAGGTCATTAGGGCAGCACTGATAGACTTAGTCAACCTTCTCTCCTGGAGGTCATTGGGGCAGCACTGATAGACTTAGTCAACCTTCTCTCCTTGAGGTTATTGGGGCAGCACTGATAGACTTAGTCAACCTTCTCTCCTGGAGGTCATTAGGGCAGCACTGATAGACTTAGTCAACCTTCTCTCCTGGAGGTCATTAGGGCAGCACTGATAGACTTAGTCACCCTTCTCTCCTGGAGGCCATTGGTGTAACACTGATAGACTTAGTCACCCTTCTCTCCTGGAGGCCATTGGTGTAACACTGATAGACTTAGTCACCCTTCTCTCCTGGAGGCCATTGGTGTAACACTGATAGACTTAGTCACCCTTCTCTCCTGGAGGCCATTGGTGTAACACTGATAGACTTAGTCACCCTTCTCTCCTGGAGGTTCCTATTCTATTCTATTCCTATTCTATTCTATTCTATTCCTATTCCATTCTATTCTATTCTATTCCATTCCATTCCATTCCATTCCATTCCTATTCCATTCCTATTCCTATTCCTATTCTATTCTATTCTATTCTATTCTATTCTATTCTATTCTATTCTATTCTATTCATGGATCAGTTTCACTGCAGTCAAGAATTCCCCATATCCACTTCACCACATGTTACAGCATCCCGTCAAAGCATACAGGCAATTTTTGTTGACACTGTTGATGTCCATGAATGCTTTAATTTAATCAATTACACGGAAGTTGATTTCAAATGATTTCCATTGAAAAAAAGAATGCACAGTAACATCCTTGAGTCAGTTTTATCAAAAAGAGACAAAGCAACCAAAATGGTTTAAAGAGATATAAATAACATATTCAGAGTTGCTGAAAAAAACTGAGGTTAAGGAAAATAAAAGAGACTACAGAGAACAAGTGATATGCTTAAAACTGTATGGTATTGGGTGACAACCCAAGATGGTCTCAAGCTTTGTGACCGGTAACATTCTATGTGAAGACAAAATATGTGCTAACCTCATAATGTGAGCAAGTGACTGAGACTGATATAACAACATGGATTGATTTTAAATATGTCTAAGAGAAGGGAAAATTGGAGGTTAAAGGATCAGCAATTTACACTATGAAGATGATACTGCAGTAATTACAAAAACTTATTTTAAAGAATAAAAACTTGTGTGGTTTACACAAATCCAGCAATCTGGGTGGTCTAGAGTCTAGAGGTTGACTTCTGGACAAGAAGTTCCCAGGTTCAAGTCCCACCACAGGTGGTAGGGAAATTTCACTTCAAATGTGAGATTTCTTCAAGGCATAACACTCCAACTATCTCTGTGTTTTGAGATCCGATGTCTAGCTCTCTTGGATAATGATGAAAAAAAGGAGGTCCCAAAGGGCATTCTGGGCATATCTTCAAGGCTTAACACTCCAACTATCTCTGTGTTTCACTCTTCTCTCCTGGAGGCCATTGGTGTAACACTGATAGACTTAGTCACCCTTCTCTCCTGGAGGCCATTAGGGCAGCACTGATAAACTTAGTAACCCCTCTCTCCTGGAGGTCATTGCGGCAGCACTGATAGACTTAGTCACCCTTCTCTCCTGGAGGCCATTGGTGTAACACTGATAGACTTAGTCACCCTTCTCTCCTGGAGGTCATTGCGGCAGCATTGATAGACTTAGGTATCCTTCTCTCCTGGAGGTCATTGGGGCAGCACTGATAGACTTAGTCACCCTTCTCTCCTGGAGGTCATTGGGGCAGCACTGATAGACTTAGTCACCCTTCTCTCCTGGAGGTCATTAGGGCAGCACTGATAAACTTAGTCACCCTTCTCTCCTGGAGGTCATTGCGGCAGCATTGATAGACTTAGGTATCCTTCTCTCCTGGAGGTCATTGGGGCAGCACTGATAGACTTAGTCACCCTTCTCTCCTGGAGGTCATTGGGGCAGCACTGATAGACTTAGTCACCCTTCTCTCCTGGAGGTCATTAGGGCAGCACTGATAAACTTAGTCACCCTTCTCTCCTGGAGGTCATTGCGGCAGCATTGATAGACTTAGGTATCCTTCTCTCCTGGAGGTCATTGGGGTAACACTGATAGACTTAGTCAACCTTCTCTCCTGGAGGTCATTGGGGTAACACTAATAGACTTAGTCAACCTTCTCTCCTGGAGGTCATTAGGGCAGCACTGATAGACTTAGTCAATCTTCTCTCCTGGAGGTCATTGGGGCAGCACTGATAGACTTAGTCAACCTTCTTTCCTGGAGGTCACTGGGGCAGCACTGATAGACTTAGTCAACCTTCTTTCCTGGAGGTCACTGGGGCAGCACTGATAGACTTAGTCAACCTTCTCTCCTGGAGGTCATTGGGGCAGCATTGATAGACTTAGTCAACCTTCTCTCCTGGAGGTCATTGGGGCAGCATTGATAGACTTAGTCAACCTTCTCTCCTGGAGATCATTGGGGCAGCACTGATAGTCTTAGTCAAGCTTCTCTCCTGGAGATTATTATGGGCAGCACTGATAGACTTAGTCAACCTTCTCTCCTGGAGGTCATTAGGGCAGCACTGATAGACTTAGTTATCCTTCTCTCCTGGAGGTCATTGGGTAACACTGATAGACTTAGTCAACCTTCTCTCCTGGAGGTCATTGGGGCAGCACTGATAGACTTAGTCACCCTTCTCTCCTGGAGGTCATTAGGGCAGCACTGATAGACTTAGTCAACCTTCTCTCCTGGAGGTCATTAGGTCAGCACTGATAGACTTAGTCATCCTTCTCTCTGGAGGTCATTGGGGTAACACTGATATGCTTAGTCACCCTTCTCTCCTGGAGGTCATTGGGGTAACACTGATAGACTTAGTCAACCTTCTCTCCTGGAGGTCATTGGGGCAGCACTGATAGACTTAGTCAACCTTCTCTCCTGGAGGTTATTGGGGCAGCACTGATAGACTTAGTCAACCTTCTCTCCTGGAGGTCATTAGGGCAGCACTGATAGACTTAGTCACCCTTCTCTCCTGGAGGCCATTGGTGTAACACTGATAGACTTAGTCACCCTTCTCTCCTGGAGGCCATTGGTGTAACACTGATAGACTTAGTCACCCTTCTCTCCTGGAGGCCATTGGTGTAACACTGATAGACTTAGTCACCCTTCTCTCCTGGAGGTCATTGGTGTAACACTGATAGACTTAGCCACCCTTCTCTCCTGGAGGTCATTAGGGCAGCACTGATAAACTTAGTCACCCTTCTCTCCTGGAGGTCATTGCGGCAGCACTGATAGACTTAGTCACCCTTCTCTCCTGGAGGCCATTGGTGTAACACTGATAGACTTAGTCACCCTTCTCTCCTGGAGGTCATTGGGGCAGCACTGATAGACTTAGTCACCCTTCTCTCCTGGAGGTCATTAGGGCAGCACTGATAGACTTAGGTATCCTTCTCTCCTGGAGGTCATTGGGGTAACACTAATAGACTTAGTCAACCTTCTCTCCTGGAGGTCATTAGGGCAGCACTGATAGACTTAGTCAATCTTCTCTCCTGGAGGTCATTGGGGCAGCACTGATAGACTTAGTCAACCTTCTTTCCTGGAGGTCATTGTGCAGCACTGATAGACTTAGTCAACCTTCTCTCCTGGAGGTCATTGGGGCAGCATTGATAGACTTAGTCAACCTTCTCTCCTGGAGATCATTGGGGCAGCACTGATAGACTTAGTCAACCTTCTTTCCTGGAGGTCACTGGGGCAGCACTGATAGACTTAGTCAACCTTCTCTCCTGGAGATCATTGGGGCAGCACTGATAGTCTTAGTCAACCTTCTCTCCTGGAGATTATTATGGGGCAGCACTGATAGACTTAGTCAACCTTCTCTCCTGGAGATTATTATGGGGCAGCACTGATAGACTTAGTCAACCTTCTCTCCTGGAGATTATTATGGGGCAGCACTGATAGACTTAGTCAACCTTCTCTCCTGGATATCATTGGGGCAGCACTGATAGACTTAGTTATCCTTCTCTCCTGGAGGTCATTGGGGTAACACTAATAGACTTAGTCAACCTTCTCTCCTGGAGGTCATTAGGGCAGCACTGATAGACTTAGTCAACCTTCTCTCCTGGAGGTCATTGGGGCAGCACTGATAGACTTAGTCACCCTTCTCTCCTGGAGGTCATTAGGGCAGCACTGATAGACTTAGTCACCCTTCTCTCCTGGAGGTCATTAGGGCAGCACTGATAGACTTAGTCAATCTTCTCTCCTGGAGGTCATTAGGTCAGCACTGATAGACTTAGTCACTCTTCTCTCCTGGAGGTCATTAGGACAACACTGATAGATTTAGTTAACCTTCTCTCCTGGAGGTCATTGGGGCAGCACTAATAGACTTAGTCAACCTTCTCTCCTAGAGGTCATTAGGACAGCACTGATAGACTTAGTCAACCTTCTCTCCTGGAGGTCATTAGGTCAGCACTGATAGACTTAGTCACTCTTCTCTCCTGGAGGTCATTGGGGCAGCACTAATAGACTTAGTCAACCTTCTCTCCTAGAGGTCATTAGGACAGCACTGATAGACTTAGTCAACCTTCTCTCCTGGAGATCATTGGGGCAGCACTGATAGACTTAGTCAACCTTCTCTCCTAGAGGTCATTAGGGCAGCACTGATAGACTTAGTCAACCTTCTCTCCTGGAGATCATTGGGGCAGCACTGATAGACTTAGTCAACCTTCTCTCCTGGAGATCATTGGGGCAGCACTGATAGTCTTAGTCAACCTTCTCTCCTGGAGGTCATTGGGGCAGCACTGATAGTCTTAGTCAACCTTCTCTCCTGGAGGTCATTGGGGCAGCACTGATAGTCTTAGTCAACCTTCTCTCCTGGAGGTCATTGGGGCAGCACTGATAGACTTAGTCAACCTTCTCTCCTGGAGGTCATTGGGGCAGCACTGATAGTCTTAGTCAACCTTCTCTCCTGGAGGTCATTGGGGCAGCACTGATAGACTTAGTCAACCTTCTCTCCTGGAGGTCATTGGGGCAGCACTGATAGTCTTAGTCAACCTTCTCTCCTGGAGGTCATTGGGGCAGCACTGGTAGACTTAGTCACCCTTCTCTCCTGGAGGTTATTGGGGCAGCGCTGATAGACTTAGTCAACCTTCTCTCCTGGAGATCATTGGGGCAGCACTAATAGACTTAGTCACCCTTCTCTCGTGGAGGTCATTGGGGCAGCACTGATATTCTTAGTCACCCTTCTCTCCTGGAGGTCATTGGGGCAGCACTGATAGTCTTAGTCACCCTTCTCTCCTGGAGATCATTAGGACAGCACTGATAGAGTTAGTCACCCTTCTCTCCTGGAGGTCACTGGGGCAGCACTGATAGACTTAGTCAACCTTCTCTCCTGGAGGTCATTGGGGCAGCACTGATAGTCTTAGTCACCCTTCTCTCCTGGAGATCATTAGGACAGCACTGATAGAGTTAGTCACCCTTCTCTCCTGGAGGTCATTGGGGCAGCACTGATAGTCTTAGTCACCCTTCTCTCCTGGAGATCATTAGGACAGCACTGATAGAGTTAGTCACCCTTCTCTCCTGGAGGTCACTGGGGCAGCACTGATAGACTTAGTCAACCTTCTCTCCTGGTGGTCATTGGGGCAGCACTGATAGACTTAGTCAACCTTCTCTCCTGGAGGTCATTGGGGCAGCACTGATAGACTTAGTCAACCTTCCCTCCTGGAGGTCATTGGGGCAGCACTGATAGACTTAGTCAACCTTCTCTCCTGGAGGTCATTGGGGCAGCACTGATAGACTTAGTCAACCTTCTCTCCTGGAGGTCATTAGGGCAGCACTGATAGACTTAGTTAACCTTCTCTCCTGGAGGTCATTAGGTCAGCACTGATAGACTTAGTTATCCTTCTCTCCTGGAGGTCATTAGGTCAGCACTGATAGACTTAGTTATCCTTCTCTCCTGGAGGTCATTAGGGCAGCACTGATAGACTTAGTTAACCTTCTCTCCTGGAGGTCATTAGGGCAGCACTGATAGACTTAGTTATCCTTCTCTCCTGGAGGTCATTAGGTCAGCACTGATAGACTTAGTTAACCTTCTCTCCTGGAGGTCATTAGGGCAGCACTGATAGACTTAGTTATCCTTCTCTCCTGGTGGTCATTGGGGCAGCACTGATAGACTTAGTTAACCTTCTCTCCTGGAGGTCATTAGGGCAGCACTGATAGACTTAGTTATCCTTCTCTCCTGGAGGTCATTAGGTCAGCACTGATAGACTTAGTTATCCTTCTCTCCTGGAGGTCATTAGGGCAGCACTGATAGACTTAGTTATCCTTCTCTCCTGGAGGTCATTGGGGCAGCACTGATAGACTGAGTCAACCTTCTCTCCTGGAGGTCATTGAGGCAGCACTGATAGACTTAGTCAACCTTCTCTCCTGGAGGTCATTGGGGCAGCACTGATAGACTTAGTCAACCTTCTCTCCTGGAGGTCATTGGGGCAGCACTGATAGACTTAGTTATCCTTCTCTCCTGGAGGTCATTGGGGCAGCACTGATAGTCTTAGTCAACCTTCTCTCCTGGAGGTCATTAGGGCAGCACTGATAGACTTAGTTATCCTTCTCTCCTGGAGGTCATTGGGGCAGCACTGATAGTCTTAGTCAACCTTCTCTCCTGGAGGTCATTGGGGCAGCACTGATAGACTTAGTCAACCTTCTCTCCTGGAGGTCATTGGGGCAGCACTGATAGACTTAGTCAACCTTCTCTCCTGGAGGTCATTGGGGCAGCACTGATAGACTTAGTCACCCTTCTCTCCTGGAGGTTATTGGGGCAGCACTGATAGACTTAGTCAACCTTCTCTCCTGGAGGTTATTGGGGCAGCACTGATAGACTTAGTCACCCTTCTCTCCTGGAGGTCATTGGGGCAGCACTGATAGACTTAGTCACCCTTCTCTCCTGGAGGTTATTGGGGCAGCACTGATAGACTGAGTCAACCTTCTCCATTTCTCTTCATCTTCTGTAATTTTTTGGGGCCTCTGTAGAATTGAGGCCTGTCCTTTATTTGATGTTATTTTCCCATCTTTTTCTTTGCCTATATCTTCTTCTTCCACAGCCACTTATAGAATAGTTTTTGCTAGGTCAGAAGATCGAGATATGTGTCCAAACTATTTCTATAGTGCTTCTTTACAATAGTCAAATGATCATCATGTACTCCAATTGCTTTATGTACCTTTTAGCAAACTTTTTCATATGTGATACAATTCTAGCAAGAGAGGAATGAAAACTTATGTTAACATATCATCTGCATAGATTGTATTTTCTTCTGTAGCTTTGCTGTAAAGGTTTGTGTTTTCACAAGTGCATTGAAAAACTGATACAAGAAGGGTGCTCATCAACCTGATGTTATAGCCAAGGGTGATGTTCTTATCTTTTCCAATAGGTTTTAGCTTTGCAAGGGCTGCTGTGGTTTGCACTATTCTAGCAAATATTGCAGGACGTGAGCTTTCATCGCTAGCAAGTGGTCCCGAATTTTTACACTTGTCAAATGTTTCTAGATCTTGCACACAACACAATTATCATCAACTGTAACTGTTGGCACAAATGGTCATGTCTCTCCACAACCTTTTATCTCTACAGCTGCTTACCTTTTCTTGTATTGACTTTCCTCCAAACCATTCTCTTAAAGAAATCATGTATCCTTTCTCTCTGTATCCATCTACCTCTTATTCCTTCAATTTCACCAGATGTTACAATATATTCCAGCTGTTACTTTCTATGGTCAACAGATTTATGGTAACAGGATAATGCAAGGAGTTTACCACTGTAGTGTTCCAATGTCTTTCTTCTGTTTATTTACAGTTGTCTCTGCTAGCCATTGATTGCAAATATGCACTCACAGGACAGTGGGGTTGTTTTATTTAGAGAGTATATCCCTAACATCCTGTTCTTGCTATCAATGAACAATGATACATTTTATCATTGATGTAGTTGGTATCACACCAGACCATCTTGCGTTCCCAGAAAAAAACCACTACCCATTTAAGGCTGGGTGAATCTAGGAGCTCTTAGGCATAACCAAACCCAACCTCTTTTTGTCCACTAACCATAGGCTACCCCAGTTCCTACCACAAACAATAGCAGGTAAATTACCTGACATGTTCAAAATATAAATCACATGAAAAAATACTGAAAATACAACATAACAAAAATAAACATATTGACTGAAATACAAATACAACTGGCTAAAATTGATTGAATTGAACTTATGAAAGAAAAAGAAGAGGCAAACAAAGTGACAGCAGGGAATATCAAGAACTAAAGAAACCAAAGAATTCAGAAGAAATTGACTAATGAAAGACAATGTACGTTCTGAAAAACATAAAGTACTAGCTATTTTCCTTTTGAGCCAAAGATAGGACACATAGGACATAAACTATAGGCTCTCCATTTCCAGTTATCTTTGCTATTAAGCATCCTACTTTGCACAGGACTGCATAGTTCTCCAGCATTCAGGCCCATTCAGAAGCATGGTAAGTATACAGCTCTCATATCACACATTTATCTATTATCTGGTCAAGCAGAAGACAGCACACAGGACTGCATAGTTCTCCAGCATTCAGGCCCATTCAGAAGCATGGTAAGTATACAGCTCTCACATCACACATTTATCTAGTGTCTGGTCAAGCTGAAGACAGCACACAGGACTGCATAGTTCTCCAGCATTCAGGCCCATTCAGAAGCATGGTAAGTATACATCTCTCACATCACACATTTATCTAGTGTCTGGTCAAGCTGAAGACAGCACACAGGAATGCATAGTTCTCCAGCATTCAGGCCCATTCAGAAGCATGGTAAGTATACAGCTCTCATATCACACATTTATCTAGTGTCTGGTCAAGCTGAAGACAGCACACAGGAATGCATAGATCTCCAGCATTCAGGCCCATTCAGAAGCATGGTAAGTATACAGCTCTCACATCACACATTTATCTAGTGTCTGGTCAAGCTGAAGACAGCACACAGGACTGCATAGTTCTCCAGCATTCAGGCCCATTCAGAAGCATGGTAAGTATAAAGCTCTCATATCACACATTTATCTAGTGTCTGATCAAGCTGAAGACAGCCCACAGGACTGCATAGTTCTCCAGCATTCAGGCCCATTCAGAAGCATGGTAAGTATACAGCTCTCATATCACACATTTATCTATTGTCTGATCAAGCTGAAGACAGCACACAGGACTGCATAGTTCTCCAGCATTCAGGCCCATTCAGAAGCATGGTAAGTATACAGCTCTCATATCACACATTTATCTATTGTCTGATCAAGCTGAAGACAGCACACAGGACTGCATAGTTCTCCAGCATTCAGGCCCATTCAGAAGCATGGTAAGTATACAGCTCTCACATCACACATTTATCTAGTGTCTGGTCAAGCTGAAGACAGCACATAGGACAGAAAGAAAGAAACTCTTCATGTCTGATGGTTGTCTCTTGTTTTCTTGCCAGCTATGTCAGGTTTTGCACAGAACTCATAGTGATGGTTCTCACCATGCATTCCTGTTTTAAACAAGCCGCTCAATCTCAAAAGGGACCTCATACCTACTGTTGTTACCTCTCGCCTCAGTGTTCTTTTTAGTATTGCTTTAGGGCACCTTGTTTTCCTTGTGCTTGCTGTTTCCCATTTGAGGGCTTGTTTTGTAATTCTCTTGTTTTCTCATCACATGGCCAACATACACCAGCTTTCTATTGATTATACTCATAGATGATATTGTTGGATGCATGACCTTATTTCTGCACTAGTGTTGAACTCATTCATGATATACCAAGTATCTTCCTGAAGTATTTCTTCTCAAAAGCAACTAATTTATTTTCTATTTCTTGAATTGTTTTCCAGCTCTTGCGCGCATAAGTAAGGGGGGATAATACATTTGATTTGAAAATTCTGAGCTTTGTTTTTGTGCTCAGTAA
The DNA here is from genome assembly GCA_032433765.1 of Megaustenia siamemsis. Taxonomy (NCBI): domain Eukaryota; kingdom Metazoa; phylum Mollusca; class Gastropoda; order Stylommatophora; family Ariophantidae; genus Megaustenia; species Megaustenia siamemsis. The sequence goes on from JAVIAB010000050.1 coordinate 6,700,379, forward strand.
TTTTGATTTTCCTATTTTATCAAGGTGTCTGAAAGTCATTGCTGCCTTTGTTATTCTGATTCTAATTTCTTTCCTTGTGTCTCCTTGATCCATGCAGCTTCCAAGTTATATGAAGTGATCTACTTATTCCATTGCTATTCCTTCCAGGTATATTTTTTCTTCTTTTAATTTTGTATTACTTTTGACTTTTTAAGTTCTATTTTGGTATTCTTTGATGACAGCACATTTGTTTTTTCTTGTATTATGTTTACATGACTACTGATAAGAGCTGAGTCGCCTGCAAAATCAAGGCCCTCTGATTGAAACCCAAATATTCTTCCAATGCTTTTGTAACATGTGCAGCATTTCTGTCTTAAAAGTTAATGGCAATTCCAAATAACAAGGGAGATAAAATACATCCATTGTTGCAAACCAGTTTCAATCTGAAACCATTAACTCAGTCCTGAACGAACTGCGCAAGAGAAACCACCATAAAGTGACTTTTTATGATGTCTGGTGGTATTCCATATCACAATCAATTCTGGAATACTTAAAATAGAGACATTGTTGTGAAAGGAAATGATGGCCAATGATGCAAGACATGACACATGATAACGATGATGATCAAGTGAATCTTTTTTTTACCATCATTTGGATCACAAGGTCCATTGTTCACAATCCTTGGAGTGATGCCTTTAACACAAGCCTCAGCGTTGAGCGCATCTACATTCAAGTACTGACGTGGGGGGACATTGCCGATTGAAGCACATACTGGTTCAATCTGATGGAAGAGACTAGGATTTGGGCAGTCCTTGCCAGATTGACCTGAAACAGTCAAGGTCAAAATCAGTGCCAATACTACAGTATGGACAGTTGTCAGGATTAACTGAAATAGCAAATATAAAAATCATTACAGAAAATATACTCATTCTTGGCAGTCTTTGTCAGTATAAGTTGAAACAACAAAGATAAAAATCATTACAGAAAATACACTCATTCTTGGCAGTCTTTGTCAGCATAAGTTGAAACAACAAAGAAACAATCATTACAGAAAATACACTCATTCTTGGCAGTCTTTGTCAGCATAAGTTGAAACAACAAAGATAAAAATCATTACAGAAAATACACTCATTCTTGGCAGTCTTTGTCAGTATAAGTTGAAACAACAAATATAAAAATCATTACAGAAAATACACTCATTCTAGGCAGTCTTTGTCAGCATAAGTTGAAACAATAAAGATAAAAATCATTACAGAAAATACACTCATTCTTGGCAGTCTTTGTCAGCATAAGTTGAAACAATAAAGATAAAAATCATTACAGAAAATACACTCATTCTATGCAGTCTTTGTCAGTATAAGTTGAAACAACAAAGAAACAATCATTACAGAAAATACACTCATTCTAGGCAGTCTTTGTCAGTATAAGTTGAAACAACAAAGATAAAAATCATTACAGAAAATACAATCATTCTAGGCAGTTTTTGAAACTTATTATTTAAAAAAACTATCAAACTTGGTTTCATTCTTTCTTCTAGTATTCATTTTTCTTGTATTCTTTTTTTTATTTTCACTCTTTCTATCATTCTTTCATTCATTCTTTCTTTTCTTTCTTTTTTATGTGAAGGTAACCACATATGTTAGTGACCAGTGTCTGAAAATGTAAAAGTAATCACATATTGTTGGTGATCAGTGTCTCTGTAAAATGTAAAAGTAATCACATATTGTTGGTGATCAGTGTCTCTGTAAAATGTAAAAGTAATCACATATTGTTGGTGATCAGTGTCTCTGTAAAATGTAAGAGTAATCATATATTGTTGGTAATCAGTGTCTCTGTAAAATGTAAAAGTAATCACATATTGTTGGTGATCAGTGTCCCTGTATAATGTAATAGTAATCACATATTGTTGGTGATCAGTGTCCCTGTATAATGTAAAAGTAATCACATATTGTTGGTGATCACACATATTGTTAGTGATCAGTGTCCCTGTATAATGTAATAGTAATCACATATTGTTGGTGATCAGTGTCCCTGTATAATGTAATAGTAATCACATATTGTTGGTGATCAGTGTCCCTGTATAATGTAATAGTAATCACATATTGTTGGTGATCAGTGTTGCTGTAAAATATAAAAGTAATCACATATTGTTGGTGATCAGTGTCCCTGTATAATGTAATAGTAATCACATATTGTTGGTGATCAGTGTCCCTGTATAATGTAATAGTAATCACATATTGTTGGTGATCAGTGTCCCTGTATAATGTAATAGTAATCACATATTGTTGGTGATCAGTGTCCCTGTATAATGTAATAGTAATCACATATTGTTGGTGATCAGTGTCTCTGTATCATGTAAAGACAGTTACATGTAATTGTTCACCAATTTCCTGATATTATGCAAAGGTAGAAACAAAATGACTTGACATATTTAGAGTGTGACATTTTATAGCACCACAGAATTTGGAGTGAAGGTGGCCAACACTCAATATTATTGTCGTTACATCCTGCCATAACACTGAAGTTTCAATTTTTATTGGGTACAAATAATAATACATAAATATTATTATATGGGGAACTTCCGAGGCGATAATAGGGAATAATAGAACAAAGAAGTATGTGTTAGCACTCGGAAAAATTGACAGACAAACAACAATAGAAAAAAACGAAGAACAATATATGGTCCGAAGTGGGATCGAACCTGTACTCAGTGGCACCGCGCCTTGCCACGAGAAGCCGAACGCTTGTCTTGTACCTAAGTTGGCTGCATGGCAGTGTGCCAAGCGTTCGGCTTCTCGTGGCAAGGCGCGGTGCCACTGAGTACGGGTTCGATCCCACTTCGGACCATATATTGTTCTTCGTTTTTTTCTATTGTTGTTTGTCTGTCAATTTTTCCGAGTGCTAACACATACTTCTTTGTTCTATTATTCCCTTTCAATTGTTATTGTTTGGTTGCTGGAACATGCCTGTCTAGGGGTGAACATTTATTTTGATAATGACACTATGTTATTCACACATTCAGATGTTACTGTAGATCCTATATCTTTATCTAATAATCATCAGGTGCCATGCCTATTGACGTACGCAAACATCTCTCTCCACATCATTCGGTCCATCATGATTGTCATAATTTCAGTTAGTAAACTTTACTATGCCATTTGGATAAACTGGTGAATAATTTATTTTTTTCTTGGTTTTCCATTACTCTTTGTTCCATTCATTATGCCCATTATTATAGTATTCTCAATGCCTTCTTTTGTCATCACATACATTACAATAAATGTACATTGTTTTTTTCTTATGATTCTGTCTGTATTTCTGTTTCTTTTTTTTTTAAAAGCTCTTTTAAAAATTCTTCATTTTTAATCTTTGCTATCCATGGAATACATAGAATTCTCCTAATGAACCACATCTCAGCTGCCTTCTATGTTCTCTATCTTGCATTTTGTTCATGACTCACCTCCATATAGTAGAACAGGTTCTTTGTAGCACTTTAGGACACATTTTTCTAACCTTACTTGACAATGATTTGCTACATAGGATCTAATAGACACACATATAATAGCAACCACATATTGACTATTGTTGCATTGTTATACCTGGACATTGCGTAAAGCATGGACGTGACTGATGGAGCTCATCAGAAAGTGCAGGCCGTGTAAGTCTTCCATCTCTATAAGGTGCCACTTCTCTGGATCTTTTTCTTGTACCTTGTCCACAATTTCCATTCTTGAAGATGCATTTGCTATATGGATCCCACGGTTTATATTTTATTGCACCAACTGCATAAATGAAAATAGATTGTTAAACACTGACATCACTTTGTACTCTACACAAGTCATACAAATGTTAAACATTGACAACATTTTGTATTCAACACATGTCAAAAAAATGTTAAACATTGACAACACTTTGTATTCAACACATGTCAAAAAAATGTTAAACATTGACATTACTTTGTACTTTACACATGTCACAAAAATGTTAAACATTGACAACACTTTGTATTCAACACATGTCAAAAAAATGTTAAACATTGACATTACTTTGTACTTTACACATGTCACAAAAATGTTAAATACTGACAACACTTTGTACTTTACACATGTCACAAAAATGTTAAACATTGACAACACTTTGTATTCAACACATGTCACAAAAATGTTAAACATTGACAACACTTTGTATTCAACACGTCACAAAAATGTTAAATACTGACAACACTTTGTAATTTACACATGTCACAAAAATGTTAAACATTGACAACACTTTGTATTCAACACATGTCACAAAGATAATTGCTCCATTTCACAGAGCCTTTGAAACACTTGAGGAGGGAATCAGTAATGGCTTCAATCTCCATTCTTTTGCTAAACTGAATCTATTGTTTCAATATTCCAGTAACTTTTTTTTTCATTTGATTTCATTTCTGCCCATGATATTTGGAGCATTCTTATCAGAAACTATATTTGTGCTACATAAGAGATCTTTGTGATAGTTTATAATTTTTACTCTTAAAACAAAAATGGGTTTATTATAGATTCATTTGAGTCTCTTTCAGACTTCACTAATATACTATAGGCACTAATCTATTTAAATGTTTTGTTAGTCTCTGGCAATTTCCTTTAACATGAGAGTTGCTGTTCTTGATTTCTTTTTTTCTTATACAGTTTCTGTTGTGAGATTTCCTGGATATTTATCCTATCTCTGTAGATTGCTCTGATGTTTTACTCTTATATAGTACTTCACACTTTCTTATATTTGTTTTGACGACCATTACTAATTTTGTAGACATCATTCCTTTAATTAATTTGTCCTAATAATTAAGTCCTCTAGTGCCAGTATTGTGTGTATGAGAAACATGACATTAGTCCCATATCTTAGTGTGAAGGGACGCTGATACTTTATCTTAGTGCCAGTATTGTGTGTATGAGAAACATGACATTAGTCCCATATCTTGGTGTGAAGGGACGCTGATACTTTATCTTAGTGCCAGTCAATTATTCCTTTATGCCTAATGTTATTCTTTTTTGTTCTCAATGCAGGATATTTATGTGCCTTGTACCCAGTGCATCAGGTTACAGCACTCATTTATTGGGGACTTTCTATAGCCTTTTGTTTTTCCATGACCTTCAAGAAAGCAATTGTTTGTCAGTGTGTCCTCACTTAGTGATACAGACTTACATAATTAATTCTATTCTATTCTATTCTATTCTATTCTATTCTATTCTATTCTATTCTATTCTATTCTATTCTATTCTATTCTATTCTGTTCTATTCTATTCTATTTCTATTCTATTCCTATTCTATTCCTATTCTATTCCTATTCCTATTCTATTCTATTCTATTCCTATTCTATTCTATTCCATTCCTATTATATTCCTATTCTATTCTATTCCTATTCTATTCTATTCTATTCTATTCCTATTCCATTCTATTCTATTCTATTCCATTCCATTCCATTCCATTCCATTCCTATTCCATTCCTATTCCATTCCTATTCTATTCTATTCTATTCTATTCTATTCTATTCTATTCTATTCTATTCTATTCTATTCTATTCTATTCTATTCATGGATCAGTTTCACTGCAGTCAAGAATTCCCCATATCCACTTCACCACATGTTACAGCATCCCGTCAAAGCATACAGGCAATTTTTGTTGACACTGTTGATGTCCATGAATGCTTTAATTTAATCAATTACACGGAAGTTGATTTCAAATGATTTCCATTGAAAAAAAGAATGCACAGTAACATCCTTGAGTCAGTTTTATCAAAAAGAGACAAAGCAACCAAAATGGTTTAAAGAGATATAAATAACATATTCAGAGTTGCTGAAAAAAACTGAGGTTAAGGAAAATAAAAGAGACTACAGAGAACAAGTGATATGCTTAAAACTGTATGGTATTGGGTGACAACCCAAGATGGTCTCAAGCTTTGTGACCGGTAACATTCTATGTGAAGACAAAATATGTGCTAACCTCATAATGTGAGCAAGTGACTGAGACTGATATAACAACATGGATTGATTTTAAATATGTCTAAGAGAAGGGAAAATTGGAGGTTAAAGGATCAGCAATTTACACTATGAAGATGATACTGCAGTAATTACAAAAACTTATTTTAAAGAATAAAAACTTGTGTGGTTTACACAAATCCAGCAATCTGGGTGGTCTAGAGTCTAGAGGTTGACTTCTGGACAAGAAGTTCCCAGGTTCAAGTCCCACCACAGGTGGTAGGGAAATTTCACTTCAAATGTGAGATTTCTTCAAGGCATAACACTCCAACTATCTCTGTGTTTTGAGATCCGATGTCTAGCTCTCTTGGATAATGATGAAAAAAAGGAGGTCCCAAAGGGCATTCTGGGCATATCTTCAAGGCTTAACACTCCAACTATCTCTGTGTTTTGAGATCCAATGTCTAGCTCTCTTGGATAATGATGAAAAATGGAGGTCCCAAAGGGCATTCTGGGCATATCTTCAAGGCTTAACACTCCAACTATCTCTGTGTTTTGAGATCCGATGTCTAGCCCTCTAGGATAATGATGAAAAATGGAGGTCCCAAAGGGCATTCTGGGCATATCTTCAAGGCTTAACACTCCAACTATCTCTGTGTTTTGAGATCCGATGTCTAGCTCTCTTGGATAATGATGAAAAAAAGGAGGTCCCAAAGGGCATTCTGGGCATATCTTCAAGGCTTAACACTCCAACTATCTCTGTGTTTTGAGATCCGATGTCTAGCCCTCTAGGATAATGATGAAAAATGGAGGTCCCAAAGGGCATTCTGGGCATGTTAAAGTACCCTTGGCAGAAGGAAATCGGAAAGAGTAAGCCTAAAATGGCCACTACTTGGGAATAATTGATAGGAAAAAAATATTCAAAAACACAGATGGGTCTGTTACTTGTATGAGCTAGTGGTCTTTCATAACTCATGTTGGAGGTGGAATTGTTACAGAGGTGCTTTCACATTGAATAAAAGTAGTTTGACCATGGAAATTGTGCCTGTCACTAAAGCATTGACATGGCTTGAGATATAGACTTATACACATGTATGTTTCCACAGTTACTCAATGAGTATGCTCAGAGAGATCGCAACTGGCTGGGCTCAATGGCAATGGTTAGAGTCTCTGGAGAGGTCTAGTCTAATAAAAATCTGCCTCAATTTTATACCAGGGAACACAGATGTAATAGGTAATGAGCACACAGGGCACACAGATGTAATATGTAATGAGCACACAGGGCACACAGATGTAATAGGTAATGAGCACACAGGGCACACCGATGTAATAGGTAATGAGCATGCTGACAAGCTGGCCAGTTTGGCTGATTAGTGCAGAAGGGTAATGGACTGTGCTGACATTCTAAATGCCCCCAGGGGCACTGGACAATAAAATTACCCATAAGCCACATGCATGAACAGACAATATGAATAAAGGTAAAGTCTGAGACTTGAATCGGCATCTTAGCACGCAAGTTTTCACCCATATGTGCTCTGCACCCTATCCAGAAGTGTTAGAAGAATTCTGGATAGTATCGCTTCAAGCATCGAGGCTTATGATGTGAGGCGGCATTCCTCACCTTCCCAGAGTAATGACACTATGAATATCATGCCAAGGTGGGAGTTGGCATATGGAAGCACTACACAGGAATCCAAAGATGTGTCAACACAACACTGGTGCATTGCTTGCTACATATTGAGGGCTATATTTTTAATGAGATCTAAGCTGTTATGGACTTCTGATGTTCCATGAAAATTACATGACCATTAAACTACACTACCCAAAAATGTCAAAACTCTGGATTATAAGAAAGTAAGAGTAACCCTGAAGTTGGAGAATATCTGTCTTTATGGCAAGGAACACCGGAGCACTCAATTGCCAGTGTGAAACTAGCAAAAGTGATATTCACACAAATTTAAATCCCTGGGATGCTACTAGAAATATAAAGCTAATAAACACAAACAACAAAAATAACAATCCCTTTACATTAACAACTTCAACAAAAAAGTTACCAAACAAGTTCAAAACAAGTTAAACCTCTTAAAAAAAAAAAAAGTAAAGTACCCCCCGTCACGCCAAGTGGCGTATAGGGAATATGGTGTTAGTGACCATAAATTTTACAGACCTTCGGCACATGATTTTTGGGGTTATGTGGTCGGTATTACACCCGTGTCGCTTTACTTTCCCAGAAAAAAATCCGGTATCCATTAAAAGCTGGGTGAACTGGAAGCCGTCGGTTGGAATCGAACCCTACCTCTTGTCCTTTGTAGTCCAGTTCACTAACCACTGAGCTATTGCGGCTCCCTCCCTGTAGAGTAACAGTCACAATTCCTGCGGCCTACGTTAAACCTCTTAGCTTAAAAAAAATCACCAAATTATAAAGAACCAAGTTTCATGTGTTGGGAGTGCTACCTAAAGCTGAAGAGAACCCAGTTTAAAATAATGTACATTGGAGCAGCATGCTAATTCTGATGGACAATCCACCAAAGGGGAGACACATTTCATACAAATCTGAGTAGAAACAACTCATCCAACTCTAGAACCTCAGACAAAAAATACTGCCCTTGGATGCTGTACATATAGAGAGTAGGTTTTTTGTTCAGCGATGTCATTTGAAGTTGTTGCCCAGGCAACCAAAATACCTTGTATGGTGTTTGACCTTGCTAATGTCATAACTGACAATGTACAATAACTGCATGTCACCCTGTTTCCTGTTTTCACAATAGACTAGAGTAGTCACTTAATGCCCAGAGTAAGCATCTTGTGCTAAGGGAGATATCTGTCAGAAAGCTGTTGTAAGAAAACTAGGAACAAAACAAATACAGAAGAATTAAGGCCCATTATATGAAATAATCTCAAACATTAATACACCCAAAAACATTTAACACAAACAAATCGGAACTTACATTTAGGGTTATGGTGGAAACATTCTCCTGGCTCAGCTACAATTTGGTCTTTTAGAGCTTTCAAATTCTTATAACCAACCTTTTCGCACATAGATGTGATGAAGCTGCAATAGTTTGAATATGTCCTGTGATGTTTTCCAGATTTGGACCCACAGACTGGTCCTGCATATAAAATATTTGATGATTGTTTAAAAAAAAAAAGTACTTTTTCCTAACAATCAACTTTATGTTATAATTGTGTATCAATGGATGAAGTCACCCATGTGCTGTCGGGTCAGAGGGGTTGGGCATGGGACTAGCTATCCTGTACTGTAAAAGAATAAACCGCAAAATCTTCACAAATATAGACAAGTCAAAGAAAGGGAAAAATAAAGTTAATCCGCGAAAAGATAAGGGCTCTCTGTCTAAGAGATATATGACGCAATCTGGAGAAAGTCACAAGGAGTCCAGGTCACCTGACTCACCTTTTGTCTACCAGGAAATCCTCCAGAATTGGCACCTTGAATGTACGTATTCTAAATGAACAAGGAAAAGCTGCACAAGGTGCTACAGAAATGACAAACTACAAGATAGATATTCTGGGAACGTACAAAACAAGATTGTTAGGGGTAGAAAGAATAAAACTAAGCATGGGAGAGATAATTTTATCATCAGGGCACCAGGAACCTGGAGCACATAATAGTGAGTGGGTAGGTATAATGTTATCAAGGGAATCACAAAAGACACTGATAGAGTGGGAAGCAGTAAGGTCAAGACTACTAATAGCAACATTTAAAACAACAAAAAACAAAATTAAAAATACATTTTATGCAATGCTATGCACCAACGAATGATAAGGAAGATTTAGTTGAAGAAGATTCTATACACAATTGCAATGTCAGATGGATGGAAAATGAGACAAAGATATAGTCTTGACAGGAGATCTAAACGCAAAAGTAGGAACAGACAACCGAGGCTTTGAAGAGATCTTGGGAAAACATTGAGAAATGAATGAGAATTGAGAGATATTCATGAACTTCTATGTCTTTAATCAAATGAGCCTAGGAAGAACAATATTCCACCATAAAAGAATATATAAAGCTACATGGGTGTCACCAAATCATAGAGCAGAGAATCAAATTCACCACATATGTATTAATGATAATTTAAAGTTATCCTTAAATGATGTAAAAGTATATAGAGGGGCAGATGTAGCTTCAGATCATCATCTTCTGATAGCCAAACTTAAACTTAAACTAAAAAGATATACTACAATGAATAAGGGTAGAAAGTATTTCAATGTAGGGTTTCTTAAAGAACAAGGAATTAAAGATAATTTGCAGACACAATATCAAACAAATACCAATTCCTCCAACAACTAGAAAATACACTAAATATAGAAGATCATTGGAAACAGGTAATGGATATATGGAAAGAGACATGTGAAGAAACCCTGGGGACAGAAGAGACCCTGCATAAAATTAAAGAAAGAAAGAATAAGAAAGCAGACATAAATAAAAGCAAAACAAAAAGTGCTAAAGTCAAGGCACAAGAAACATACAGAGAGGTGAACAAAAAAGTGAGAGAATGCATTAAAAGAGATGAAAAGAAAAATATAGATAAACTAGCTAAAGTGGCAAAGGAAGCGGCAAATAAAAGAAATATGAAAGAACTGTACAACAGCACAAAGAAATTAAGTGGAAAATACAAACAGATCAATGTCTTTATTAAAGATAAGGAAGTAAATCTGCTTAGTAATATAAGGGAACAAATGAAGAGATGGAAAGATCACTTTGAAGAACTTTTGAACAGACCCAGCTCGAATAATCCTCTAGATATACTATGAGCAGAAGAAGAGTTACACGTTAACTGTGGAAAACCAAGCAAGGAGGAAATAATGAAAGCCATAAAAAAACAGAATGGCTTGGAAAGTGTTTGCTGAAGACCTCTGCTCCACAGGGAGTTGAAAGAAAGAAGAAGAAATAGATCAAGAGTTTTATTGTATTTTATATAAATTGGTCAACTTTATTTTGCAATCTTGTATAAATTGATAATAGTAAAAGACTGAAACTTAGTTCTCAGAAATGCAGACAACTTGAAATACCAAAGCAAACAGTTAACAATATACTCTAGCACCACTTTTATCATATTGTGATAATTAAGTCTAGAGTGGTGTGTTAATTTACTGTACATGTGATAATTGAGTAAAAATCAGAAATAACAATAGAAGAAAAAAATTGAGGTTAATATAATACTGGATTATAACTAAGAAAAATAAATCAAATGACTTTGACATGTAAAATAATCACCACCAGACATCATCTGAGAGAGAATTAACATAAGAATACACACAAAATTAGGAGATGGCATTCAGAGGGTGATAGATCAATAAAATATCAGACATCACAATGAGTATATTAGAAACACTAGGAAACTTAACAGCAGGACTAGCCAAGACAAGAGCAAAAGACTGCAAACTTTATTATCTTCTCAATGCTGAAAGGCAGATGAGGAAAGAAAGAGAATAAAAAAAGACAATGGATACTATGCAGACACCAGAAAGCATGACCCAAACAATCCATTTTCCCTCAATGCTGAAAGCACAGCTGTTCTTTTCATTCATAAGTGGTAATTTAGTTCTGATGTTGGCAATTTTTGTATGATTTATAGATGAAGATGTCTGAAACCTACTATATTCTGTTCATTCTTATAATTGATATCTTATGGAACAGGATTCAGTTTGTAACATCACAGAACAAAAAATGAAAAAGTGTTTAACCAAATAAAATATTTTTGAATGGTATTTGATAGAATAATGGTCACAACTAAAAGTCAAAGGTTGGCAAATTTGAACTTCTGGGACAATATTCACATTTTAACAACCAAAGGTTTTTCTTTCCTTTTGTGATACATCTTCATCTAATCATTTTGAATGTATAATAGTTGATGCATGTGTATTTTATCTTCATCGAAAGTCACAAATAAGTAAACCAACTAAAGCATCAGTGACAAACAAACGTGAAAGTGATCTGAGGTGGAGCAAGGTGGATAAGGATCTTATTATACATGGGGTAATTGAGTCTAGAGTGAACATTTATCTTATTATACATGGAGTAATTGAGTTTAGAGTGAACAGTTATCTTTACATGGGGTAATTGAGTTTAGAGTGAACAGTTATCTTATTATACATGGGGTAATTGAGTCTAGAGTGAACAGTTATCTTATTATACATGGGGTAATTGAGTCTAGAGTGAACAGTTATCTTATTATACATGGGGTAATTGAGTCTAGAGTGAACAGTTATCTTATTATCTATCTATTTATCTATTGTCCTTTCAAGCTGAAGACGGCACATAGGGCAGAACCACAATCTCAAAAACAGAAACCTTGCGTGCCAAAATGGCACATATTGCAGACATCGCTGCTCTAAAATATATGGCGCTGTTTCCATAACAATTCTTTTTACAATGACAGCTTGCCAAGCCATCGATCAACCTCCTTAGTCACCTCTCACAACATGCCTGGAAGGTCACAGTGTCACTATTATTTACCTCCCTCATAATGAGGCCCTGGTAACACACAGGGATATCTTATTATACATGGGGTAATTGAATCTAGAGTGAACATTTATCTTTACATGGGGTAATTGAATCTAGAGTGAACAGTTATCTTATTATACATGGGGTAATTGAGTCTAGAGTGAACAGTTATCTTATTTTACATGGGATAATTGAGTCTAGAGTGAACAGTTATCTTATTTTACATGGGGTAATTGAGTCTAGAGTGAACAGTTATCTTTACATGGGGTAATTGAGTCTAGAGTGAACATTTATCTTTACATGGGGTAATTGAGTCTGGAGTGAACATTTATCTTTACATGGGGTAATTGAGACTAGAGTGAACATTTATCTTTACATGGGGTAATTGAGTCTAGAGTGAACAGTTATCTTTACATGGGGTAATTGAGTCTAGAGTGAACAGTTATCTTTACATGGGGTAATTGAGTCTAGAGTGAACATTTATCTTTACATGGGGTAATTGAGTCTGGAGTGAACATTTATCTTTACATGGGGTAATTGAGTCTAGAGTGAACATTTATCTTATTATGCATGTGACAAAAGAGTCTATATTGAGTCGTTATCTTATTATATACATAGTATATCAATGATTTTATTATATATGCAGTAATTGAGTCAAGTGCGACAATAATTTTATTATATATGCGGTAATTGAATTTTTGAGTTATTTATGGGTCATCATCATTGCATTTCGAATATGTCCATAAATGCTCAGATCCCCTTCTCAGCAAGTCATGCAGTGTCAGCGACTGACGACTCCAGTTCTGTGTTGGTTGATAAGTCTTCTTACACGCCCACTAAGTTTCTCATTTCTGGCTGTGCCCATCTTAACTCCCATCTCTTTCATCCGAAGGAGTGATGTGGATTCATAGTTGCCGAAGTTCTGTGCTCTTCCCACATCTCGGAGGGCATTGATGATGTCCGCCTGATCCATTGGTTGACCGTCCTCAACAATAGCACAACTAGCCAACCTGTCCGCTCTTTCATTTCCTCCTACTCCTGCATGTGTGGTAATTGTGGCACCGATCTTATTATGTATGTGGTAATTGAGTGATTGAGTCTAGTGTGGCACTGATCTTATTATGTATGTGGTAATTGAGTGATTGAGTCTAGTGTGGCACTGATCTTATTATGTATGTGGTAATTGAGTGATTGAGTCTAGTGTGGCACTGATCTTATTATGTATGTGGTAATTGAGTGATTGAGTCTAGTGTGGCACCGATCTTATTATGTATGTGGTAATTGAGTGATTGAGTCTAGTGAGGCACCGATCTTATTATGTATGTGGTAATTGAGTGATTGAGTCTAGTGAGGCAATATTCTTATTATGAATGTGGTAATTGAGTGATTGAGTCTAGTGAGGCACCGATCTTATTATGTATGTGGTAATTGAGTGATTGAGTCTAGTGTGGCACCGATCTTATTATGTATGTGGTAATTGAGTGATTGAGTCTAGTGTGGCACCGATCTTATTATGTATGTGGTAATTGAGTGATTGAGTCTAGTGAGGCAATATTCTTATTATGAATGTGGTAATTGAGTCTAGTGACAATATTCTTATTATGTATGTGGCAATTGAGTGATTGAGTCTAGTGAGGCAATATTCTTATTATGAATGTGGTAATTGAGTCTAGTGACAATATTCTTATTATGTATGTGGTAATTGAGTCTAGTGTGAAAATATTCTTATTATGTATGTGGTAATTGAGTCTTGTGTGGTAATGATCTTATGTATGTGGTAATTGAGTCTAGTGTGGCAATATTCTTATTATGTATGTGGTAATTGAGTCTTGTGTGGCAATGATCTTATGTATGTGGTAATTGAGTCCAGTGTGGCAATGATTTTATTATATATGTGGTAATTGAGTCTTGCAACCATATATCTCTACAAGTAGGAAAAGATGGACATATGTTGGACATGTGCTGAGAAGAGACAACAAGAGAATTTCAAAACAAAAAAAGTTTCTTCTATGGGAAACATCAGAGTACAGAAAGAGAAAGAGAGGTAAAAGAGATCAAAAGAGAGATTATATATGTGGTAACTGAGTCTAGTGTGGCAATGATATATTTTATATATGTGATAACTGAGTCTAGTGTGGCAATGATATATTTTATATATGTGGTAACTGAGTCTAGTGTGGCAATGATATATTTTATATATGTGGTAACTGAGTCTAGTGTGGCAATGATATATTTTATATATGTGATAACTGAATCTAGTGTGGCAATGATATATTTTATATATGTGGAAACTGAGTCTAGTGTGGCAATGATATATTTTATATATGTGGTAACTGAGTCTAGTGTGGCAAAGATATATTTTATATATGTGGTAACTGAGTCTAGTGTGGCAATGATATTTTATATATGTGGTAACTGAGTCTAGTGTGATCACTTATCTCATACAAGTGGTAACAGATTCTAGTGTGTAGACTTATCTTATACAAGTTGTATTGAGTCTAGTGTGATCACTTATCTTATACAAGTTGTATTTGAGTTTAGTGTGTAGACTTATCTTATACAAGTTGTATTTGAGTTTAGTGTGTAGACTTATCTTATACATATTGTATTTGAGTCTAGTGTGTAGACTTATCTTATACATATTGTATTTGAGTTTAGTGTGTAGACTTATCTTATACATATTGTATTTGAGTCTAGTGTGTAGACTTATCTTATACATATTGTATTTGAGTCTAGTGTGTAGACTTATCTATACAAGTTGTATTTGAGTCTAGTGTGTAGACTTATCTTATACATATTGTATTGAGTCTAGGATGTCCACTTATCTTATACATATTGTATTGAGTCTAGTGTGGCCACTTATCTTATACATATTGTAATGAGTCTAGGGTGTCCACTTATCTTATACATATTGTATTGAGTCTAGTGTGGCCACTTATCTTATACATATAGTAATGAGTCTAGGGTGTCCACTTATCTTATACATATTGTATTGAGTCTAGTGTGGCCACTTATCTTATACATGTTGTATTTGAGTCTAGTGTGGCAACTAATCTTATACATGTTGTATGTGAGTCTAGTGTTGCCACTTATCTTATATATGTTGTATGTGAGTCTAGTGTGGACACTAATCTTATATATGTTGTAATTGAGCCTAGTGTTGCCACTTATCTTATACATGTTGTATTTGAGTCTAGTGTGGCAACTAATCTTATACATGTTGTATGTGAGTCTAGTGTTGCCACTTATCTTATATATGTTGTATGTGAGTCTAGTGTGGACACTAATCTTATATATGTTGTATTTGAGTCTAGTGTGGCCACTAATCTTATATATGTTGTAATTGAGTCTAGTGTGGCCACTAATCTTATATATGTTGTAATTGAGTCTACCGAATAGCAAAGCAAGCCCTCATATGGGAAACAACAGGTAAAAGAAAAAGAGGAAGACCCAGGGAGACACTGAGAAGAACATTGATGAGAGAGGCAAGAGCAGCAGGAATTGGCTCCCTCAGTGAGATAGAGCTGCTTGCACATAACAGAGACACATGGCGAGATTTGATAAAATATCTTTAAAAGAAAACTGCTAGAATAAAAAAAAAATTCATATAGGAGAAGGTGTATCTTGGTCTACGCCCTATGGGCCGATTACGGCTCGAAAGGTCAATAGATAGATAGAATTGAGTCTAGTGTGGCCACTAATCTCATATATGTTGTATTTGAGTCTAGTGTGACTAATCTTATATATGTTGTATTTGAGTCTAGTGTGAGTAATCTTATATATGTTGTATTTGAGTATTGTGTGGCCACTAATCTTATATATGTTGTATTTGAGTATTGTGTGGCCACTAATCTTAGACATGTTGTAACTGAATCTAGTGTGGCCTCTTATCTTCTATGTGTGAGTCTAGTTCACTGACTGTCATGCAATATTGTTTGCACAATACTGTTGGAGACATCTGTTTATAAAAGATTGGAGTCTGTTGCTATTAGTTTCCATCCATGTTTCCAGTTGTTGGATTGCCTTGACATTTGTGTAGAAGATCCTGATTTTGTCCCACAGAGAGAGCTTTACGTGTACAAAGTTAATGAGTCTAGAGTGACAAACTACCTTATTGGACATGTTGTAACTGAGTCTAGTGTGACCAGCTACCTTATTGGACATGTTGTAACTGAATCTAGAGTGACAAACTACCTTATTGGACATGTTGTAACTGAATCTAGAGTGACAAACTACCTTATTGGACATGTTGTAACTGAGTCTAGTGTGACCAGCTACCTTATTGGACATGTTGTAACTGAATCTAGAGTGACAAACTACCTTATTGGACATGTTGTAACTGAATCTAGAGTGACAAACTACCTTATTGGACATGTTGTAACTGAATCTAGAGTGACAAACTACCTTATTGGACATGTTGTAACTGAATCTAGAGTGACAAACTACCTTATTGGACATGTTGTAACTGAGTCTAGTGTGACCAGCTACCTTATTGGACATGTTGTAACTGAATCTAGAGTGACAAACTACCTTATTGGGCATGTTGTAACTGAATCTAGAGTGACAAACTACCTTATTGGACATGTTGTAACTGAATCTAGAGTGACAAACTACCTTATTGGACATGTTGTAACTGAATCTAGAGTGACAAACTACCTTATTGGACATGTTGTAACTGAATCTAGAGTGACAAACTACCTTATTGGACATGTTGTAACTGAATCTAGAGTGACAAACTACCTTATTGGACATGTTGTAACTGAATCTAGAGTGACAAACTACCTTATTGGACATGTTGTAACTGAGTCTAGTGTGACAAACTACCTTATTGGACATGTTGTAACTGAGTCTAGTGTGACAAACTACCTTATTGGACATGTTGTAACTGAGTCTAGAGTGACAAACTACCTTATTGGACATGTTGTAACTGAGTCTAGTGTGACAAACTACCTTATTGGACATGTTGTAACTGAATCTAGAGTGACAAACTACCTTATTGGACATGTTGTAACTGAGTCTAGAGTGACAAACTACCTTATTGGACATGTTGTAACTGAGTCTAGAGTGACAAACTACCTTATTGGACATGTTGTAACTGAATCTAGAGTGACAAACTACCTTATTGGACATGTTGTAACTGAGTCTAGAGTGACAAACTACCTTATTGGACATGTTGTAACTGAGTCTAGAGTGACAAACTACCTTATTGGGCATGTTGTAACTGAATCTAGAGTGACAAACTACCTTATTGGACATGTTGTAACTGAGTCTAGAGTGACCAGCTACCTTGTTGGACATGTTGTAACTGAGTCTAGAGTGACAAACTACCTTATTGGGCATGTTGTAACTGAATCTAGAGTGACAAACTACCTTATTGGACATGTTGTAACTGAGTCTAGAGTGACAAACTACCTTATTGGACATGTTGTAACTGAATCTAGAGTGACAAACTACCTTATTGGACATGTTGTAACTGAGTCAAGAGTGACAAACTACCTTATTGGACATGTTGTAACTGAGTCTAGAGTGACAAACTACCTTATTGGACATGTTGTAACTGAATCTAGAGTCACAAACTACCTTATTGGACATGTTGTAACTGAGTCTAGAGTGACAAACTACCTTATTGGACATGTTGTAACTGAATCTAGAGTGACAAACTACCTTATTGGACATGTTGTAACTGAATCTAGAGTGACAAACTACCTTATTGGACATGTTGTAACTGAGTCTAGTGTGACAAACTACCTTATTGGACATGTTGTAACTGAATCTAGAGTGACAAACTACCTTATTGGACATGTTGTAACTGAATCTAGAGTGACAAACTACCTTATTGGACATGTTGTAACTGAATCTAGAGTGACAAACTACCTTATCAGACATGTTGTAACTGAGTCTAGAGTGACAAACTACCTTATTGGACATGTTGTAACTGAATCTAGAGTGACAAACTACCTTATCAGACATGTTGTATCTGAGTCTAGAGTGATAAACTACCTTATTATACATGTTGTAACTGAGTCTAGAGTGACCAGCTACCTTGTTGGACATGTTGTAACTGAGTCAAGTGTGACCAGCTACCTTATTGGACATGTTGTAACTGAGTCTAGAGTGACCAGCTACCTTGTTGGACATGTTGTAACTGAGTCTAGAGTGACCAGCTACCTTGTTGGACATGTTGTAACTGAATCTAGAGTGACAAACTACCTTATCAGACATGTTGTATCTGAGTCTAGAGTGATAAACTACCTTATTATACATGTTGTAACTGAGTCTAGAGTGACCAGCTACCTTGTTGGACATGTTGTAACTGAGTCAAGTGTGACCAGCTACCTTATTGGACATGTTGTAACTGAGTCTAGAGTGACCAGCTACCTTTTTGGACATGTTGTAACTGAGTCTAGAGTGACCAGCTACCTTGTTGGACATGTTGTAACTGAGTCAAGTGTGACCAGCTACCTTATTGGACATGTTGTAACTGAGTCTAGAGTGACCAGCTACCTTGTTGGACATGTTGTAACTGAGTCAAGTGTGACCAGCTGCCTTATTGGACATGTTGTAACTGAGTCTAGAGTGACCAGCTACCTTGTTGGACATGTTGTAACTGAGTCTAGAGTGATAAACTACCTTATCAGACATGTTGTATCCGAGTCTAGAGTGATAAACTACCTTATTATACATGTTGTAACTGAGTCTAGAGTGACCAGCTACCTTGTTGGACATGTTGTAACTGAGTCAAGTGTGACCAGCTACCTTATTGGACATGTTGTAACTGAGTCTAGAGTGACCAGCTACCTTGTTGGACATGTTGTAACTGAGTCTAGAGTGACAAACTACCTTATTGGACATGTTGTAACTGAATCTAGAGTGACAAACTACCTTATTGGACATGTTGTAACTGAATCTAGAGTGACAAACTACCTTATTGGACATGTTGTAACTGAATCTAGAGTGACAAACTACCTTATTGGACATGTTGTAACTGAATCTAGAGTGACAAACTACCTTATTGGGCATGTTGTAACTGAGTCTAGAGTGACAAACTACCTTATTGGACATGTTGTAACTGAATCTAGAGTGACAAACTACCTTATCAGACATGTTGTAACTGAGTCAAGAGTGACCAGCTACCTTATTGGACATGTTGTAACTGAGTCAAGAGTGACCAGCTACCTTGTTGGACATGTTGTAACTGAGTCAAGTGTGACCAGCTACCTTATTGGACATGTTGTAACTGAGTCTAGAGTGATAAACTACCTTATCAGACATGTTGTATCTGAGTTTAGAGTGATAAACTACCTTATTATACATGTTGTAACTGAGTCTAGAGTGACCAGCTACCTTGTTGGACATGTTGTAACTGAGTCAAGTGTGACCAGCTACCTTATTGGACATGTTGTAACTGAGTCTAGAGTGACCAGCTACCTTGTTGGACATGTTGTAACTGAGTCTAGAGTGACCAGCTACCTTGTTGGACATGTTGTAACTGAGTCAAGTGTGACCAGCTACCTTATTGGACATGTTGTAACTGAGTCTAGAGTGACCAGCTACCTTGTTGGACATGTTGTAACTGAGTCAAGTGTGACCAGCTACCTTATTGGACATGTTGTAACTGAGTCTAGAGTGACCAGCTACCTTGTTGGACATGTTGTAACTGAGTCTAGAGTGATAAACTACCTTATCAGACATGTTGTATCTGAGTCTAGAGTGATAAACTACCTTATTATACATGTTGTAACTGAGTCTAGAGTGACCAGCTACCTTGTTGGACATGTTGTAACTGAGTCAAGTGTGACCAGCTACCTTATTGGACATGTTGTAACTGAGTCTAGAGTGACCAGCTACCTTGTTGGACATGTTGTAACTGAGTCTAGAGTGATAAACTACCTTATCAGACATGTTGTATCTGAGTCTAGAGTGATAAACTACCTTATTATACATGTTGTAACTGAGTCTAGAGTGACCAGCTACCTTGTTGGACATGTTGTATCTGAGTCTAGAGTGATAAACTACCTTATTATACATGTTGTAACTGAGTCTAGAGTGACCAGCTACCTTGTTGGACATGTTGTAACTGAGTCTAGAGTGATAAACTACCTTATCAGACATGTTGTATCTGAGTTTAGAGTGATAAACTACCTTATTATACATGTTGTAACTGAGTCTAGAGTGACCAGCTACCTTGTTGGACATGTTGTAACTGAGTCAAGTGTGACCAGCTACCTTATTGGACATGTTGTAACTGAGTCTAGAGTGACCAGCTACCTTGTTGGACATGTTGTAACTGAGTCTAGAGTGACCAGCTACCTTGTTGGACATGTTGTAACTGAGTCAAGTGTGACCAGCTACCTTATTGGACATGTAACTGAGTCTAGAGTGACCAGCTACCTTGTTGGACATGTTGTAACTGAGTCAAGTGTGACCAGCTACCTTATTGGACATGTTGTAACTGAGTCTAGAGTGACCAGCTACCTTGTTGGACATGTTGTAACTGAGTCTAGAGTGATAAACTACCTTATCAGACATGTTGTATCTGAGTCTAGAGTGATAAACTACCTTATTATACATGTTGTAACTGAGTCTAGAGTGACCAGCTACCTTGTTGGACATGTTGTAACTGAGTCAAGTGTGACCAGCTACCTTATTGGACATGTTTTAACTGAGTCTAGAGTGACCAGCTACCTTGTTGGACATGTTGTAACTGAGTCTAGAGTGACCAGCTACCTTGTTGGACATGTTGTAACTGAGTCAAGTGTGACCAGCTACCTTATTGGACATGTTGTAACTGAGTCTAGAGTGACCAGCTACCTTGTTGGACATGTTGTAACTGAGTCTAGAGTGACCAGCTACCTTGTTGGACATGTTGTAACTGAGTCAAGTGTGACCAGCTACCTTATTGGACATGTTGTAACTGAGTCTAGAGTGACAAACTACCTTATTGGACATGTTGTAACTGAATCTAGAGTGACAAACTACCTTATTGGACATGTTGTAACTGAATCTAGAGTGGCAAACTATCTTATTGGGCATGTTGTAACTGAATCTAGAGTGACAAACTACCTTATTGGACATGTTGTAACTGAGTCTAGAGTGACAAACTACCTTAATGGACATGTTGTAACTGAATCTAGAGTGACAAACTACCTTATTGGACATGTTGTAACTGAATCTAGAGTGACAAACTACCTTATTGGACATGTTGTAACTGAGTCTAGTGTGACAAACTACCTTATTGGACATGTTGTAACTGAATCTAGAGTGACAAACTACCTTATTGGACATGTTGTAACTGAATCTAGAGTGACAAACTACCTTATTGGACATGTTGTAACTGAATCTAGAGTGACAAACTACCTTATTGGACATGTAACTGAATCTAGAGTGACAAACTACCTTATTGGACATGTTGTAACTGAATCTAGAGTGACAAACTACCTTATCAGACATGTTGTAACTGAGTCAAGAGTGACCAGCTACCTTGTTGGACATGTTGTAACTGAGTCTAGAGTGATAAACTACCTTATCAGACATGTTGTATCTGAGTCTAGAGTTATAAACTACCTTATTATACATGTTGTAACTGAGTCTAGAGTGACCAGCTACCTTGTTGGACATGTTGTAACTGAGACTAGAGTGACAAACAACCTTATTGGACATGTTGTAACTGAGTCTAGAGTGACAAACTACCTTATTGGACTTGAAGTAACTGAGTATAGAGTGACCAGCTACCTTGTTGGACATGTAACTGAGTCAAGAGTGACAAACTACCTTATTGGACATGTTGTAACTGAGTCTAGAGTGACTAGCTACCTTATTGGACACATTGTAGCTGAGTCTAGAGTGATAAACTACCTTATTGGACATGTTGTAACTGAGTCTAGAGTGATAAACTACCTTATTATACATGTTGTAACTGAGTCTAGAGTGACCAGCTACCTTGTTGGACATGTTGTAACTGAGACTAGAGTGACAAACAACCTTATTGGACATGTTGTAACTGAGTCTAGAGTGACAAACTACCTTATTGGACATGAAGTAACTGAGTATAGAGTGACCAGCTACCTTGTTGGACATGTAACTGAGTCAAGAGTGACAAACTACCTTATTGGACATGTTGTAACTGAGTCTAGAGTGACTAGCTACCTTATTGGACACATTGTAGCTGAGTCTAGAGTGACAAACTACCTTATTGGACATGTTGTAACTGAGTCTAGAGTGACCAGCTACCTTGTTAGACATGTTGTAACTGAGTCTAGAGTGACCAGCTACCTTATTGGATATGGTGTAACTGAGTCTAGAGTGACAAGCTACTTTATCGGACATATTTTAACTCAGTCTAGAGTGACAAACTACCTTATCGGACATGTTGTAATTGAGTCTAGAGTGACAAACTACCTTATTGGAAATGTTGTAACTGAGTCTAAAGTTTATGTTTTGCAAAGTAAAGACATTTAATGAGACTCTTCTTATTGGTTAAGAAATGTGCAATTGTGTCAAAAGTCTTTCCCTCAAATTCTGACTTCATCTAGAGGTACCTATATATTTCTTTATTTTTCAAGCACTCCTTTGTGGCATGAATTTGTCCAAACTACAGATATAGTAATACTATAATTGTAATAACTGTTTCTTTTATTCATTCATGCTGCACTTCACTACTATCTCATATTGTTTGCTACATATCTTGTCTGTTTTTTTAAAACATATGATCAACAACTAAATGCATCTGTATTTAAACAATGAAACAAAATACCCTTAGATAAACCAGGTGGTGGTAGGAACTCTTTACACACTTTTGTGGCAACACACTGTTTTGGATCAGATGTTTCTTCTATATGATCTGAAAAACAAATATAAATAATAAATTAAGTTAATAAGCCATGAACAGCTGTTTAAGCTTGAATAGGCTCGCCCTATTGACAACCCTACTAAGTAAAATGGAAGTCATAACTCCTGTAAAATGGTTTAGCATTGATGACTATTGTGATCATAATCTAGTGAGACTACTAATAATGCTCAGATACCTGTCTCCATTTATAATTTTTGTATTCATGGTGGATGGTTGTTGAGGCAGGGGTGTTCCTTACAAAAGGAGTAAGACGTTTCCTTTCATTGGCTAGTATATGGGATACACGTGGGCAAGGTGGAGTATCCAGCCTCCCGATCAGGGTTACATTAAGCTATATGAGCAGATGGTTGATGGTGTTGTGGGTGCAGCTGACAAGTAGTGCTGGTTATGGTCTACACACCGTAATAGAAGACAGAGGATCTCACTTGTAGAGACAATGACTGCAATCTCTGACTAGTATAGCCAGTGTCATCCTGGAGAGGACTGAGCCCGCCACACTATTTGACCCCATTGACACACTCTCATTCCATATCGGATTGGTCACAGCCAAAGCTAACAATAACTTCACCTTTCATCAGGACAGGAACAATTAAGTTGCTTACAGCACTGCTTCAGAACAAAAAACAAGATATGGAAATGAAATGTCATCGCAAGATTTTAGGCATGTCTTGAAAGTGTGAAACAAATGATAAATGTAATGTCAGAGAGAAAGTGTAAAGAAGATGTTACATGTAATGTCAGAGAAAAAGTGTGAAGAAAATGTTACATGTAATGTCAGAGAGAAATTGTGAAGAAAATTAGAAATGTAATGTCAGAGAGAAAGTGTAAAGAAAATGATACATGTAATGTCAGAGAGAAAGTGTGAAGAAAATGTTACATGTAATGTCAGAGAGAAATTGTGAAGAAAATGATATATGTAATGTCAGAGAGAAATTGTGAAGAAAATGAGAAATGTAATGTCAGAGAGAAAGTGTTAAGAAATTGATAAATGTAATGTCAAAGAGAAATTATGAAGAAAATGAGAAATGTTATGTCAGAGAGAAAGTATGAAGAAAATGTTACATGTAATGTCAGAGAGAAAGTGTAAAGAAAATGTTACATGTAATGTCAGAGAGAAAGTGTGAAGAAAATGTTACATGTAATGTCAGAGAGAAATTCTGAAGAAAATGTTACATGTAATGTCAGAGAGACATTGTGAAGAAATTTAAAAATGTAATGTCAGAGAGAAATTCTGAAGAAAATGAGAAATGTAATGTCAGAGAGACATTGTGAAGAAATTTAAAAATGTAATGTCAGAGAGAAATTGCGAAGAAAATGAGAAATGTAATGTCAGAGAGAAAGTGTGAAGAAAATGTTACATGTAATGTCAGAGAGAAATTGTGAAGTAAATGATACATGTAATGTCAGAGAGAAAGTGTGAAGAAAATGTTACATGTAATGTCAGAGAGAAAGTGTAAAGAAAATGTTACATGTAATGTCAGAGAGAAAGTGTGAGGAAAATGTTACATGTAATGTCAGAGAGAAAGTGTGAAGAAAATGTTACATGTAATGTCAGAGAGAAAGTGTGAAGAAAATGTTACATGTAATGTCAGAGAGAAAGTGTGAAGAAAATGTTACATGTAATGTCAGAGAGAAAGTGTGAAGAAAATGTTACATGTAATGTCAGAGAGAAAGTGTGAAGAAAATGTTACATGTAATGTCAGAGAGAAAGTGTGAAGAAAATGTTACATGTAATGTCAGAGAGAAAGTGTGAAGAAAATGTTACATGTAATGTCAGAGAGAAAGTGTGAAGAAAATGTTACATGTAATGTCAGAGAGAAATTGTGAAGAAAATGATACATGTAATGTCAGAGAGAAAGTGTGAAGAAAATGTTACATGTAATGTCAGAGAGAAAGTGTAAAGAAAATGTTACATGTAATGTCAGAGAGAAAGTGTGAAGAAAATGTTACATGTAATGTCAGAGAGAAAGTGTGAAGAAAATGTTACATGTAATGTCAGAGAGAAAGTGTGAAGAAAATGTTACATGTAATGTCAGAGAGAAAGTGTGAAGAAAATGTTACATGTAATGTCAGAGAGAAATTGTGAAGAAACATTAAGAGATCAGCTCTAGATTGAGGAAACTCTTATCTTCAAACTTATACAATATATACAGCTCTGACTTTAGACAGCAAATTATGACATCACTTATGTGCATATGGATTGCAGTTTGCCACATGCACAGCACAAATGCCCCCCCCCCCCACTATTCCACCCACACCCACCACATACATATGCTTAAAATTTTGTATTAAAAAAAACTGCTAAAAAAACAATAAATACATCACTGAATATGACAATCATTGAGTGTGAACTAGTAGTAGTGTGTGTGCAACCAGCGAGCTAATGCAACCATCAGTGTGGACACATTTTATGATTTTCTAAAGTGTTATAATGTCAAATCTCATACAAATGATTTATCAATAGGTAAACAATAAACACAACAAGCAATGGAATATTTGCTATACCTGGCATATTTCTGCAGAATCCTATAAATAGACTTGTGTTTTTAAAAACAATTCCAAGGACACATAATTCTTGGTAAAGTGAGACATAATTCACATATTCCTTTTTCTTTCCATCCTTGTGTCTGTAACAAAGTTGGTGGTGAAATTTTTTACCACACAGTACGTCATTATTGCAATTGACGCAGCAGCGAGAATCCTTGGGCAGTATTAATAAGGCTGTAGAAAGATATCAAGACACAAATATCAGCTATTTTATTGTCAACAATGACCTACACTTATGTTATAAAGGAAAGGGATGGTGGTGGGTGCATAGGATTTGAAACTTTGTCAATTAGGTAATAGCATTTTGAGGTGATAAGGCCAGTAATCTTCTTTGGTGTTATTTACTTTCTCCAAAACATTTTTACAGTCAGGTACCCTTTTTTTCAGCTGAGTTGACTAGGGAGTGTCTGTGATGAAACCCACATTCATCCTATAGCCAAGCCAGTGCACTACAAGTGACACTCTCATGTTTCTTGTTTACATCTCTAACAAAGTGTTAGCAATTGATATGTTGACAATTTATATATTAATTGATTGTTATATTATAAGTTGTTTACCGATATGTTTAATTGATTGGTTTAATGCAGCATATGTTACAAGAACTAGAATAAATGAATGACACATTTATTAGTGACATAACTGTTACAACAAGTCTAGTGAAATGTATAAGAAGAAGGTGAATGGAAGTTAAACAAGAATATAAGACATCGATTAAGACCATCAAGAATCACTCAGCAACATTGTGCTTGTTGACATAGGTGCTTGTGTCTCTCCACAACTTTCTATCTCTATAGTTACTTATCACTATTGTTTTTATCTCTATAGTTAATTAACATTACTGTTTTTATCTCTATAGTTTTTTATCATTATTGTTTCTATCTCTATAGTTTTTTTATCATTATTGTTTCTATCTCTATAGTTTTTTATCATTATTGTTTATATCTCTATAGTTACTTATCATTATTGATTTTATCTCTATAGTTACTTATCATTATCACTATTGTTTTTATCTCTATAGTTACTTATCACTATTGTTTATATCTCTATAGTTACTTATCATTATTGTTTTTATCTCTATAGTTACTTATCACTATTGTTTATATCTCTATAGTTACTTATCATTATTGTTTTTATCTCTATAGTTACTTATCACTATTGTATTTTCTCTATAGTTACTTATCATTATCACTATTGTTTTTATCTCTATAGTTACTTATCATTATTGTTTTTATCTCTATAGTTACTTATCACTATTGTTTATATCTCTATAGTTACTTATCATTATTGTTTTTATCTCTATAGTTACTTATCACTATTGTTTTTATCTCTATAGTTACTTATCATTATTGTTTTTATCTCTATAGTTATTTATCATTATTGTTTTTATCTCTATAGTTACTTATCATTATTGTTTTTATCTCTATAGTTACTTATCATTATTGTTTTTATCTCTATAGTTACTTATCATTATTGTTTTTATCTCTATAGTTACTTATCATTATTGTTTCTATCTCTATAACTACTTATAATTATTGTTTCTATCTCTATAACTACCAATCATTATTGTTTCTATCTCTATAGCTACTTATCATTATTGTTTCTATCTCTATAACTATTTATTATAATTGTTTTTATCTGTATAGTTACTTATCATTTATATCTCTAAAGTTACTTATCATTATTGTTTCTACCTTTATAGTTTCTTATCATTGTTGTTTCTATCTTTATAGTTACTTATTACAGAATTCCAGCCACAATTTGAATAAAGTAGATGAACACTGGTGTTGCAACACAAGAGATCACATGACACGTCATCACTAACTGCTTTGTCAATTTGTGACCAAGGATTAAAAAGCTAACTCGCAACATTCTGCAATTTGTTAAATGTGTCAACTAACACAGCCAATTTATTGTCCCCAAAAAAGTAACTTTCCTGACAAGTCATTCATACCCACAGTGTTGCTAGAGAAAGGTCTATGCACAAATTTACAGAACAAAGTAACTTACATTTTGTATCACGTATACATGTCTTTGTTTTGGCGTCATACACGTAACCAACACAGCACTCACATTTGTATGTACCATCTTTATTGACACAGCCTTGATTTTTAGAACAATTGTGAGTGCCTAGAATGCATTCATTAATATCTGGAAAGATAAAAATATCAATTTGAATACACCTTTACATGTATACCTGTCATTCAGCATTTGAGTAATTCAGAAAATGAAAGGATATGTACATGTATGACAAGGATATGTCATAGGAAAGATTACCTAGTCTGGAGGTCAAATCTGACACAATTCTGTGTAGCAAAGATTACCTTGGCTGGAAGTCAAATCTGACACAATTCTGTGTAGCAAAGATTACCTTGGCTGGAAGTCAAATCTGACACAATTCTGTGTAGCAAAGATTACCTTGGCTGGAAGTCAAATCTGACACAATTCTGTGTAGGAAAGATTACCTAGTCTGGAAGTCAAATCTGACACCATTCTGTGTAGGAAAGATTACCTTGGCTGGAAGTCAAATCTGACACCATTCTGTGTAGGAAAGATTACCTTGGCTGGAAGTCAAATCTGACACAATTCTGTGTAGGAAAGATTACCTTGGCTGGAAGTCAAATCTGACACAATTCTGTATAGGAAAGATTACCTTGGCTGGAAGTCAAATCTGACACAATTCTGTGTAGGAAAGATTACCTTGGCTGGAAGTCAAATCTGACACAATTCTGTGTAGGAAAGATTACCTAGTCTGGATGTCAAATCTGACACAATTCTGTGTAGGAAAGATTACCTAGTCTGGAAGTCAAATCTGATGCAATTCTGTGTAGGAAAGATTACCTAGTCTGAAAGTCAAATCTGACACAATTCTGTGTAGGAAAGATTACCTGGTCTGGATGTCAAATCTGATGCAATTCTGTGTAGGAAAGATTACCTAGTCTGGAAGTCAAATCTGACACAATTCTGTGTAGGAAAGATTACCAAGTCTGGAGGTCAAATCTGACACAATTCTGTGTAGGAAAGATTACCTGGTCTGGATGTCAAATCTGACACCATTCTGTGTAGGAAATATTACCTGGTCTGGAAGTCAAATCTGACACCATTCTGTGTAGCAAAGATTACCTAGTCTGGATGTCAAATCTGATGCAATTCTGTGTAGGAAAGATTACCTAGTCTAGAGGTCAAATCTGACACAATTCTGTGTAGGAAAGATTACCTAGTCTGGAAGTCAAATCTGACACAATTCTGTGTAGGAAAGATTACCTGGTCTGGAAGTCAAATCTGACACAATTCTGTGTAGGAAAGATTACCTGTTCTGGAGGTCAAATCTGAAACAATTCTGTGTAGGAAATAATACCTAGTCTGGAGGTCAAATCTTACACACTTCTGTGTAGGAAAGATTACCTGGTCTGGAGGTCAAATCTGACACAATTCTGTGTAGGAGAGATTACCTGGTCTGGAGGTCAAATCTGACACAATTCTGTGTAGGAAAGATTACCTGGTCTGGAAGTCAAATCTGACACAATTCTGTGTAGGAAAGATTACCTGGTCTGGAGGTCAAATCTGAAACAATTCTGTGTAGGAAATAATACCTAGTCTGGAGGTCAAATCTGACACATTTCTGTGTAGGAAAGATTATCTAGTCTGGAGGTCAATTCTGACACAATTCTGTGTAGGAAAGATTACCTAGTCTGAAGGTAAAATCTGACGCAATACTGTGTAGGAAAGATTACCTAGTCAGGAGGTCAAATCTGACACAATTCTGTGTAGGAAAGATTACCTAGTCTGGAAGTCAAATCTGACACAATTCTGTGTAGGAAAGATTACCAATTCTGGAGGTCAAATCTGACACAATTCTGTGTAGGAAAGATTACCAAGTCTGGAGGTCAAATCTGACACAATTCTGTGTAGGAAAGATTACCTGGTCTGGATGTCAAATCTGATGCAATTCTGTGTAGGAAATATTACCTAGTCTGGATGTCAAATTTTACACAATTCTGTGTAGGAAAGATTACCAAGTCTGGATGTCAAATCTGACACAATTCTGTGTAGGAAAGATTACCTGGTCTGGAAGTCAAATCTGACACAATTCTGTGTAGGAAAGATTACCTGGTCTGGAGGTCAAATCTGAAACAATTCTATGTAGGAAATAATACCTAGTCTGGAGGTCAAATCTTACACAATTCTGTGTAGGAAATAATACCTAGTCTGGAGGTAAAATCAGACACAATTCTGTGTAGCAAAGATTACCTAGTCTGGAGGTCAAATCTGACACATTTCTGTGTAGGAAAGATTATCTAGTCTGGAGGTCAATTCTGATACAATTCTGTGTAGGAGAGATTACCTAGTCTGGAGGTCAAATCTGACACATTTCTGTGTAGGAAAGATTATCTAATCTGGAGGTCAATTCTGACACAATTCTGTGTAGGAAAGATTACCTGGTCTGGAGGTCAAATCTGACACAATTCTGTGTAGGAGAGATTACCTATTCTGGAGGTCATATCTGACACAATTCTGTGTAGGAAATATTACCTAGTCTGGAGGTCAAATCTGACACAATTCTGTGCAGGAGAGATTACCTAGTCTGGAGGTCAAATCTGACACATTTCTGTGTAGGAAAGATTATCTAGTCTGGAGGTCAATTCTGACACAATTCTGTGTAGGAAAGATTACCTGGTCTGGAGGTCAAATCTGACACAATTCTGTGTAGGAGAGATTACCTATTCTGGAGGTCATATCTGACACAATTCTGTGTAGGAAAGATTACCTAGTCTGGAGAGTAAATCAGACAAGAAACAACTACCATCTTGCAAGAAGATCAAGGAGATTTAAAGGTAGTGGAGGCTGTTGCAATCAAATGTTTGCTGAAGTAGAATACCATGGATTGCAAGGTGTAAAACACAGTGCATTGTAGCTCACTGTAAAACAAACAAAATGATATATAAAGGTCAAACAAATGTCAAATGAGTGTTAAATCTAAATACATATTGGCGATATGTCCTTTTATAACGATACTATGTCAAACATATTTTTTCTCAATCATGCATCAACCTGTTGGTTAGATGGCTACTTCAGGTTGAGTTACATACAATATGTAGGTTTTTATGTCAAGTGTTTGTGAATCGTTGCTCTTATATACATATCGTCATCTTCTTTCCTTGATCAAATGTAGTAAGTGACAGTACACCTTGAAGGGCACCAGCAAAGTTACTTCACCTCATGCAGTCTGTAGTCAATCTTAACTCTTTCAGTATGGAAGGTTTTTATCCATCCAGTGGTAGAGATTTCAGAGACATTGTTTGTGATTTTAAATATTAATCTACATTAATTTATGTTTATATCTAACACTTAACATATCATATATGAATTTTTAGATAATTAAACAAGGAATTAGATTTTACCAAAACCAAGATGATACAAGATATGTAAATAGAATATGGTTTGATGACAATTTACACTAAACAAATTGAGAGTGACGTATTGTGCAGCGCAAAGTGACCAAAATTGGCATAGCGCATGGTGCGTCGAACCATAAGGAAAGAGTTGATATAGTGCTCAAAGTCTAGTCCACGCAGATTATACATATTAGCTTCTAATTCTTCTCCACCAGGTTGTCCTTGGTCTGCCTGGCAGTTTTTGTGATTGTTTCTTGACCTCTCCTGAGTCAGTGACCAATCCAGCTTCAGTTACTGTCTTTTATCACTGTGTGTGCTTCCTCTTGTTTGCTCCTTTTGAGCAGTCTTTGGTTGCTGATTTTGTTGGTCAAAATATTCTAAGAATTTTTATGAGCAGATTGTGTACAATGATGACATTTCCTTCCCCATTGAGCTCCAGCATTCAGACCCATACAGAAGCATGGAAAGTATACAGCTCTTATATCACACATTTATCTATTGTTTGAACAAGCTGAAGACAGCACACAGGGCAGAAATGAAGAACATGCTCTTTTATGTATGATGATTATCTGTTTTATCTTTCTTGCATTACCCTCACTGTGTCTCACCACACATTTCTGTTCTAAAGAAGTCTCTCAATCTCAGCAAGGGAGCTGATGACTGCAATTATTGCCTCTCTCATCAGTGTCCTTAGTGTTTTTGTAGGTCAATACTAATGATAGAAATACTAAGTGCAAAGTTACCCTTGATGTATCTGCTTGATTTATATCTGCATGGATATGTCATGAATGGTTATAAAATTATGCTGAGAGAAGTCAATAGATTCAGTCTAAACTTTTACAATCTGAATGTTTCATCAATTCTAAAGTGCCAGCTGAAGTTAAATTATCAACTACAAAAAAGCCTACTTTAAAGTAATAAAGTAGTTATTCATTCACTGCGCAAAAGCATTATATCCATTCACTGAGCAATAGCATTAAATCCATTCACTGTGCAAAAGTACTACAAGAATTCACTGTGCAAAAGCACTATAACCATTCGCTGTGCAATATTACAACACCAGTTCATTGTGCAATAGCACTACAGCAATTTGCTGTTCTATAGTAAGTAAAAAAGTAAAGATTCCCTTCACGCCTTGCTAAGTGTATGGGGAATATGGTGTTAGTGACCATATTTTTCTATGACTGCGGAACATTTTTGGGTGATGTGGTCAGTATCACGCCAGGCCGCCTTTACTTCCCAGAAAAATCTCCGGTACTCATTTTTAGAGGCTGAGTGAACACCGGAGCCTTGTCAGTCCAAAAAAATCTGCCACCTCTGGAGATCGAACCCGGCCACTTCTGGTCAGGAAGCGAGCACACTAACCACTCAGCCACCTAGACTCCTACTGTGCTATAGCACTATACTAATTCACTGCACAATAGTACTATATCATTTCACTGTGCAATAGCTATACACCAGTTCACTGTACAAAAGCACTACACCAGTTCACTGTACAATAACACTATATACATTCACTGTGCAATAGCACTATATACATTCACTGTACAATAGCACTATATACATTCACTGTACAATAGCACTATATACATTCACTGTACAATAGCACTATATACATTCACCGTGCAATAACACTATATACATTCACTGTGTAATAGCACTATATACACCCACTGTACAATAGCACTATATACATTCACTGTACAATAGCACTATATACATTCACTGTACAATAGCACTATATACATTCAATGTACAATAACACTATATACATTCACTGTACAATAGCACTATATACATTCACTGTGCAATAGTACTATATACATTCACTGTACAATAGCACTATATACATTCACTGTGCAATAGTGCTGCACTAGTTCACTGTGCAATAGCACTATATACATTCACTGTGCAATAGCACTATATACATTCACTGTGCAATAGCACAACACTAGTTCACAGCACAATAACACTATATACATTCACTGTACAATAGCACTACACTTGTTCACTGTGCAATAGTACTATATACATTCACTGTGCAATAGCACTACACTAGTTCACTGTGCAATAGCACTATACTAGTTCACTGTACAATAGCACTATATACATTCACTGTACAATAGCACTACACCAGTTCACAGTGCAATAGCACTATATACATTCACTGTGCAATAGCACTACACCAGTTCACAGTACAATAGCACTATATACATGCACTGTGCAATAGCGCTATATACATTCACTGTGCAATAGCACAATATACATTCACTGCACAATAGCACTACACCAGTTCATTGAGTAATAGCACTATATGCATTAACTGTGCAATAGCACTATATACATTCACTGTAGAATAGCACTACACCAGTTCACTGTACAATAGCACTATATGCATTCACTGTGCAATAGCACTACACCAGTTCACTGTGCAATAGCACTATATGAATTGACTGTGCAATAGCACTACACCAGTTCACTGTGCAATAGCACTATATGCATTGACTGTGCAATAGCACTACACCAGTTCACTGTGCAATAGCACTATATGCATTGACTGTGCAATAGCTATACACCTGTTTTCTGTGCAATCATAGAACACCAACACACTGTGCAATACACTACATCAATTCAAAGTGCAAAAGCACTATACTGGTTCACTGTGCAATAGTATTACATCCATGACCTTTAGTGCATGCAGTGATGTGCTGTGTTGTGTAACACATGCAGTGATGTGCTGTGTAGTGTAGCACATGCAGTGATGTGCTGTGTAGTGTAGTGCAATAATCACATTTTAGTAACATGCAAATCAAATAAAATGCAACTTAATGAAAGTAGAAAGCACTCTATAACTTACCTACGCAATTGCTACCATGCTTTGTAGTGTAACCAGGTTTACATAAGCACTTGTACGAACCTATAGTGTTGACACAAACTTGCTTTTTCGAGTTGCACTCATGAAGTTGACTCTTACACTCATCAATATCTGTAGAGTAAAATTATAGAATAGACTCAAACACAAAGGCTGCAAGATCTAATATGATGGAGTAGACTTAAACACAAAGGCTGCAAGACCTAATATGATGGGATAGACTCAAACACAAAGGCTGCAAGACTTAATATGATGGGATAGACTCAAACACAAAGGCTGCAAGACCTAATATGATGGGATAGACTCAAACACAAAGGCTGCAAGATCTAATATGATGGGATAGACTCAAACACAAAGGCTGCAAGACCTAATATGATGGGATAGACTCAAACACAAAGGCTGCAAGATCTAATATGATGGGATAGACTCAAACACAAAGGCTGCAAGATCTAATATGATGGGATAGACTCAAACACAAAGGCTGCAAGATCTAATATGATGGGATAGACTCAAACACAAAGGCTGCAAGATCTAATATGATGGGATAGACTCAAACACAAAGGCTGCAAGATCTAATATGATGGGATAGACTCAAACACAAAGGCTGCAAGATCTAATATGATGGGATAGACTCAAACACAAAGGCTGCAAGATCTAATATGATGGGATAGACTCAAACACAAAGGCTGCAAGATCTAATATGATGGGATAGACTCAAACACAAAGGCTGCAAGATCTAATATGATGGGATAGACTCAAACACAAAGGCTGCAAGATCTAATATGATGGGATAGACTCAAACACAAAGGCTGCAAGATCTAATATGATGGAATAGACTCAAACACAAAGGCTGCAAGATCTAATATGATGGGATAGACTCAAACACAAAGGCTGCAAGATCTAATATGATGGGATAGACTCAAACACAAAGGCTGCAAGATCTAATATGATGGGATAGACTCAAACACAAAGGCTGCAAGATCTAATATGATGGGATAGACTCAAACACAAAGGCTGCAAGATCTAATATGATGGAATAGACTCAAACACAAAGGCTGCAAGATCTAATATGATGGGATAGACTCAAACACAAAGGCTGCAAGATCTAATATGATGGGATAGACTCAAACACAAAGGCTGCAAGATCTAATATGATGGAGTAGACTCAAACACAAAGGCTGCAAGATCTAATATGATGGGATAGACTCAAACACAAAGGCTGCAAGATCTAATATGATGGAGTAGACTCAAACACAAAGGCTGCAAGATCTAATATGATGGGATAGACTCAAACACAAAGGCTGCAAGATCTAATATGATGGAGTAGACTTAAACACAAAGGCTGCAAGATCTAATATGATGGAGTAGACTCAAACACAAAGGCTGCAAGATCTAATATGATGGGATAGACTCAAACACAAAGGCTGCAAGATCTAATATGATGGGATAGACTCAAACACAAAGGCTGCAAGATCTAATATGATGGAGTAGACTCAAACACAAAGGCTGCAAGATCTAATATGATGGGATAGACTCAAACACAAAGGCTGCAAGATCTAATATGATGGAGTAGACTCAAACACAAAGGCTGCAAGATCTAATATGATGGAGTAGATTCAAACACAAAGGCTGCAAGATCTAATATGATGGAGTAGACTCAAACACAAAGGCTGCAAGATCTAATATGATGGGATAGACTCAAACACAAAGGCTGCAAGATCTAATATGATGGAGTAGACTCAAACACAAAGGCTGCAAGATCTAATATGATGGGATAGACTCAAACACAAAGGCTGCAAGATCTAATATGATGGGATAGACTCAAACACAAAGGCTGCAAGATCTAATATGATGGGATAGACTCAAACACAAAGGCTGCAAGATCTAATATGATGGAGTAGACTCAAACACAAAGGCTGCAAGACTTAATATGATGGGATAGACTCAAACACAAAGGCTGCAAGATCTAATATGATGGGATAGACTCAAACACAAAGGCTGCAAGATCTAATATGATGGGATAGACTCAAACACAAAGGCTGCAAGATCTAATATGACGGGATAGACTCAAACACAAAGGCTGCAAGATCTAATATGATGGGATAGACTCAAACACAAAGGCTGCAAGATCTAATATGATGGGATAGACTCAAACACAAAGGCTGCAAGATCTAATATGATGGGATAGACTCAAACACAAAGGCTGCAAGATCTAATATGATGGGATAGACTCAAACACAAAGGCTGCAAGATCTAATATG
This sequence comes from Megaustenia siamemsis, assembly GCA_032433765.1. NCBI lineage: Eukaryota > Metazoa > Mollusca > Gastropoda > Stylommatophora > Ariophantidae > Megaustenia > Megaustenia siamemsis. The sequence continues at coordinate 6,736,703 of JAVIAB010000050.1, forward strand.
ATGGGATAGACTCAAACACAAAGGCTGCAAGATCTAATATGATGGGATAGACTCAAACACAAAGGCTGCAAGATCTAATATGATGGAGTAGACTCAAACACAAAGGCTGCAAGATCTAATATGATGGGATAGACTCAAACACAAAGGCTGCAAGATCTAATATGATGGAGTAGACTCAAACACAAAGGCTGCAAGATCTAATATGATGGGATAGACTCAAACACAAAGGCTGCAAGATCTAATATGATGGAGTAGACTTAAACACAAAGGCTGCAAGATCTAATATGATGGAGTAGACTCAAACACAAAGGCTGCAAGATCTAATATGATGGGATAGACTCAAACACAAAGGCTGCAAGATCTAATATGATGGGATAGACTCAAACACAAAGGCTGCAAGATCTAATATGATGGAGTAGACTCAAACACAAAGGCTGCAAGATCTAATATGATGGGATAGACTCAAACACAAAGGCTGCAAGATCTAATATGATGGAGTAGACTCAAACACAAAGGCTGCAAGATCTAATATGATGGAGTAGACTCAAACACAAAGGCTGCAAGATCTAATATGATGGAGTAGACTCAAACACAAAGGCTGCAAGATCTAATATGATGGGATAGACTCAAACACAAAGGCTGCAAGATCTAATATGATGGAGTAGACTCAAACACAAAGGCTGCAAGATCTAATATGATGGGATAGACTCAAACACAAAGGCTGCAAGATCTAATATGATGGGATAGACTCAAACACAAAGGCTGCAAGATCTAATATGATGGGATAGACTCAAACACAAAGGCTGCAAGATCTAATATGATGGAGTAGACTCAAACACAAAGGCTGCAAGACTTAATATGATGGGATAGACTCAAACACAAAGGCTGCAAGATCTAATATGATGGGATAGACTCAAACACAAAGGCTGCAAGATCTAATATGATGGGATAGACTCAAACACAAAGGCTGCAAGATCTAATATGACGGGATAGACTCAAACACAAAGGCTGCAAGATCTAATATGATGGGATAGACTCAAACACAAAGGCTGCAAGATCTAATATGATGGGATAGACTCAAACACAAAGGCTGCAAGATCTAATATGATGGGATAGACTCAAACACAAAGGCTGCAAGATCTAATATGATGGGATAGACTCAAACACAAAGGCTGCAAGATCTAATATGATGGGATAGACTCAAACACAAAGGCTGCAAGATCTAATATGATGGGATAGACTCAAACACAAAGGCTGCAAGATCTAATATGATGGGATAGACTCAAACACAAAGGCTGCAAGATCTAATATGATGGAGTAGACTCAAACACAAAGGCTGCAAGACTTAATATGATGGGATAGACTCAAACACAAAGGCTGCAAGATCTAATATGATGGGATAGACTCAAACACAAAGGCTGCAAGATCTAATATGATGGGATAGACTCAAACACAAAGGCTGCAAGATCTAATATGATGGGATAGACTCAAACACAAAGGCTGCAAGATCTAATATGATGGGATAGACTCAAACACAAAGGCTGCAAGATCTAATATGATGGAGTAGACTTAAACACAAAGGCTGCAAGATCTAATATGATGGGATAGACTCAAACACAAAGGCTGCAAGATCTAATATGATGGAGTAGACTCAAACACAAAGGCTGCAAGATCTAATATGATGGGATAGACTCAAACACAAAGGCTGCAAGATCCAATATGATGGAGTAGACTCAAACACAAAGGCTGCAAGATCTAATATGATGGAGTAGACTCAAACACAAAGGCTGCAAGATCTAATATGATGGAGTAGACTCAAACACAAAGGCTGCAAGATCTAATATGATGGGATAGACTCAAACACAAAGGCTGCAAGATCTAATATGATGGGATAGACTCAAACACAAAGGCTGCAAGATCTAATATGATGGAGTAGACTCAAACACAAAGGCTGCAAGATCTAATATGATGGGATAGACTCAAACACAAAGGCTGCAAGATCTAATATGATGGGATAGACTCAAACACAAAGGCTGCAAGATCTAATATGATGGGATAGACTCAAACACAAAGGCTGCAAGATCTAATATGATGGAATAGACTTAAACACAAAGGCTGCAAGATCTAATATGATGGAGTAGACTTAAACACAAAGGCTGCAAGATCTAATATGATGGAGTAGACTTAAACACAAAGGCTGCAAGATCTAATATGATGGGATAGACTCAAACACAAAGGCTGCAAGATCTAATATGATGGGATAGACTCAAACACAAAGGCTGCAAGATCTAATATGATGGGATAGACTCAAACACAAAGGCTGCAAGATCTAATATGATGGAGTAGACTTAAACACAAAGGCTGCAAGATCTAATATGATGGGATAGACTCAAACACAAAGGCTGCAAGATCTAATATGATGGGATAGACTCAAACACAAAGGCTGCAAGATCTAATATGATGGGATAGACTCAAACACAAAGGCTGCAAGATCTAATATGATGGGATAGACTTAAACACAAAGGCTGCAAGATCTAATATGATGGAGTAGACTCAAACACAAAGGCTGCAAGACCTAATATGATGGAGTAGACTCAAACACAAAGGCTGCAAGATCTAATATGATGGAGTAGACTCAAACACAAAGGCTGCAAGACCTAATATGATGGGATAGACTCAAACACAAAGGCTGCAAGATCTAATATGATGGAGTAGACTTAAACACAAAGGCTGCAAGACCTAATATGATGGGATAGACTCAAACACAAAGGCTGCAAGACTTAATATGATGGGATAGACTCAAACACAAAGGCTGCAAGATCTAATATGATGGGATAGACTCAAACACAAAGGCTGCAAGATCTAATATGATGGAGTAGACTTAAACACAAAGGCTGCAAGACTTAATATGATGGGATAGACTCAAACACAAAGGCTGCAAGACCTAATATGATGGGATAGACTCAAACACAAAGGCTGCAAGACCTAATATGATGGGATAGACTCAAACACAAAGGCTGCAAGACTTAATATGATGGGATAGACTCAAACACAAAGGCTGCAAGATCTAATATGATGGGATAGACTCAAACACAAAGGCTGCAAGATCTAATATGATGGAGTAGACTCAAACACAAAGGCTGCAAGACCTAATATGATGGAGTAGACTCAAACACAAAGGCTGCAAGATCTAATATTATGGAGTAGACTCAAACACAAAGGCTGCAAGACCTAATATGATGAACAAAACTCTGAGTTCAACTCAAATACAGTGTCAATAAAAACGTTTTCAATGACATTTTTTTATCATGACTGATAGTGTGTATGAAATACCAAAATAATTACAGCATTTAAACAATATGCAAGTTTGGTGCTGTCATTTTGACATCAGATTGGTACGCTACTCAATAAATAAAGAAAAATAAAATTCTCTCCAAGAGAGAATGTACAATCACAGACGTAGTCAGATCAGCATACAATGTGCAATGAATGCAATAAATGCATTAATTCAATACAACTGTACAATCACAGACCTAGTCAGATCAATATAATAAATTTATCAATGCAATATTATGATAGTACAATGTCCAAAAATATGTATCAATTAAGTACTACAAAAGTACAACAAGTTATGAATAATACATAAAAAAAAAATACTGTATTGCTAAAGCTATGTTGTCTTTTGGACTTCACTTTGTTTCAACTGAGACCTTCTGGTGTTTTTAATGAAGAGAGGGGGCACCAAAAAGTTTCATTTAGTTTAGGGCATCATGTTTAAATATGCCACTGAATTCACATCAGTGTTGTGTACAAGAAATGAATTAATCTGATGGTCTATCACATCAGTGTTATGTACAAGAAATGGATTAATCTGATGGTCTATCACATCAGTGTTATGTACAAGAAATTGATTAATCTGATGGTCTATCAGATCAGTGTTGTGTACAAGAAATGGATTAATCTGATGGTCTATCACATCAGTGTTGTGTACAAGAAATGGATTAATCTGATGATCTATCACATCAGTGTTGTGTACAAGAAATGGATTAATCTGATGGTCTATCACATCAGTGTTGTGTACAAGAAATTGATTAATCTGATGGTCTATCACATCAGTATTGTGTACAAGAAATGGATTAATCTGATGATCTATCACATCAGTGTTGTGTACAAGAAATGGATTAATCTGATGGTCTATCACATCAGTGTTGTGTACAAGAAATGTATTAATCTGATGGTCTATCACATCAGTGTTGTGTACAAGAAATGTATTAATCTGATGGTCTATCACATCAGTGTTGTGTACAAGAAATTGATTAATCTGATGATCTATCACATCAGTGTTGTGTACAAGAAATGTATAATCTGATGATCTATCACATCAATGTTGTGTACAAGAAATTGATTAATCTGATGGTCTATCACATCAGTGTTGTGTACAAGAAATGTATTAATCTGATGGTCTATCACATCAGTGTTGTGTACAAGAAATGGATTAATCTGATGGTCTATCACATCAGTGTTGTGTACAAGAAATTGATTAATCTGATGGTCTATCACATCAGTGTTGTGTACAAGAAATTGATTAATCTGATGGTCTATCACATCAGTGTTGTGTACAAGAAATTGATTAATCTGATGGTCTATCACATCAGTGTTGTGTACAAGAAATTAATTAATCTGATGGTCTATCACATCAGTGTTGTGTACAAGAAATGGATTAATCTGATGGTCTATCACATCAGTGTTGTGTACAAGAAATGGATTAATCTGATGGTCTATCACATCAGTGTTGTGTACAAGAAATGGATTAATCTGATGATCTATCAGATCAGTGTTGTGTACAAGAAATTGATTAATCTGATGGTCTATCACATCAGTGTTGTGTACAAGAAATGGATTAATCTGATGGTCTATCACATCAGTGTTGTGTACAAGAAATGGATTAATCTGATGATCTATCACATCAGTGTTGTGTACAAGAAATGGATTAATCTGATGATCTATCACATCAGTGTTATGTACAAGAAATGGATTAATCTGATGATCTATCACATCAGTGTTGTGTACAAGAAATGGATTAATCTGATGATCTATCACATCAGTGTTGTGTACAAGAAATTGATTAATCTGATGATCTATCACATCAATGTTATGTACAAGAAATTGATTAATCTGATGGTCTATCACATCAGTGTTATGTACAAGAAATGTATTAATCTGATGGTCTATCACATCAGTGTTATGTACAAGAAATGTATTAATCTGATGGTCTATCACATCAGTGTTATGTACAAGAAATGTATTAATCTGATGGTCTATCACATCAGTGTTATGTACAAGAAATGGATTAATCTGATGGTCTAACACATCAGTGTTATGTACAAGAAATGGATTAATCTGATGATCTATCACATCAGTGTTATGTACAAGAAATTTATTAATCTGATGATCTATCACATCAGTGTTGTGTACAAGAAATTGATTAATCTGATGATCTATCACATCAGTGTTATGTACAAGAAATTGATTAATCTGATGATCTATCACATCAGTGTTATGTACAAGAAATGGATTAATCTGTGATATTATCACATCAGTGTTATGTACAAGAAATTGATTAATCTGATGATCTATCACATCAGTGTTATGTACAAGAAATTGATTAATCTGATGATCTATCACATCAGTGTTATGTACAAGAAATTGATTAATCTGATGATCTATCACATCAGTGTTGTGTACAAGAAATGGATTAATCTGATGATCTATCACATCAGTGTTATGTACAAGAAATGTATTAATCTGATGATCTATCACATCAGTGTTATGTACAAGAAATTGATTAATCTGATGGTCTATCACATCAGTGTTATGTACAAGAAATTGATTAATCTAATGCTTTATCACATCAGTGTTATGTATAAGAAATTGATTAATCTGATGATCTATCACATCAGTGTTGTTCACAAGAAATGTATAATCTGATGATCTATCACATCAGTGTTATGTACAAGAAATTGATTAATCTGATGATCTATCACATCAGTGTTATGTACAAGAAATGTATTAATCTAATGCTCTATCACATCAGTGTTATGTACAAGAAATTGATTAATCTGATGGTCTATCACATCAGTCTAATGTACAAGAAATGTATTAATCTGATGGTCTATCACATCAGTGTTATGTACAAGAAATGTATTAATCTGATGATCTACCACATCAGTGTTATGTACAAGAAATGTATTAATCTGATGATCTACCACATCAGTGTTATGTACAAGAAATGTATTAATCTGATGGTCTATCACATCAGTGTAATGTACAAAAGAATTGATTAATCTGATGCTCCATCACATCAGTGTTATGTACAAGAAATTTGTCAACATAATACTAAAACAATTAGTACAATTATTGATCTTGTCATTTCATGGAATTATTCTTACCTACACATTCATTGATCTTGTCATATCTTGGAATTACTCTTACCTACACAATTATTGGTCTTGTCATTTCATGGAATTACTCTTACCTACACAATTATTGGTCTTGTCATTTCATGGAATTATTCTTACCTACACAATTATTGATCTTGTCATTTCTTGGAATTATTCTTACCTACACAATTATTGGTCTTGTCATTTCATGGAATTATTCTTACCTACAAAATTATTGATCTTGTCATTTCTTGGAATTACTCTTACCTACAAAATTATTGATCTTGTCATTTCTTGGAATTACTCTTTCCGACACAATTATTGATCTTGTCATTTCTTAGAATAAACTCTTACCTACACAATTATTGATCTTGTCATTTCTTGGAATTACTCTTACCTACACAATTATTGATCTTGTCATTTCTTAGAATAAACTCTTACCTACACAATTATTGATCTTGTCATTTCTTGGAATTACTCTTACCTACACAATTATTGATCTTGTCATTTCTTAGAATAAACTCTTATCTACACAATTATTGATCTTGCCATTTCTTGGAATAACTCTTACCTACACAATTATTGATCTTGACATTTCTTGGAATTATTCTTACCTACACAATTATTGATCTTGTCATTTCTTAGAATAAACTCTTACCTACACAATTATTGATCTTGTCATTTCTTGGAATAACTCTTACCTACACAATTATTGATCTTGCCATTTCTTGGAATAACTCTTACCTACACAATTATTGATCTTGACATTTCTTGGAATTATTCTTACCTACACACTTTTCGCAATCTTTTACAAAGCCTGGTCCACATTCACATATCATTTTTGAATGGCCATCACAGGAAGAAGAATAGTTATGGCAAATTTTGGTGCCATTTTCTTCTATTGAGCCTGCAAGGATGTAAGATAACATTTTATTAACTTTGAAAGACACATTTTTAGAGGTAAATAAAGAAAAATGAAAGTTTTTCATAAATTCTATCTATCTATTGACCTTTCGAGCCACAGCCGGCCCAAATGGGCATAGATCCAAATACTCTTATCTAAATTTTCATTCTAGCAGTTTTCAATCCTTCTAAAGATCTTTTATCAAATCTCGCCATTTGTCTCTGTTCTGTGCAAGCAACTCTATCTCATTGAGGGAGCTGATTCCTGGTGCTCTTGCCTCTCTGATCAATGTTCTTCTCATTGTCTCACTTTATCATAAATTAGAACACCAATTAATTATAAATATTCTAATGTATAACACAATGCAAGGTGATTTTACAAATTAGTGCAAAATTAAAGACCTTAGAGAGAGAGAGAGAATGAAAACAATGGTAAACAGCAAATTGCTGAAAACAATGAAGGTGCCAGATATCAAGTTAGTGTGTGTTTGCTTGTTCATATCATTACCACCATAGATGTAGCATAAGACTACAGAATGAGGCAATATTGAATCAAGAGAAATTGCTGTATGTTGGAATTTGTACAAATGGTGTCTGTTGTGAAAGTACTGTGAAACTTTAGGACTACATTTGGTAAGGATGCACCACAAATAAAATGCATTAGTGAGAAAATAGGAAAAACTGAGACCGTTTATGCCTTTAGAAAAGTTTGGGCAATCCACAGACTTTGGAAGAGACAGTAAGCAAGATATGAAGCATGTATGAATTTATTTTGTACTTCTGTTGTGTTAGTATGGCTCACACTGTGCATTTGTGGTACATAGGTAAGACTTGGACAGAGTGTTTGTTCACATTAATACAGTACTTGTGTTAAGTTCTATCAGTTATGAATAAATCAGCTTGACTTTTGTACCATCTTTTCTCCAATCTCCTGTATAAAGATATTCAAAGCTGACAGTGGTATAAGCAGGTACAGCAGGGACCTCGACTTTGTCAATGACAGTCCTCATCAGCAGCCAGATAAAAACGATGCAGGAAAACACAAAAGAACTATCATAAATAGTCAGCAAAATTGGGCTTGAGATCAATCATGAAAAGACTAAAGTCATGAAAAGCTTAATTCCAACAGATGACAGAATATACATGGAAAACAAACCAGTGGAAGAGATTGATCACTTTATCTATCTTGGAAGTCACATTGATCAGGAAGGGGACATAAGTAAAGAAATTAGAATCAGAATAACTAAAGTGGCAATGTCCTTCAAAAACATGGAGAAGATGTGTAAATCAAAACTCATTTGCATAAAAGCAAAACTTAGACTATTTAAATCAAGTATCCACACTTACATATGCATGTGAGAGCTGGAAAACCACAAGAGACATTGAAACAAAGTTGAACTCATTTGAAAATAAATGTCTTTGGAAAATACTTGGTATAGCGTGGAACCAATTCAAAACAAACAAGGAAATTAGAGAAATTGCCAATCAACCACTAGTATCATCAGTAATAAAGAAAAGACAATGGACATATGTTGGATATGTAGAAGAGATAATAACCGAATAGCAAAGCAAGCCCTCATGTGGGAAACAACAGGCAGGAAGAAAAAAGGCTGACTGAGAGAAACACTGAGAAGAGCATTGATCAGATAGGCCAAGGCAAGAGGAATCGGCTCCCTCAATGAAATCGAGATGCTTGCACAGAACAGAGACAAATGGAGGGATTTGATACATGTTTTTTACAAGGATCGAGACTGTTAGAAAGAAAATTTAGAAAAAAAGAATATCTGGGTCTATGTCCTGTGAGCCGACCACGGCTTGAAAAGTCAATAGATAGATAGATGAATGGATGGATGGATTAGATAGATATGTAGACAGACAGGCAGGCATGCAGACAGACAGGTAAATAAATAGATAGAATGCATTGCCTCTTCGCTTCCCAATACTAAATTAAATAATACAAAAACATAATCACAAAAACAAAATAAATTTACTTCAAACACTTAAAATTAGGTTTAATTAAATAAAATAGCAACAAATAAAATAAATAATAATTTAAGCCAATAGGAAATACAAACAATGGGAGATTAAATGTTATCATAAGGTGTTAGAAATATCTTATTTAGATAATATCACAAATGTTATCGTAAGGTTTTGTACATATCTTATTTAGATCATATCACAAATATTATTGTAAGGTTTTAGACATCTCTTATTTAGATCTTATCACAAATGTTATTGTAAGGTTTTGGACATCTCTTATTTAGATAATATCACAAATGTTATCATAAGGTTTTAGAATCTCTTATTTAGATCTTATTACAAATATTATTGTAAGGTTTTGGGCATCTCTTATTTAGATAATATCACAAATGTTATTGTAATGTTTTGTGCATCTCTTATTTAGATCATATCACAAATGTTATTGTAATGTTTTGTGCATCTCTTATTTAGATCATATCACAAATGTTATTGTAATGTTTTGGGCATCTCTTATTTTGATTGTATCACAAATGTTATTGTAATGTTTTGTGCATCTCTTATTTAGATCATATCACAAATGTTATTGTAATGTTTTGTGCATCTCATATTTTGATTGTATCACAAATGTTATTGTAATGTTTTGTGCATCTCTTATTTTGATTGTATCACAAATGTTATTGTAATGTTTTGTGCATCTCTTATTTTGATTGTATCACAAATGATTAGTGAAAGGATACAAAGAAGCAATTGGAGTACAAGATGATCTTTTGGCTATTGTGAAGAATCCCAAAATGCAATGCTTTGGCCAATTATCTCAATCGTTTGTCCTCGTAAAGACTATTTTGTAAGGAAAAGAAAGAGTAGGACTGGTAGGCACAGATATAAATGGGAAGATCAGACCTTGACTTTACAGAGTCCCAAAGAATGACTGAAGATAGAAAGAAATGGAGAAGGTTGACAAAATTGTTGTGCCCCAATGACCTCAGGTTATGTGATGAAGAAGAAAGAGCACATTGATATGACAAGTTGTTGGAGATTGATTGAAACAGTAGTTATCTCATCTTCATTAACATACCTTTAGCACATCCTTCTTTACATTGTGGGTTACCATAATAGCCATGGGCACACTTAGGGCGTGAACCATTTACAGTTTTGTCACAGTCAGTGTTTGGACCCAAAGGAGCAGGCTTTGATTCAGTTTTATTGTTTTTTTGGCATGTGAAGATAAATTTGCAATCATCTGAATAGCTTTGGGTGCCAACCTATTATGAAAAGTAATAAAGATAACAAAAATGTTAACAAATTATTGTATGTAGTTTAATTAAATACATTAAAATGAATCAAACAAATGAAAACTGAAATAGAAAAAAGACAGTCTTATAAATTTTTGCACTGGAGCAACATGCGTGCAACATTGGCCATTTTATTAGAAGAAATAGTGACAGAATTAAAAGGCAAGCACTCAAATGGAAACTACAGGGACAAAAAGACCATCATCATGAGACACTGAGAAAATTTACAAAAGGGAGCAACAATAATAGCTATTGACTTCTTTAATAAGATAGAAAAGCTGGTGACATATGTTCTGTGTGGTGACTTAGAGATATTTGGATGTTGTTAGGGTATTCTAGGGGTGACTTGCAGTTTATAACCTTAGTAAGATTGTAGCAAACCCTGCACAGTAGAAGGTCAAATAGTGAGGTACTCTGTAAACCCTGTTTGCTATCTGATGACACAGGAGTGATTCGACAAATTTATCTCATAGTGTATTAGCTTCTCATGGCTGTGAATTGCTTTCAGCTTCATAGTACCAAACTGTGGCATCTGGGGGTGATAGTGTATTAGCTTCTCATGGCTGTGGATTGCTTTCAGCTCCATAGTACCAAACTGTGGCATCTGGGGTGATAGTGTATTAGCTTCTCATAGCTGTGAATTGCTTTCAGCTTCATAGTACCAAACTGTGACATCTGGGGGTGAATTAGCATGTGGTTTTCCTACTATTATAGCTTTCTCTTTTTTGAAATGATTTTATTTTGTTATAATGTTCACAGATCATTAGAAAACCACAGTAAAAAAGTGGGTAGTGAATTAACCAAGAAAGAAAATTGGGTGAAAATCCCCTGGCTAACAATTTCTAGGTCAATCATATGAAATCCATAGTAGAGATTTTTTGCTGGAAAAGAAAGAAGATCTGAGAAGAAGATCATTTGACCCCAAATTTGTTTTAATTAAGAAAATAAATGACATCCATTAACATCATATTCCTCATAAGCAACGCTAGAGGCATAACAGGATTTTCATCTTTTTTTTCATAACTTTAGAAATTTCTTGAATATTTTTACTTTGCTAAATCTGTATGTCTGAGACCTGAAATAAATTGGTAGCATTAATAATGAGCCAAAGAAGTAAATAAATTGGTAGCATTAATAATGGGTCAAAGAAGTAAATAAATTTGTAGCATTAATAATGAGTCAAAGAAGTAAATAAATTTGTAGCATTAATAATGGGTCAAAGAAGTAAATAAATTTGTAGCATTAATAATGGGTCAAAGAAGTAAATAAATTTGTGTCATTAATAATGGGTCAAAGAAGTAAATAAATTTGTAGCATTAATAATGGGTCAAAGAAGTAAATAAATTTGTAGCATTAATAATGGGTCAAAGAAGTAAATAAATTTGTAGCATTAACAATGAGTCAAAGAAGCAAAATACACATATCAAATATACTATCAACTATTACATATGCATGTGAGAGCTGGAAAACAACAAGAGATATAGAAACAAAGTTGAACGCATTCAAAAATAAATGTCTAAGGAAAATACTTGGTATAGTGTGGAACGAATTCAAAACAAATGAGGAAATTAGAGATATTGCCAATCAACCACTAATATCTTCAGTAATAAAGAAAAGATGATGGCCATATTTTGGACATGTGATGAGGAGAGATAATAACTGAATAACAAAACAAGCCCTCATGTGGGAAACAAAGGGTAAGAGGAAAAGAGGCAGGCTCAGCGAGACACTGAGAAGAACATTGATCAGAGAGGCTAGAGCAGCAGGAATCGCCTCACTCAATGAGATAGAGTTGCTTGCACAGAACAGAGACAAATGGCAAGATATGATAAAAGATCTTTACAAGGATTTAAAACTGTTAGAATAAAAACATAGATAACAGAAAGAATATCTGGGTCTATGCCCTATGGGCCGGCTACGGCTCAAAAGGTCAATAGATAGACAGATAGATAGATAGATTAATAATGAGCCAAAGAGAAAGATAACTTTGTAGCATTAATAATGAGCCAAAGAGATAGATAACTTTGTAACATTAATAATGAGTCAAAGAGAAAGATAACTTTGTAGCATTAATAATGAGTCAAAGAGATAGATAACTTTGTAGCATTAATAATGAGCCAAAGAGATAGATAACTTTGTAGCATTAATAATGAGCCAAAGAGATAGATAACTTTGTAGCATTAATAATGAGTCAAAGAGATAGATAACTTTGTAGCATTAATAATGAGCCAAAGAGATAGATAACTTTGTAGCATTAATAATGAGCCAAAGATGTAAATAAATCCTTACCTCTTGGTAACGGCCATTTCTCATACAACCACACTCAGATTCTTTAACACAGCTTTTCCCATTATGTGCATAACCAACTTTGCAGGGACAAAAGATTTTATAATTCACCGAAAGTATTATCATTCTATTTCTATCCTTGTTTAGAATTCTGGAACATGTTTTCTGCTCAGATTCCAGTGCATACTTTAATTTTTGGCTCTGGGGACAGTCTAGGAAAAGCATAAAGTGATTTTATTGTGTATGTCTTCACTAATAATTGAATCAAATTAAAGACACAAACAAGCACATTCCTACCATTTCTTGTAACAGCCACTGGAAATATGTTCCAGGGAATGGCTGTGGGAAAAGCTACGGAACTCAGTTGGTGTTGATCTTCTTCTTCTCTCCTATCTAATTTGTCTTTAATCCTTAAGGAGAGATATAGATTATGGTCTTTTACTTCTCTGGTGGTCTCTCTTACTATTATATTTTTTAGTATTTTTAATATTCCATTCATATTTTTTGTGGTCGGCCCTTAGGTTCAGTTCCATGATAACATCCCATATTAGTGTATTGGTGGATTTTTTTATTCAATTGCAATGATGTGATCCATAGAGGTGAAAACAGATCTATACCTATGTTTCATAGATTATACCAAAGCATTTGACAAAGTAAAGCACCGAGAAATAATCAAAATTTTAGAAAGCATAAACGTAAACAGCAAAGATCTAAGAATAATAAAGAACATGTACTGGCAACAAACAGTGGCCATAAGAACTGGAAACCAATTGGGAATGTTTCAACAAATAAAACAGGGTGTTAGACAAGGTTATGTGCTGTCAGATTTGTTTAATATGTATAGTGAGATTATTTTAAAATCCATAAGGGACATGCCTGAAATAACAATTGGAGGTCATAATATAAATAATCTAAGGTATGCTGATGATACAGTCTTAATCGCTAAGAGTGAAAGTGAGTTACAAAAAATGTTAGACATTATAGTGATAGAAAGCAAACATAAAGGACTCAGCCTTAATAGCAAAAAGACAGTAGTAATGGAAACAAGAAAGAAAAAGACATCACCTCAGTGCAAAATAAAGACAAGTAGAACAATATTAAAACAGGTAAATGAATTTAAATATTTGGGAACTTTGTTAACCTCAGACGGAAGATGTACAAAAGAGGTGAGATGCAGAATGGCTCAGGCAAAAGCAGATTTCCAAAAAATGAGGAAGATACTATGTAATCCATTTTTGACCAATAGAAAAGAGAAAAAGAGTTCTTAAATGTTATGTAGAGCCAGTCTTAACATATGGATGTGAATCATGGACAATAGGACAACAGACAAGAAAATCACTGGAGTCTGTAGAAATGTAGTTTTACAGAAGAATGTTGAGAGTACCATGGACAGCTAAGAAGAGTAATGAAAGTGTTCTGAAAGAGGCCAAAGCAAAAAGAGAACTAATTTCCAATATTAGGAAGAAACAATTATCACTTTTTGGCCATATAATGAGAAGAGAACAAATGGAATATATTGTAACAACAGGGAAAATTGAGGGACAAAAAGATAGAAGGAAGCAAAGAGAAAAAATACTGGACAGCTTAAGAGAATGGCTTGGCAGAAGGTCAACAACAGAAATGATAAATAACTGTCGAGATCGAAAGTAGTGGAGAGACATGATCACCTACGCCAGCTGGCCCAGTACTTGATGATGATGATGAATGATGTGATCGATACCTTCGACTTCATATACACTTGAAACATAAAAAAGTGACTATTTTCAGATTTCAAATAGGATACACATGGCTGAGAGTCTGAGAAGATCAGAGAACTATTCTACATAAGCATAGGCTGGACATGGTGAAGAGAATTTATGACCACTGAGACAACATTGTCCACAAAACTGAGAACCTCTGTGGAGTACTCAAAGTGAATCACTACTCATCAAATCTATTTGTGTTTTTGTTTCTGGACTATTGTTCACAATGTTGTCAATGCTTATTATACTGTTTTTGCTATTATCTGTGCCAGAGGTTCCAATAAGTTGCAGACCTCATGCAGTTCTTTAAATAATACATTTCAGCCCTTGTATACAATTGAAAATACACAAATTTATCAAGTCAATAAATCATGCTGACAAAAAGAAATTCAATAACAATTACTCAGTTGCTATAGGACTACTTTAGTTTTGACCTAAAAGAATTACTGACTCAAGATTCTGGGGCTTTCATCTCTAATGATCTGGCAAAATAGAGGAAACTAATAATTGAGAACTGTAAACTCTACCAATAATTGAGACCTGTAAACTCTACCAATAATTGAGATCTGTAAATTCTACCAATAATTGAGATCTGTAAACTTTACCAATAATTGAGATCTGTAAACTCTACCAATAACTGAGATCTGTTAACTCTACCAATAACTGAGATCTGTAAACTCTACCACTAACTGAGATCTGTAAACTCTACCAATAATTGAGATCTGTAAACTCTACCAATAACTGAGATCTGTAAACTCTACCAATAATTGAGATCTGTAAACTCTATCAATAAATGAGATCTGAAAACTCTAGCAATAATTGAGATCTGTAAACTCTACCAATAATTGAGATCTGTAAACACTACCAGAACTGAGATATGTAAACTCTACCAATAACTGAGATCTGTAAACTCTACCAATAACTGAGATCTGTAAACTCTACAAATAATTGAGATCTGTAAACTCTACCAATAATTTAGATCTGTAAAATCTGCCAATAATTGAGATCTGTAAACTCTACCAATAACTGAGATCTGTAAACTCTACCAATAATTGAGATCTGTAAACTCTACCAATAACTGAGATCTGTAAACCCTACCAATAATTGAGATCTGTAAACTCTACCAATAATTGAGATCTGTAAACTCTACCAATAACTGAGATATGTAAACTCTACCAATAACTGAGATCTGTAAACTCTACCAATAACTGAGATCTGTAAACTCTACCAATAATTGAGATCTGTAAACTCTACCAATAACTGAGATCTGTAAACCCTACCAATAATTGAGATCTGTAAACTCTACCAATAATTGAGATCTGTAAACTCTACCAATAATTGAGATCTGTAAACTCTACCAATAACTGAGATCTGTAAACTCTACCAATAATTGAGATCTGTAAACCCTACCAATAATTGAGATCTGTAAACTCTACCAATAAGTGAGATCTGTAAACCCTACCAATAATTGAGATCTGTAAACTCTACCAATAATTGAGATCTATAAACTCTACCAATAATTGAGATCTATAAACTCTACCAATAATTGAGATCTATAAACTCTACCAATAATTGAGATCTATAAACTCTACCAATAATTGAGATCTATAAACTCTACCAATAATTGAG
The DNA here is from genome assembly GCA_032433765.1 of Megaustenia siamemsis. NCBI lineage: Eukaryota > Metazoa > Mollusca > Gastropoda > Stylommatophora > Ariophantidae > Megaustenia > Megaustenia siamemsis. The sequence continues at coordinate 6,752,975 of JAVIAB010000050.1, forward strand.
ATCTGTAAACTCTACCAATAATTGAGATCTGTAAACTCTACCAATAATTGAGATCTGTAAACTCTACCAATAATTGAGATCTGTAAACACTACCAGAACTGAGATATGTAAACTCTACCAATAACTGAGATCTGTAAACTCTACCAATAACTGAGATCTGTAAACTCTACAAATAATTGAGATCTGTAAACTCTACCAATAATTTAGATCTGTAAAATCTGCCAATAATTGAGATCTGTAAACTCTACCAATAACTGAGATCTGTAAACTCTACCAATAATTGAGATCTGTAAACTCTACCAATAACTGAGATCTGTAAACCCTACCAATAATTGAGATCTGTAAACTCTACCAATAATTGAGATCTGTAAACCCTACCAATAATTGAGATGTGTAAACTCTACCAATAATTGAGATCTATAAACTCTACCAATAATTGAGATCTATAAACTCTACCAATAATTGAGATCTGTAAACTCTACCAATAATTGAGATCTGTAAACTCTACCAATAATTGAGATCTGTAAACTCTACCAATAATTGAGATCTGTAAACTCTACCAATAATTGAGATCTGTAAACCCTACCAATAATTGAGATCTGTAAACTCTACCAATAATTGAGATCTGTAAACTCTACCAATAATTGAGATCTGTAAACCCTACCAATAATTGAGATCTGTAAACTCTACCAATAATTGAGATCTGTAAACTCTACCAATAATATCCATAGTGAAGAAAATAAACCAGAGTTCTTTGAACACTTGTTTGATGTTTTCAAATAAGGTCATGGGTCAGAATAATTTTTTTGATAATGGAGGTTTTAGAGGGAATCTAGATTTAAAAAAAAAAGACACAAGATCTATCTTGGTATATGCAACAAAACATTATTAGAATGTAATCATAAAGAGATCTGACTATCAATTTATGTATTTAATATATGCTATATTATTGGTTAAAAATATAGCCACTAACACCATATCCTCATACACCTAGCAAGGCATTAAGTGAATCTTTACTTTACATAATATGGGTTCAACACTAGTTGCGGAAATGAAAGATATGGCTATGCAACCAATAGTATCATCTATAATCAGGCAAAGAAGATGGACTTATGCTAGTTAAATAATGACAAGAAATAAGCAGAGAATCACAAAGGCAGACTTTCAGTTGGTTGGCAGGCCTGAGATGACCGCTAATACAAATCAGGTTAACAAATGGATGAGTTTTGCTGCAATATGTTTTCAAAATGATTCATTCTGTTCTAGATTGTCATTTGTGGAGACAGCAGTAGTCTGGTCGCATTCATCTGACCATGGAGTCAATGTGGATGTGGCACCAAATGCATGGGGAACCTTTGTGCTGTAGGCGATAAACGCTGATTGAAGTGGAATGGTACCTGACCCTAGTGTTACTCTGGTATATAATGTATGATTTGTGTTCAACTGCACATTTGCCACAAGCTGGACTGTGGTTGGATTGTGTGTATCACCAAGTCTATTTTAATTAGTTGAGATAGCATTTCTTTTGGATCAGGAAGTCTACTCGGATATAACACTGGTGCTTGGAGATCATGTCACTGACGATGACCATTACAGTGACCCAGAACTGTTTGTCATGAGCTGAACACCATTTTTTTCCCCCAAAATGCAACACATTTCATAGAGCAGTACGAACGATCAAGATGAACACTTTGTTAGTTGCTGGATCTGGGATGTAACATATGGGGAATGCCCCTCCTGCAGAAACGCCAATCTGTCCTTAAGTCTAAAGTCACAAAATAAGCATTCAAAAGTGAAAAGAAAAACAGCTTGACCTCAAGAGACAACAAAAACACTGACATGGGAGGCAAAGATAGTAGGTATTGGCTTTACTACTAAGATTGAGAGGTTTGCCCAGAACAAGGATTTATGGTAAGGTAAATTGCAAGCCCAACATGATGTCTGATAGCACTTGAAGGATGTTAGATATTTATCATAGGTAACCTATTGTCATAGCAACCAACAGCCTAAATTAGCTTACCAGGGTTTCAATTACACTAATACTAAATGTCCCCACATTTATGTATTTCGGAAGCATTCTCACAGAAGATATCAAACTTGATAGAAAAATGGAAACAAGATGCCACAATTCCAAAGCATTGACATTGCAACTATTACAATAAATATGGCTTTTGACATCTTGACAGATGGTTGGTATCAAAATGTCAGGATTAAACAGTATTTGGTAAAATATCAGTGTTTTATGCTGGATACTGTTTTACTGAACGGCTTCACTCATGGCTGAATATGCCAGTATTTAATAGACAGATCGAGCTGCAGAATAAACAAGATGCATTCATGGTGTCTGGCCTCATCCCATCTCTCCTGCACTTTTTGTCTTCTGATTTTGACATCAACGCTTCCTTGAATGTTGCTGTGCAACCTTTTATTAGTGTTCTCCATGGGCTATAATCTGGTGCCAGATTTTCCCAGTTTCTTTCGCTGATAGAGAATTCATTCATGAAAGCCCTGAATACATCCTTATACATCAACACTGGTCTACTCTTTGGTCTCCTTCTGTCCCTAAGTTCACCACATAATAATTGCTTTAATAACTATCACTTCAAAAAGATGCCACAATTAAAAAACATGGACATTTCAACTGTCACTGCAACATCCTTTATTTACTTGGTTATTATTGGTTATTGGTTATGGAAGGCCTCGGTATCACAGCAAACGAATTAAAATCCATAATTGCTCAACCGGCCGTGCCAGTGGAATCATCCGAATTACTAACTCATCTCCCAAACAAGGAAAGGTAACTGTAGTCCCCATCATAGTAGTCTCAGCACACGCCAAAAGACATAAGGCGAAACCTTTATTTACTTATTTTTCTCCACCTCTTTTGTCTTTCAGCACTAAGATTTGGTTCCATGTTCTGTAGTGTATCACCTTTATGGTGCTTATTGTTATGTCTGTCATTTCATTAACCCATCTTCTTCTAGGTCTACCTTTTCCCAAGACTTCTTACTGTTAATGCTCTCTGTAGGTTAAATTCTTCTGGTGATCCTGCTAGTTATCCATTCCATTGAATCTTTACATTTTAACTAAATCCAGACAGGTGTAAACCAAACTATTTTCTTTATATCATCATATTAAAATGCAACTGTTACACAAGACACAAATGATACACGGTATACTCTTGATAATATCCTATGACCACTGTCAAACATACTCCTTACACAAGACACAAATGATACATGGTATACTCTTGATAATATCCTATGATCACTGTCAAACATACTCCTTACACAAGACACAAATGATACATGGTATACTCTTGATATTATCCTATGATCACTGTCAAACATACTCCTTACACAAGACACAAATGATACATGGTATACTCTTGATATTATCCTATGATCACTGTCAAACATACTCCTTACACAAGACACAAATGATACATGGTATACTCTTGATATTATCCTATCATCACTGTCAAACATACTCCTTACACAAGACACAAATGATACATGGTATACTCTTGATATTATCCTATCATCACTGTCAAACATACTCCTTACACGAGACACAAATGATACAGATCACATGTGAGGTGACCTATTTGGTAGAAGCCATTAATGTCATTAGATAAAAAATAAGCAGAAATGATGACATCAGAAAAAATTATTGAAAAAAAAAACAATGTGCATCAAATAAACACACAGAAAAACACACAACGACACAGAGATACACAAAATGCATCAAATAAACAAAATGCAACAAAAAACATTGTGCATCAAACACACATATGGAACAACTGGGTACCATGCATCAAACACACATATGGAACAACTGGGCACCATGCATCAAACACACATATGGAACAACTGGGCACCATGCATCAAACACACATATGGAACAATGTTCACCATGCATCAAACACACATATGGAACAATTGGGTACCATGCATCAAACACACATATGGAACAATGTTCACTATGCATCAAACACACTTATGGAACAACTGGGCACCATGCATCAAACACACATATGGAACAATGTTCACCACGCATCAAACAAACATATGGAACAATTGGGCACCATGCATCAAACACACATATGGAACAATGTTCACCATACATCAAACACACATATGGAACAATGTTCACCACGCATCAAACACACATATGGAACAATTGGGCACCATGCATCAAACACACATATGGAACAATTGGGCACCATACATCAAACACACATATGGAACAATTGGGCACCATGCATCAAACACACATATGGAACAATGTTCACCACGCATCAAACAAACATATGGAACAATTGGGCACCATGCATCAAACACACATATGGAACAATTGGGCACCATACATCAAACACACATATGGAACAATTGGGCACCATGCATCAAACACACATATGGAACAATGTTCACCATACATCAAACACAAATATGGAATAATGTTCACCATGCGTCAAAAACACTTATGGAACAACTGGGCACCATACATCAAACACACATATGGAACAACTGGGCACCATGCATCAAACACACATATGGAACAATTGGGCCCCATGCATCAAACACACATATGGAACAATGTTCACCATGCATCAAACACACATATGGAACAATTGGGCACCATGCATCAAACACACATATGGAACAATTGGGCCCCATGCATCAAACACACATATGGAACAATGTTCACCACACATCAAACACACATATGGAACAACTGGGCACCATGCATCAAATTAATACATACAGCATCACCATGCATTAATCGCAAAAATAAACAGAAAATTACTTTTTCTTTCCATTCACTGTCTGATAAGTAATGTCTGCGCACATGATAATGGGGGTGAGGGGTGGTGTTTGTTCATGACACCACCAGAAGGTGAATGAAGTATTCATTCCCTCTCATTCACCAGGTGCTGCGGTTACTGAATGACACGATTGTCTCTGTGATCCTGTGCTGCGGTTACTGAATGACATGATTGTCTCTGTGATCCTGTGATGCGGTTACTGAATGACATGATTGTCTCTGTGATCCTGTGCTGCGGTTACTGAATGACATGATTGTCTCTGTGATCCTGTGCTGCGGTTACTGAATGACATGATTGTCTCTGTGATCCTGTGCTGCGGTTACTGAATGACATGATTGTCTCTGTGATCCTGTGCTGCGGTTACTGAATGACATGATTGTCTCTGTGATCCTGGTTGGCCTCAATTTGATACTACTGCACCAAAAACCACACCTACATGTGGTTCCCTCTGTTCACGCAAAGTTGGTCCTGGGTGCGGCTGAGTTTCCAGTGGTATAGCTGGATAGGGAGGAGGTGAGCCCCTATAGATGCAGGACCAGAGTCCATCAGCATGTGGTACATGCCATGGACCTCATCCACTCAACCTCACACTCAGTGTGTGTCTATATCTACTGCCTTAATACTACCTCTATAGGAGCCCCCTGTGGACGGGGTGGAGTTTGCAATTCCTAAATCACATTAAGACTCCCTATGGGCACACACAGAGGACTGACGGCTTCAGTTTGATGAAAAGATCACCATGCCCTATTACCAACAGGCTAGTGGTATATTGAACAGATGCTACTGGCCCAGGACGTGACAATCCTTTGTCGGTACAAACGACCTACACATGATACCCCCAAAAGAACGGGGCACGTGCCAGTAGACAGTAGGTGGCTGGGAATGGATGATGTATACTGCCTGACCCCATGGCCTGGAAGAATGAACACATGGATGGCCGTCACATCAGTAGAGGCAGAACAACAGTGTGCCATGGAGGAATGAACACATGGATGGCCGTCACATCAGTAGAGACAGAGCCATAGTGTGACATGGAGGGATGAATACATGGATGGCCATCACATCAGTAGAGACAGAGCCACAGTGTGCCATGGAGGGAAGTTGCGAGACGATGAAGTGGGTAAAATCTCATCTTGGGGTGGGAAGATAGTTCACAGGCCTCCAGATTAGCAATGCCATGTTCACAGGACCCCCTGATTGATAATGCCATGTTCACAAATACAACAATGCCATGTTCACAAATATAACAATATCATGTGACAAGGTCAGTGCCAGACAATGATCAACCAGGCTGGACTGTGCAAAAAGTTAGATACTGGAAGAAATACAAACACTACAGTCAAAGACTGGGAACATCTGTTCAACAAACTATACATTTCAGAAATCTTGGTAGAAGGAAAAATGTAAGGACAAGATAGACTAGAGAAACAAATAAATTAAATATACTATAACTAAATATTTCTGACCTCAACAACAAGAAACAGAGTTAGCCTGAATCACGCACAAAGCATCAGATCCACATCACACTGTTACAAGAGACATTACACAAGAACATAGACAAACACATAACAGGCTTCACCAGCTTCCCATGTACCATCAACTGCAGGGGCATAGTTTCTTATATCAAGAATAGCACACAAGGGGATGCAGTTGCAATAAATAATGCAGGAGCAACAGATGTTCAGAAAGCCACAATTTGGTACACATCCAGCAAGTATACCATCCATAATATCTATAGCCCACCAGGAGCACAGAGTGATATAACAAGGCTGGATCAGACCAACTATTATACAATTGTTCTAGCTGGAGACTTCAAAGGACATTTGCAACAATGTTGATACTCTGACCTAAACTCTACAGGACAATACTTATAAGATCTTTGTCTAGCAACTGACCACACAGTCATGCAAGATACAGAATCTACAGCAAATTATCTCTCATTCATTAGACTTGACCATCTCTGTCTGAGACCACCTCATAAACGCCTACCCCATCCAAGTAATTGAAGGCATAGGCAACAATCACAGACCCCATAGTAACTACCATAGACACTAAAACCCCCAAAATCCAGACTAAGCAGAGGACAAGCTGGAATATCAAGAAAGCTGATTGAAAACAATACATATAAACCACTGATCAACTACTGGGAAACATAGATGATAATGATATGGACAAATTCAAAGAAACTTTTACACAAATCATCCTAAGTGCAGCAAAGCAAACTATGCCTAAAGGATGCAGAACAAAATATCACACATTTAGGAATATGGAACTACAGAAACCAGTCTCAGAAAGGAATAAAGCTATTAGGACAACACTTGAGCAGACTCCAGCTTTGCAACACAAAATCAACTATAATAAAACTAGGGTCAAGGTTAAACTTATAACTAAACAAGCAAAAAAAAAAGAAAAAAAAATAGCAAGAAACATGCAGCAAACTTGATCTACAACAGGAAGGAACCAAAGTCTGGGGACTCATGTACCATCTGTCTGGGGACTGATGCACCATCTGTCTGGGGACTGTGCACCATCTGTCTGGGGGCTGATGCACCATCTGTCTGGGGACTGATGCACCATCTGTCTGGGGACTGTGCACCATCTGTCTGGGGACTGATGCACCATCTGTCTGGGGACTGATGCACCATCTGTCTTGGGACTGTGCACCATCTGTCTGGGGACTGATGCACCATCTGTCTGGGGACTGTGCACCATCTGTCTGGAGACTGATGTACCATCTGTCTGGGGACTGATGCACCATCTGTCTGGGGACTGATGCACCATCTGTCTGGGGACTGTGCACCATCTGTCTGGGGAATGATGCACCATCTGTCTGGGGACTGATGCACCATCTGTCTGGGGACTGATGCACCATCTGTCAGGGGACTGATGCACCATCTGTCTGGGGACTGATGCACCATCTGTTATGGGACTGATGCACCATCTGTTTGGGGACTGATGTACCATCTGTCTAGGGACTGATGTACCATCTGTCTGGGGACTTATGTACCATCTGTCTGGGGACTGATGCACCATCTATCTGGGGACTGATGCACCATCTGTCTGGGGACTGCTGCACCATCTGTCTGGGGACTGATGTACCATCTGTCTGGGGACTGATGCAACATCTGTCTGGGGACTGTGCACCATCTGTCTGGGGGCTGATGCACCATCTGTCTGGGGACTGATGCACCATCTGTCAGGGGACTCATGTACCATCTGTCTGGGGACTCATGTACCATCTGTCTGGGGACTGATGCACCATCTGTCTGGGGACTCATGTACCATCTGTCTGGGGACTGATGCACCATCTGTCTGGGGACTCATGTACCATCTGTCTGGGGACTGTGCACCATCTGTCTGGGGACTCATGCACCATCTGTCTGGGGACTGATGCACCATCTGTCTGGGGACTTATGTACCATTTGTCTGGGGACTGTGAACCATCTGTCTGGGGACTCATGCACCATCTGTCTGGGGACTGATGCACCATCTGTCAGGGAACTGATGTACCATCTATCTGGGGACTGATGCACCATCTGTCTGGGGACTCATGCACCATCTGTTTGGGGACTGATGTACCATCTGTCTGGGGACTGATGCACCATCTGTCTGGGGACTGATGCACCATCTGTCTGGAGACTGAAGTACCATATGTCTGGGGACTGTGCACCATCTGTCAAGAGACTGATGCACCATTTGTCTGGCGACTGATGCACCATCAGTCTGGGGACTGTGCACCATCTGTCTGGGGAATGATGTACCATCTGTCTGGGGACTGATACACCATGTGTCTGGGGACTGATGCACCATTTGTCTGGGGGCTGATGCACCATCTGTCTGGGGACTGATGCACCATCTGTCTGGGGAACTCATGTACCATCTGTCTGGGGACTGATGCACCATCTGTCAGGAGACTGATGTACCATCTGTCTGGGGACTGATGCACCATTTGTCTGGGGACTGTGCACCATCTGTCTGGAGACTGTGTACCATCTGTCTGGGGGCTGATGCACCATCTATCTGGGGACCGATGCACCATCTATCAGGGGACTGATGCACCATCTGTCTGGGGACTGATGCACCATCTGTCTGAGGACTGATGCACCATCTGTCTGGGGACTGATGCACCATCTGTTCTGTCTGGGGACTGATGCACCATCTGTAAGGGGACTTGAACACCTTCCATCAGGGGACTGATGCACCATCTGTCAGGGGACTGATGCACCATGTGTCTGGGGACTGATGCACCATCTGTCAGGGGACTGATGCACCATCTATCTGGGGACTTGAACACCTTCCGTCAGGGGACTGATGTACCATCTGTCTGGGGACTGATGCACCATTTGTCTGGGGACTCATGTACCATCTGTCTGGGGACTGATGCACCATCTGTCAGGAGACTGATGTACCATCTGTCTGGGGACTGATGCACCATTTGTCTGGGGACTGTGCACCATCTGTCTGGGGGCTGATGCACCATCTGTCTGGGGACTCATGTACCATCTGTCTGGGGACTCATGTACCATCTGTCTGGGGACTGATGCACCATCTGTCAGGAGACTGATGTACCATGTGTCTGGGGGCTGATGCACCATCTGTCTGGGGACTCATGTACCATCTGTCTGGGGACTGATGCACCATCTGTCAGGAGACTGATGTACCATCTGTCTGGGGACTGATGCACCATTTGTCTGGGGACTGATGCACCATCTGTTTGGGGACTGATACACCATCCGTCAGGGGACTTGAACACCTTCCTTCAAGGGACTGATGCACCATCTGTCAGGGGACTGATGCACCATCTGTCTGGGGACTGATGCACCATCTGTCTAGGGACTGATGCACCATCTGTCTGGGGACTGATGTACCATCCGTCAGGGGACTTGAACACCTTCTGTCAGGGGACTTGAACACCATCTGTCAGGGGACTGATGCACCTTCCATCAGGGGACTGATGCACCATCCATCAGGGTTCTTGAACACCTTCCGTCAGGGGAATGATGCACCATCTGTCAGGGGACTTGAACACCTTCCGTCTGGGGAATGATGCACCATCTGTCTGGGGACTTATGCACCATCTGTCTGGGGACTGATGCACCATCTGTCAGGGGACTGATGCACCATCTGTCTGGGGACTGATGCACCATCTGTTTGGGGACTGATGCACCATCTGTTTGGGGACTCATGTACCATCTGTCTGGGGACTGATGTACCATCTGTCTGGGGACTTATGTACCATCTGTCTGGGGACTGATGCACCATCTGTCTGGGGACTGATGCACCATCTATCTGGAGACTGATGCACCATCTGTCTGGGGACTGATGCACCATCTGTCTGGGGACTGATGTACCATCTGTCTGGGGACTGATGCATCATCTGTCTGGGGACTGTGCACCATCTGTCTGGGGGCTGATGCACCATCTGTCTGGGGACTGATGCACCATCTGTCAGGTGACTGATGTACCATATGTCTGGGGACTCGTACCATCTGTCTGGGGACTGATGCACCATCTGTCTGGGGGCTGATGCACCATCTGTCTGGGGACTGATGCACCATCTGTCAGGGGACTGATGTACCATCTGTCTGGGGACTCATGTACCATCTGTCTGGGGACTGATGCACCATCTGTCTGGGGACTCATGTACCATCTGTCTGGGGACTGATGCACCATCTGTCTGGGGACTCATGTACCATCTGTCTGGGGACTGTGCACCATCTGTCTGGGGACTCATGCACCATCTGTCTGGGGACTGATGCACCATCTGTCTGGGGACTTATGTACCATTTGTCTGGGGACTGTGAACCATCTGTCTGGGGACTCATGCACCATCTGTCTGGGGACTGATGCACCATCTGTCAGGGAACTGATGTACCATCTATCTGGGGACTGATGCACCATCTGTCTGGGGACTCATGCACCATCTGTTTGGGGACTGATGTACCATCTGTCTGGGGACTGATGCACCATCTGTCTGGGGACTGATGCACCATCTGTCTGGAGACTGAAGTACCATATGTCTGGGGACTGTGCACCATCTGTCAAGAGACTGATGCACCATTTGTCTGGCGACTGATGCACCATCAGTCTGGGGACTGTGCACCATCTGTCTGGGGAATGATGTACCATCTGTCTGGGGACTGATACACCATGTGTCTGGGGACTGATGCACCATCTGTCTGGGGGCTGATGCACCATCTGTCTGGGGACTGATGCACCATCTGTCTGGGGAACTCATGTACCATCTGTCTGGGGACTGATGCACCATCTGTCAGGAGACTGATGTACCATCTGTCTGGGGACTGATGCACCATTTGTCTGGGGACTGTGCACCATCTGTCTGGAGACTGTGCACCATCTGTCTGGGGGCTGATGCACCATCTATCTGGGGACCGATGCACCATCTATCAGGGGACTTATGCACCATCTGTCTGGGGACTGATGCACCATCTGTCTGGGGACTGATGCACCATCTGTCTGGGGACTGATGCACCATCTGTTCTGTCTGGGGACTGATGCACCATCTGTCAGGGGACTTGAACACCTTCCATCAGGGGACTGATGCACCATCTGTCAGGGGACTGATGCACCATCTGTCTGGGGACTGATGCACCATCTGTCAGGGGACTGATGCACCATCTATCTGGGGACTTGAACACCTTCCGTCAGGGGACTGATGTACCATCTGTCTGGGGACTGATGCACCATTTGTCTGGGGACTCATGTACCATCTGTCTGGGGACTGATGCACCATCTGTCAGGAGACTGATGTACCATCTGTCTGGGGACTGATGCACCATTTGTCTGGGGACTGTGCACCATCTGTCTGGGGGCTGATGCACCATCTGTCTGGGGACTCATGTACCATCTGTCTGGGGACTGATGCACCATCTGTCTGGGGGCTGATGCACCATCTGTCTGGGGACTGATGCACCATCTGTCAGGGGACTGATGTACCATCTGTCTGGGGACTCATGTACCATCTGTCTGGGGACTGATGCACCATCTGTCTGGGGACTCATGTACCATCTGTCTGGGGACTGTGCACCATCTGTCTGGGGACTCATGCACCATCTGTCTGGGGACTGATGCACCATCTGTCTGGGGACTTATGTACCATTTGTCTGGGGACTGTGAACCATCTGTCTGGGGACTCATGCACCATCTGTCTGGGGACTGATGCACCATCTGTCAGGGAACTGATGTACCATCTATCTGGGGACTGATGCACCATCTGTCTGGGGACTCATGCACCATCTGTTTGGGGACTGATGTACCATCTGTCTGGGGACTGATGCACCATCTGTCTGGGGACTGATGCACCATCTGTCTGGAGACTGAAGTACCATATGTCTGGGGACTGTGCACCATCTGTCAAGAGACTGATGCACCATTTGTCTGGCGACTGATGCACCATCAGTCTGGGGACTGTGCACCATCTGTCTGGGGAATGATGTACCATCTGTCTGGGGACTGATACACCATGTGTCTGGGGACTGATGCACCATCTGTCTGGGGGCTGATGCACCATCTGTCTGGGGACTGATGCACCATCTGTCTGGGGAACTCATGTACCATCTGTCTGGGGACTGATGCACCATCTGTCAGGAGACTGATGTACCATCTGTCTGGGGACTGATGCACCATTTGTCTGGGGACTGTGCACCATCTGTCTGGAGACTGTGCACCATCTGTCTGGGGGCTGATGCACCATCTATCTGGGGACCGATGCACCATCTATCAGGGGACTTATGCACCATCTGTCTGGGGACTGATGCACCATCTGTCTGGGGACTGATGCACCATCTGTCTGGGGACTGATGCACCATCTGTTCTGTCTGGGGACTGATGCACCATCTGTCAGGGGACTTGAACACCTTCCATCAGGGGACTGATGCACCATCTGTCAGGGGACTGATGCACCATCTGTCTGGGGACTGATGCACCATCTGTCAGGGGACTGATGCACCATCTATCTGGGGACTTGAACACCTTCCGTCAGGGGACTGATGTACCATCTGTCTGGGGACTGATGCACCATTTGTCTGGGGACTCATGTACCATCTGTCTGGGGACTGATGCACCATCTGTCAGGAGACTGATGTACCATCTGTCTGGGGACTGATGCACCATTTGTCTGGGGACTGTGCACCATCTGTCTGGGGGCTGATGCACCATCTGTCTGGGGACTCATGTACCATCTGTCTGGGGACTGATGCACCATCTGTCAGGAGACTGATGTACCATCTGTCTGGGGACTGTGCACCATCTGTCTGGGGAATGATGTACCATCTGTCTGGGGACTGATGCACCATCTGTCAGGAGACTGATGTACCATCTGTCTGGGGACTGATGCACCATTTGTCTGGGGACTGATGCACCATCTGTTTGGGGACTGATACACCATCCGTCAGGGGACTTGAACACCTTCCTTCAAGGGACTGATGCACCATCTGTCAGGGGACTGATGCACCATCTGTCTGGGGACTGATGCACCATCTGTCTGGGGACTGATGCACCATCTGTCTAGGGACTGATGCACCATCTGTCTGGGGACTGATGTACCATCCGTCAGTGGACTTGAACACCTGCTGTCAGGGGACATGAACACCATCTGTCAGGGGACTGATGCACCATCCATCAGGGTTCTTGAACACCTTCCGTCAGGGGAATGATGCACCATCTGTCAGGGGACTTGAACACCTTCCGTCTGGGGAATGATGCACCATCTGTCTGGGGACTTATGCACCATCTGTCTGGGGACTGATGCACCATCTGTCAGGGGACTGATGCACCATCTGTCTGGGGACTGATGCACCATCTGTTTGGGGACTGATGCACCATCTGTTTGGGGACTCATGTACCATCTGTCTGGGGACTGATGTACCATCTGTCTGGGGACTTATGTACCATCTGTCTGGGGACTGATGCACCATCTGTCTGGGGACTGTGCACCATCTATCTGGGGACTGATGCACCATCTGTCTGGGGACTGATGCACCATCTGTCTGGGGACTGATGTACCATCTGTCTGGGGACTGATGCATCATCTGTCTGGGGACTGTGCACCATCTGTCTGGGGGCTGATGCACCATCTGTCTGGGGACTGATGCACCATCTGTCAGGTGACTGATGTACCATATGTCTGGGGACTCGTCCCATCTGTCTGGGGACTGATGCACCATCTGTCTGGGGACTCATGTACCATCTGTCTGGGGACTGATGCACCATCTGTCTGGGGACTCATGTACGATCTGTCAGGGGACTGTCCACCATCTGTCTGGGGACTCATGCACCATCTGTCTGGGGACTGATGCACCATCTGTCAGGGAACTGATGTACCATCTATCTGGGGACTGATGCACCATCTGTCTGGGGACTCATGCCTATCTGTCTGGGGACTGATGTACCATTTGTCTGGGGACTGATGCACCATCTGTCTGGGGACTGATGCACCATCTGTCTGGAGACTGAAGTACCATATGTCTGGAGACTGTGCACCATCTGTCAAGAGACTGATGCACCATCAGTCTGGGGACTGTGCACCATCTGTCTGGGGAATGATGTACCATCTGTCTGGGGACTGATACACCATGTGTCTGGGGACTGATGCACCATCTGTCTGGGGGCTGATGCACCATCTGTCTGGGGACTGATGCACCATCTGTCTGGAGACTCATGTACCATCTGTCTGGGGACTGATGCACCATCTGTCAGGAGACTGATGTACCATCTGTCTGGGGACTGATGCACCATTTGTCTGGGGACTGTGCACCATCTGTCTGGGGACTGTGCACCATCTGTCTGGGGGCTGATGCACCATCTATCTGGGGACCGATGCACCATCTATCAGGGGACTGATGCACCATCTGTCTGGGGACTGATGCACCATCTGTCAGGGGACTGATGCACCATCTGTCTGGGGACTGATGCACCATCTGTTCTGTCTGGGGACTGATGCACCATCCGTCAGGGGACTTGAACACCTTCCATCAGGGGACTGATTCACCATCTGTCAGGGGACTGATGCACCATCTGTCTGGGGACTGATGCACCATCTGTCAGGGGACTGATGTACCATCTGTCTGGGGACTCATGTACCATCTGTCTGGGGACTGATGCACCATCTGTCTGGGGACTCATGTACCATCTGTCTGGGGACTGATGCACCATCTGTCTGGGGACTCATGTACCATCTGACTGGGGACTGTGCACCATCTGTCTGGGGACTCATGCACCATCTGTCTGGGGACTGATGCACCATCTGTCTGGGGACTTATGTACCATTTGTCTGGGGACTGTGAACCATCTGTCTGGGGACTCATGCACCATCTGTCTGGGGACTGATGCACCATCTGTCAGGGAACTGATGTACCATCTATCTGGGGACTGATGCACCATCTGTTTGGGGACTGATGTACCATCTGTCTAGGGACTGATGCACCATCTATCTGGGGAACTCATGTACCATCTGTCTGAGGACTGATGCACCATCTGTCAGGGGACTGATGCACCATCTGTCTGGGGACTGATGCACCATCTGTCTGGGGACTGTTGCACCATCTGTCTGGGGACTGATGTACCATCCGTCAGGGGACTTGAACACCTTCTGTCAGGGGACTTGAACACCATCTGTCAGGGGACTGATGCACCTTCCATCAGGGGACTGATGCACCATCCATCAGGGGACTTGAACACCTTCCGTCAGGGGACTGATGCACCATCTGTCAGGGGACTTGAACACCTTCCGTCAGGGGACTGATGCACCATCCGTCAGGGGACTGATGCACCATCCGTCAGGGGACTGATGCACCATCTGTCAGGGGACTTGAACACCTTCCGTCAGGGGACTGATGCACCATCCATCAGGGGACTTGAACACCTTCCGTCAGGGGACTGATGCACCTTCCGTCACGGGACTTGAACACCTTCCGTCAGGGGACTGATCTGGTTTTGGGACTAATAATGATGATGATTCATCAAGAGTATTGCAAACAAACATAAAACTTTTGGGACTAATAATGATGATGTCATCAAGAGTGTTCCAACGAATGCCAAGGTTTTGTGGCTGATGATGATGATGTAATCAAGAGCCAAGTTTTTGGGGCTGATGATGAAGATGATGATAATGTTATCAAAAGTGTTCCAACAAACACCAAAGTTTTGGGACCAATGATGATGATGTTCAACAAACGCCAAGGTTTTGGTACCAATGATGATGTTCAACAAACGCCAAGGTTTTGGGGCTGATGATGAAGATGATGATAATGTTATCAAAAGTGCTCCAACAAACACCAAAGTTTTGGGACCAATGATGATGATGTTCAACAAACGCCAAGGTTTTAGGACCAATGATGATGATGTCCAACAAACGCCAAGGTTTTGGGACCAATGATGATGATGATCAACAAACGCCAAGGTTTTGGGACCAATGATGATGATGTTCAACAAACGCCAAGGTTTTGGGACCAATGATGATGGTGTCCAACAAACACCAAGGTTTTGGGACTAAAGATGATGATGTCCAACAAACACCAAGGTTTTGGGACCAATGATGATGATGTTCAACAAACACCAAGGTTTTGGGACCAATGATGATGATGTCCAACAAACACCAAGGTATTGGGACCAATGATGATGATGTCCAACAAACACCAAGGTTTTGGGACCAATGATGATGATGTTCAACAAACGCCAAGGTTTTGGGACCAATGATGATGTTCAACAAACGCCAAGGTTTTGGGGCTGATGATGAAGATGATGATAATGTTATCAAAAGTGCTCCAACAAACACCAACGTTTTGGAACCAATGATGATGATGTTCAACAAACGCCAAGGTTTTAGGACCAATGATGATGATGTCCAACAAACGCCAAGGTTTTGGGACCAATGATGATGATGATCAACAAACGCCAAGGTTTTGGTACCAATGATGATGTTCAACAAACGCCAAGGTTTTGGGGCTGATGATGAAGATGATGATAATGTTATCAAAAGTGCTCCAACAAACACCAAAGTTTTGGGACCAATGATAATGATGTTCAACAAACGCCAAGGTTTTAGGACCAATGATGATGATGTCCAACAAACGCCAAGGTTTTGGGACCAATGATGATGATGTTCAACAAACGCCAAGGTTTTGGGACCAATGATGATGATGTCCAACAAACACCAAGGTTTTGGGACTAAAGATGATGATGTCCAACAAACACCAAGGTTTTGGGACCAATGATGATGATGTTCAACAAACACCAAGGTTTTGGGACCAATGATGATGGTGTCCAACAAACACCAAGGTTTTGGGACCAATGATGATGATGTCCAACAAACACCAAGGTTTTGGGACCAATGATGATGATGTCCAACAAACGCAAAAGTTTTGGGGCTGACGTTGATGTTATCAGGAGCCAAGGTTTTGGGACCAATGATGATGATTTTCAACAAATGCCAAGGTTTTGGGACCAATGATGATGATGTCCTGCAAATGCTAAGGTTTGGGACCAATGATGATGATGTCCAACAAACGCCAAGGTTTTGGGATCAATGATGATGATGTCCAACAAACGCCAAGGTTTTGGGGCTGACGTTGATGTTATCAGGAGCCAAGGTTTTGGAACTGATGATGATGTCACATGACATGGACAATCAAAAGCCATCTGGATAGTCAAGACTACAGAAATCCTGCAGTTGTTTAGGCTGGCAACAGTTCATGTGGAACTTTTAGCCCTGGATAAGAAAACTGTGGCTGGGTGTCAACAACTACAAGAGGATAGAATAAAGGTAACAACTAAAATGTGACTTACAACCACGGCATTCTCTTTCTAGGAAAGGCGCGATTTCATTCTTAATGTCTCGTGTCTTGCTTGTTATTTGTAATAAATAATCACAAAGGCGTATCTTTTTGTCACAAAGTGCTTCCCGACACTTCTCCTAAGAAAAGATACAATTGAAAAAATGATGAGTTTACATATACATGTTAACAGTTACCTCAAACTATATATGTATTCATTAACATTTGAAATTCCAGATTATTATAGAATTTGTGCAAATTATTTAAACACTGTGAAAACTTCAGTCTAGTTTTAAGTACTTTTAACCTATTTATTTTTGCTCTGTTGTCATAAACATTTTTTTGTTAAACCCATTATTAGTAATGATTACTTTAATTCTTTTGAATTTTTCTCTGAGGAGGCTGTTGTGTAAGATTTTAGCGCTACCTCTAATTATTGCTGGGAACTTTAAGCTTATGTTTTTGTTCTGTTGTACTGAGATATTACTGTTAAATATCTTGTCAGTGCTGAGGTATCACTATTAAATATCTTGTCAGTGCTGAGATATCACTATTAAATATCTTGTCAGTGCTGAGATATCACTATTAAATATCTTGTCAGTGCTGAGATATTACTGTTAAATATCTTGTCAGTGCTGAGGTATCACTATTAAATATCTTGTCAGTGCTGAGATATCACTATTAAATATCTTGTCAGTGCTGAGATATTACTGTTAAACATCTTATCAGTGCTGAGGTATCACTATTAAATATCTTGTCAGTGATGAGATATTACTGTTAAATATCTTGTCAGTGCTGAGATATTACTGTTAAATTTCTTTTCAGTGCTGAGATATCACTGTTAAATATCTTGTCAGTGCTGAGATATCACTGTTAAATTTCTTGTCAGTGCTGAGATATCACTGTTAAATTTCTTGTCAGTGCTGAGATATTACTGTTAAATTTCTTGTCAGTGCTGAGATATTACTGTTAAATATCTTGTCAGTGCTGAGATATTACAGTTAAATATATTGTCAGTGCTGAGATATTACTGTTAAATATCTTGTTAGTGCTGAGATATCACTGTTAAATATCTTGTCAGTGCTGAGATATTACTGTTAAATATCTTGTTAGTGCTGAGATATTACTGTTAAATATCTTGTCAGTGCTGAGATATTACTGTTAAATATCTTATCAGTGCTGAGATATTACTGTTAAATATCTTGTCAGTGCTGAGATATTACTGTTAAATTTCTTGTCAGTGCTGAGATATCACTGTTAAATATCTTGCCAGTGCTGAGATATAGCTGTTAAATTCCTTGTCAGTGCTGAGATATTACTGTTAAATTTCTTGTCAGTGCTGAGATATTACTGTTAAATTTCTTGTCAGTGCTGATATATTACTGTTAAATATCTTGTCAGTGCTGAGATATCACTGTTAAATATCTTGTCAGTGCTGAGATATCACTGTTAAATATCTTGTCAGTGCTGAGATATTACTGTTAAATATCTTGTCAGTGCTGAGATATTACTGTTAAATATCTTATCAGTGCTGAGATATTACTGTTAAATATCTTATCAGTGCTGAGATATTACTGTTAAATATCTTATCAGTGCTGAGATATTACTGTTAAATATCTTATCAGTGCTGAGATATTACTGTTAAATATCTTATCAGTGCTGAGATATTACTGTTAAATATCTTATCAGTGCTGAGATATTACTGTTAAATATCTTGTCAGTGCTGGGTTATTACTGTTAGCTCTTTCAATACAGATGATTTTTATCAATTTAGCAGTAGAGATTTCAGAGACAAATTTGTTCATGTTTTTAAATATTAATCTACATGAAACTAAACCAATCTATATACACAGTAGTCTCAACAGTGAGTGAAGTACAAAATGATAAATTAGTATAATATATAATGAATATGATGGAAGAAACACACCTCAGACACTCTAAATTTCTCTTTCAAGAAATTGCAGGCTGCGACGTGAGAAGCGTTACAGGTCTTAACTGGCACATTACCAGAAGGTGTAGTGGTTTTGGAGGGAGGGTTGGTGGAGGGAGGGTTGGTTGAGGGAGGGTTGGTGGAGGGAGGATTGGTGGAGGGAGGGTTGGTGGAGGGAGGGTTGGTGGAGGGAGGGTTGGTGGAGGGAGGGTTGGTGGAGGGAGGGTTGGTGGAGGGAGGGTTGGTGGAGGGAGGAGGGAGGATTGGTGGAGGGAGGGTTGGTGGAGGGAGGGTTGGTGGAGGGAGGGTTGGTGGAGGGAGGGTTGGTGGAGGGAGGGTTGGTGGAGGGAGGGTTGGTGGAGGGAGGGAGAGTAGAGGGAGGGGTGGTGGAGGGAGGGGTGGTGGAGGGAGGGGAGGTGGAGGAAGAGGTGGTGGAGGGAGGGAGAGTGGAGGGAGGTTGAGTAGAGGGAGGGGTGATGGATGGAAGGGATGTCACATCAGATGGTGGAATCGTGCCTGCCTCACTAGGCTCATCATTATCGACTGGAGAACTACCTGGAGCAGGATGATCCACATCAGAAGTGTCAGGGCTAGAAGGTATTTCATTGTTGCCAGGAGAGCCTGTACTGCCAGATGGTGTAGGGAGACTTGGGGGATATTTAGTTGAGTTTGACTTGCATCTGAGGATTTCATGTCTTTATTACTTCTTTGTAAGAAAATGATGTTGCAAATAAACACAAATAAACACAATAACTTCATATGGAAAACGTTTTATCTGTCAGGTATCAGAATTGATCTCAATGCATGTTTTTTGTTTTCAAAACATTCCTTTAAAATGTCTAGTATCTTCTCCTTCTGTCTCCTTCTATCTGTTCCTCCCTTCTTCCCTCAATTTTCCCAGTTGTCACCAAATAATATTAAAATTTTCTTGTGCAAAAAGTTATAACTGTTTCGGGTTGATGTTGCCAGC
The DNA here is from genome assembly GCA_032433765.1 of Megaustenia siamemsis. Classification (NCBI taxonomy): domain Eukaryota; kingdom Metazoa; phylum Mollusca; class Gastropoda; order Stylommatophora; family Ariophantidae; genus Megaustenia; species Megaustenia siamemsis. The sequence continues at coordinate 6,773,494 of JAVIAB010000050.1, forward strand.
ATGTTTTCATTTTGCTTGAGCTTCTAAAAGTTTCTCATTGTATCTACTTGCTGTCCATGATATTCTTCAGCAAAACCATGTGTCTGAGGCCTTCAAAGATTTTCATGTTTGTTTTCTAACTATCCCTGACTCATATCTACATGTAAGAGCTGGTCCTATATAACTCTTTTACCTATCTTATTTATCAAAGAATGGTTGCACATCTTTGTTTTCTTTTTAATGCAAACTTTGCTTGAGTTATTGGACACCTCATCTCTGTTGTACATCCACTATCTGAGTTATGGACCAATGCTTCACTATGGCAAAAGAGTATTTTAAGTTTGTCTTGACCGCAACTAAACTTCCTTTGATTGCATTGAAATATGTCTGGAATACCCTAAGTTAGACAACACCCAGTCATTTCTTTTGAGGAAGTGAAAATGAAAAACACAAACTATGTATATATATATATATATATATATATATATATATACTATGTATATGTGTTTCAATTTTAATGGCTATTTCTTGTTATACATATATATATATATATAAATCACTGGAGTCTGTAGAAATGTAATTTTACAGAAGAATGTTGAGAATACCATGGACAGCTAAGAAGAATAATGAAAACGTTCTGAAAGAGGCCAAAGCAAAAAGAGAGCTAATTTCCAATATTAGGAAGAAACAATCATCATTTTTTGGCCATGTAATGAGAAGGGAACAGCTGGTATATATTGTAATAATTGGGAAAATTGAGGGACAAAGAGATAGAGGGAAGCAAAGAGAAAAGATACCAGACATCTTAAGAGAATGAGTTGGCAGAAGGTCAACAACAGAAATGATAAATAACTGTCGTGATAGAAAGTTGTGGAGGGACATGATCACCTATGCCAGCAGGCCCGCCGGTACTTGATGATGATGATGATACATATATATATATATATATATATATATATATATATATATATATATATATATATATATATATATACATACAGTAAAGTCTCGATTATGCGGTACTCAATAATCCGGAATTCTCAATTTAACGGACTTTTTTTTTTTTTTAATTATTATAGGGAGAAAGCTTGAATCATGTTTTGTTCAGTTAAATTAAATGCCTTTATCCGGAAATCGAAAACGCTACAACACGGTTTGTGCGCTGCGCTTACTTCTACAGGCTCTATCATTACACAATATTGCGTTTACAATAGTGTATTTACAGTAATATACTTCAAAAAGGAGCGAACATATTTTATTCAATCCAGACATTGTGTCTCCAAATATTCCAAGTAAAAGCGACAGACAGTCTATATCTTCACTTTTTCCCCCGACTAAATGTTTTTGTCGGGAAATCTTAGTCGTGCCAAAAACACTTATCTACATGATTTTACAAATTTGCTTAATTTTCTCATAGCCTGCTTTAGATCTAAAGTTGGTCATGAATTTGTCAAAAATATGGCGTTTGACAGTCTGACCGAACATTAGAAGCAGACGTATTGTTTGTGAAAATTGAAGAGCCCATAACTTTGATGATTATAAATCAAAGGTTGAGCAGCCGGCGTGCAGTGACATAGAGATGGTGAGAAGAAAGGGGGAGGGGTTCAAAAATTACCGACTGGAAATTCAAAAAGAGTAAGATACAGAGTTTGACGTTAGTTTGTCTCAGACATTTGTGCAAGCTGAAATTCGTTCCATCAGTATAAATTATACATGATATGCTATAAACGCATGTGTGCATACTTTTTAACGGAATACATTTTTGTGTTAAATAATGGCCTCTGCGAGTGCAAACCACACCTCAATTTCCCGCAAAGGTAAACGCAAGCGAACTGTATTGACACTGAACCAGAAGATTGAAATCGCTAGTAGACTTGAAAAAGGCGTTAATCGCAACGTTTTGATGACTGAATTTGGCATAGCGTCTTCAACATTATATGACATACGAAATCAAAAAGATGAGTTTTTAAGTTTGCGTCGGAGTCTGAAAGCAGCAACAATATACACCAGAGACGAAGTATGAAACGGCCAAAATTTGAAAAACTCGACGACGTCCTTTATGTGTGGTTTTTAGAAAGAAGAAGAAAAGGAATGCCAATATCAGGACCCATGTTGATAGAGAAAGCTAGTGAATGTCACACGAATTTAAATATTTCTGAGCATTGCAATTTTTCAATCATGTTTTTTCATAAATTTTGAGTTTGGTTTTCTTACTCTCGATTATCCAGAAAAATTCAATTATCCAGAATGGGTTCTTCCCCGAGCATTCCGGATAATCGAGACTTTACTGTATATATATATATATATATATATATATATATATATATATATATATATATATATATATATGCATAACAAGAAATAGCCATTAAAATTTAAACCAGAAAACAAACGTGGAGAATATCAATAAATAAAACAAGGCATGCCACAAGGGCGTGTATTGTCATCAGATATATTTTCTTTGTTCAGTGAAAATATGTTAAGAACAATTGTGAATAAGCCTGGCATTAAAGTGAGGAGAAATTGAGTAACACAAACAACCTCCAGGATGCAGGTGACATAGTATTGATAGCAGAGAACCAACCAAGATCTACAAAATCTATTCAATGAAAAAGTGACAGAAAGTGAATAAAGAGTTCTGACCCTCAACATGGTTATGTTAAGTCGAAGACCCTGGTATCATTGCAAATGAATTAAAATCCATAATTGCTCAACCACCCTTGCCAGTGGAATCATCCAAATTAAAATTCATCTCATTGAAGGATTCAAACAAAGAAGGGCAATTGTAGCCCCCTTCATAGCAGCTACAGCATACGCCTAAAGATATAAGGACAAGCGGCACCGAAAATAATGCAGGTGAACTGTCCTTCATCATATGATATCATTATTCATCGTAAGGAATCGGAATATCAAAACACAATCCGGATGAAAAACACAGCTCATGGTACACAGAGCACTGAACTCAGTAGCTCTGGCAGCAAGCTATTCTTCCTTAACATAAAAAATAGAGATAAAGATAATATTAAGGAAAACAAACACACAAGAATCTATAGCAAAACTAAATATAACAAGCTTGAAACAAGTGTATAGATTCAAATCAACAATAACACCAGATGACAGATGCACGCAGAGATTTGAAACAGAATAGGATGAGCAAAGACATAATTCCATCACCTGAAAGACATCCTATGTAACAAATAATTGTCAATTAATGTTAGAAAACATGTCCTAAAGTGCTACATAAAGCCTGTTCTACTATATGCAAGTGAGTCATGAATGATATGTAAGACAGCACAAAGAACATTAGAAGCAGCTAAGATGTGGTTTATCAGAAGAATGCTAGGAACTCCATGCATAGCAAAGATTACTGATGAGGAATGTTTAAAAAAGCTACAAGTTACACAATACTCACGTCTAAGTGTCCATACATTCAAAACTAAATGTTACACAATACTCACGTCTAAGTGTCCATACATTCACATCTACAAGTTACACAATACTCACGTCTAAGTGTCCATACATTCACAACTACAAGTTACACAATACTCACGTCTAAGTGTCCATACATTTACATCTACAAGTTACACAATACTCACGTCTAAGTGTCCATACATTTACATCTACAAGTTACACAATACTCACGTCTAAGTGTCCATACATTCACATCTACAAGTTACACAATACTCACGTCTAAGTGTCCATACATTCACAACTAAATGTTACACAATACTCACGTCTAAGTGTCCATACATTCACATCTACAAGTTACACAATACTCACGTCTAAGTGTCCATACATTCACATCTACAAGTTACACAATACTCACGTCTAAGTGCCCATAGATTCACAACTACAAGTTACACAATACTCACGTCTAAGTGCCCATACATTCACAACTACAAGTTACACAATACTCACGTCTAAGTGCCCATAGATTCACAACTACAAGTTACACAATACTCACGTCTCAGTGCCCATACATTCACAACTACAAGTTACACAATACTCACGTCTAAGTGTCCATACATTCACAACTACAAGTTACACAATACTCACGTCTAAGTGTCCATACATTCACATCTACAAGTTACACAATACTCACGTCTAAGTGTCCATACATTCACATCTACAAGTTACACAATACTCACGTCTAAGTGTCCATACATTCACATCTACAAGTTACACAATACTCACGTCTATGAGTGTTCATAAAATCACATCTACAAATTACACAATACTCACGTCTAAGTGTCCATACATTCACAACTAAATGTTACATAATACTCACGTCTAAGTGTCCATACATTCACATCTACAAGTTACACAATACTCACGTCTATGAGTGTTCATAAAATCACATCTACAAATTACACAATACTCACGTCTAAGTGTCCATACATTCACAACTAAATGTTACATAATACTCACGTCTAAGTGTCCATACATTCACATCTACAAGTTACACAATACTCACGTCTAAGTGTCCATACATTCAGAACTACAAGTTACACAATACTCACGTCTATGAGTGTTCATAAAATCACATCTACAAGTTACACAATACTCACATCTAAGTGTCCGTACATTCACAACTACAAGTTACATAATACTCACGTCTAATTGTCCATACATTCACATCTACAAGTTACACAATACTCACGTCTAAGTGCCCATACATTCACAACTACAAGTTACACAATACTCACGTCTAAGTGTCCATACATTCACATCTACAAGTTACACAATACTCACGTCTAAGTGTCCATACATTCACATCTACAAGTTACACAATACTCACGTCTAAGTGTCCATACATTCACATCTACAAGTTACACAATACTCACGTCTAAGTGTCCATACATTCACAACTACAAGTTACACAATACTCACGTCTAAGTGTCCATACATTCACATCTACAAATTACACAATACTCACGTCTAAGTGTCCATACATTCACAACTAAATGTTACATAATACTCACGTCTAAGTGTCCATACATTCATATCTACAAGTTACACAATACTCACGTCTAAGTGTCCATACATTCACATCTACAAGTTACACAATACTCACGTCTATGAGTGTTCATAAAATCACATCTACAAATTACACAATACTCACGTCTAAGTGTCCATACATTCACAACTAAATGTTACATAATACTCACGTCTAAGTGTCCATACATTCACATCTACAAGTTACACAATACTCACGTCTAAGTGTCCATACATTCACATCTACAAGTTACACAATACTCACGTCTATGAGTGTTCATAAAATCACATCTACAAATTACACAATACTCACGTCTAAGTGTCCGTACATTCACAACTACAAGTTACATAATACTCACGTCTAAGTGTCCATACATTCACATCTACAAGTTACACAATACTCACGTCTAAGTGCCCATACATTCACAACTACAAGTTACACAATACTCACGTCTAAGTGTCCATACATTCACAACTACAAGTTACACAATACTCACGTCTAAGTGCCCATACATTCACAACTACAAGTTACACAATACTCACGTCTAAGTGTCCATACATTCACAACTACAAGTTACACAATAATCACGTCTAAGTGTCCATACATTCACAACTACAAGTTACACAATACTCACGTCTAAGTGTCCATACATTCACAACTACAAGTTACACAATACTCACGTCTAAGTGTCCATACATTCACAACTACAAGTTACACAATACTCACGTCTAAGTGTCCATACATTCACAACTACAAGTTACACAATACTCACGTCTAAGTGTCCATACATTCACAACTAAATGTTACATAATACTCACGTCTAAGTGTCCATACATTGACAACTACAAGTTACACAATACTCACGTCTATGTGTCCATAAATTCACATCTACAAGTCACACAATACTCATGCCTAAGTGTCCATAAATTCACATCTACAAGTTACACAATACTCAAGTCTATGAGTGTTCATAAAATCACATCTACAAGTTACACAATACTCATGTCTAAGTGTTCATAAATTCAGATATAAAAGCCTTCACATTCTCTTATCTCATGTCCCAACTCACACCCATGCCATCTTATAACTATAAACAATCACAAACTAACACCCATTCCTTCTTACATCTATAAACCATCACAAACTTACACCCATTCCTTCTTACATCTATAAACCATCACAAACTTACACTCATTCCTTCTTACATCTATAAACCATCACAAACTAACACCCATGTCTTGTTACATCTATAAACCATCACAAACTTACACCCATTCCTTCTTACATCTATAAACCATCACAAACTTACACCCATTCCTTCTTGCATCTATAAACCATCACAAACTTACACCCATGTCTTCTTACATCTATAAACCATCACAAACTAACGCCCATTCCTTCTTACATCTATAAACCATCACAAACTTACACCATGTCTTCTTACATCTATAAACTATCACAAACTCGCACCCATGTCTTTTTACATCTATAAACCATCACAAACTAACACCCATGTCTTCTTACATCTATAAACCATCACAAACTCACACCCATGTCTTCTTACATCTATAAACCATCACAAACTTACACCCATTCCTTCTTGCATCTATAAACCATCACAAACTTACACCCATGTCTTCTTACATCTATAAACCATCACAAACTAATGCCCATGTCTTCTTACATCTATAAACCATCACAAACTCACACCCATGTCTTCTTACATCTATAAACCATCACAAACTCACACCCATGTCTTCTTACATCTATAAACCATCACAAACTAACACCCATGCCTTCTTACATCTATAAACCATCACAAACTAACACCCATGCCTTCTTACATCTATAAACCATCACAAACTCACACCCATTCCTTCTTACATCTATAAACCATCATAAACTCACACCCATGTCTTCTTACATCTATAAACCATCACAAACTAACACCCATGCCTTCTTACATCTATAAACCATCACAAACTAACACCCATGCCGTCTTACATCTATAAACCATCACAAACTCACACCCATGCCTTCTTACAACTATAAACCATCATAAACTCACACCCATGTCTTTTTACATCTATAAACCATCACAAACTAACGCCCATGTCTTCTTACATCTATAAACCATCACAAACTCACACCCATGTCTTCTTACATCCATAAACCATCACAAACTCACACCCATGTCTTCTTACATCTATAAACCATCACAAACTAACACCCATGCCTTCTTACATCTATAAACCATCACAAACTAACACCCATGCCTTCTTACATCTATAAACCATCACAGACTCACACCCATGCCTTCTTACAACTATAAACCATCATAAACTCACACCCATGTCTTCTTACATCTATAAACCATCACAAACTCACACCCATTCCTTCTTACATCTATAAACCATCACAAACTCACACCCATGCCTTCTTACATCTATAAACCATCACAAACTCACACTCATGTCTTCTTACATCTATAAACCATCACAAACTCACACCCATTCCTTCTTACATCTATAAACAATCACAAACACACACCCATGCCTTCTTACATCTATAAACAATCACAAACACACACCCATGTCTTCTTACATCTATAAACCATCACAAACTCACACCCATTCCTTCTTACATCTATAAACAATCACAAACACACACCCATGCCTTCTTACATCTATAAACAATCACACACTCACACCCATGTCATCTTACATCTATAAACCATAAAAAACTCGCACCAATGCCTTCTTACATCTATAATCAATCACAAACTCACATCCAAAAGCCTGCTAAAAACACATACACACTTTTGTCTATTCACAGCTATAAGTAGTTTTTACCAGATGGGAATACATAAAATCAGGGATTTTTATCTGAAACATTAAAAAATTTTATTTGAAACAGTTTTGGAATTTTTTCTGAAACAGTTTTGAAATTTTATCTGAAATAATTTTTAAATTTTATCTGCAACAGTTTTGGAATTTTATCTGATTCGAAAAATTGAATCTGATTGGGAAAAACGCAAGACATAACATATTTTCTGTTCTTGTACATTGTACAATGTCTGGCAGGACATAAAATATATTCTGTTATTGTACATTGTGCAATGTCTGGCAGTACATAACATATTTTCTGTTCTTGTACATTGTGCAATGTCTGGCAGGACATAAAATATATTCTGTTATTGTACATTGTGCAATGTCTGGCAGTACATAACATATTTTCTGTTCTTGTACATTGTGCAATGTCTGGCAGGACATAACATATATTCTGTTCTTGTACACTGGACAATGTCTGGCAGGACTTAACATATTTTCTGTTCTTGTACATTGTGCAATGTCTGGCAGGACATAATATATATTCTGTTCTTGTACACTGGACAATGTCTGGCAGGACATAACATATTTTCTGTTTTTGTACATTGTGCAATGTCTGGCAGGACATAACATATATTCTGTTCTTGTACACTGGACAATGTCTGGCAGGACATAACATATTTTCTGTTCTTGTACATTGTGCAATGTCTGGCAGGACATAATATATATTCTGTTCTTGTACACTGGACAATGTCTGGCAGGACATAACATATTTTCTGTTCTTGTACATTGTGCAATGTCTGGCAGGACATAATATATATTCTGTTCTTGTACACTGGACAATGTCTGGCAGGACATAACATATTTTCTGTTCTTGTACATTGTGCAATGTCTGGCAGGACATAACATATTTTCTGTTCTTGTACATTGTACAATGTCTGGCAGGACATAACATATTTCTGTTCTTGTACATTGTGCAATGTCTGGCAGGACATAATATATATTCTGTTCTTGTACACTGGACAATGTCTGGCAGGACATAACATATTTTCTGTTTTTGTACATTGTGCAATGTCTGGCAGGACATAACATATATTCTGTTCTTGTACACTGGACAATGTCTGGCAGGACATAACATATTTTCTGTTCTTGTACATTGTGCAATGTCTGGCAGGACATAATATATATTCTGTTCTTGTACACTGGACAATGTCTGGCAGGACATAACATATTTTCTGTTCTTGTACATTGTGCAATGTCTGGCAGGACATAATATATATTCTGTTCTTGTACACTGGACAATGTCTGGCAGGACATAACATATTTTCTGTTCTTGTACATTGTGCAATGTCTGGCAGGACATAACATATTTTCTGTTCTTGTACATTGTACAATGTCTGGCAGGACACAACATATTTCTGTTCTTGTACATTGTACAATGTCTGGCAGGACATAACATATTTCTGTTCTTGTACATTGTACAATGTCTGGCAGGACATAACATATTTTCTGTTCTTTTACACTGTACAATGCCTGGCAGAATATGCACCTAATAAGCAAAACAAATTCTGACTTCTGGTAACCATATCAATAAGCCATCACAAACTCATAAACGATAGACCTCTAAAAACTCACATTTAAAGTCCATCACAAAATAACATCTAAATACACTCTAAAAACACACACACAATAATGTCTCCCCACATCTGTAGGCCTACTAATCTACTTACTGTTGGGCAGACTCCACAGACATTGAAGAATACTCTTCCTCAGTAAATGTCATGATTGAATTTGAATTAGCATGTTTAGCAGCACAGGCACCACATACGTTGCCTAGGTAGGTGAAGTCAGTGTAAATCTGCAATGACAAAATGAAATATTGAGACTTCTGTGTAGCAGTATATACTTTAAAAACATAAGCTGAAGTAAATGTTTATGACACTAGAGGCAGAGAATATAAGACTGCCAGCACCAAATTTACATGCAACGGTAAGCACTCTTCATGTTCTATTGCTAGTTTATCCTTCTCCAATGACATTAATTGTTTATCCAATGTTGCCAGTTTTTAATTGAGGGAGTTTGCAATGACTGTTGCAGTCAAGTGAGTTTCTAATTGATTAAGATTCCAGTGACAGTTGTTCTTACGTGGGTTTCTAATTAATTAAGATTGCAGTGACAGTTGTTCTTAAGTGAGTTTCTAATTAATTAAGATTGCATTGACAGTTGTTCTTAAGTGGGTTTCTAATTAATTAAGATTGCAGTGACTGTTGTTCTTAAGTGGGTTTCTAATTGATTAAGATTCCAGTGACAGTTGTTCTCAAGTGGGTTTCTAATTGATTGAGTTTGCAGTGACTGTTTTTCTCAAGTGGGTTTCTAATTGATTAAGATTGCAGTGACTGTTGTTCTTAAGTGGGTTTCTAATTGATTAAGATTGCAGTGACAGTTGTTCTCAAGTGGGTTTCTAATTGATTGAGTTTGCAGTGACTGTTTTTCTCAAGTTGGTTTCTAATTGATTAAGATTGCAGTGACTGTTGTTCTTAAGTGGGTTTCTAATTGATTAAGATTGCAGTGACAGTTGTTCTCAAGTGGGTTTCTAATTGATTGAGTTTGCAGTGACTGTTTTTCTCAAGTGGGTTTCTAATTGATTAAGATTGCAGTGACTGTTGTTCTTAAGTGGGTTTCTAATTGATTAAGATTGCAGTGACAGTTGTTCTCTAGTGGGTTTCTAATTGATTGAGATTGCAGTGACTGTTGTTCTCAAGTGGGTTTCTAATTGATTAAGATTGTAGTGACAGTTGTTCTCAAGTGGGTGTCTAATTGATTGAGATTGCTGTGACAGTTGTTCTGGACACTCTTTTCTTTCATCTCCCCAGCAGGTTTCCCTGTAACCGTTGATCTATGTGACCAGACTCACATTTTTTTCACTGGACACTTTTTTCTTTTATCTCCCTAGTAGGTTTCCCTATAACCATTGATCTATGTGACCAGACTCACATTTTTTCACTGGACACTCTTTTCTTTCATCTCCCCAGCAGGTTTCCCTGTAACCGTTGATCTACGTTGCCCTTCTCGGTGGATTTGAAGGTCAATTTCTCTGGAGTGAGGAATGACTTTCCTGGACCAGCCTTCGATTCTCATTAACTGGACACAATGTTTAGTTGTGCTGTGCATACTCTTGCGACACTTGTGTTCACTTCCAAAACATCTCTTCCTGCCTCAGCTCTGCTGCACTCCCAGCCTCTAAAAATGTGTAGCACATAATTGTCTGTGAAGTCAAGGCAGTCTTGTGTGATACTGACCATATCATTTTTAAATGTGTCCTTGATCATGGAAACGTATGGTCACTAACACAAATTCCCCATACGTTTGGCAAGTCATAGTGGGGACTTTTGTATATTTTACTGAATAAAACAGCCAAAAATACACATATTGTAGCAACAGCTTTATTAATATTTATTTTACAGTACACATCTTACAAATGTATCCCTATGGTTATTTATATGTCACTGTTTGCCTATTATCAGCAGCACCCTAACAAAGAAAAAAACGAAATGTTAAAGAGAACTGTAGTGTTGAGAACTAGAACAGAAAGTCATTTTAAAAAGAACTGTAGTGTTGAGAACTAGAACAGAAAGTCATTTTAAAGAGAACTGTAGTGTTGAGAATTAGAACAGAAGATCATTTTAAAGAGAACTGTAGTGTTGAGAATTAGAACAGAAAGTCATTTTAAAGAGAACTGTAGTGTTGAGAATTAGAACAGAAAGTCATTTTAAAGATAACTGTAGTGTTGAGAATTAGAAAAGAAAGTCATTTTAAAGAGAACTGTAGGGTTGAGAATTAGAAAAGAAAGTCATTTTAAAATGTAACTTGAACTATTGCGTGAAGGTTTACCAATAAAATATGGCGTTGAAATTTATCAGAAATTTATGGAGTATGTATAGAGCTTTAATTCTAAACTTTATCAGCTAGTTATAGTTGTAAACATAGAGCTGCTGTGTAAAATTGATCAGCTAGTTATAGTTGTAAACATAGAGTTGCAGTGTTAAAGTTTATCAGATACTTATCATTCTAAGCTTAAATCTAAAGCCATAAATTTAACGGATATATATAGTTATAAACAGAGACATATTTAGCAGATATATATAGCTGTAAGCAGAGAAATATTTAGCAGATATATATTGTTATAAACAGAACAATAGTCCTAAAGTTTAGCAGATATTTATTGTTATTAACAGGGAACTGTAGTGTTAAAAGCAAAAAAGAAAGCTAATATCCTATATTAGGAAGAAACAATCATCATTTTTTGGCCTTGTAATGAGAACGGAACAACTGGTATATATTGTAATAATTGGGAAAATTGAGGGACAAAGAGATAGAGGGAAGCAAAGAGAAAAGATACCAGACAGCTTAAGAGAATGGCTTGGCAGAAGATCAACAACAGAAATGATAAATAACTGTCGAAATTGAAAGTTGTGGAGAGATATGATCATCTTCGCCAGCAGGCATGATACTTGATGATGATGATGATGATGATGTAGTGTGACAGTTTAGCATATATTTACAGCTGTACATAGGAAACTGTAACAATACAACTTAGCACATATTTACAGCTGTACATAGGAAACTGTAACACTACAGTTTAGCACATATTTACAGCTGTACATAGGAAACTGTAACACTACAACTTAACACATATTTACAGCTGTACATAGGAAACTGTAACACTACAACTTAGCACATATTTACAGCTGTACATAGGAAACTGTAACACTTCAGAATAGAAGATAATTCTAAGCAGAGATCTTCAGGAAAACTGCAAACTTCAGATTCTGCTACATGATGAGAAATGAAAACATCTGGGAAAGAACAGAATAACAGCTGATCCAACTATTGATTGTAAATAAACAAATGAATTGGATAAACATTAAAAAGCTGATGCCAGCATAGCAAGACAAACTCTATTGTTGAACTCAGGGAAAGGCAAAAACTGGGAAGACCTAAGTATATAAAGAGGAAAGATATGAACATTTTTAAAGACTTTGGCCTTAGCTGAATGGAAATGGAGAAAATATCCAAGGATAAGGATGGAGAAAACTTGTTTGAGGCCTACGCTTCCAAACGAGGACTGAAATGTTTAAGTTACTGAATAATAGAACTGTAATGCTAAAGTTAATGTCATCTTCCGGTGCGTTCCAAGATAGAGATTGTGTTTACTTTCCGCCTTTAGTGGACCTTTAGACGTAGGGCTGACGACCTTATCCTGAGACTCACTTAGGGGCAAACCTCGGTGGGGAAACCATCCATGACTAGTGTAGAATCATATGGTGTTACAATGAGTCATGTCGATAAACCTGCTCAAGAAATTAGTAGTACGGCAAATATCATCAGCCCGAAAGCACTAACTGGAATTGAATTTTCAAAGAACAGCTGCTCCAACCAATCTAACCAAACTAATTCAAGTTGTCAACGAAACGGAGAAAGTGAGTAAAAAAACTAAATGCTTTTGAAGACAAATAACTAAGAAGAATACTATGTAAACAATGGAATGAATTCAAGACTCATATAGAGATAAAAGAACTGGCCATGCAACCAACGATCTCCTCTACAGTTAGGAAGAGAAGATGGGCATATGGCGGACATGTGCTGAAAAGAGACAACAAGAGAATTCCAAAACTGGCTCTTATATGGGAAACACCAAGATACAGAAACAGAAGAAGATCTAAAGAGAGATTCATTAGATAAGACTGAACATCTCATACTGAATAGAGATGGGTGGTGAAAAACGTTACAAGCCCTATGTGCCATCTAACGGCATGGCAAAGATCAAGATCAATGCTAAAGTTTAGCGAATAGATGTAATTATAAAGAGAACTGCTATGTTAAAGATTAACAGATACTGCAGCTATAAACAGGGAATTAAATTGTTAAAGTTTAGCAGATACTGTCATTATAAACATAGAACTGTATTGTTAAAGTTTAGTAAATAGTTATAGTTCTACATCTAGCAGAGAATTACTGTTTTAAAATTCTGCAGTGAGCTGTAGCGTTCAAACTTTGCTGTTAGTTATAAACAGAGATTTGTAATGTTAAAAAAAAACAGAAAAAAATACAAAACAAATTTAATTTGAGCTGTCAAACAGGAATCAAATTTAGTCTTCAAGCTCGCAGTTTTCAGTTTATAACCTTTAACAATGAGTTGGAGTCATACCTACAAGATTATCCTATCTCTGTCTATATTATTGCCTACCTACAACATTATCCTATCTCTGTCTATATTATTGCCTACCTACAACATTATCCTATCTCTGTCTGTATTATTGCGTACCTACAACATTATCCTATCTCTGTCTGTATTATTGCTTACCTACAACATTATCCTATCTCTGTCTGTATTATTGCCTACCTACAACATTATCCTATCTCTGTCTATATTATTGCCTACCTACAACATTATCCTATCTCTGTCTATATTATTGCCTACCTACAACATTATCCTATCTCTGTCTGTATTATTGCCTACCTACAACATTATCCTATCTCTGTCTATATTATTGCCTACCTACAACATTATCCTATTTCTGTCTGTATTATTGCCTACCTACAACATTATCCTATCTCTGTCTGTATTATTGCCTACCTACAACATTATCCTATCTCTGTCTGTATTATTGCCTACCTACAACATTATCCTATCTCTGTCTGTATTATTGCCTACCTACAACATTATCCTATCTCTGTCTGTATTATTGCCTACCTACAAGATTATTCTATCTCTGTCTGTTTTACACAGGCATGTACGTGCGCGCACGCACACACACACACATATATATGTTTGTATGTATGTATGTGTGTATGTGTGAGTGTTTTAATTATATATATATCTGATAGACCGCCACCCCAGGCAGGTCGTTGCGCTTGTCTCTCAGATAGCAAAAGGTTGGACCACCCTGACCTAAACAATTTCATTATATTGTCATCACCTAATGTCTTCTAATGCTACGAGGTGAAGACACTATCTCTCCTATATCAATAAAGGTGGAAGTAGCGGAAGGTGGAAGTAGCGGATGGTGGAAGTAGCGGATGGTGGAAGTAGCGGATGGTGGAAGTAGCGGATGGTGGAAGTAGCGGCTGGTGGAAGTAGCGGATGGTGGAAGTAGCGGATGGTGGAAGTAGCGGCTGGTGGAAGTAGCGGATGGTGGAAGTAGCGGATGGTGGAAGTAGCGGATGGTGGAAGTAGCGGATGGTGGAAGTAGCGGATGGTGGAAGTAGCGGATGGTGGAAGTAGCGGATGGTGGAAGTAGCGGATGGTGGAAGTAGCGGCTGGTGGAAGTAGCGGATGGTGGAAGTAGCGGATGGTGGAAGTAGCGGATGGTGGAAGCAGTGGATGGTGGAAGTAGCGGGCTACACTGGCTTGAAATCCAAGGTTTTGTTGGGGCTTATCCACCCTAGAGCTACTGCAATGCTAGGTCTTCTATATCGGTAGACTCCAACTCGTGGTACTGCAATGCTAGGTCTTCTATATTAGTAGACCCCAACTAGAGGTACTGAAATGCTAGGTCTTCTATATCAGTAGATCCCAACTAGTGCTACTGCAATGCTAGGTCTTCTATATCAGTAGACCCCAACTAGAGGTACTGCAATGCTAGGTCTTCTATATCAGTAGATCAGAATTAGAGGTATTGCAATGCTGGGTCTTCTATATCGGTAGACCCCAACTAGAGGTACTAAAATGCTAGGCCTTCTATATCGGTAGACCCCAACTAGAGGTACTAAAATGCTAGGTCTTCTATATCAGTAGACCCCAACCAGAGGTACTGCAATATTAGGTCTTCCATATCAGTAGACCATCACCTAGAGGGACTGTAATACTGGGTATTCCATATCAGTAGACCATCACCTAGAGGGACTGTAATACTGGGTCTTCCATATCAGTAGACCATCACCTAGAGGAACTGTAATACTGGGTCTTCCATATCAGTATACCATCACCTAGAGGAACTGTAATACTGGGTCTTCCATATCAGTAGACCATCACCTAGAGGAACTGTAATACTGGGTCTTCCATATCAGTAGACCATCACCTAGAGATACTGTAATACTGGGTATTCCATATCAGTAGACCATCACCTAGAGGTACTGTAATACTGGGTCTTCCATATCAGTAGACCATCACCTAGAGGTACTGTAATACTGGGTCTTCCATATCAGTAGACCATCACCTAGAGGTACTGTAATACTGGGTATTCCATATCACTAGACCATCACCTAGAGATACTGTAATACTGGGTCTTCTATATCAGTATACCATCACCTAGAGGAACTGCAATACTGTTTCTTCCATCTCAGTAGATTATCACCTAGAGGTACTGTACTACTGGACCTTCCATATCAGTAGACCATCACATAGAGATACTGTAATACTAGGTCTTCTATATCAGTAGACCATCACCTAGAGGAACTGCAATACTGTTTCTTCCATCTCAATAGATCATCACCTAGAGGTACTGTACTACTGGACCTTCCATATCAGTAGACCATCACCTAGAGATACTGTAATACTAGGTCTTCTATATCAGTAGACCATCACCTAGACGCACTGCAATACTAGGTCTTCCATATCAGTAGACCATCACCTAGAGGTACTGTAATACTAGGTCTTCTATATCAGTAGACCATCACCTAGAGGTACTGTAATACTAGGTCTTCCATATCAGTAGACCGTCACCTAGAGGTACTGTAATACTAGGTCTTCCATATCAGTAGACCATCACCTACAGGTACTGTAATACTAGGTCTTCTATATCAGTAGACCTCACCTAGAGGTACTGTAATACTAGGTCTTCTATATCAGTAGACTTCACCTAGAGGTGCTGCAATACTGGGTCTTCTATGTCGGTAGACCCTACCACTGAGGAGAATATAGTAATTCTGACTTTTTGCAGCCTGTTACAAATTGGGCTGTTTCTGGGGAGCCCGCTTGGAGGTTGAGGGGAGGTCATTGCCACCTTATGGCGCGTTAATCCTACTACAACGAGCACAGGTCACAGACACTTGAATTCTCCCTTTTCATTTATTTCCCTACATCTGTTTGTTTTGTTCATCTTTTTAGTTGTGTCCTTTTTTGTGACTTCTTTATTACTGAAGTTCTCATACTCTCTCGGTCCCATATTTAATTCAACTTTCTATGTTTCAAGTCAAGGTATTCCATAATTATTTCACATCGGGTTGAAATTGAAATATGATACATTTGCAATCCACATATTTGTATACATACCAGAACCTTGATGGAAGTGCCCTGAGATGCCATAATAATGATTAATTTCCCATTGTTAGCATGAAACATGACTTCTCCCTTACGCAGAAACATTTTCACATTAGGATTGGTGTACATCATACTCTGGGCCAATATCAGAGTCAAATGACTTTCACCACTGCCAGCCTGAACAAATAAAAATAGTTTACGCGTTATATATATATATGTTATGTATATATTACACACATATATACATTCAATGTTTATGAATACTAGAAAATACTAGAGTCACTAGGAGGGATAATACCAGAAGAGGCCAATAGAAGAACAAAGAATCGCAGATTGATTCTCTCCCTTCGACGCCAAAGGCAATGGAGGAAGGATAGAAGAAGAAGAATGTTTATGAACATGAAAACAATATTTGAACAAATATTTCACACTTTTGTTATAGAGGCTAATATATGTGTAATGTAACACAATGATTCCAATGTGCTACTGTAAAATAACCTTCATTTAATACTGAAACAACGCTACAGAAGGGAATGTCTTTGTTGCCAACACTAATAACACAGATCATTACACAGACAAAGAAAGATATACCAATAGTGTTAGAAAGAAAACATCAACGAACAATCAAAGGCAATAACTTTAATAATTGAAATTGAAATTGAACAACAAACAATGAGAATAGACTTTTGGACCAGTGTAAATGTAACAAGAGATGCAGGTAAGCAAGTCACTTGTTATCCAGTCCTACAGGAACCTAACCATCTGGGAGACTCCACAAACTGAATAAAGCTCTAAAAGGTCATTTTGTTTGAATACTCTGTGATAATTTTTCCAGGTGAGTTCAATGTGCCCATAACTTGCTCATTAACTTACATGTTTGATGTGTCCATAACTTGCTCATTGACTTACATGTTTAATGTGTCCATGACTTGCTCATTAACTTACATGTTTGATGTGTCCATAACTAGCTCATTAACTTACATGTTTGATGTGTCCATGACTTGCTCATCAATTTACATGTTTAATGTGTCCATAACTTGCTCATTAACTTACATGTTTGATGTGTCCATAACTTGCTCATTAACTTGCATGTTTGATGTGTCCATGACTTGCTCATCAATTTACATGTTTGATGTGGCTATAACTTGCTCATTAACTTACATGTTTGATGTGTCCATAACTTGCTCATTAACTTACATGTTTGATGTGTCCATAACTTGCTCATTTACTTAGATGTTTGATGTGTCCATGACTTGCTCATTAACTTACATGTTTGATGTGTCCATGACTTGCTCATTAATTTACATGTTTGGTGTGCTCATGACTTGCTCATCAATTTACATGTTTAATGTGTCCATGACTTGCTCATCAATTTACATGTTTGATGTGCCCATAACTTGCTCATTAACTTACATGTTTGATATGCCCATGACTTGCTCATTAACTTACATGTTTGATGTGTCCATGACTTGCTCATTAATTTACATGTTTGATGTGTCCATGACTTGCTCATTAACTTACATGTTTGATGTGTCCATAACTTGCTCATTAACTTACTACATCTGATATCAAAACCTCACTGTAAGTCTTTATTTTGACTGCACTTTTCAGTATCACAAGCGAGTCAATATCTTCTATTTTACCCCTTTCTTGTCAGTGCACTTTTCAGTGTCACAAGAGAGTCAATATCTTCTATTTTACCCCTTTCTTGTCAGTGTTCTTTTCAGTGTCACAAGAGAGTCAATATCTTCTATTTTACCCCTTTCTTGTCAGTGCACTTTTCAGTGTCACAAGAGAGTCAATATCTTCTATTTTACCCCTTTCTTGTCAGTGCACTTTTCAGTGTCACAAGAGAGTCAATATCTTCTATTTTACCCCTTTCTTGTCAGTGCACTTTTCAGTGTCACAAGAGAGTCAATATCTTCTATTTTACCCCTTTCTTGTCAGTGTTCTTTTCAGTATCACAAGAGAGTCAATATCTTCTATTTTACCCCTTTCTTGTCAGTGTTCTTTTCAGTGTCTCTTCAATGTAACTGACCTCTTATTTTTCTTGTTGTTTTCCATTTGATTACTTGTTTTGTGATTCTCTTGCTATTTCTTTTCTCAACATGGCAACTTGTGACCACCTTCTCTTCCTAACCACCACAAGAGTTGGCTGCACAGCACTTTCTCTTTTCCTGCACTATCTTGAATTTATCAAACTGCATACAAAGCATTTTACTTGGACAATTATCTCCAAAGACATTGATTATTATAAATTTCTCTATTTGATTTCCAACTTTCACATTAGACTAGTCTAGCCTGTTTCAGACTACTCTAGTTTAGTCTAGTCTACTTTAGACTAATCTAATATAGTTTAGTCTACTTTAGACTACTCTAGCTTAGTCTAGTCTACTTTAGACTACTCTAGTTTAGTTTAGTCTACTTTAGACCACTCTAGCTTAGTCTAGTCTACTTTAGACTACTCTAGTTTAGTTTAGTCTACTTTAGATTACTCTAGTTTAGTCTAGTCTACTTTAGACTACTATAGTTTAGTTTAGTCTACCTTAGACTACTCTAGCTTAGTCTAGTCCAGTTTTGTCAACAGATGATCATCATTGCACATCAAACAAGCCCATAAGTTTTCAGATTTTATCTGAAGTATATTAATTAACGTGAAGTGGCTAGAATAAGTCTTCTTTGGGTTCGTGCGTAGCGCTCCTGTATGGCATCTCCCACCTTGACATGGTATTCATGAAGCATTTGGATGGTTGCGGATTCAGGGTAATTTTTTTTCCATAGTATATCTGTCCAGCATCCCTGAGAGCATTCAGAAAGTCAATACAGTCCATTACTCTTCGGCATTCAGCTTCAGTCAAACTGGCAAGTCTGTCAGCACATTCATTATCTCTTACACCCTAGCACCCTGACATGAAAATGAAGCAGACACATTTTAGTATGGACCTACCCAGAAACTGAAATCAATTGCATCGATTCCAGTCACTTGCTATCTGTATGAGCTTACTCGTCGAGTCACTAAGAAAACATACATGTGTATACGTCTGTGTCTCAAGCCATGCTGATAATTTGTTAGCAGTATTTTCAAGATCTTGACTTGACTTGTATTTTCAAGATCTTGACTTGACTTCTTGATTTGACTTGTAGTCAATGCTATAGCACCGCAGTATTCCTTTACAGTTTTGCCATCAACATGAGTGAAAACCCATGAGCTTCGTAAATGTCGAATAGCAGACCCATCCGTACAAATGACGGCGTCAAACTCAGACGAAATTCTAAAAAACCTAGGCCTTTCTGCCGCAATGACCAAGGGGTCTTGTTGTTTGCATTCTCTGTCCAGTGTAATGACGACGAGGAAGGACTTTCTGCACTCAGATGACGCTAACAACCATTCTCTGTCCAGTGTAATGACGACGAGGAAGGACTTTCTGCACTCAGATGACACTAACAACCATTCTCTGTCCAGTGTAATGACGACGAGGAAGGACTTTCTGCACTCAGATGACACTAACAACCATTCTCTGTCCAGTGTAATGACGACGAGGAAGGACTTTCTGCACTCAGATGACACTAACAACCATTCTCTGTCCAGTGTAATGACGACGAGGAAGGACTTTCTGCACTCAGATGACACTAACAACCATTCTCTGTCCAGTGTAATGACGACGAGGAAGGACTTTCTGCACTCAGATGACACTAACAACCATTCTCTGTCCAGTGTAATGACGACGAGGAAGGACTTTCTGCACTCAGATGACACTAACAACCATTCTTCACTGGGTTCTATGTTCTCGATTAAACACACCTGCTGAATAATGTCCATAGTCTACCACATCTAGGATTGTCCTCATTTTATGCTGTTGCCTTTGGCACTCAGAAATGCACAGAACAGCACATGATGTGGACCTGCACTGATTTGAAGGTAGGTACATGCTCAGCAACATCTCATTCGATTGTTCTCTTCCAGTATATGGCTTCTCGTTGGCTCTTCACCAGGCTCT
This sequence comes from Megaustenia siamemsis, assembly GCA_032433765.1. Lineage (NCBI taxonomy): Eukaryota > Metazoa > Mollusca > Gastropoda > Stylommatophora > Ariophantidae > Megaustenia > Megaustenia siamemsis. The sequence goes on from JAVIAB010000050.1 coordinate 6,794,557, forward strand.
AGGTCATGAGATCGGTAGTTTTTATTTGTTATCCCTTTCTTTAGCCTATATGGCGATCATTGCATAGGATGTTACAATGAAATCTAACTATTGACCTTTCAAGCCTTAGCCGGGCCTTAGGGCATATACCAAGATACTCCTTCTCTTATCTGAATTTTTTGTTCGAGCAGTTTTCAATTCTTTTAAAGATATTTTATTAAATCTTGCCATTTGTCTCTGTTCTGCGCAAGCAGCTCTATCTCACCGAGGGAGCCGATTCCTGCTGCTCTTGCCTCTCTCATCAATGTTTTTCTCAGTGTCTCTCTGGGTCTTCCTCTTTTCCTCTTACCTGTTGTTTCCCACATGAGGGTTTGCTATGCTATTCAGTTATTATCTCTTCTCATCACATGTCAAACATATGACCATCGTCTTTTCTTGATTACTGAAGATATTAGTGTAGTGGTTGATTGTCGATTTCTCTAATTTCCTCGTTTGTTTTGAATTCGTTCCACACTATACCAAGTATTTTCCTTAGACATTTATTTTTGTTTCTATGTCTCTTGTTGTTTTCCAGCTTTCACACGCATACGTAAGGGTTGATAGTACATTTGATTTGAATAGTCTAAGTTTTGTGTTTGTGCTGATGAGTTTTCTTTTCCACAACTTTTCAAGGCTTCTGAAAGACATTGCTGCTTTAGCTATTCTGATTCTAATTTCTTTGCTTGTATCCCCTTCTCGATCAATGTGACTTCCGAGATAGATAAAGTGATCTATCTCTTCCACTGGTTTGTTTTCCATGTATATTTTGTCGTCTGTTGGAATTAAGCTTTTAAAGTTTTACAATGAGATATATAGACCTTATTGCAGTCCTTATATTCATGACAAGTAGTCGATAGCGGTAAAGCATACAAAGTTATTAATAGACCATAGAAGAATCGCAGCCTTAAAAAAGAGGGTGGCGAAAATAGCTAAAGTTCATGACTTTATTCTACGACAGATTTCACAGGTGAAGAGATCAAAACTCGGTAACACCTTATTATGAGAAGTGGTGTGGACAAGGAGAAATGTAAACTAATGTAAGAATCATTCTTGAGATAGTGCAATATCAGCCGATTTTGGCAAGGTGAAAGGTTAAGCAAAAATCAGGATAATGTATTGTTTACCAAATTCTGAAACAAATTTATTTAAAGCTTTATCAAGTGACTTAAGATTGGCTGAACTACCAATTGCTGACCACAGCACAGACAACTGATGTCACTGAGGTGTGAGCATATAACAGAATGTATCAACTATTGCTGACCATAGCACCGACAACTGATGTCACTGTGGTGTGAGCATATAACAGAATGTATCAACTATTGCTGACCATAGCACCGACAACTGATGTCACTGTGGTGTGAGCATATAACAGAATGTATCAACTATTGCTGACCATAGCACCGACAACTGATGTCACTGTGGTGTGAGCATATAACAGAATGTATCAACTATTGCTGACCATAGCACCGACAACTGATGTCACTGTGGTGTGAGCATATAACAGAATGTATCAACTATTGCTGACCATAGCACCGACAACTGATGTCACTGTGGTGTGAGCATATAACAGAATGTATCAACTATTGCTGACCATAGCACCAACAACTGATGTCACTGAGGTGTGAGCATATAACGGAATGTACCAACTATTGCTGGCTCAGAGAACTCATAGTCTAGAACTAGAAAAGATCATATTAAATCGTGCCTCATAACCAATCATGTTAGAAATAGGTCATTAGTATAACACTTAGAAGCTCACTGCTTACTAGTTAGATAAAGTATACACTTAAAGTGATTTTAATGATTGTGTTCAACTGTAATAAATCAGACAGAGACTAAAGCTGTACATGAATTATAATAACTCAAGCCCGAGTTATAGTACCAGCTGGGTTTTGATGGGAAGCCACTTGCTGAGGTAGAAATGATAACCAGTAAAACTCCAGTAAATAGCCACTGACTGTGGAAGCAAGAAGACAAGAGCCATAAGATGACTCAATAAAGCCTGTTTTTAACCTTGTTGAGCACCACAGAATCAAAGGTAGTGCTAATAGATAAGGAGATGTGTGCTGTAGTGGAATCCTCTATATTGTTTTCATCTTACATAGAATCTTCTATATTGTTTTCATCTTACATAGAATCTTCTATATTGTTTTCATCTTACATAGAATCTTCTATATTGTTTTCATCTTACATAGAATCCTCTATATTGTTTTCATCTTACATAGAATCTTCTATATTGTTTTCATCTTACATAGAATCTTCTATATTGTTTTCATCTTACATAGAATCCTCTATATTGTTTTCATCTTACATAGAATCTTCTATATTGTTTTCATCTTACATAGAATCCTCTATATTGTTTTCATCTTACATAGAATCCTCTATATTGTTTTCATCTTACATAGAATCCTCTATATTGTTTTCATCTTACATAGAATCTTCTATATTGTTTTCATCTTACATAGAATCTTCTATATTGTTTTCATCTTACATAGAATCTTCTATATTGTTTTCATCTTACATAGAATCCTCTATATTGTTTTCATCTTACATAGAATCCTCTATATTGTTTTCATCTTACATAGAATATGATGTACCACATATTTTTTCTCATCAGAATGAGGAATCTGTACTTTTCAGTTTTGGAACATATAATTTCAGAAATCATTCCTGGGATCTACAATTTCAGAAGTCATTTCTGGAACATACACTTTCAGAAGTCATTCCTGGGGCATAAATTTCAAAAGTCATTCCTAGGACCTACAATTTCAGAAGTCATTCCTGGGATCTATAATTTCAGAAGTCATTCCTAGGACCTACAATTTGAGAAGTCATTCCTGGGACCTACAATTTCAGAAGTCATTCTTGGGACCTACAATTTCAGAAGTCATTCCTAGGTCCTACAATTTCAGAAGTCATTCCAATTGGCATACTCTTTTAAAGATACCAGCTTCATCACTATCTACATTAATTGTTTCTTAAGACTTTTCAAGGGGTGCGGAAGGATAATTCGTAAAAGTGGATGTAAGGAAATAACGGATTATGAACAGTGTAAGAAGAATTGAGAGAACCATCATGTGTTTAGGGAAAGTGACATGCACTAGATAGTTTATGAGCTAGTTGTTTAGGTGAGTAGAGATAGGAAAATCTTGTGATTAGGGTGGAATGGTAAGAGATGCGAAGAGTAAGTACAGTTTAGAAAGAGAAGTATTTCATTGGCTGGAGAAATGGTGTGCGAGATTTCCATTGGTTAAGGCATGAGATAATTAAAGGGCTATGCAGATAAAAAACAGCCAGAGATCATATGTAAGCTAAGGAGGTAGGAAGCCAGTCCATGCCATTAGGGCATGGATCCAATTTAGTAGTAACAGGGCAAACGCTTTTTTTTTAAATTTAGGAGCGTGTATGATGAAGTAGTAAGAGAGATCACCTGTAGTGTAAGTTATTTGAGAAGTGGATCTATTTTAGTAGTAAGGCGGCGAATGTCCATATTATCTATATGTGTGTAGAACAACCAGACTGTGGACATTTCGCTTAAGAAGTGACTTAAGGAGAAGTGAAGGTAATTTCGAGAACGAGACTGGATCCTTAATTTAGGAAGATGGATATTCTGTAATCATACTCTGGAGTGACAGTGAGCAGACTTGTGAGGAAGTATCTGTAATGAGGTGTTCCATGAAATGGATTTATGCATGACGTGGACAGTATGTTGGTTTTGAGTTCGGTACAACATACTGATGGTTCAAGGTATGTGGACAGAGATAGAGATAATTGATTCATTGTGAGAGAGAGAGAGACCCTGAGATTAATTACAAATAATTATGAGGTAACTGGAACCTCCTTAGCATTCACTTTGATACCCGAGCGGTGATCCATGCTGCCGGGAGGTTTGTATTGAGAACCATTGTTAAGTAGACTATGTAAATAAAGTATTTCTATTCTTATGTACAAGAGACTTGTATATGCAGTCAACTTTATGTAGACAGGTGTGACGTATTCCACTCCAACAGACGAACCAGAACACAACGCGAAGTATCAAGATTGACAGTTTAGATTTAACGACAAACTCATTGAAGAAAGGAGTGAGCGGCCACAAATTCTTTTCCATTCGTTTTATAACGACCTAATGCATTATGGTTCATTTGTACCCTTAGGCAGAACAATCTAAAAACAGCCAGTTTGATCGACAGCCATATAAAGTAATATTGGCTAGCAGGCAGACAGAAAGTACCCTAAATATATGACGGTTTCAGATTTGCGAGCAAGGACGGTTGTGGGTAGATTTGTACCAGAATCTTGGGTTGAGAGGGTTAAACGATGCATTAGAAGAATGGGAGTTAATAGAGTTAACAGGGGAATGACCAGGAATTGTTTAGTTACTCGGCCTGAGTGGGCACTAGTCAGTTTGAGGGACGTCTCATAATCGTATTATTGGGAGTCACGTGACAACAAGTCGACAGGGTGAGCTAGAGTCCTTGTCTAGTCAGTTCTTGCTGGTATATCGGTGAGACAAGAATGGAGGTTTAAATTTGGAATTCGTGCCAGCTAAGTCAATAACATTTATAGAACTAACAACAGGATATTACAGGATAGCAAGAAATGAAATAGAAAAATTAACTAAATGAAGTTAGAGCAGGACAATTATGGTAACACAATCACGTAGTTAGGGCACAATTATGGTATCACATGTCATGTAGTTAGGGCAAGACAATTATGGTAACACAATCATGTAGTTAGGGCAAATTATGTTCTCACACGTCATGTAGATAGGGCAGGACAATTATGGTCTCACATGTCATGTAGTTAGACCAGGACAATTATGGTAACACAATCACATTGTTAGGGCACAATTATGGTCTCACATGTCATGTAGTTAAGGTAGGACAATTATGGTCTCACACGTCATATAGTCAGGGCAAGACAATTATGGTTTCACATGTCATGTAGTTAGGGCAGGACAATTATGGTAACACAATCACGTAGTTAGGGCAAATTATGTTCTCACATGTCATGTAGTTAGGGCAGGATAATTATGGTCTCACACGTCATGTAGTTAGGGCAGGACAATTATGGTCTCACATGTCATGTAGTTAGACCAGGTCAATTATTGTAACACAATCACGTAGTTAGGGCAGGACAATTATGGTCTCACATGTCATGCAGTTAGAGCAGGACAATTATGGTAACACAATTATGGTCTCACATGTCATGTAGTTAGGACAGGACAATTATTGTCTCACACGTCATGTAGTTAAGGCAAGACAACTATGGTTTCACATGTCATGTAGTTAGGGCAGGAAAATTATGGTCTCACATGTCATGTAGATAGGGCAGGACAATTATGGTCTCACATGTCATGTAGTTAGACCAGGACAATCATGGTAACACAATCACGTAGTTAGGGCACAATTATGGTCTCACATGTCATGTAGTTAGGGCAAGACAACTATGGTTTCACACGTCATGTAGTTAGGGTAAGACAACTATGGTTTCACATGTCATGTAGTTAGGGTAAGACAACTATGGTCTCACACGTCATGTAGTTAGGGTAAGACAATAATGGTTTCAAATGTCATGTAGTTAGGGTACAATTATGGTCTCACATGTCATGTAGTTAGGGCAGGAAAATTATGGTCTAACACGTCATGTAGTTAGGGTAAGACAACATGGTTTCACATGTCATGTAGTTAGGGTAAGACAACATGGCTTCACATGTCATGTAGTTAGGGTAAGACAACTATGGTTTCACACATCATGTAGTTAGGGTAAGACAACTATGGTTTCACATGTCACTTAGTTAGGGCACAATTATGGTCTCACATGTCATGCAGTTAGAGCAAGACAATTATGGTCTCACACGTCATGTAGTTAGGGCAGGACAGCCATGGTAACACAGTCATGTAGTAATGGCAGGACAACTATGATCTACCATGTCATGTAGTTAGGTCAGGACAATTATTGTCTCACATGTCATGTAGTTAGAGCAGGACAACTATGGTCTCACATGTCATGTAGTTCGGGCAGGATAATTATGGTCTCACACATCATGTAGTTAGGGCAGGATAATTATGGTCTCACATGTCATGTAGTTAGGGCAGGATAATTATGGTCTCACACGTCATGTAGTTAGGGCAAGACAACTATGGTTTCACATGTCATGTAGTTAGGGCAGGACAATTATGGTAACACAGTCATGTAGTTAGGGCAGGACAACTATGGTCTCACACGTCATGTAGTTAGGGTAAGACAACTATGGTTTCACATGTCATGTAGTTAAGGTAAGACAACTATGGTTTCACACGTCATGTAGTTAGGGTAAGACAACTATGGTTTCAAATGTCACGTAGTTCGGGCACAATTATGGTCTCACATGTCATGCAGTTAGGGCAGGACAATTATGGTCTAACATGTCATGTAGTTAGGGTAAGACAACTATGGTTTCACATGTCATGTAGTAAGGGCAGGACAACTATGGTCTCACACATCATGTAGTTAAGGCAGGACAACTATGGTCTCACACGTCATGTAGTTAGGGCAGGACAACTATGGTCTCACACGTCATGTAGTTAGGGTAAGACAACTATGGTTTCACATGTCATGTAGTTAGGGTAAGACAACTATGGTTTCAAATGTCACGTAGTTCGGGCACAATTATGGTCTCACATGTCATGCAGTTAGGGCAGGACAATTATGGTCTAACATGTCATGTAGTTAGGGTAAGACAACTATGGTTTCACATGTCATGTAGTAAGGGCAGGACAACTATGGTCTCACACATCATGTAGTTAGGGCAGGATAATTATGGTCTCACACGTCATGTAGTTAGGGCAGGACAACTATGTTCTCACATGTCATGTAGATAGGGCAGGATAATTATGGTCTCACACATCATGTAGTTAGGACAGGACAATTATGGTCTCACACGTCATGCAGTTAGGGCAGGATAATTATGGTCTCGTACGTCATGTAGTTATTGCAGGATAATTATGGTCTCACACGTCATGTTGTTAGGGCAGGATAATTATATTCTCACACGTCATGTAGTTAGGGCAGGATACTTATGGTCTCGTACGTCATGTAGTTAGGGCAGGTTAATTATGGTCTCACACATCACGTAGTTAAGGCAGGATAATTATGGTCTCATGTGTTATGTAGTTAGGGCAGGATAATTATGGTCTCACGTGTCATGTAGTTAGGGCAGGATAATTATGGTCTCACACGTCATGTAGTTAGGGCAGGATAAGTAGTTAGGGCAAGATGATTATCGTCTCACACGTCATGTAGTTAGGGCTGGATAATTATGGTCTCACGTTATGTAGTTAGGGCAGGATAATTATGGTCTTGTACGTCATGTAGTTAGGGCAGGATAATTATGGTCTCACACGTCATGTAGTTAGGGCAGGATAATTATGGTCTCACACGTCATGTAGTTAGACCAGGACAATTATGTCTCACACGTCATGTAGTTAGGGCAGGATAATTATGGTCTCACACGTCATGTAGTTAGACCAGGACAATTATGTCTCACACGTCATGTAGTTAGGGCAGGATAATTATGGTCTCACACTTCATGTAGTTAGGGCAGGATAATTATGGTCTCACATGTCATGTAGTTAGGGCAGGATAATTATGGTCTCACGTCATGTAGTCAGGGCAGGATAATTATGGTCTCACAGTCATTTAGCTAGGACATGACAATAATGGGCTGACAGCTATGCAGTTAGGGCAGGACAATTATGGTTTGACAGTTATGTAGTTAGGGCAGGAGAATTATGGTTTGACAACTATGTAGTTGTGAGAGGATAATTATGGTTTGACAGCTATGCAGTTAGGGCAGGAGACTTATTGTCTACAGCCATTTAGTTAGAACAGGCCAAAAATGGGCTGACAGCTATGCAGTTAGGGCAGGACACGTAAAGATAATTATGACTGTACCCGTAATCCAAATCTTACATCCTTCTAGCGACATTATTGCACAATGCTTTGTCCTGTACTTCATCATAGGTTTCTATTTTTGACAAGCTTTTTTTTCAATTACTGAAAGTCTATGCCTGCTTTTTTTTTTCTCATGTTCTGTTTGATATCTTTTGAAATCAGGCTTTTATTTATAATGCTGGTGTTTGTTTTCTGCATCAATCGTTAAATAATTTGATTAAAAAAACATACATATTAATACAAAACATAGAATTTGAAAGAAATCAGACCTTAATTTCACCCTTGTGCAGACCCTCTGAATTCACTTCTGCAACAATGGTCTTCCTTGTGTCAGGGTTTTGGATATATAAACGATAATGAGGATATGAAATGCCGTTAACGTTAGTGGCTACCAGAACAACTTCGAAGGTATACTGTCCATTGTGGTTGTCTGTTATAATGAAAGCATAAAGCTGATTTAATGGCTTGATTAAATTTCATTAATTGCATACGTAACAATAAATAAATATAACAACCTATAGCTATTCATCATCAATGATAGCTACTTTTTTTTTAGGCACCTGAGTTGGCCGTGTGCTCTAGCTTGTGGTTCTTGTGGCAAGGCACTTTGGCAAGGAGTACGGCTTTGATCCTGCTTTGAACCGTCTACTTTTCTTTGTTTTTTTTCAGTTGATTATTTGCAGTTTTTTTCAGAGTGCTGTAAACACACGTCTTCCCCTGAAATGATTCACTGATCTATCACCTTGGAAGTTTCCTTCATGTGCTGAGAATGGATGAAAATACACTCCATCAGCCATTCATGTGGAAGCCATCTGATAAAAGAAAACAAAGCAGACCAAGAAAATGGTTGCACAGAACAAAACCTATGGAAGGAATAACCAAGGGACTAAGAAAGAAACAAGAACTAGCAGCAAGTCGTCAATCCTGCAGAACTATGACCTCCGCTGCATGTGTTGTCTTCGGCCTGAGAGGAAAATGAATGAAAATAGTTTAGTTTAGTCAACAGGTTATCATCAATGCACATCAGACAAGTCAAATGTACTCAAACCTCCTCCTAAGTATACCCCTCAAACTGGAATTTTTCAAACAATGAATCAGTGGTTTCTTCATGGTTTTACTCTCCCCTCTCTGGGAATTGAGATCCAATGTCAAGTCCTCCAGGAAAACAACGAAAAACAGGAGGTCCCATATGCACTCGCACACGTTAAAAAAACTTTGGCCACTGTTCAGGCAAAAATTGTGAAACAAATTTACCAACACACAAAAGACGGATGTGTTGGACTGAAAGACCCAAATATTGTGGCGTTGAAGCGACACAACGCAACTATGTTGACTTTATGGGAGAAAGCTAAGAAGAAAGAAGACCACAACAAGCATATGACTGTTTATATAATGGATTTAACTCATCATTTACTATCTGTATTGTTGTTGTAGTTTGTTATATATTTATGACAACTCCACACCAATCACATTTCTGTGACTGCAACTAAAATATAACTTTTCAACTGAGATTTCCAACCGTGACCTGTTCTTTGTGTGAAGGAAACTATTGTGCACTTACTTTTAGAGCAAAGACTAGCCACTTTGTGCTGGACACAGTCTAGACCATATTTGCCTTGGGTATTATTTAATGTATTGATATGGTACAAATTGTCACCATAGGTAACCATAGAACACATCTGTGCATCTGGAAATTGATGGAAATGAAAGAGATATTTAAGCCAAACAATTGTGCAAATAAACACATAAACAGTTAAGCAAATGTACAAATGTATTTCTAATTAATCAAAGCTGTGTGCTTAGTACACTTCTATATGAATCTGAAACATTGACTAACTTAGCAGGGCAAGAGAAAACGGAAATAGCTTTTATGTGTGCTGTTTTCACCAAAAAATGAACATCAAATGACAGGACAAAGTAGCCACCTCAAAAAATCATGCAATGAACCAAACTCCCATCCATTATGGCAACATTTAGGAGTTAAAGACTATGGTGGTTGGGTAATGTAAGAGAAACAGACAACAATCATATTCTCAAACAATTATTGTATGAAAAACTTAGGGATGGAATGAGACCAAAGGGCAGACGACCTTAATGAGATCGCATTTCCTTTGTAGAACATTGCATTTACCCAGATTCCCCACAGAACATGGCATTTACTACAGCCTTATAAAAGAATCTCTGTCTCTTGTATGATCTCCCACAGAACATTGCATTTACTACAGTCTTATAAAAGAATCTCTGTCTCTCGTAAGATCTCCCACAGAACATTGCATTTACTACAGCCTTATAAAAGAATCTCTGTCTCTCGTAAGATCTCCCGCAGAACATTGCATTTACCCAGATTCCCCACAGAACATTGCATTTACCCAGATTCCCCACAGAACATTGCTTTTACCCAGAATCCCCACAGAACATTGCATTTACCCAGATTCCCCACAGAACATTGCACTTATCCAGATTCCCCACAGAACATTGCATTTACCCAGATTCCCCACAGAACATTGCATTTACTACAGCCTTATAAAAGAATCTCTGTCTCTTGTATGATCTCCCACAGAACATTGCATTTACTACAGTCTTATAAAAGAATCTCTGTCTCTCGTAAGATCTCCCACAGAACATTGCATTTACTACAGCCTTATAAAAGAATATCTGTCTCTCGTAAGATCTCCCACAGAACATTGCATTTACTACAGCCTTATAAAAGAATCTCTGTCTCTCGTAAGATCTCCCGCAGAACATTGCATTTACCCAGATTCCCCACAGAACAATGCATTTACCCAGATTCCCCACAGAACATTGCTTTTACCCAGAATCCCCACAGAACATTGCATTTACCCAGATTCCCCACAGAACATTGCACTTACCCAGATTCCCCACAGAACATTGCATTTACCCAGATTCCCCACAAAACATTGCATTTACTACAGCCTTATAAAAGAATCTCTGTCTCTCGTAAGATCTCCCACAGAACATTGCATTTACTACAGCCTTATAAAAGAATCTATGTCTATCGTAAGATCTCCTACAGAACATTGCATTTACTACAGCCTTATAATAGAATCTCTGTCTCTCATAAGATCTCCCGCAGAACATTGCATTTACCCAGATTCCCCACAGAACATTCCATTTATTACAGCCTTATAAAAGAATCTCTGTCTCTCGTAAGATCTCCCACAGAACATTGCATTTACCCAGATTCTCCACAGAACATTGCATTTACTACAGCCTTATAAAAGAATCTCTGTCTCTCGTAAGATCTCCCACAGAACATTGCATTTACTACAGCCTTATAAAAGAATCTCTGTCTCTCATAAGATCTCCCACAGAACATTGCATTTACTACAGCCTTATAAAAGAATCTCTGTCTCTCGTAAGATCTTCCACAGAACATTGCATTTACCCAGATTCCCCACAGAACATTGCATTTACCCAGATTCCCCACAGAACATTGCATTTACCCAGATTCCCCACAGAACATTGCATTTACCCAGATTCTCCACAGAACATTGCATTTACCCAGATTCTCCACAGAACATTGCATTTACTCAGATTCCACACAGAACATTGCATTTACCCAGATTCTCCACAGAACATTGCACTTACCCAGATTCCCCACAGAACATTGCATTTACTACAGCCTTATAAAAGAATCTCGTAAGATCTCCCACAGAACATTGCATTTACCCAGATTCTCCACAGAACATTGCATTTAATACAGCCTTATAAAAGAATCTCTGTCTCTCGTAAGATTTCCCGCAGAACATTGCATTTACCCAGATTCCCCACAGAACATTGCATTTACCCAGATTCCCCACAGAACATTGCATTTACCCAGATTCCCCACAGTACATTGCATTTACCCAGATTCCCCACAGAACATTGCATTTACCCAGATTCTCCACAGAACATTGCATTTACCCAGATTCCCCACAGAACATTGCATTTACCCAGATTCCCCACAGAACATTGCATTTACTACAGCCTTATAAAAGAATCTCTGTCTCTCGTAAGATCTCCCACAGAACATTGCATTTACCCAGATTCACCACAGAACATTGCATTTACCCAGATTCCCCACAGAACATTGCATTTACCCAGATTCCCCACAGAACATTGCATTTACCCAGATTCTCCACAGAACATTGCATTTACCCAGATTCTCCACAGAACATTGCATTTACCCAGATTCCCCACAGAACATTGCATTTACCCAGATTCTCCACAGAACATTGCACTTACCCAGATTCCCCACAGAACATTGCATTTACTACAGCCTTATAAAGGAATCTCTGTCTCTCGTAAGATCTCCCACAGAACATTGCATTTACCCAGATTCTCCACAGAACATTGCATTTACTACAGCCTTATAAAAGAATCTCTGTCTCTCGTAAGATCTCCCACAGAACATTGCATTTACTACAGCCTTATAAAAGAATCTCTGTCTCTCGTAAGATCTCCCACAGAACATTGCATTTACTACAGCCTTATAAAAGAATCTCTGTCTCTCATAAGATCTCCCACAGAACATTGCATTTACCCAGATTCCCCACAGAACATTGCATTTACCCAGATTCCCCACAGAACATTGCATTTACCCAGATTCCCCACAGAACATTGCATTTACCCAGATTCTCCACAGAACATTTCATTTACCCAGATTCTCCACAGAACATTGCATTTACCCAGATTCCCCACAGAACATTGCATTTACCCAGATTCTCCACAGAACATTGCACTTACCCAGATTCCCCACAGAACATTGCATTTACTACAGCCTTATAAAAGAATCTCTGTCTCTCGTAAGATCTCCCACAGAACATTGCATTTACCCAGATTCTCCACAGAACATTGCATTTACTACAGCCTTATAAAAGAATCTCTGTCTCTCGTAAGATCTCCCACAGAACATTGCATTTACTACAGCCTTATAAAAGAATCTCTGTCTCTCGTAAGATCTCCCACAGAACATTGCATTTACTACAGCCTTATAAAAGAATCTCTGTCTCTCGTAAGATGTCCCACAGAATATTGCATTTACCCAGATTCCCCACAGAACATTGCATTTACCCAGATTCCCCACAGAACATTGCATTTACCCAGATTCCCCACAGAACATTGCATTTACCCAGATTCTCCACAGAACATTGCATTTACCCAGATTCTCCACAGAACATTGCATTTACCCAGATTCCCCACAGAACATTGCTTTTACTACAGCCTTATAAAAGAATCTCTGTCTCTCGTAAGATCTCGTAAGATTAAACTAAAGCATTTGACAAAGTAAAGCAGCAAGTAAAAAAAGTAAAGTACCCCCCGTCACGCCAAGTGGCGTATAGGGAAATATGGTGTTAGTGACCCTATATTTTACAGACCTTCAGCACATGATTTTTGGGGTAATGTGGTCGGTATTACGCACGTGCTGCTTTTACTTTCCCAGAAAAAATCCGGTACCCATTTAAGGCTGGGTGAACCCGGAGCCGTCGGTTGGGATCGAACCCTACCCCTTGTCCGTAGTAGTCCAGTTCACTAACCACTGAGCTATCGCGGCTCCTACTAATTTTTAGGGAATTAGTAAAACCCAGGTGTCCTCGCCAGGATTACGAACCCCGGCTGTTGCCGTGGTAAGCCAACCGCCTATCGATAAAGCAGCAAGAAATAATCAAAATTTTAGAAAGCATAAACGTAGACAGCAAAGATCTAAGAATAATAAAGAACATGTACTGGCAACAAACAGTGGCCATAAGAATTGGAAACCAATTGGGAATGTTTCAACAAATAAAACAGGGTGTTAGGCAAGGTTGTGTGCTGTCACCAGATTTGTGCAATATCTATAGTGAGATTATTTTAAGATCTATAATGGACATGCCTGAAATAACAATTGGAGGTCATAATATAAATAATCTAAGGTATGCTGATGATACAGTCTTAATCGCTAAGAGTGAAAATGAGTTAAAAGAAATGTTGGACATTATAGTAAAAGAAAGCAAAAATAAAGGACTCAGCCTTAATAGCAAAAAGACAGTAGTAATGGTAACAACAAAGAAAAGGATATCACCTCAGTGCAAAATAAAGACAAGGGGAACAATATTAAAACAGGTAAATGAATTTTAATATTTGAGAACTTTGTTAACCTCAGACGGAAGATGTACAAGAGAGGTGAGATGCAGAATGGCTCAGGCAAAAGCAGCTTTCCAAAAAATGAGGAAGATACTATGCAATCCATTCTTGACAATAGAAACAAGAAAAACAGTTCTTAAATGCTACGTAGATCCAGTTTTAACATATGGATGCGAATCATGGACAATATGACAACAGACAAGAAAATCACTGGAGTCTGTAGAAGTTTTGTTTTACAGAAGAATGTTGAGAATACCATGGACAGCCAAGAAGAGTAATGAAAACATTATGAGAGAGGCCAAAGCAAAAAGAGAGCTGATTTCCAATATTAGGAAGAAACAATCATCATTTTTTGGCCATGTAATGAGAAGAGAACAACTGGAATATATTGTAACAACTGGAAAAATTGAAGGACAAAAAGATAGAGGGAAGCAAAGAGAAAAGGTACCAGACAGCTTAAGAGAATGGCTTGGCAGAAGATCAACAACAGAAATGATAAGTAACAGTCGAGATTGAAAGTTGTGGAGAAACATGATCACCTACGCCAGCAGGCCCGGTACTTGATGGCATCTTTTGAAGATGGTGTCTTTTGAAGTGGCCTTACTATTTTAATTTCCTCTGTAGAGTGGTGTTTATAAGCCAGTTCTTTTTAATGTTTAAATCTTTTACAGATGAGATATAAGAATGTTTGCAGGGCTTCCTTGAAAGAATTCTGTATCATCAAAATGGATTGGGGCATATTATAGAACATGGAAATCAGAAATCAGAAATAACACTGCAGCATTTGTGGATGTGATGATGTTAACATCAAAAGATGCAAGAAAATAGGAGTTGAGAGATAAATACCTCTAATGTATCTACTCATTCTGCAGCTGGATCTGTTGATCTAATACTGACAGAACAGATTAAATAATGAGATAATGTGATCAGCAAAAAGCATCCAATATTTGACAGATTCAGTAATGAAATAAGATGTTCAGTAAAACAACATCAAATATTGATAGATACAGTAATCAGATAAGGCGCTCAGTAAAGCAACATCCAACATTGACAGATTCAGTAATGAGATAACCTGCTCAGTAAAATAACATCCAATATTCACAGATTCAGTAATGAGATAAGCTGCTCAGTAAAACAGCATCCAGGACACTAATATTTTACCAAAATGCTGACAAATTGAAACTTCAGTGGCAGAGTGGTTAGTGTGCTCATTTCCTGATTAGAAAGGTTCTGATTCATTTCTCAGAAACAGTTATTTTGTTCTGGACCTACATGGCTTCCAGGTTCACCCAGCCTCTAAGAATGGGTACCAGAGATTTTTCTGGGAAGTAAAGGTGGCCTGATGTGATATTGACCGCATCACCTAAGAAGTGCCATAATCATGAAACAAGATAGGCATTAACACCATATTCACCACACTTAGCACATCAGGGGAGATAACTGTCACTTTTACATTACCATTTTCTTTCACTGACAAATTAGGATTTATTTATCATCAGATTTTGTAATGTGCATATTGAGATTATTTTAAGATCCATAAGGGACATGCCTGAATAACAATTGGAGGTCATAATATAAATAACCTTATGTATACAGATGACACAGTCATAATGGCTAATAGTGAAAATGAGTTAAAGAAATGTTAGACATTATAATAAATTGAAGCAAAAATAAAGCACTCCGCTTCAATAGATAAAAAGACAGAAGTAATGGTAGCAACAAAGAAACAGATGCCACTGCAATGCACAATAAAGACAAGTGGAACAATATTAAAGCAGGTAAATTAATTTAAATACCTGGAAATAATGTTAACCTTAGATGGTAGATGTACAACAGAGGTGAGATGCAGAATAGCTCAGGCAAAAGCAGGTTTTAAAAAAATGAGGAAGATACTGTGCAATCCATTTTTGACAATGGAAACTAGAAAAAGAGTTCTTATATGTTATGTAGAACCAGATATATGGATGTGAATCGTGGACAATAGGAAAACAGACAAGAAATCACAGGAGGCTGTAGTATTGGGAATACAGTAATATTAGGAAGAAACAATCATCATTTTTCTGGCCATGTAATGAGAAGGGAACAGCTGGAACATATTGTGACAACTGGGAAAATCGGGGGATGAAGAGATATAGGAAAGCAGAGAGAAAAGCTAGCTTAAGAGAATGGCTTGGCAGAAGGTCAACAACAGAAAAGATAAATAACTGCCGAGATTGAAAGTTGTGGAGAGACATGATCACCTATGCCAACAGGCATGGTACTTGATGATGATGAATAGAGAGCAATAAGTTAATGTTACTAAGGTAAAAAACACAGTGGTACCAGAAATCATAGTTTTAACAGGAGGAATGGAGGCAGTGAAAATATATGCAATGTTAGAAGCAGAAAATAGTAAAAATAGAAATATTAAAGTGGAGATTACTCCAATTACAATAGTTAACTTTCAGAGTTACTCACTCGGGACAATTGGCACTTTCAAAAGGCTGATGATGCTCCCAGAACTGTCCAACTGAACTTTAAACACTGGGGAGATGTAAAAAGGTAAATGTTTGTAGGCAAAAACACACTAGTTATACATGATAAAAAATATATAACTAGTAATACAAAACAGGATGAGATAAATAATGTATACAAAATAGAAAAGAAGGGGAAAAAATGTTATACATAACAAAAAGATGAAAATACTATTAAATAATTTTAAATAGTTATACAGTTCAGAAAGAGGTAAAATACGATATACAGAGTAGAAAATATGTTATTACAAAACAGAAAGAGGTAAATAAGATATGCAGAAAAAAAAGGAAAACAGTTATACAGAACAGAAAGATGAAAATACGATATACAGGACAGAAAGATGAAAATAAGATATACAGAACAGAAAAATGAAAATAAGATCCACAGAACAAAAATATGAAAATAAGATATACAGGACAGAAAGATGAAAATAAGATATACAGGACAGAAAAATGAAAATAAGATATACAGAACAAAAAGATGAAAATAAGATATACAGAACAGAAAGATGAAAATAAGATATACAGAACAGAAAGATGAAAATAAGATCCATGGAACAAAAATATGAAAATAAGATATACAGAACAGAAAGATGAAAATAAGATATACAGAACAGAAAGATGAAAATAAGATCCACGGAACAAAAATATGAAAATAAGATATACAGAACAGAAAGATGAAAATAAGATATACCAAAGAAAAAAAGGGAAATAAGGTACAGGTCTGACAGATAAAGTAGGTTTTGCTGCTGATGTAAAGGACATACTGTTATTGGGGGGGGGGGATACACAGAAATGATACAGGACAGTATGATAAAACAGGTTATGTATCATTATAGTGATAATATAATCTTGAGCTATTTTGTGTC
Organism: Megaustenia siamemsis; assembly: GCA_032433765.1. Classification (NCBI taxonomy): domain Eukaryota; kingdom Metazoa; phylum Mollusca; class Gastropoda; order Stylommatophora; family Ariophantidae; genus Megaustenia; species Megaustenia siamemsis. The sequence goes on from JAVIAB010000050.1 coordinate 6,812,015, forward strand.
TGAGACCATCATCTAATTTGCTGTCTGTTTTGTCATGTCCACACACAATGTTTAGGTTATGTTAATCATGACGGGTTTCAGGGTATCATAGCTTCTGATGCATCTTGTGACCTGGTACCTCTGACATCAGCTCATGTTCTTTAAACAAAGTCTGCTCGTGCCTTCCCCTCTGCTCAAACATTGGACTCCATCTCTATCTTGTTTCCTGTTTCACCTTGTCTCCTGTTGGGGTTGAGCCAACCTTTAGCAATGTTACTGGTGTTAACATGTTCCAGCAAGAGTAGGTGAGGTCAAGGTTAGGGCAGTTACATTAATGATCAGATCAGATTACATGTGTGATAATGTGACGATGTACAGATCACAGTCAACCAGTGACAGAGGTGGTTGAGAGTAGAGGCAGCAAGTAGACTTTGATCCAAGTTTGTAGATGTCAACATTATGAGTGTGCTCAGGGCTCTGTAATGTGAGCACAAGTTTTTTTCTTAGGGCTCTATAATTGGAAAACCAGTCGTGTAATCGTTAGGGCTCTGGCATGGTGGTAAAATAATCATGACCCAATTCCAATCTGCCACTCTCCAATCAACCCAGCTGGCAAAACTATTCCTGAATTACTGAATTGAGGAAGGTGATATTACAAGAAAAAACACTGGCCGCCTCACTTCTAAATGCTGAGATCAAGTATAGTCAAGAACAAACTTTCACTTCTCTATCATTATGTCTTATTGAACATCCTTTAGCTGTCTCCTCTATGATAATGCCTTGAGCGTTCTTTAGTCGTCTCCTCTATGATAATGTCTTATCGAGCACCCTTTAGTCCTCTACTCTATGATAATGTCTTATAGAGCATCATTTAGTCATCTTCTCAATGATAATGTCTTATAAAGCATCATTTAGCCGTCTCCTCTATGATAATGTCTTATCGAGCACCCTTTAGTCCTCTACTCTATGATAATGTCTTATAGAGCACCCTTTAGTCGTCTCCTCTATAATAATGTCTTATCAAGCACCCTTAAATCGTCTCCTCTATGATAATGTCTTATCGAGAACCCTTTAGTCTTCTCTATAATAATGTCTTATCGAGAACCCTTTAGTCCTCTCCTCTATTATGTCTTATCGAGCACCCTTTAGTCCTCTACTCTATGATAATGTAATGTTTTATCGAGCACTCTTTAGTCGTTTTCTCTATAATAATGTCTTATCGAGCACTCTTTAGTCCTCTCCATTATGATAATGTCTTATCGAGAACCCTTTAGTCCTCTCTATAATAATGTCTTATCGAGAACCCTTTAGTCCTCTCCTCTATTATGTCTTATCGAGAACCCTTTAGTCCTCTCCTCTATGATAATGTCTTATCGAGAACCCTTTAGTCCTCTCCTCTATTATGTCTTATTGAGAACCCTTTAGTCCTCTCCTCTATGATAATGTCTTATCGAGAACCCTTTAGTCCTCTCCTCTATGATAAAGTCTTATCGAGAACCCTTTAGTCCTTTCCTCTATTATGTCTTATCGAGAACCCTTTAGTCCTCTCCTCTATGATAATGTCTTATCGAGAACCCTTTAGTCCTCTCCTCTATAATAATGTCTTATCGAGCACTCTTTAGTCCTCTCCTCTTTGATAATGTTTTATCGAGCAACTTTTAGTCATCTCCTCTATGACAATGTCTTATTGAGCACTCTATAGTCCTCTCCTCTATGATAATGTCGTATCGAGCACTTTTTAGTTGTTTTCTCTATGATAATATCGTATTGAGCACTCTTTAGTCATCTCCTCTCCTCTATGATAATGTCTTATCGAGCACTCTTTAGCCCTCTCCTCTATGATAATGTCTTATCGAGCACTCTATAGTTCTCTCTTCTATGATAATGTCTTATCGAGCACTTTATAGTTCTCTCTTCTATGATAATGTCTTATCGAGCACTCTATAGTTATCTCCTCTATGATAATGTCTTATTGAGCACTCTATAGTTCTCTCTTCTATGATAATGTCTTATCGAGCACTCTATAGTTCTCTCTTCTATGATAATGTCTTATCGAGCACTCTATAGTTCTCTCTTCTATGATAATGTTTTATCGAGCACTCTTTAGTCCTCTCCTCTATGATAATGTCTTATCGAGCACTCTGTAGTTCTCTCTTCTATGATAATGTCGTATCGAGCACTCTATAGTTATCTCCTCTATGATAATGTCTTATTGAGCACTCTATAGTTCTCTCTTCTATGATAATGTCTTATCGAGCACTCTATAGTTCTCTCTTCTATGATAATGTTTTATCGAGCACTCTTTAGTCCTCTCCTCTATGATAATGTCTTATCGAGCACTCTGTAGTTCTCTCTTCTATGATAATGTCTTATCGAGCACTCTATAGTTCTCTCTTCTATGATAATGTTTTATCGAGCACTCTATAGTTCTCTCTTCTATGATAATGTCTTATCGAGCACTCTGTAGTTCTCTCTTCTATGATAATGTCTTATCGAGCACTCTATAGTTATCTCTTCTATGATAATGTCGTATCGAGCACTCTGTAGTTCTCTCTTCTATGATAATGTCTTATCGAGCACTCTATAGTTCTCTCTTCTATGATAATGTTTTATCGAGCACTCTTTAGTCCTCTCCTCTATGATAATGTCGTATCGAGCACTCTGTAGTTCTCTCCTCTATGATAATGTCTTATCGAGCACTCTGTAGTTCTCTCCTCTATGATAATGTCGTATCGAGCACTCTGTAGTTATCTCCTCTATGATAATGTCTTATCGAGCACTCTATAGTTCTCTCTTCTATGATAATGTCTTATCGAGCACTCTTTAGTCCTCTCCTCTATGATAATGTCTTATCGAGCACTCTGTAGTTCTCTCTTCTATGATAATGTCGTATCGAGCACTCTTTAGTTATCTCCTCCATGGATGCCGCCTACTCAATTAAACTATTCAAGATGTACCACATTAACACTTACGTTAAAGGAATGTGTTTTATTGTCTTGTATAGAGAACCATCATCATGACAGTCTTCTCCCATACAACATGATTTAAATCCCTGATGGTACTATAAAAACAATATATTATTGCACATAAAGTTAAAGAAACAATGATCATTTAGTATTTCAAAGAAAATCACACGTAATATAATTTATGTTTATAATGAAACAGTCTTGTTTACTTACAGAAAAACAACATTTCCCAAATTTCTCTTGTCAGGTATGGAAGAAGATTGTTAATTCTTACATAGAGTAACGGCACCCACAATTCTGGCAACAAAATAAGATAAGGACTTAAGAGCATAGACACAGAGGCTGGGAAATTTAGGTAAATTGTAGGTAGCGACATTTGAGGCGATGAAGATATAGAAGACAATGTTTAAGATGATACATTTGTCAACATTTGTGAAGATGTTGATGTAGATTTAGAAAATGATGCAAATGTAGGAGGACTACTAAAGAATGTAATAACAGACATTGGAGGTTATTTGAAAATAAATATGATGACCAAGATATAAGTGGAGATCGTCACGTATGCGATTTGAAAATACAAGAAGTGATTTTGGAGATGATGTAGATAGAGGTGAAGATGTAAGAGAAGATTTTGAAAAAAAAAAAGATATGTTTTAAGGTTCATTCCTGATGTGCTAACGATGCATTAGATGATTATTAAAATGCAAGAGAATATGTTTGAGATGATTTTTGTGACGGTGGAGATGTAAGAGAGGACTCAAGATGTGAGACAATAATGGAGTTTATACAGAATGATGAGATGATATAGGAGAGAATTGAAGATGTGAGACAATAATGGAGTTTATACAGAAAGATGTGATGATATAGGAGAGGATTGAAGATGTGAGACAATAATGTAGTTTATACAGAAAGATGTGATGATAAAGGAGAGGATTAAAGATGTGAGGTAATAATGTAGTTTATACAGAAAGAAGTGATGATATAGGAGAGGATTGAAGGTACAGATGACAATGTTTGAATTGATGTAGGAGATGGTGAATTCATTATACACTTAGGGGAAGTTGTTGAAGATATAGAAAACTAAAGTTGTTGTTGGAGAGATGTGTTCTTGCATCAATGAAAAGTAGCAAAGAGAATGTGCAGGACGATTATTTTGAGCTAATGTGGGAAAAAATAACAAAGTGCACGTGATTGATTTTGTTGAGAAATGTAGATGAAAATGTCAAAGAGAATGTCCAGGACGTTTGTGTTGTTCAATGCACAAAAGAAGGTTATAAATTTGAAGAAAAAAAAAATAAAGATTTAGTTAAACATGTAGCTTATGTACAAGAATAACAATTAGTGAATAGCATAACAAAAATTTGTTATATAAATATAAAGCATAATGGGACCTATGACGAGGTATAAAGCGAGCTATGTGTGACATTTATGGCACTTGAAGGATGATAATTATAATTGAATGCAATTTTATAACAATAATAAAGTTATACATTAACCTTTGACCATATGATAAGTATATCTATCTATTGACCTTTCGAGCCGTAGTCGACCAAGATACTCCTCTTATCTGAGGAATACGTTCAACTTTGTTTCTATGTCTCTTGTTGTTTTCCAGCTTTCACACGCATATGTAAGGTTTGATAGTATATTTGATTTGAATATTTGTGCTGATGAGTTTTGATTTCCACAACATTTCAAGGCTTCTGAAAGACATTGCTGCATTAGCTATTCTGATTCTAATTTCTTTGCTTGTATCCCCTTCTCGATCAATGTGACTTCCAAGATAGATAAAGTGATCGATCTCTTCCACTGGTTTATTTTCCATGTACGAGTATATTGTGTCGTCTGTTGGAATTAAGCTTTTCATGACTTTAGTCTTTTCATGATTGATCTCAAGCCCACTTTGCTGGCTATTGATGATAGTTCATTTGTGTTTTCCTGCATCGTTTTTATCTGACTGCTGATGAGAACTATGTTATCAGCAAAGTCGAGGTCCTCCAAATGGTCTCCTTGTATCCATTCGATGCCTTTGTTACCAGTGCAGCATTTCTTCATTATGAAAAAAAAAAGTAAAGTACCCCCCGTCACGCCAAGTGGCGTATAGGGAAATATGGTGTTAGTGACCCTATATTTTACAGACCTTCAGCACATGATTTTTGGGGTAATGTGGTCGGTATTACGCCCGTGCTGCTTTACTTTCCCAGAAAAAATCCGGTACCCATTTAAGGCTGGGTGAACCCGGAGCCGTCGGTTGGGATCGAACCCTACCCCTTGTCCGTAGTAGTCCAGTTCACTAACCACTGAGCTATCGCGGCTCCCACTAATTTTCAGGGAATTAGTAAAACCCAGGTGTCCTCGCCAGGGTACGAACCCCGGCTGTTGCCGTGGTAAGCCAACCGCCTATCGATTGCGCTAACCGGACACCCTCTTCATTATGAAGTCCATAACAATTCCAAATAACAAGGGCGATAAAATACATCCTTGTTTAACCCCAGTTTCTATTGAGAAACATTCGCTCAGTCCATCCTCTGTTCGAACTGCACATGTGTAACCATCATACATGTCATTAATAATATTTATGATTTTTGATGGTAAGCCATATTGCTTCAGAATTTTCCACAAGGAATCTCTATGAATACTGTCAAATGCTTTTTTGAAGTCGATGAAGTTAAGTACAAAAGGTTTTTGCTTTTCAATGTGTTCCTCCAATATAAGTTGTAGAGTAAAAATGTGGTCAAGGCAGCTTCTCCCTTTTCTAAACCCAGCCTGTTCTTCATGTATTACTGTATCTATTGAATCCTTTATTCTACTCGTATTTAGGATGATTTTGCAGAATAACTTTGAGGCAACTGACAAAAGTGTCACGCCTCTCCAGTTGTTACAATCTCTAAGATTGCCCTTTTTTGGAATCTTAACAATGATTCCTATTTTCAATTTATGAGGCATCTTCTCTGCTTTCCAAATGATGTTGAACATTTTTTGGAGATGTATTAAATTATGGCTATTAATTGCCTTGAGGAGCTCAGCTGTTAACTTATCCTCTCCAGCAGGCTTGTTATTGGTCATAAGCTTTTAGGTGGTTTCTATTTCACTCAAGGTGAAGTCATCTAAATTTACATCTAATTCTGCTGCTGGTGTTTCAGCTTCAAAATCTATTAAACTGTTGGGTAGTGGACGGTTAAGAATTTCTTTGAAGTGTTCCGCCCAACGGGCTTTTATGTCTGCGCTTGTTGTTAGCATTAATCCAGATTTGTCTAGAATTGGTGTTCCACTGGATGTATAGGTGTTTGTCAGCATCTTTTGTACAGTATAGAGAGTTCTGCTGTCTCCTGTAATTGCAGCTGTCTCTGCTTTCTCTGCCAAATTGTCTATATAAGCTCTTGTATCTCTTCTTGCTGAACTTTTTACTTTGTTGTCTAATTCTTTGTATGTTGCTTTTGCCAGGATCTTTCCAAGATCTGTCTTTACATTAGTCATGGCTCTCTTTGCTTCTATATGATAAGTACTGTATGTTAAATCTGCTGACTGTTATGATATGAAATGTATACTTGTCATTTTTATCTCTTCACCTTCTGCCAGGTATCTTAACTTTCTCTGGTAATACTTTATGCTACACTTTTGTAATAATAACTTTGGTAATACATTATGCTACACTTTTGTAATAATAACTCTGGTAATACATTATGCTACACTTTTGTAATAATAACTCTGGTAATAAACTATGCTACACTTTTGTAATAATAACTCTGGTAATACATTATGCTACACTTTTGAAATAATAACTCTGGTAATACATTATGCTACACTTTTGTAATAATAACTCTGGTAATACATTGTACTACACTTTTGTGGTAATAACTCTAGTAATACTTTATATTACAGTTTTGTAATAATAATCCAGACAATACCTTATGCTACACGTTTGTAAGAATAACAATAACAATAAATATATTGCTCTGGCTAAAAGCTTATAAAGTATACCAATGTAGTGGATAAATGCAGCCATATTTAAAAGTTGATTACAGAAGACAGTACTCACCATAATTATCTTCAAGTATATCGTGAAGATCTTTAATTTTCAGCGGGAACATATTAACAATGACGACTGTAAGTGAATGTAAATATGTTGTTAACTTTGATTTTAAATTACATTAAAATTTTCCATTACTAAAATATGATATTACATGCATGGTATTGACAATAGAATGAACAAACAACATATATGTAATATAAATGATGTTTTAAAGGGATGTCATCCTGTTATAGATCTAACAGGCTTTAAAGATTCGCACAAGATTCGTAAAAGAGAATTTTCTGTCGGAAAAAGATTCTCATTTTCTAGATATGGCACCTGCCTCAGTGTAAAGAGTGTTCCTAATATTTTGATATGAAGGTAAATATTTATGTGTAAAAAGTGTTTCTAATATTTTAATATGAAGGTAAATATTTCTGTGTAAAGAGTGTTTCTAATATTTATAACTTGATAAGAGAGGTTAAGAAATGTAATGAGACATTATTGTATGAACGAACTATTATAATGAATTAGAACGAACCTGAATTTCAGACAGTAGTATGACTAGGTTTCAACTTTCTCAGAAGAATGTTGAAAGTTTCCTGGACAGATAAAAAGACCAATGAGGAAGTTCTCAAAGAGGCCAACACAAAAAGGGAGCTCTTAAAAAACATCAGAAAGAAGCAATCAACATTTTTCGGGCACATCATGAGAAGAGGAAAGTTGGAATACTTGGTTACAACTGGCAAAATAAAAGGAAAGAGAGATCGCAGACGACAAAGAGAGAAAATACTGGATATCTTGGTGTCATGACATGGAAAACAGTCAACAACAGAACTGGTAAGATGCACTGTAGATAGAAGATTGTGGAGGGACATGATCGCCTACGCCAACCGGCAGGGTACATGATGATGATGATGAGTATGACTACAAGGCAGTTGTTACAAAATCAAAAGGAATAACTATGTATTCAACTATTTTATTCTTGTGTTCTTTATTTTATTTTTATTTTATTTTTTTTTAAATTTTTGATTGTATTCTTTATTATAAATGTGTGATACTCTTGACTACTTCTTTCATATAAACATGTTAGGAAGTTCAACATTTACAATGAGGCTTCAGGAATTGTGTGGTTGTACTCTAACAAACATGATAGATTGTTATCTTCATTGACTGAATCGACGTCTGAAACTAATGTACTACCACATACAACCACAACAGATCAACACACATGCCCAGCTGTGACCCCGTATCAATTTATGTTTGATGTACGATGTATTACGATGTACCTTTGTCGTCGCACCGTTTGAGACCACCTTTGCTTGTGCCTGCTACTTACACTTGTGCGTGAGTACACTCTCGTGACTTTATTGAGAGACTGAACTTGGTGAGAGACTGAACTTTGTGTATTTGCCTTTCTTTCTCAACAGCTAGTTCCCTTCGTCCCTTACAACCAACTTGAGAGACTTTTCTGCGTGTTATACATAACAACAATTAACAACACATCGATAACACATTGACCATTGATCGGCTGGCTGCCTTTATTTCTTCTTTTCTCACATCTTCTGTCATGCCATGACAATTGTTGTTTATCTATTCAATTTCTCTCCTTTCATTCTCAATTATATTATTATTTATTCTATTCTAATCTTCCTTTTCATGTTCGACACTAACTTTTATAGGACCGTTCCCCATCGAACGGCCATCCCTACTCTATCTATTGCTGTTGCCTGCTGGCCTCTCCTTGCAAGAATTCTAATTGTTGCTATTGTAGAAGAAAATTGCGCACCAAAGGAGGTAGAGGCAAAATTGATGCAATACAGTGCACATAAAGAGAGAAGTGCCGTGGAAATGAGATGACGTAGAAAAATAAGATGACGTAGTTTGCTGTACAGTTGTAAAGGAGAGCATAATATAATTCAGTTAGAGATCAGCAGCCGCAGAGAGCAGTTGGAAAATTGGGAGTCATGTAAAGCAAGAACGACAGTAGAAGCCTATAAGCAGAGAACAGTTGGGATACAAGCCCAAGAGGACAGCTTGAGACAAAAGGAGGAACAAGCAGAGAGGTCCAATCAGCAGATGAGCATAAAACAAATGCCAGCAGCAACAGACAATTAAGGAACTGGTCTAACAGAAGTAACGGAACCTGCAACAACCATAAATAGAGTAGGGAGGGCCGTTCGATGGGGAACGGTCCAACTTAAATTAGTTGACAACCAGCAATAGATAGAATAGGGAGGGCCATTCGACGGGGAACGGTCCAACATAAGCGAGTGACAAAAGCATGTAATGGAAACCCAGGGAGATAGCTTGAGATAAAAATTGGAACAAGCAAAGAACGGCTGAACAGTTAGTAATAGCAACAATTAGAATTCTGACAAGGAGAGGCCAGCAGGCACACAGGCAAAGGTGGTATCAAAGCAAGTGCCGACAAAGGTGGTTTCAAAGGTGGTCTCAAAGGTAGACGACAAAGGGCATCGTACATCATGCATCTTACATAGAAAAGGGGTCACACTATTACTAACTTTTCAACCGTTCTTTGCTTGTTCCACTTTTTTATCTCAAGCTATCTCCCTGGGCTTCCATTTCATGCTTTTGTCACTCACTTATGTTGGACCGTTCCCCATCGAATGGCCCTCCCTATTCTATCTATTGCTGGTTGTCAACTAATTTAAGTTGGACAGTTCCCCATCGAACGGCCCTCCCTACTCTATCTATGGCTGTTGCCGGTTCCGTTACTTCTGTTAGACCAGTTCCTTAATTGTCTGTTGCTGCTGGCATTTGTTTTATGCTCATCTGCTGATTGGACCTCTCTGCTTGTTCCTCCTTTTATCTCAAGCTGTCCTCTTGGGCTTGTATCCCAACTGTTCTCTGCTTATAGGCTTCTACTGTCGTTCTTGCCTTACATGACTCCCAATTCTCCAACTGCTCTCTGCGGCTGCCCATCTCTAACTGAATTATATTATGCTCTCCTTTCCAACCATCCAGCAAACTACGTCATCTTATTTTTCTACGTCATCTCTTTTCCACGTCACTTCTCTCTTTATGCGCACTGTATTGCACCAATTTTGCCTCTACCTCCTTTGGTGCGCAATTCTCTTCTACACAGCCAAGTGAGACCGAAATAATACCTCCAATACAGGAGCACATTGACTTCATTCATACAAAAATACAACATGAAAATCAAAACCAACAAAACAGAAGTCATGAATGTTGCAAAAGAGAAACAGAGCATCAACATAACTATATTAACCAGGCAACTAATACAAGTAGAGGAATTCAAATACCTAGGAAGTCTAGTGACAAATGACAATTCACAAACAGCAGAGATAGACTCAAGATGCAACAAAGCTTGTCAAATCACTGGACAGCTATCACTGCTATTGTCCAACAAGGAAATAATTCTAGAGGCAAAACGGACACTCTACAATACAAACTTCATCCCAACGTTGTGCTACCAATGACAGTCCTGGATTCTAGATGCAAGAACAACAAGAAAAATAACCTCTACTGAGATGAGATGTGTCAGACGAATGACAGGAAACAGCATGAGAGATAAGATGAGATATGAAAAACTGAGAAAAAAGCTAGGAAAATCTCCCACAAATAGAATATATAAAGAAACAACAGATAAAATGATCTGCCATGTGACAAGGCAGAGTGATCAAAACACAACACAAGGAGCCCTCAATAAACATTATGAGAACACCAGATCCAAGGGTCGACCATGAAAAAGATGGATTTATGAAATATTAGAAGCACTAGGAAACACAACAGCAGCAGAGGTGAACAGAAGAGCAAAAGACCACAAATTATATCTCCCCTCGACGCTGAAAGGCAAATGAAGAAGGAAAGCAGCAGAAAAAAGAAGACTGATTTCACTCATTAACAACTCATGTTCATTACAACAATAGAAGTGACCTAACAGGGGTCACCTGTTACACGTCTCCTGGAGAGTTGTCATGTACACTCATTCATTGACATGTTAGAGAAGACTGTGTCCCAAAGGGCTGCCATGTGTAATGATAACACTGGTGGAGACAGATTGTGACACACCCACTTAGCATCCTTTTAAGGGCGGACGCGGACGACAAAAGAAACGTAGTTGTAGCGAGATTATCAAGAATATTAAGCTTTACCTATTTTTAAGCTATTGTTGTTTTTTTTTTTCTATACTTACTTGTGGGCATATTTACAAGTGATAGACTGTCTATATCAGACAGTGCGTGTGTATGTTTAAAAAAAGGAGAAAGAGAGAGATTTGATCTTACTTGAAGAGCAATTATATCTGTGTATGTTTAAAAAAAGGAGAGAGAGAGAGATTTGATCTTCCTTGAAGAGCAATTATATCTGTGCATGTTTAAAAAAAGGAAAGAGAGAGATTTGATCTTACTTGAAGAGCAATTATATCTGTGCATGTTTAAAAAAAGGAGAGAGAGAGAGAGAGAGAGAGATTTAATCTTACTTGAAGAGCAATTATATCTATGCATGTTTAAAAAAAAAGAGAGAGAGAGATTTGATCTTACTTGAAGAGCAATTATATCTGTGCATGTTTAAAAAAAGGAGAGAGAGAGAGATTTGATCTTACTTGAAGAGCAATTATATCTGTGCATGTTTAAAAAAAGGAGAGAGAGAGAGAGAGAGAGAGATTTGATCTTACTTGAAGAGCAATTATATCTGTGCATGTTTAAAAAAAGGAGAGAGAGAGATTTGATCTTACTTGAAGAGCAATTATATATGTGCATGTTTAAATAAAGGAGAAAGAGAGAGATTAAAGAGCAATATTACTGTTTTAAAAAGTTTATAGCTGTTCATAGAAATGTGGATTAAGTGTAGCTGTTCATAGAAGTGTGGAAATACTGTAGCTGTTCATAGAAGTGTGGAAATACTGTAGCTGTTCACAGAAGTGTGGAAATACTGTAGCTGTTCATATAAGTGTGGGAATACTGTCGCTGTTCATAGAAGTGTGGGAATACTGTAGCTTTTGATAGAAGTGTGGGAATAATGTAGCTGTTGATAGAAGTGTGGGAATACTGTAGCTGTTGATAGAAGTGTGGGAATACTGTAGCAGTTCATAGAAGTGTGGCAATACTGTAGCTGTTTTTAGAGGTGTGAGAATACTGTAGCTGTTCATAGAAATGTGGGAATACTGTAGCTATTCATAGAAGTGTGGAAATACTGTAGCTGTTCATTGAAGTGTGGAAATACTGTAGCTATTAATAGAAGTGTGGAAATACTGTAGCTGTTTATAGAAGTGTGGAAATACTGTAGCTGTTCATAGAAGTGTTGGAATACTGTAGCTGTTCATAGAAGTGTGGCAATTCTGTAGCTATTTATAGAAGTGTAGGAATACTGTAGCTGTTCATAGAAGTGTGGGAATATTTTAGCTGTTCATAGAAGTGTGGGAATACTGTAGCTGTTCATAGAAGTGTGGCAATTCTGTAGCTATTTATAGAAGTGCAGGAATACTGTAGCTGTTCATAGAAGTGTGGGAATATTGTAGCTGTTCATAGAAGTGTGGGAATACTGTAGCTGTTCATAGAAATATGGGAATACTGCAGCTATTTATAGAAGTGTAGGAATACTGTAGCTGTTCATAGAAGTGTGGGAATACTGTTGCTGTTCATAGAAATGTGGAAATACTGTAGCTGTTGATAGAAGTGTGGGAATACTGTAGCTTTTCAAAGAAGTGTGGAAATATTGTAGCTATTCATAGAAGTGTGGAAATACTGTAGCTGTTCAAAGAAATGTGGAAATAATGTAGCTATTCATAGAAGTGTGGGAATACTGTAGCTGTTCATAGAAGTGTGGAAATACTGTAGCTGTTCAAAAAAGTGTGGAAATAATGTAGCTGTACATAGAAGTGTGGAAATAATGTAGCTGTTCATAGAAGTGTGGAAATAATGTAGTTGTTCATAGAAGTGTGGAAATATTGTAGCTTTTACAAAGAAGTGTGGGAATACTGTAGCTGTTTTTAGAGGTGTGAGAATACTGTAGCTGTACATAGAAATGTGGGAATACTGTAGCTATTCATAGAAGTGTAGAAATAATGTAACTGTTCATAGAAGTGTAGGAATACTATAGCTGTTCATAGAAGTATAGAAATACTATAGCTGTTTATAGAAGTGTAGGAATACTGCAGATGTTCATAGAAGTGTTGGAATACTGTAGCTGATTATAGAAGATCAGGAATGCTGTAGATGTTCATAGAAGTGTGGGAATACTGTAGTTGTTCATAGAAGTGTGGGAATACTGCAGCTGTTCAAAGAAGTGTAGGAATACTCCAGCTTTTCATAGAAGTGTGGGAATACTGTAGCTTTTCATAGAAGTGTAGAAATACTGTAGTTGTTCAAAGAAGGTTTAAATACTGTTGCTGTTCATAGAAGTGTGGAAATACTGTAGTTGTTCATAGAAGTGTGGAAATACTGTCGCTGTTCACAGAAGTGTGGAAATACTGTCGCTGTTCAAAGAAGTGTGGAAATACTGTAGCTGTTCAAAGAAGTGTGGAAATACTGTAGCTGTTCATAGAAGTGTAGAAATAATGTAGCTGTTGATAGAAGTGTTGGAATACTGTAGCTGTTCATAGAAGTGTAGGAATACTGTAGATGTTCATAGAAATGAGGGAATACTGCAACTATTCATAGAAGTGTGGAAATGCTGTAGCTGTTCATAGAAGTGTAGGAACACCGCAGCTGTTCATAGAAGTGCGGGAATACTGCAGCTGTTCATAGAAATGTGGATTAACTGTAGCTGTTCATAGAAATGTGGATTAACTGTAGCTGTTCATAGAAGTGTGGGAATACTGTAGCTGTTCATAGAAGTTTAGGAATACTGTCGCTGGTCACAGAAGTGTGGAAATACTGTAGTTGTTCAAAGAAGGTTTAAATACTGTAGCTGTTCATAGAAGTGTGGAAATACTGTAGCTGTTTATAGAAGTGTGAAAATACTGTAGCTGTTCATAGAAGTGTGGGAATATTGTAGCTGTTCATAGAGGTGTGGAAATACTGTAGCTGTTCATAGAATTGTGAGTATACAGTAGTTTTTCATAGAAGTGTGGGAATACTCTAGCTGTTCATAGAAGTGTGGGAATACTGTAGCTATTCATAGAAGTGTGGGAATACTGTAGCTGTTTATAGAAGTGTGGAAATACTGTAGCTGTTTATAGAAGTGTAGGAATACTGTAGCTGTTCATAGAAGTGTTGGAATACTGTAGCTGTTTATAGAAGTGTTGGAACACAGTAGCTGTTTATAGAAGTATAGGAATACTGTAGTAGATGTTCATAGAAGTGTTGGAATACTGTAGCTGTTCATAGAAGTGTGGAAATACTGTAGCTGTTCATAGAAGTGTGGCAATACTGTAGCTGTTTATAGAAGTGTAGGAATACTGTAGCTATTCATAGAAGTGTGGGAATATTGTAGCTGTTCATAGAAGTGTGGGAATACTGTAGCTGTTCATAGAATTGTGAGTATACAGTAGTTTTTCATAGAAGTGTGGGAATATTCTAGCTGTTCATAGAAGTGTGGGAATACTGTAGCTATTCATAGAAGTGTGGGAATACTGTAGCTGTTCATAGAATTGTGGATATACAGTAGTTGTTCATAGAAGTGTGGGAATACTTTAACTGTTTATAGAAGTGTGGGAATACTGTAGCTGTTTATAGAAGTATGGAAATACTGTAGCTGTTCATAGAAGTGTAGGAATACTGTAGTTGTTTATAGAAGTGTGGGAATACTGTTGCTGTTCATAGAAGTGTGGGAATACTGTAGCTGTTCATATTAGTGTGGAAATACTGTAGCTGTTGATAGATGTGTGGGAATACTGTAGCTATTCATAGAAGTGTAGGAATACTGTAGTTGTTCATAGAAGTGTTGGAATACTGTAGCTGTTTTTAGAAGTGTAGGAATACTGTAGTTGTTCATAGAAGTGTTGGAATGCTGTAGCTGTTTATAGAAGTGTAGGAATACTGTAGCTGTTCATAGAAGTGTTGGAATACTGTAGCTGTTTATAGAAGTGTGGGAATACTGTAGCTGTTGATAGAAGTGTGGGAATACAGTAGCTGTTCATAGAAGTGTGGGAATACTGTAGCTGTTCATAGAAGTGTGGGAATGCTGTAGCTGTTCATAGAAGTGTGGGAATGCTGTAGCTGTTCATAGAAGTGTGGGAATGCTGTAGCTGTTCATAGAAGTGTGGGAATGCTGTAGCTGTTCATAGAAGTGTGGGAATGCTGTAGCTGTTCATAGAAGTGTGGGAATAATGTAGCTGTTTATAGAAGTGTGGGAATACTGTAGCTGTTCATAGAAGTGTGGGAATGCTGTAGCTGTTCATAGAAGTGTGGGAATACTGTAGCTGTTCATAGAAGTGTGGGAATACTGTAGCTATTCATAGAAGTGTGTAAATACTGTAGCTGTTTATAGAAGTGTGTGTATATTGATTGCAGTGAGTTTGTTTTAAAAAATCATTGAAGAACTGATCTGTATCTATGTATAGAGAAAACAAGCTAATATCCATGGAGCAAGAAAAAAGGTAACAAAGAATCACCATCAACAACAAAGAACTTGAAATGGTAACAAACTGTGAATATCTGCAATCAGATAAATAACAATGGAGACTGCCAGACAGAAATCAAAAGGAGACCAGCAATATCAACACAACAATTAAGTCTGATGTAGAACATGTGGCATGATACCGAGGCAGTACAATTAAAATTGCTGAGTGAGTGCATCTTTCTCGTAGCAATATATGGTTGTGAGTCATGGACAATCTTACAATCAACAAAGAAGATAATTAATTTATTTGAAACAAAATGTTATTGATAAAAGGACACCATGGATAATGAAAAAGAGAAAAGAAGACATATTAAAATATCTAAAAATTGAACGGAATTGGCTTTTGAAAAAATTACAGTAGAAATGAAAATACTATGTTCACAACAAAAGATACAGTGGAATGGAGTGAATTGTAATGAAAGTCTTCATTCCAGGAAGGCGAAACACGGGTAGACATATAAGAAGGTGATTCAAAATCTAAAAGAGACCTTGCACGCAATAACAAAGTTGGAGATCTAGTTTTAGACATATATTATTGTAGATGGGCTGTGGTGAATGCATACTTCTACGAAAGACACACGACTCGATGATTGCTAATAAAGATGTCCATATACAGATACATTTACTGACACTAAGTAATAAAACATATTCATGAGATCCAGCTAATTATACTCACCGAATGTTAATGTACGCATCTCCTTATTGGTTAATACACCCACAAGTCTCACGATAATTATCAGTATATTTACAAGACCTGCAAAAAATAAAAACTATAACACTAATGCTAACAACAACATTAATAATAACAGTAGCAGTAATTTCAATAGTTATTCTTCAGCTATCAACATTTGCTCTAAGTATATAGATTGATGAAGGTCATAGACAGAATGTTGAGCTGAAAGTATTCATTGGTTCCCTATAGTTTGTCGTGCTGGGATACTTCCGCAGGCCATATTTTTATTCTTTGGCTGTTAAGTGGCAGTATGGTCTTTTAGGTAAGCTCAGAAACTGAGTGGTCTGCAGTCACTGATTGTAAAGCCTCTTAGACTCACTTTGTGAAGGTGTGTTCTGAGACTGCATTGCTCTGCTCAAAGTATTTTGAACCTAGTCTGCTCTTGTCTTATGAATTAGGTCTGCTCATGTCTTATGATCTAGGTCTGCTCATGTCTTATGATCTTGGTCTGCTCATATCTTCTGATCTTAGTCTGCTCACATCTTCTGATCTTGGTCTGCTCACATCTTCTGATCTTAGTCTGCTCACATCTTCTGATCTTGGTCTGCTCATATCTTCTGATCTTAGTCTGCTCACATCTTCTGATCTTGGTCAGCTCACATCTTCTGATCTTAGTCTGCTCATATCTTCTGATCTTGGTCTACTCACATCTTCTGATCTTAGTCTGCTCATATTTTCTGATCTTAGTCTGCTCATATCTACTGATCTTGGTCAGCTCACATCTTCTGATCTTAGTCTGCTCACATCTTCTGATCTTAGTCTGCTCACATCTTCTGATCTTAGTCTACTCACATCTTCTGATCTTAGTCTGCTCACATCTTCTGATCTTAGTCTGCTCACATCTTCTGATCTTGGTCAGCTCACATCTTCTGAGCCTAGTCTGCTCACATCTTCTGATCTTAGTCTGCTCACATATTCTGATCTTAGTCTGCTCACATCTTCTTATCTTAGTCTGCTCACATCTTCTGATCTTAGTCTGCTCACATCTTCTGATCTTAGTCTGCTCACATCTTCTGATCTTGGTCAGCTCACATCTTCTGATCTTGGTCTACTCACATCTTCTGATCTTAGTCTGCTCATATTTTCTGATCTTAGTCTGCTCATATCTTCTGATCTTGGTCTGCTCACATCTTCTGATCTTGGTCTGCTCACATCTTCTGATCTTGGTCTGCTCACATCTTCTGATCTTGGTCTGCTCACATCTTCTGATCTTGGTCTGCTCATATCTTCTGATCTTGGTCTGCTCACATCTTCTGATCTTAGTCTGCTCACATCTTCTGATCTTAGTGTGCTCACATCTTCTGATCTTGGTCAGCTCACATCTTCTGATCTTAGTCTGCTCATATCTTCTGATCTTGGTCAGCTCACATCTTCTGATCTTAGTCTGCTCATATTTTCTGATCTTAGTCTGCTCATATCTTCTGATCTTGGTCTGCTCACATCTTCTGATCTTGGTCTGCTCACATCTTCTGATCTTGGTCTGCTCACATCTTCTGATCTTGGTCTGCTCACATCTTCTGATCTTGGTCTGCTCATATCTTCTGATCTTGGTCTGCTCATATCTTCAGATCTTAGTCTGCTCATATCTTCTGATCTTGGTCTGCTCATATCTTCTGATCTTGGTCTGCTCATATCTTCTGATCTTAGTCTGCTCATATCTTCTGATCTTGCTCTGCTCACATCTTCTGATCTTAGTCTGCTCATATCTTCTGATCTTGGTTTGCTCATATCTTCTGATCTTAGTCTGCTCACATCTTCTGATCTTAGTCTGCTCACATCTTCTGATCTTGGTCTGCTCACATCTTCTGATCTTGGTCAGCTCACATCTTCTGATCTTGGGTGTTGTCAGGCGCTAACACGGAGATTACACTATACGATCAGTTGGCCATTGTTCTCAGTATTGATGCAATCAAGTCGATCCTCAAGGTGAGCGACGCCACTGGGGGGCGTTGCTGTATTGTTCTCATTGTTGCTGAATTGTCTCATTATTGCGGCAAGTCATTCAGTCATGCGACAATCAAGGTGAGCGACGCCACTGGTGGGCAAGGTCGCACTATAAGGCGGTACACATCTGTCACGAAAAATATTCAAGGCAACCAGCTAGCAATAAGCTAGTAATAGTCATATAAGTCAACGAATATCAGAAAGGAAACTCTCCCCCTGGTATAGATCTGCTCATATCTTCTGATCTTGGTCTGCTCATATCTTCTAATCTTAATCTGCTTATATCTTATGATCTTGGTCTGCTCATATCTTCTGATCTTAGTCTGCTCATATCTTCTGATCTTGGTCTGCTCATATCTTCTGATCTTAGTCTGCTTACATCTTCTGATCTTAGTCTGCTCATATCTTCTGATCTTGGTCTGCTCACATCTTCTGATCTTAGTCTGCTCATATCTTCTTATCTTAGTCTGCTCACATCTTCTGATCCTAGTCTGCTCACATCTTCTGATCTTAGTCTGCTCACATCTTCTGATCTTAGTCTGCTCATATCTTCTGATCTTAGTCTGCTCATATCTTCTGATCTTAGTCTGCTCACATCTTCTGATCTTGGTCTGCTCACATCTTCTGATCCTAGTCTGCTCACATCTTCTGATCTTAGTCTGCTCATATCTTCTGATCTTAGTCTGCTCACATCTTCTGATCTTAGTCTGCTCACATCTTCTGATCTTAGTCTGCTCACATCTTCTGATCTTAGTCTGCTCACATCTTCTGATCTTAGTCTGCTCACATCTTCTGATCTTAGTCTGCTCATATCTTCTGATCTTGGTCTGCTCACATCTTCTGATCTTAGTCTGCTCATATCTTCTGATCTTGGTCTGCTCACATCTCTGTGGCCTCTAATCGTCTTTTCATTTGTTTGTTCACTGTCCATGATTCGCTTCCATAGGTCAGAATTGGTTCTATATAGCATCGATGAACTCTCTTTCTCATTTTTATTGACATAGATTTGTTGCAGAAGATATTTTTCATTTTCTGAAATGCTATTTTGGCCTGAGCTATTCTGCTTTTTATTTCCGTGGTGCATCTTCCATCTGATGTTATTATTGTTCCCAAGTATTTGAAGTGTAAAACTTGTTTAAAATTTGTCCTTTTTATTTTTATGCTGCATGCTGGTGATGATTGTTTCTTCGATGTGACCATTACTTGTTTTCTTACTATTCAGACTGAGACCTTTCATGTTGCTTTCATTTACTATTACGTCTATCATTTCTTGTAGTTCATTCTCTGTCTCTGCTATTAAGATTGTATCATCCGCATATCGCAAATTATTTATGGTGTGACCGTTGACCTGAATTCCTTTTTTGTCTACTATTGATCTCATAATATGTTCGAATAAAACAATCCGGCGACAGAACACTGCCTTGTCTGACTCCCTATTTTATAAGTTGAAATTGTCCTGTTTGGTTGTTAATTCGTATAGCTGCTATTTGTTCCCAGTACATGTTTTTTATGATTCGCAGATCCTTTCCATCAATGTTTAATTTCTCCAGCATATTGATTATTTTCACATACTTTACTTTGTCAAATGCTTTCGTGTAGTCTATAAAGCACATATATAGATCTTTCTTTACCTCTATAGATCTTTCTGTGAATGTTCTTAAGATGTATATTGCATTATTGGTGTCTCTTTCCTTCCACAAATCTACATTGTTCCTCACTTATTTCTGGTTTTATTTTGTTTCTTACATGTCTCATAGTGGATTTTTAAAGTTATGTCCTCCACATTTTGTTGGGGACTTGAAAGACAACAACAAAATCTCTTCATTTGTTAGATCCAAGGTCATCATTTACACGATGTCTTGAATGTGCCCATGTTGTCCATCATTGTTTTCATTGTCTGCTACCAAACTATCTTTATTCTGCCTTTCTTTCACCTTTCATTGAAACGATGCAGTTCTTGTTATGGATTATTTCTTAATCTCTCATTAGTGCATGGCCCATCCAGTTTCAACATCAAACCTACAGTTTGATAATCTTGTATGCAACTGATAAATCAATATCATATTGTCTCAGTACTTTTTGCATAGAACACCATGTTCAAGTTTTCTCAACATTTCTACCTTTTCTTGCATGTGTGTAGACTTGTGTTTGTGTTTTACTTCATCACGGACACTTTATTTTGTTCACAGAAGCCATGACTGGGGATGGATGTAACAAAAGTAGGTACGAGTTTCCCAATATCACTGGACATGCAGCAGTCACTGATATCTACATGCTCAAATGGCAGAAAACCACACAAAGGGACACTTGTGTGTCCAGTAACCTATGCTAGTATGTGACAGATGAAATAGGTGGTGGGTGATGGAAATATGTCCACTCATAGTTATGTCCAGATTAAAAGAGCTTCCAGACCATAAGTCTGCTACTAAATTGGTAGTCAGTTGCACATTCTATTTTGGCTGTTGTAGATTTCATCATTTCTACTTTGCTGCATACAAATGTCATCATTATGTTAATCTTGCTGTTTTAGATAACTATCATCGTTTCTACTTTGCTGCATACAAATGTCATCATTATGTTAATCTTGCTGTTTTAGATAACTATCATCATTTCTACTTTGCTGCATACAAATGTCATCATTATGTTAATCTTGCTGTTTTAGATAACTATCATCATTTCTACTTTGCTGCATACAAATGTCATCATTATGTTAATCTTGCTGTTTTAGATAACTATCATCATTTCTACTTTGCTGCATACAAATGTCATCATTATGTTAATCTTGCTGTTTTAGATAACTATCATCATTTCTACTTTGCTGCATACAAATGTCATCATTATGTTAATCTTGCTGTTTTAGATAACTATCATCATTTCTACTTTGCTGCATACAAATGTCATCATTATGTTAATCTTGCTGTTTTAGATAACTATCATCATTTCTACTTTGCTGCATACAAATGTCATCATTATGTTAATCTTGCTGTTTTAGATAACTATCATCATTTCTACTTTGCTGCATACAAATGTCATCATTATGTTAATCTTGCTGTTTTAGATAACTATCATCATTTCTACTTTGCTGCATACAAATGTCATCATTATGTTAATCTTGCTGTTTTAGATAACTATCATCATTTCTACTTTGCTGCATACAAATGTCATCATTATGTTAATCTTGCTGTTTTAGATAACTATCATCATTTCTACTTTGCTGCATACAAATGTCATCATTATGTTAATCTTGCTGTTTTAGATAACTTGCATCATCATTGTAGCTTTACTAACTGAAAAGATTCTATTTTAAACTGCCTATGTGATATATGACACATTTCTACACAAATAAATTATGACACAAGATGAAATAAAAATACATACCTCTAGGTGTTAAAGTAAATGCAGATACTTTGTTCAAAGCTAGGAGAAAGGAAATACTCTTGTTAGGAAATCAGGTTGAAATTAATGAAGATAATGATAAATATTGCATGGAGAAGTTTCATGAGGTAAAAAAGTCTATTAATGGCTACAAAAAGATTACTAATATAGAAAGGCATTGGTGTAGGAGATAAGCCGCTAATATAAAATATATATGTGATATACTATACTCATGGCTTGTATTCTTTATTCTGATCTACAGATTCACTTTCATGTTTTCTTATCAATTTCCTCTTTTATTTCATATCATCATCTACACATTCACTTTCATGTTTTCTTATCAATTTCTACTTTTATTTCATATCATCATCTACACATTAAAGGTTAGCTACCATGAAGCACTGTTTAACTCTTGCTCTTGTCTAGACGATACACACTGTCATAGGTTCACTAGTCTAGACGATACACACTGTCATTGGTTCACTAGTCTAGATGATACACACTGTCATTGGTTCACTAGCCTAGACGATACAAACTGTCAATGGTTCACTAGTCTAGATGATACACACTGTCATTGGTTCAATAGTCTAGACGATACACACTATCAATGGTTCACTAGTCTAGACGATACACACTATCATTGGTTCACTAGTCTAGATGATACACAATGTCATTGGTTCACTAGTCTAGACTATACACACTGTCATTGGTTCACTAGTCTAGATGATACACACTATCATTGGTTCACTAGTCTAGATGATACACACTGTCATTGTTTCACTAGTATAGACAATACACACTATCATAGATTCACTAGTCTAGATGAAAAACACTATCATAGATTCTCTAGTCAAGATGATACACACTATCATAGGTTCACTTGTTTAGATGAAACACACTGTTATTGGTTCACTAGTTTAGATGATACACACTGTCATTGGTTCACTAGACTAGACGATACACACTATCATAGGTTCACTAGTCTAGATGATACACATTATCATCGGTTCTCAAGTCTAGATGATACACACTATCATAGGTTCAATAGTCTAGACGATACAAAGTCATAGGTTCACTAGTCTAGACTATACACACAGTTATTGGTTCACTAGTCTAGATGATACACACTGTCATTGGTTCACTAGTCTAGATCATACACACTGTCATTGTTTCACTAGTATAGACAATACACACTATCATAGATTCACTAGTCTAGATGAAAAACACTATCATAGATTCTCTAGTCAAGATGATACACACTATCATAGGTTCACTAGTTTAGATGAAACACACTGTCATTGGTTCACTAGTTTAGATGGTACACACTGTCATTGGTTCACTAGACTAGACGATACACACTATCATAGGTTCACTAGTCTAGATGATACACATTATCATCGGTTCTCAAGTCTAGATGATACACACTATCATAGGTTCACTAGTTTAGATGAAACACACTGTCATTGGTTCACTAGTTTAGATGGTACACACTGTCATTGGTTCACTAGTCTAGACAATACACACTATCATTGGTTCACTAGTCTAGATGATACACACTGTCATTAGTTCACTAGTCTAGACGATACAGACTGTCTTTGGTTCACTAGTCTAGATGATACACACAGTCATTGGTTCACTAGTCTAGATGATTCACACTGTCATTGGATCACTAGTCTAGATGACACACACTGCCATTTGTTCACCAGTCTAGACAATAGACACTGTCATTGGTTCACTGGTCTAGACTATGCACAATGTCATTGGTTCACTAGTCTAGATGATACACAGTGTCATTGGTTGACTAGTCTAGACTATACACAATGTCATTGGTTCACTAGTCTAGATGATACACACTGTCATTGTTTCACTAGTCTAGATGATACACTGTCATTTGTTCACTAGTCTAGATGATACACACCATCATAGGTTCACTAGTCTAGACGATACATACTATCATAGGTTCATTAATCTAGACGATACACACTGCCATTGGTTCACCAGTCTAGATGATACACACTGTCATTGGTTCTCTAGTCTAGATGATACACACTGTCATTGGTTCACTAGTCTAGACGATACACACTGTCAGCGATACACACTGTCAGTGATACACACTGTCAATGGTTCACTAGTCTAGATGATACACACTGTCATTAGTTCACTAGTCTAGACGATACACACTGTCAACGATACACACTGTCAATGGTTCACTAGTCTAGATGATACACACTGTCATTGGTTCACTAGTCTAGATGATACACACTGTCATTGGTTCACTAGTTTAGATGATACACACTATCATTGGTTCACTAGTCTAGACAATATACACTGCCATTGGTTCACTAGTCTAGATAATACACATTGTCATTGGTTCACTAGTCTAGAAGATACACACTGTCATTGATTTACTAGTCTAGACTATATACACTGTCATCGGTTCTCTTGTCTATTTAGTCCATGCTATCATAGATTCTCTTGTCTAGTTACTTCGCAGTATTATATGTTCTCTTGTCTAGTTGCTCTTACTATCATGGGTTCTCTTGTCTAGTTAGTTCATGCTATCATAGATTCTCTTGTCTAATTAGCTCATGCTATCATAGATTCTCTTGTCTAGTTAGTTCACGCTATCATAGGCTCTCTTGTCTAATTAGTTTATGCTACCAAAGTTTCTCTTGTCTAGTTAGTTCACGCTATCATAGGCTCTCTTGTCTAATTAGTTTATGCTACCAAAGTTTCTCTTGTCTAGTTAGTTTATGCTATTATATGTTATTTTATCTAGTTAGTTCACACTATCATAGTTTCTTTTGTCTGGTTAGTTCATGCTATCATACCTTCTCTAGTCTAGTTAGCTCATGCTTTCATAGGTTTTCTTGTCTCGTTAGTTCGTACTATCATAGGTTGTCTTGTCCAGTTAGTTCACGCTATCATACGTTCTCTTGTCTATTTAGTTCATGCTATCATACATTCTCTTGTCTAGTTAGTTCACGCTATCATAGGTTCTCTTGTCTAGTTAGTTCACGCTATCATAGGTTCTCTTGTCTAATTAGTTCATGCTATCATACCTTCTCTAGTCTAGTTAGCTCATGCTATCATAAGTTTTCTTGTCTCGTTAGTTCGTACTATCAAAGGTGCTCTCGTCTAGTTAGTTCACGCTATCATACGTTCTCTTGTCTAGTTGCTCACACTATCATAGATTCTCTTGTCTAGTTGCTCACACTATCACAGGATCTCTTGTCTAGTTGCTCACACTGTCATTGGTTCTCTTGTCTAGTTGCTCACACTATCATAGGTTCTCTTGTCTAGTTGCTCGCACTGTCATAGGTTCTCTTGTCTAGTTGCTCGCACTATCATAGGTTCTCTTGTCTAGTTGCTTGCACTATCTTAGGATCTCTCGTCTAGTTGCTCACACTATCATAAGTTCTCTTGTCTTGTTGTTCACACTATCATAGGTTCTCCTTACGTTAGTTTATGATATCATAGGTTCTCTTGTCTAGCAGCTCACACTATCATAGGTTCTCTTGTCCAGTTAGTTTATGCTATCATAGGTTCTTTTGAGTTGTTAGTTTACGCTGTCATAGGATCTCTTGTCCAGTTTATGCTATCATAGGTTCTTTTGAGTTGTTAGTTTACGCTGTCATAAGATCTCTTGTCCAGTTTATGCTATCATAGGTTCTTTTGAGTTGTTAGTTTACGCTGTCATAGGATCTCTTTTGTCTCAAGATATCATTAGCTCATTAGCTCATGATATCATAGATTCTCTTGTCTAGTTAGTGCATTTTATTATAAGTCTGTGGTTCTCTTGTCTAGATAATTCACGCTATCATGGTTTCTCTTGTCTAATTGCTCACACTATCATATGTTCTCTTGTCTAGTTGCTCACACTATCATAGGTTCTCTTGTCTAATTGCTCACACTATCACAGGATCTCTTGCCTAGTAGCTCACGCTATCATAGGTTCTCTTGTCTAGTTTCTCACACTATCATAGGTTCTCTTGTCTAGTTAGTGCACGCTATTATAGGTTTTTTTGTCTAGTTAGCTCACACTATCATAGGTTCTCTTGTCTAGTTTAGCTCACGCTATCAAAGATTCTCGTGTCTAGTTAGTTCACGCTATCATAAGTTTTTTTGTCTAGTTAGCTCAGCTATCATAGGTTCTTTTTTGTCAAGGTAGTTAACACTATACTGCCTTCTCTTGTCTAGTTAGCTCATGCTATTATACATTTTCTTTTCCCTTTAGTTCGCACTATCATAGGTTTTCTTGTCTAGCTAGTTTATTATATCATATTATATCATATTTTCTCATGTCTAGTTAATTCACACTATCATATATTCTCTTGTCTAGTTAGTTCACCTTATAATAGATTCCCTTATCTAGATAATTTACGCTATCATAGATTCCCTTGTCTAGATAATTTACGCTATCATAGGTTCCCTTGTCTAGTTAGTTCACTCTATAACTTATTCCTTTGTCTAGTTAGCTCACACTATCATAAGTTCTCTTGTCTAGTTTGTTCACTCTATCATTTATTCTCTTGTCTAGTTAGCTCACTCTATCATTGAATCTCTTGTCTAGTTAGCTCACTCTATCATTGAATCTCTTGTCTAGTTAGTTTACGCTATCATAGGTTCTCTAGTCTAGTTAGTTCACATTATGCTGCTTTCTCCTTTTTTAGTTAGCTCATGCAATTATAGATTTTCTTGTCTTTTTAGTTTGCACTATCATAGGTTCTCTTGTCTAGTTACCTCATGCTATCATAGGTTTTCTTGTCTAGTTACTTCATGCTAACATAGGTTCTTTTGTCTATATTAGTTTGCACTATCATAGGATCTCTTCTCTAATTAGTTCACGATATCATAGATTCTCTTGTCTAGTTAGTGCATTTTATTATAAGTCTGTGATTCTCTTGTCTAGATAATTCACGCTGTCATGGGTTCTCTTGTCTAGTTAGTTCATGCTATCATACGTTATTTTGTTTAGTTAGCTCACACTATCATAGGTTCTCTTGTCTAGTTGCTCACACTATCATAGGTTCTCGTCTAGTTGCTAACACTATCATAGGATCTCTTGTCTAATTGCTCACACTATCATATGTTCTCTTGTCTAGTTGCTTACACTATCATAGGTTCTCTTGTCTATTTGCTCACACTATCATAGGTTATTTTGTCTAATTGCTCACACTATCATATGATCTCTTGCCTAGTTGCTCACACTATCATAGGTTCTCTTGTCTAGTTACTCACACTATCATAGGTTCTCTTGTCTAGTTAGTTCATGCTATCATAGGTTTTTTAGTCTAGTTAGCTCACAGTATCATAGGTTCTCTCTAGTTAGCTCAAGCTATCAAAGATTCTCGTGTCTAGTTAGTTCACGCTATCATAGGTTTTTTTTTTGTCAAGGTGGTTCACACTAAAATGCCTTCTCTTGTCTAGTTAGCTCATGCTATTATACATTTTCTTATCCCTTTAGTTCGCACTATCATAGGTTCTCTTGTCTAGTTTGTTTATTATATCATATTATATCATATTTTCTCATGTCTAGTTAATTCACACTATCATAGATTCTCTTGTCTAGTTAGTTCACCTTATCATAGGTTCCCTTGTCTAGATAATTCATGCTATCTTAGGTTCTCTTGTCTAGTTTGTTCAGTCTATCATTTATTCTCTTGTCTAGTTAGCTCACTCTATCATTGAATCTCTTGTCTAGTTAGCTCATTCTATCATTGAATCTCTTGTCTAGTTAGTTTACGCTATCATAGGTTCTCTAGTCTAGTTAGTTCACATTATGCTGCTTTCTCCTTTTTTAGTCAGCTCATGCAATTATAGATTTTCTTGTCTTTTTAGTTTGCACTATCATAGGTTCTCTTGTCTAGTTAGTTTATTATATCATATTATATCATATTTTCTCATGTCTAGTTAATTCACACTATCATAGATTCTCTTGTCTAGTTAGTTCACCTTATCATAGGTTCCCTTGTCTAGATAATTCATGCTATCATAGGTTCTCTAGTCTAGTTAGTTCACATTATGCTGCTTTCTCCTTTTTTAGTTAGCTCATGCAATTATAGATTTTCTTGTCTTTTTAGTTTGCACTATCATAGGTTCTCTTGTCTAGTTAGCTCATGCTATCATAGGTTCTCTTGTCTAGTTAGCTCATGCTATCATAGGTTCTCTTGTCTAGTTAGCTCACTCTATATGCTCTATTGTCTAGTTAGCTCACACTATCAAAGGTTCTCTTGTCTAGTTAGTTCACGATATCATAGGTTCTTTTGTCTAGTTAGCTCATGCTATCATATATTTTCTTGTCTCTTTAGTTCGCACTATCATAGGTTCTCTTGTCTTGTTAGTTAATTATATCATATTTTCTCATGTCTTGATAATTCACGCTATCATAGGTTCTCCTATCTAGTTAGTTCACTCTATCATTAATTCTGTTGTCTATTTAGCTCACTCTATCATTGGTTTTCTTGTCTAGTTACCTCACGCTATCATTGATTCTCTTGTCTAGTTAGTTCACGCCATCGTAGGTTCTCTTGTCTAGTTAGTTCACGCTATCATTGATTCTCTTGTCTAGTTAGCTCATCTCTCATAGGTTCTCTTGTCTAGTTAGTTCACGCTATCATTGATTCTTTTGTTTAGTTAGTTCATGCTATCATTGATTCTCTTGTCTAGTAGGTTCACGCTATCATTGATTCTCTTGTCTAGTTAGTTCACGCTATCATAGGTTCTCTTGTCTTATTAGTTCATGCTATCATAGGTTCTCTTGTCCATTTCTAGATGATGTCAGTCACCATCAGTTGTTGCCTGACTCTGTCTTGTTTACTTTGTACAGTCATCTCTAAGGTGACTTTCAGTGTAGACTATTGTGTCTCAGAACGTGTTCTAAATATTGAATGTATCTTGTCCAAATTGTGTTAAAGGATAAACAAATAAACAGAAGGAAATTAAAGTAATTGAAATGTGGATTTAGAGAAAAATGTGAAGAATGGATGGACAGATAACATAACAAGTAATGAAGTTTTAAAGCAGCTGAAAATGTAAAAAGACCTTTCGATGTTTGTGCCCCAAACAGAAGCGTGGACTTGATTAAGCTCTTTATTATTCTCAACTTCAGTTTTGATGTTATTTGCTTTAATGTGAGTACAACTTTCACGGCACTAAAATTACTTCTAGTCTAAAAAAAATGTCTGTCTTGAATTGTCCATTACTTATTGTGACACGTCGAATATCTTATATTATTGAATTCTCTCTAGATATTTTTTTCATTTATCTTGATATCCGCTTATGGGTTCTGTGTGTTATCTCTGTTTATTACCATAGTTTAAGTCTTCTTAATATTTATATCCAATCCATATTGTCCGCTTATCATGTTTACTTTTTTAAAACTTGTATTTCTTATGTGATTTCTGTTATTAATACAGTGCCATCGACATATCTTATGTTATTAATACAGTGTCATCGACATATCTTATGTTATTAATACAGTGTCATCGACATATCTTATGTTATTAATACAGTGTCATCGACATATCTTATGTTATTAATACAGTGTCACTGACATATCTTATGTTATTAATAAAGTGTCATCGACATATCTTATGTTTTTAATACAGTGTCATCGACATATCTTATGTTATTAATACAGTGTCATCGACATATCTTATGTTATTAATAAAGTTTCATCGACATATCTTATGTTATTAATACAGTGTCATCGACATATCTTATGTTATTAATACAGTGTCACCGACATATCTTATGTTATTAATAAAGTGCCATCGACATATCTTATGTTATTAATAAAGTGTCATCGACATATCTTATGTTATTAATAAAGTGCCATCGACATATCTTATGTTATTAATAAAGTGCCATCGACATATCTTATGTTATTAATAAAGTGTCATCGACATATCTTATGTTATTAATAAAGTGTCATCGACATATCTTATGTTATTCATAAAGTGTCATTGACATATCTTATGTTATTCATAAAGTGCCATCGACATATCTTATGTTATTAATAAAGTGCCATCGACATATCTTATGTTATTAATAAAGTGCCATCGACATATCTTATGTTATTAATAAAGTGCCATCGACATATCTTATGTTATTAATAAAGTGCCATCGACTCAAACTGGCTCATCAAACTTATTGTTCTAAAATCATTGTATTCCATTGAGTTAGTCTTCTAAGACAAGGCAATAAATACTGATGCTTTGGGTCATGTGTGTGTGCTTGTGCTCGTGTGTGTGTGATAGAAAAATATAGGCAAAGAAAAGTATTAGAGTATAGAACTATAAAGAGATAAAGTCTGAACTGTTAAGGTTGGAGTGGAAGATAAGTTGAAAATAGAAATACCCTGCTAAATAAAATAAAAGTCATCCTGTTGACATGATTGTTGATTGTTTAAAATCTTGATACCCTGCTGATATGATTGTTGATTGTTTAAAGCCTTGACCCCCTGCTTATATGATTGTTTAAAGCCGCCTTGACCCCCTGTTGATATGATTGTTGATTGTTTAAAGCCTTGACCCCATTTTGATAGGATTGTTGATTGTTGAAAGCCTTGACCACCTGTTGATATGATTGTTGATTGTTTAAAGCCTTGACCCCATTTTGATAGGATTGTTGATTGTTTAAAGCCTTGACACCCCACTGATATGATTGTTGATTGTTTAAAACTTTGACACCGCACTGATATGATTGTTGATTGTTTAAAGCTTTGACACCGCACTGATATGATTGTTGATTGTTTAAAGCTTTGACACCCCACTGATATGATTGTTGATTGTTTAAAGCTTTAACACCTTGCTGATATGATTGTTGATTGTTTAAAGCTTATACACCCCACTGATATGATTGTTGTTTGTTTAAAGTCTTAACACCCCACTGATATGATTGTTGATTGTTTAAAGCTTTGACACCCCACTAATATGATTGTCCGTTTGTTTAAAGCTTTGACACCCCACTGATATGATTGTTGATTGTTTAAAGCTTTGACACCCCACTGATATGATTGTTGATTGTTTAAAGCTTTGACACCCCACTAATATGATTGTCCGTTTGTTTAAAGCTTTGACACCCCACTGATATGATTGTTGATTGTTTAAAGCTTTGACACCCCACTGATATGATTGTTGATTGTTTAAAGCTGTGACACTCCACTGATATGATTGTTGATTGTTTAAAGCTTTGACACCCCACTGATATGATTGCTGATTGTTTAAAGCTTTGACACCCTGCTGATATGATTGTTCGATTACAATGGGATTTGTCCATCCTAGAAGTTAGTACAGAACTAACATTTCTACTTTTGTAGTTGTCACCACTGATCTCAGTGACCTTCACCTCATTAACCAGTCTGCTGTGGCAAAGATTATTTTTCCCCAGAAAGTCAGGTGGAAGTACGGTCTCGGTTCGGTTTGGGTTGCTGACATTGTCAGATCATTTATCTCATGTTCTCTTGGAATTGTATATGGAAGTGATGACAAGTAGCTAGAAAGAGTTTCAGAAAGTAGAAATTAAACCTGGAAAAATGTAATTAAAGATAATGAATATTTAAATTACTGATAAAAAATTGATATTGTGTATAAGAAGCAACATTGTGGGAATTGATACAATAATCAAAAACACTTTATACAATGCAATGATTACCTTCCACTATTATGATTTTATCTTTGTTTGCCAAAGCTTTATTGTCCTGGATGGATTTAATTAACGCTTCCTTCACGTCCTTAACTGAAGAGAGAAAGACAACAAGCTTAAGTGACATGTAATTCTAGCGGACAAAAATGTACTCCAACTAATCTTCATTGTAGTTCAGCCAATTTATCTGACTCCAGCAAGTCATTTTTGGGTAACAGGTTGCCTTAACTTTTCATTCCCAAAATATCTTGGCTACACTGGTTAGTCACTGTCGAGATTCATTGTGGGGAGGTGGAATAGGATCTTGATCAGTAATGGTTCAATGATCCTCATACAAGCTGTCAAATATGAGTTATTGACCACTTCCAGTCCTGGGGCTGTTGGGCATCATTCCAAATGATAAAACAATATTATTTGTAACGATCTATCTTGACTGTATACAACAAACATGATTAATGAGGAACTGGCCCAAAGTCTAGAAAGAAATTGTTTGGTAAATGATGAATGGAGATAGGACAATCAAGTTGGGAAAGGCAAGCTGACATCAAATGAGATCATGTTGTCAAGTGTGATGGTAAATGTGCATACACACAGTCATGATCAAGAGAGGGAAAAAGACATCTCAGTCAAAAATGACAAGAGATGAGAGATCTGTCATGGCGGCATAGACTCGGTCATGGTCAATACAGAGGTCAAAGGTCTCAACTGGGATAACACGATGAGAAAGATGCAGTCATCTAAACAGACGAATCTGTAGTACGACACCAAAGGAGTACATGGGCATTTACAGCACACTCGACAGGCAGAACAGTCAAGGAATTCAGTGGTACACACATTATGACGAGTAGCATGACGATGGAGGTGATGGCAATGATCAAGGCATTAATCTGGTTAGTCACATCCATGCTGAGTGATTCGATGAGCATGATAAGAAAAGTGGAGGCGAGCTTTGTACGTGTGCAATGGGTGGAGTCATTGCAGAAGTCACAAATACGTAAGGTTGCCTTTGTCTACGTCCCAGGTCATGCGGGAGTACGGGGGAATGAAAAAACGGACAGTGGACAGGTTGGGTAGCTGTGCTATTCTTGAGGACGGTCAACCAATGGATCGGACGGACATCGTCAGTGCCCTCTGAGATGTGGGAAGGGCACAGGACTTCGATAACCATGAGTCCACGTCACTCCTTCAGATGAAAGAGATGGGTGTTAAGATGGGTACAGCCAGAAACGAGAAACTTAGTGGGCGTTTATTAAGAAGCCTTATCAACCAACACAGAACTGGAGTCGTCAGTCGCTGGACACTGCGAGACTCGCTGAGGAGGGGATCTGAGCACTTATGGACATGTTCGGAGTGCAATGATGATGACTTGCAAATAACTCAGTGACAGCTAAACATTGAGAATGATAGTAGATGACAGAACTCTCAGTCAAGAATGACAGTAGGCATGAAAGCTCTAAACTGGAAATATCACGCTTTAGTGAATGTGACAAATATAATAAGCAATTTTTTATTTTGCTTTATATATTTGTATCTACAACTGACAAATGAATTATCTTTAATTATTATAATTCTGTTAATTGAAGTACAGGTGTCTCGACAACAATAATTGTGTACTTGTACAGAAGGAAAGACTTTAGCTCAGCATAGCCATATTTGCTTCTTTGTGCACAGGCAAGGTGGGATCAACAGTTAATATACATGGGTTAATTAACAAAATGTTAATACATGTTAACAAAAAGTTAAAATACATAGGAACACAATTAATAATTCAATAGTTTCCACATTAAATATTCAATATCACTAATTATATGTGTGTAGCACAATCTATATGTGAATGTATATCCTATATGTCTGTCTCAGTTTTTATGGCACAGACGAACAGCTATACTATTAGCTGAGTTATTTTGTTTATCAATCTCCGACCGAAACTCTTTTATCCTGAATCATTTAATGGAACATGCACAATCTGCTCAGAAGCTTTATGTTTCTATAGTTACCAGTATTGGAGGGAGCTGGCTAAACAGCCTTCTGTCAATGTTGAAAGTGAGCAGGCTAAACATCCTTCTGTCAATGTTGAAAGTGAGCTGGCTAAACAGCCTTATGTCAATGTTTGAAGGGAGCAGGCTAAACAGCCCTCTGTCAATGTTGAAAGTGAGCAGGCTAAACAGCACTCTGTCAATGTTGAAAGTGAGCAGGCTAAACAGCACTCTGTCAATGTTGAAAGTGAGCAGGCTAAACAGCACTCTGTCAATGTTTGAAGGGAGCAGGCTAAACAGCCTTCTGTAAATGTTGAAAGTGAGCTGGCTAAACAGCCTTATGTCAATGTTTGAAGGGAGCAGGCTAAACAGCCCTCTGTCAATGTTGAAAGTGAGCTGGCTAAACAGCCCTCTGTCAATGTTGAAAGTGAGCAGGCTAAACAGCCCTCTGTCAATGTTGAAAGTGAGCAGGCTAAACATCCTTCTGTCAATATTGAAAGTGAGCAGGCTAAACATCCTTCTGTCAATGTTTAAAGGGAGCTGGCTAAGCAGCCTTATGTCAATGTTTGAAGGGAGCTGCCTAAACAGCCTTATGTTAATGTTGAAAGTGAGCAGCCTAATTATCCTTCTGTCAATGTTGAAAGTGAGCAGGCTAAACAGCCTTCTGTCAATGTTTGAAGTGAGCAGGCTAAACAGCCTTCTGTCAATGTTTGAAGGGAGCTGGCTAAACAGCCTTCTGTCAATGCTTGAAGGGAGCAGGCTAAACATCATGTCAATGTTTGAAGGGAGCAGGCTAAACAGCCTTCTGTCAATGTTTGAAGGGGGCAGGCTAAACATCCTGTCAATGTTTGAAGGGAGCAGGCTAAACATCCTGTCAATGTTTGAAGGGAGCAGGCTAAACATCCTGTCAATGTTTGAAGGGAGCAGGCTAAACATCCTGTCAATGTTTGAAGGGAGCAGGCTAAACATCCTGTCAATGTTTGAAGGGAGCTGGCTAAACAGCCTTCTGTCAATGTTTGAAGGGAGCAGGCTACACATCCTGTTAATGTTTGAAGGGGGCATGCTAAACATCCTGTCAATGTTTGAAGGGGGCATGCTAAACATCCTGTCAATGTTTGAAGGGAGCAGGCTAAACAGCCTTCTGTCAATGTTTGAAGGGAGCTGGCTAAACAGCCTTCTGTCAATGTTTGAAGGGAGCAGGCTAAACATCCTGTTAATGTTTGAAGGGGGCATGCTAAACATCCTGTCAATGTTTGAAGGGAGCTGGCTAAACAGCCTTCTGTAAATGTTTGAAGGGAGCTGGCTAAACAGCCTTCTGTCAATGTTTGAAGGGAGCTGGCTAAACAGCCTTCTGTCAATGTTTGAAGGGAGCTGGCTAAACATCCTTATGTCAATGTTGAAAGTGAGCAGGCTAAACATCCTTCTGTCAATCTTTGAAGGGAGCTGGCTAAACAGCCTTATGTCAATGTTGAAAGTGAGCAGGCTAAACAGCCCTCTGTCAATGTTGAAAGTGAGCAGGCTAAACATCCTTCTGTCAATGTTGAAAGTGAGCAGGCTAACACAGGTCATCCTTTGTTGTATTTAGAGATGCTATTGTCCATATTGACAGGTCCTCAACTGTCATTAGTGATGCTAATGTCCATATTGGTAGGTACTTCATTGTTGTTTTAGGGACGCTGATGTCAGGTCCACACTTGGTGTCATTAGGGACGCTAATGTCCGTATTACCAGGCCCTCCATTGTTGTATTAATGATGCTAATGTCCGTATTACCAGGCCCTCCATTGTTGTATTAATGATGCTAATGTCCGTATTACCAGGCCCTCCATTGTTGTATTAATGATGCTAATGTTCGTATTACCAGGTCCTCCATTGTTGTATTAGTGATGCTAATGTCCGTATTACCAGGCCCTCCATTGTTGTATTAGTGATGCTAATGTCCGTATTACCAGGCCCTCCATTGTTGTATTAGTGATGCTAATGTCCGTATTACCAGGCCGTCCATTGTTGTATTAGTGATGCTATAGTCCGTATTACCAGGCCCTCCATTGTTGTCAATAGTGATGCTAATGTCCTTATTGCCAGGACCTCCACTGTTGTCAATAGTGATGCTAATGTTCGTATTGGCAGGCCCTCCATTGTTGTATTAATTATGCTAATGTTCGTTTTGCCAGGTCCTCCATTGTTGTATTAGTGATGCTAATGTCCGTATTACCAGGCCCTCCATTGTTGTATTAGTGATGCTAATGTCCGTATTACTAGGTCCTCCATTGTTGTATTAGTGATGCTAATGTCCGTATTACCAGGCCCTCCATTGTTGTATTAGTGATGCTAATGTCCGTATTACCAGGCCCTCCATTGTTGTATTAGTGATGCTAATGTCCGTATTACCAGGCCCTCCATTGTTGTATTAGTGATGCTAATGTCCGTATTACTAGGTCCTCCACTGTTGTCAATAGTGATGCTAATGTCTGTATTGACAGGTCCTCAATTGTTGTATTAGTGATGCTAATGTTATTATTGGCAGGTCCTCCAGTGTTGTCAATAGTGATGCTAATGTCTGTATTGACAGGTCCTCAATTGTTGTATTAGTGACGCTAATGTTATTATTGGCAGGTCCTCCACTGTTGTCAATAGTGATGCTAATGACTGTATTGACAGGTCCTCAATTGTTGTATTAGTGATGCTAATGTTATTATTGGCAGGTCCTCCATTGTTGTCAATAGTGATGCTAATGTCTGTATTGCCATGTTCTCCATTGTTGTCAATAGTGATGCTAATGTCTGTATTGCCATGCCCTCCATTGTTGTCAATAGTGATGCTAATGTCTGTATTTCCATGTCCTCCATTGTTGTCAATAGTGATGCTAATGTCTGTATTGCTATGTCCTCCATTGTTGTCAATAGTGATGCTAATGTCTGTATTGCTATGTCCTCCATTGTTGTCAATAGTGATGCTAATGTCTGTATTGCCATGTCCTCCATTGTTGTCAATAGTGATGCTAATGTCTGTATTGCTATGTCCTCCATTGTTGTCATTAGGGATGCTAATGTCCGTATTGGCAGGTCCTCCATTGTTGTCAGTAGTGATGCTAATATCCGTATTGCCAGGTCCTTCATTGTTGTATTAGTGATGCTAATGTCCGTATTACCAGGTCCTCCATTGTTGTATTAGTGATGCTAATGTCCGTATTACCAGGTCCTCCATTGTTGTATTAGTGATGCTAATGTCCGTATTACCAGGTCCTCCATTGTTGTATTAGTGATGCTAATGTCCGTATTACCAGGTCCTCCATTGTTGTATTAGTGATGCTAATGTCCGTATTACCAGGTCCTCCATTGATGTATTAGTGATGCTAATATTCGTATTGCTAGGTCCTTCATTGTTGTATTAGTGATGCTAATGTCCGTATTATCAGGTCCTCCATTGTTGTCAATAGTGATGCTAATGTCCGTATTGCCATGTCCTTCATTGTTGTCCTTAGGGATGCTAATGTCTGTATTGGCAGGTCCTCACTTAATATCATTAGGGATGCTGATGTCTGGACCTCAATTAGCATTATTAGGGATGTTAATGTCTGTATTGTCAGGACCTCACTTATTATAATTAGGGATGTTAATGTCCGTATTGTCAGGACCTCACTTAGCATCATTAGGGATGTTAATGTCCGTATTGTCAGGACCTCACTTAGTATCATTAGGGATGTTAATGTCCGTATTGTCAGGACCTCACTTAGCATCATTAGGGATGCTAATGTCCGTATTGTCAGGACCTCACTTAGCATCATTAGGGATGTTAATGTCTGTATTTTAAGGTCCTCACTTAGCATCATTAGGGATGTTAATGTCTGTATTTTAAGGTCCTCACTTAGCATCATCAAGGATGTTAATGTCCGTTTTGTCAGGACCTCACTTAGCATCATTAGGGATGTTAAT
This sequence comes from Megaustenia siamemsis, assembly GCA_032433765.1. Lineage (NCBI taxonomy): Eukaryota > Metazoa > Mollusca > Gastropoda > Stylommatophora > Ariophantidae > Megaustenia > Megaustenia siamemsis. The sequence goes on from JAVIAB010000050.1 coordinate 6,849,129, forward strand.
GTCCGTATTGTCAGGACCTCACTTAGTATCATTAGGGATGTTAATGTCCGTATTGTCAGGACCTCACTTAGTATCATTAGGGATGTTAATGTCCGTATTGTCAGGGCCTCACTTAGTATCAATAGGGATGTTAATGTCCTTATTGTCAGGACCTCACTTAGCATCATTAGGGATATTAATGTCCGTATTGTCAGGACCTCACTTATTATAATTAGGGATGTTAATGCCCGTATTGTCAGGACCTCACTTAGCATCATTAGGGATGTTAATGTCTGTATTGTCAGGACCTCACTTAGTATCATTAGGGATGTTAATGTCCTTATTGTCAGGACCTCACTTAGCATCATTAGGGATGTTAATGTCCGTATTGTCAGGACCTCACTTAGCATCATTAAGGATGTTAATGTCCGTATTGTCAGGTTCTCACTTGGTATCATTAGGGATGTTAATGTCCGTATTGTCAGGACCTCACTTAGCATCATTAGGGATGTTAATGTCTGTATTGTCAGGACCTCACTTAGTATCATTAGGGATGTTAATGTCTGTATTGTCAGGACCTCACTTAGCATCATTAGGGATGTTAATGTCCGTATTGTCAGGTTCTCACTTGGCATCATTAGGGATGTTAATGTCCGTATTGTCAGGTTCTCACTTGGTATCATTAGGGATGTTAATGTCCTTATTGTCAGGTTCTCACTTGGTATCATTAGGGATGTTAATGTCCGTATTGTCAGGTTCTCACTTGGTATCATTAGGGATGTTAATGTCCGTATTGTCAGGTTCTCACTTGGTATCATTAGGGATGTTAATGTCCGTATTGTCAGGTTCTCACTTGGTATCATTAGGGATGTTAATGTCCGTATTGTCAGGTTCTCACTTGGTATCATTAGGGATGTTAATGTCCGTATTGTCAGGTTTTCACTTGGTATCATTAGGGATGTTAATGTCCGTAATGTCAGATTCTCACTTGGTATCATTAGGGATGTTAATGTCCGTATTGTCAGATTCTCACTTGGTATCATTAGGGATGTTAATGTCCGTATTGTCAGATTCTCACTTGGTATCATTAGGGATGTTAATGTCCGTATTGTCAGGTTCTCACTTGGTATCATTAGGGATGTTAATGTCCGTATTGTCAGGTTCTCACTTGGTATCATTAGGGATGTTAATGTCCGTATTGTCAGATTCTCACTTGGTATCATTAGGGATGTTAATGTCCGTATTGTCAGATTCTCACTTGGTATCATTAGGGATGTTAATGTCCGTATTGTCAGATTCTCACTTGGTATCATTAGGGATGTTAATGTCCGTATTGTCAGGTTCTCACTTGGTATCATTAGGGATGTTAATGTCCGTATTGTCAGATTCTCACTTGGTATCATTAGGGATGTTAATGTCCGTATTGTCAGATTCTCACTTGGTATCATTAGGGATGTTAATGTCCGTATTGTCAGGTTCTCACTTGGTATCATTAGGGATGTTAATGTCCGTATTGTCAGATTCTCACTTGGTATCATTAGGGATGTTAATGTCCGTATTGTCAGATTCTCACTTGGTATCATTAGGGATGTTAATGTCCGTATTGTCAGGTTCTCACTTGGTATCATTAGGGATGTTAATGTCCATATTGTCAGATTCTCACTTGGTATCATTAGGGATGTTAATGTCCTTATTGTCAGGTTCTCACTTGGTATCATTAGGGATGTTAATGTCCGTATTGTCAGATTCTCACTTGGTATCATTAGGGATGTTAATGTCCGTATTGTCAGGTTCTCACTTGGTATCATTAGGGATGTTAATGTCCGTATTGTCAGGTTCTCACTTGGTATCATTAGGGATGTTAATGTCCGTATTGTCAGGTTCTCACTTGGTATCATTAGGGATGTTAATGTCCGTATTGTCAGGTTCTCACTTGGTATCATTAGGGATGTTAATGTCCGTATTGTCAGGTTCTCACTTGGTATCATTAGGGATGTTAATGTCCTTATTGTCAGGTTCTCACTTGGTATCATTAGGGATGTTAATGTCCTTATTGTCAGGTTCTCACTTGGTATCATTAGGGATGTTAATGTCCTTATTGTCAGGTTCTCACTTGGTATCATTAGGGATGTTAATGTCCGTATTGTCAGGTTCTCACTTGGTATCATTAGGGATGTTAATGTCCGTATTGTCAGGTTCTCACTTGGTATCATTAGGGATGTTAATGTCCGTATTGTCAGGTTCTCACTTGGTATCATTAGGGATGTTAATGTCCGTATTGTCAGGTTCTCACTTGGTATCATTAGGGATGTTAATGTCCTTATTGTCAGGTTCTCACTTGGTATCATTAGGGATGTTAATGTCCTTATTGTCAGGTTCTCACTTGGTATCATTAGGGATGTTAATGTCCGTATTGTCAGGTTCTCACTTGGTATCATTAGGGATGTTAATGTCCTTATTGTCAGGTTCTCACTTGGTATCATTAGGGATGTTAATGTCCTTATTGTCAGGTTCTCACTTGGTATCATTAGGGATGTTAATGTCCTTATTGTCAGGTTCTCACTTGGTATCATTAGGGATGTTAATGTCCTTATTGTCAGGTTCTCACTTGGTATCATTAGGGATGTTAATGTCCTTATTGTCAGGTTCTCACTTGGTATCATTAGGGATGTTAATGTCCTTATTGTCAGGTTCTCACTTGGTATCATTAGGGATGTTAATGTCCTTATTGTCAGGTTCTCACTTGGTATCATTAGGGATGTTAATGTCCTTATTGTCAGGTTCTCACTTGGTATCATTAGTGATGTTAATGTCCGTATTGTCAGGTTCTCACTTGGTATCATTAGGGATGTTAATGTCCGTATTGTCAGGTTCTCACTTGGTATCATTAGGGATGTTATGTCCGTATTGTCAGGTTCTCACTTGGTATCATTAGGGATGTTAATGTCCGTATTGTCAGGTTCTCACTTGGTATCATTAGGGATGTTAATGTCCGTATTGTCAGGTTCTCACTTGTATCATTAGGGATGTTAATGTCCGTATTGTCAGGTTTTCACTTGGTATCATTAGGGATGTTAATGTCCGTATTGTCAGGTTCTCACTTGGTATCATTAGGGATGTTAATGTCCGTATTGTCAGGTTCTCACTTGGTATCATTAGGGATGTTAATGTCCGTATTGTCAGGTTCTCACTTGGTATCATTAGGGATGTTAATGTCCGTATTGTCAGGTTCTCACTTGGTATCATTAGGGATGTTAATGTCCTTATTGTCAGGTTCTCACTTGGTATCATTAGGGATGTTAATGTCCTTATTGTCAGGTTCTCACTTGGTATCATTAGGGATGTTAATGTCCTTATTGTCAGGTTCTCACTTGGTATCATTAGGGATGTTAATGTCCGTATTGTCAGGTTCTCACTTGGTATCATTAGGGATGTTAATGTCCGTATTGTCAGGTTCTCAATTGGTATCATTAGGGATGTTAATGTCCGTATTGTCAGGTTCTCACTTGGTATCATTAGGGATGTTAATGTCCGTATTGTCAGGTTCTCACTTGGTATCATTAGGGATGTTAATGTCCGTATTGTCAGGTTCTCACTTGGTATCATTAGGGATGTTAATGTCCTTATTGTCAGGTTCTCACTTGGTATCATTAGGGATGTTAATGTCCGTATTGTCAGGTTCTCACTTGGTATCATTAGGGATGTTAATGTCCTTATTGTCAGGTTCTCACTTGGTATCATTAGGGATGTTAATGTCCTTATTGTCAGGTTCTCACTTGGTATCATTAGGGATGTTAATGTCCTTATTGTCAGGTTCTCACTTGGTATCATTAGGGATGTTAATGTCCTTATTGTCAGGTTCTCACTTGGTATCATTAGGGATGTTAATGTCCTTATTGTCAGGTTCTCACTTGGTATCATTAGGGATGTTAATGTCCTTATTGTCAGGTTCTCACTTGGTATCATTAGGGATGTTAATGTCCTTATTGTCAGGTTCTCACTTGGTATCATTAGGGATGTTAATGTCCTTATTGTCAGGTTCTCACTTGGTATCATTAGGGATGTTAATGTCCTTATTGTCAGGTTCTCACTTGGTATCATTAGGGATGTTAATGTCCTTATTGTCAGGTTCTCACTTGGTATCATTAGGGATGTTAATGTCCTTATTGTCAGGTTCTCACTTGGTATCATTAGGGATGTTAATGTCCTTATTGTCAGGTTCTCACTTGGTATCATTAGTGATGTTAATGTCCGTATTGTCAGGTTCTCACTTGGTATCATTAGGGATGTTAATGTCCGTATTGTCAGGTTCTCACTTGGTATCATTAGGGATGTTATGTCCGTATTGTCAGGTTCTCACTTGGTATCATTAGGGATGTTAATGTCCGTATTGTCAGGTTCTCACTTGGTATCATTAGGGATGTTAATGTCCTTATTGTCAGGTTCTCACTTGGTATCATTAGGGATGTTAATGTCCGTATTGTCAGGTTCTCACTTGGTATCATTAGGGATGTTAATGTCCTTATTGTCAGGTTCTCACTTGGTATCATTAGGGATGTTAATGTCCTTATTGTCAGGTTCTCACTTGGTATCATTAGGGATGTTAATGTCCTTATTGTCAGGTTCTCACTTGGTATCATTAGGGATGTTAATGTCCTTATTGTCAGGTTCTCACTTGGTATCATTAGGGATGTTAATGTCCTTATTGTCAGGTTCTCACTTGGTATCATTAGGGATGTTAATGTCCGTATTGTCAGATTCTCACTTGGTATCATTAGGGATGTTAATGTCCGTATTGTCAGGTTCTCACTTGGTATCATTAGGGATGTTAATGTCCGTATTGTCAGGTTCTCACTTGGTATCATTAGGGATGTTATGTCCGTATTGTCAGGTTCTCACTTGGTATCATTAGGGATGTTAATGTCCGTATTGTCAGGTTCTCACTTGGTATCATTAGGGATGTTAATGTCCTTATTGTCAGGTTCTCACTTGGTATCATTAGGGATGTTAATGTCCGTATTGTCAGGTTCTCACTTGGTATCATTAGGGATGCTGTTGTCCTTTTTGTCAGGTCCACAATTGGTGTCATTAGGGATGCAGATATTCATATTCTCAGATCCTCTCTTGTTGTCATTGATGATAATATCTGTATTGTCATTTCACCCTTTGCTGTCTTTAATAATGGTAATGTCTGTATTGTCATTTCACCCTTTGCTGTCTTTTATAATGGTAATATCTGTATTTTCATTTCACCCTTTGCTGTCTTTAATAATGGTAATGTCTGTATTGTCATTTCACCCTTTGCTGTCCTTAACAATGGTAATGTCTGTATTTTCAGGTCCTCTATTGGTGTCTAGAGAGCTACAGTTTCCTTTGTTGTTACGTTCTCCCATTGTGTTAGCATTGGTTTCCTAAATTTCCAATTCTTTATTTTAACAGTAGGGATACAATAGGCTAATTAAGGAGAAGGAAATCATGCGGCTTCTATTAAGTACATTTACCCTCTGATGATATAGAGGGACCATCTTTAAATCTAATCGAGAGCGTCTTATCACCATTACATGTCTGGACCACAGTCATAAGAATGTGCTCCAGGAGCTCTATGATATGGGTGAACGAATAGCTCACAGTCATTGGTACACTTTGTACTGAGAAGTCATGTCCACTGGTAGAAACTAGATCTACTGATGCTTGTGACTGTGTTGTAGCAGAGATGAGTCAAAGATAATAATTAGACTACATGATGTAAGGCTATAATAGAGTAGAGCCTATAATACATGGAGAGGGAGGGAGACTGCACTGTACAGATATTAGTCAGAGACTTAACGGACTAAAAGAAAAATTGCCTACAAGTTTTGAAACATTGATAGTTTAGAAAAGCAAGGAGACAGGATAGTGTATGTCCCACAAGATTCTGGTGGGACACGCACAGAAAGAGATACGTCCACATGTTCTTGCTCACCAGGATAGTGTATATCCCACAAGATTCTGGTGGGACACGCACAGAAAGAAATACGTCCGCATGTTCTTGCTCACCAGGATAGTGTATGTCCCACAAGATTCTGGTGGGACACGTACAGAAAGAGATACGTCCGCATGTTCTTGCTCACCAGGATAGTGTATATCCCACAAGATTCTGGTGGGACACGCACAGAAAGAGATACGTCCGCATGTTCTTGCTCACCAGGATAGTGTATATCCCACAAGATTCTGGTGGGACACGTACAGAAAGAGATACGTCCGCATGTTCTTGCTCACCAGGATAGTGTATATCCCACACGATTCTGGTGGGACACGTACAGAAAGAGATACGTCCGCATGTTCTTGCTCACCAGGATAGTGTATATCCCACAAGATTCTGGTGGGACACGCACAGAAAGAGATACGTCCGCATGTTCTTGCTCACCAGGATAGTGTATGTCCCACAAGATTCTGGTGGGACACGTACAGAAAGAGATACGTCCGCATGTTCTTGCTCACCAGGATAGTGTATGTCCCACAAGATTCTGGTGGGACACGTACAGAAAGAGATACGTCCGCATGTTCTTGCTCACCAGGATAGTGTATATCCCACAAGATTCTGGTGGGACACGCACAGAAAGAGATACGTCCGCATGTTCTTGCTCACCAGGATAATGTATGTCCTACAAGATTCTGGTGGGACACGTACAGAAAGAGATACGTCCGCATGTTCTTGCTCAACAGTCAACGAGATCAGAAGACAGAAAATGGTGGTTATGCTTCTCACTAAAGAGATAGTCATTATAGAGATAGTCATTATAGAGATAGTCATTATATAGTCATTATAGAGATAGTCATTATAGAGATAGTTATTATAGAGATAGTCATTATAGAGATAGCAGCACAAGATGTAAAGGAGATTGCTATACTCTCATACACACGAACCTTAAGATTGCATCTGGTTTAGGACTGGGTATAGATATTTCGTTAATCGGTACAGTTATGCAGACGTAGTGAGATTGTCACTCCCAAGATAGATAGTGACAAAAAAGTTAGCTGTGCATCCAAGACTATCAGTGTTTACTGAAGATAGAAGTAGAACCAGTAGCAACCATGTCTGTGTGAGCTACATGCTTTAGTGGTGACTGTGAGTGACTTGTGAAGTAAGTAACATATTGGTTTGATGACATGATGGTTTAACATCCGCATCACGTTCTGCGTTTTCATATTCACGTTGTGTTCCTCTTTATGTACTTTAAGTAATGATTCAAAAAGTGAGAATGTCAAAGCTACTACCACTACGATCGAGAGAGACAATAATGAGCCCACACAACATGATAACCCTTAGAACAGGTATTAATTGACATGACCATACACCCTTAATCACATTTTGAGTGCAGTGACAATACTACAATAGTAGAACCTCAAACACTGAGGATGTCACGTGACTAAACTACGTTCAGTTGTTTGCAGGGTAAGTGTATGTGTTATTTAAGGAAGCAGACAAGTCGTGTTATTTAAGGAAGCAGACAAGTCATGTTATTTAAGGATGCAGACAAGTCATGTTATTTAAGGAAGCAGACAAGTCATGTTATTTAAGGAAGCAGACAAGTCATGTTATTTAAGGAAGCAGACAAGTCATGTTATTTAAGGAAGCAGACAAGTCATGTTATTTAAGGATGCAGACAAGTCATGTTATTTAAGGAAGCAGACAAGTCCTGTTATTTAAGGATGCAGACAAGTCATGTTATTTAAGGAAGCAGACAAGTCATGTTATTTAAGGAAGCAGACAAGTCATGTTATTTAAGGAAGCAGACAAGTCATGTTATTTAAGGAAGCAGACAAGTCATGTTATTTAAGGAAGCAGACAAGTCATGTTATTTAAGGAAGCAGACAAGTCATGTTATTTAAGGAAGCAGACAAGTCATGTTATTTAAGGAAGCAGACAAGTCATGTTATTTAAGGAAGCAGACAAGTCATGTTATTTAAGGAAGCAGACAAGTCATGTTATTTAAGGATGCAGACAAGTCGTGTTATTTAAGGATGCAGACAAGTCATGTTATTTAAGGAAGCAGACAAGTCATGTTATTTAAGGATGCAGACAAGTCGTGTTATTTAAGGATGCAGACAAGTCGTGTTATTTAAGGATGCAGACAAGTCATGTTATTTAAGGAAGCAGACAAGTCATGTTATTTAAGGATGCAGACAAGTCATGTTATTTAAGGATGCAGACAAGTCGTGTTATTTAAGGATGCAGACAAGTCGTGTTATTTAAGGATGCAGACAAGTCATGTTATTTAAGGATGCAGACAAGTCGTGTTATTTAAGGATGCAGACAAGTCATGTTATTTAAGGATGCAGACAAGTCGTGTTATTTAAGGATGCAGACAAGTCGTGTTATTTAAGGATGCAGACAAGTCGTGTTATTTAAGGAAGCAGACAAGTCATGTTATTTAAGGAAGCAGACAAGTCGTGTTATTTAAGGATGCAGACAAGTCGTGTTATTTGGATAAGAGCATAATGACCAATTGATGTTATATAAACATTTCAATCAGTGGATTATGAACTTTGAACAATTAACCGACCTGAGTCTAGGCTACCATCAAGTTCTCCTGGTGTGCCACCAAGTCCTCCGGGTGTGCCACCAAGTTCTCCGGGTGTGCTGCCAAGTCCTGTTCCTACACCACCAGTTTGTCCTACAGATTTAGAGATTTACAAATTCAGAAAAAAATTATTTACTTACTTTGGTTACCTATAATCACCAGTATCAGAGAACGAACAATTTTTTGGTTACCTATAATCACTAGTATCAGAGAATGAACAATTTTTTGGTTACCTATAATCACTAGTATCAGAGAACGAACAATTTTTTGGTTACCTATAATCACTAGTATCAGAGAATGAACAATTTTTTGGTTACCTATAATCACTAGTATCAGAGAATGAACAATTAACTCTTTCTGTACGGACACTTTTTATCGATGGAACGGAAGAGATTTCAGAGAAAAATATTTGTCATGGTTTTAAGAATCAATCTACATATTTATATTTATCTAACACATAACATATTATATGTGAATTTTTAGATAATTGATCAAGGTCTTAGATTTCATCAATACCAAGATGATACAAGACATGTAAAAAGAATATGGTTTGATGACGGTTCACACTAATCAAAATGAGAGTGATGCATTATGTGGAGAAATGTACATGGCCAAAATCAGCATGACGCACAGTGCGTTGAAACATACGAAAAGATTAAACACTAAATTTGTATTGACAGTTAAGTAAGTGTAGGAATATAAAAACAATAATAGAGGACATGAGATGGATGCAGAGAATGAGATGAAAGTAGTCAGTGACTTGTAGCTGGTTGTGGGAAAGATGTCAGCGTGTGAAGATGGTGTTACAGCTTCTTACAATGATTGTAGTATGACACATCACATAACGGGGGAATCCTCTGCCACACGTTGCCATTTTCAATTGTAGGAATTGCCAGATTCAAAGAAGATCAGGGGAGGGTAACGTCCATACCATCAGGGGAGGGTAACGTCCATAACATCAGGGGAGGGTAACGTCCATAACATCAGGGGAGGGTAACGTCCATAACATCAGGGGAGGGTAATGTCCATAAGATCAGGGGAGGGTGACGTCCATAACATCAGGGGAGGGTGACGTCCATAACATCAGGGGAGGGTAATGTCCATAAGATCAGGGGAGGGTGACGTCCATAACATCAGGGGAGGGTAATGTCCATAAGATCAGGGGAGGGTGACGTCCATAACATCAGGGGAGGGTAATGTCCATAAGATCAGGGGAGGGTGACGTCCATAACATCAGGGGAGGGTAACGTCCATACCATCAGGGGAGGGTAATGTCCATAAGATCAGGGGAGGGTAACGTCCATAACATCAGGGGAGGGTAATGTCCATAAGATCAGGGGAGGGTGACGTCCATAACATCAGGGGAGGGTAATGTCCATAAGATCAGGGGAGGGTGACGTCCATAACATCAGGGGAGGGTGACGTCCATAACATCAGGGGAGGGTAACGTCCATAACATCAGGGGAGGGTAACGTCCATAAGATCAGGGGAGGGTGACGTCCATAACATCAGGGGAGGGTGACGTCCATAACATCAGAGGAGGGTAACGTCCATAACATCAGGGGAGGGTAACGTCCATAACATCAGGGGAGGGTAACGTCCATAACATCAGAGGAGGGTAACGTCCATAACATCAGGGGAGGGTAACGTCCATAACATCAGGGGAGGGTAACGTCCATAACATCAGGGGAGGGTAATGTCATAATAAAACCACAGATTTATGTTTTCCTATTTTTGACAAAAACACTACCACTTCTGGTAGGCTATGAACCCTGATCTTTCCTGAAATCGTATCTATAGACTACCCAGGCCTCCAGAAGATACTGAGCTGAACTAAACCTTGAGTAGCAAAGATGGAGAGAGAACCTATAGACTAACCAGGCCTCCAGAAGATACTGAGCTGAACTAAACCTTGAGTAGCAAAGATGGAGAGAGAACCTATAGACTAACCAGGCCTCCAGAAGATACTGAGCTGAACTAAACCCTGAGTAGCAAAGATGGAGAGAGAACCTATAGACTAACCAGGCCTCCAGAAGATACTGAGCTGAACTAAACCCTGAGTAGCAAAGATGGAGAGAGAACCTATAGACTAACCAGGCCTCCAGAAGATACTGAGCTGAACTAAACCCTGAGTAGCAAAGATGGAGAGAGAACCTATAGACTACCCAGGCCTCCAGAAGATACTGAGCTGAACTAAACCCTGAGTAGCAAAGATGGAGAGAGAACCTATAGACTAACCAGGCCTCCAGAAGATACTGAGCTGAACTAAACCCTGAGTAGCAAAGATGGAGAGAGAACCTATAGACTACCCAGGCCTCCAGAAGATACTGAGCTGAACTAAACCCTGAGTAGCAAAGATGGAGAGAGAACCTATAGACTAACCAGGCCTCCAGAAGATACTGAGCTGAACTAAACCTTGAGTAGCAAAGATGGAGAGAGAACCTATAGACTAACCAGGCCTCCAGAAGATACTGAGCTGAACTAAACCCTGAGTAGCAAAGATGGAGAGAGAACCTATAGACTAACCAGGCCTCCAGAAGATACTGAGCTGAACTAAACCCTGAGTAGCAAAGATGGAGAGAGAACCTATAGACTAACCAGGCCTCCAGAAGATACTGAGCTGAACTAAACCCTGAGTAGCAAAGATGGAGAGAGAACCTATAGACTACCCAGGCCTCCAGAAGATACTGAGCTGAACTAAACCCTGAGTAGCAAAGATGGAGAGAGAACCTATAGACTAACCAGGCCTCCAGAAGATACTGAGCTGAACTAAACCTTGAGTAGCAAAGATGGAGAGAGAACCTATAGACTAACCAGGCCTCCAGAAGATACTGAGCTGAACTAAACCCTGAGTAGCAAAGATGGAGAGAGAACCTATAGACTAACCAGGCCTCCAGAAGATACTGAGCTGAACTAAACCTTGAGTAGCAAAGATGGAGAGAGAACCTATAGACTAACCAGGCCTCCAGAAGATACTGAGCTGAACTAAACCCTGAGTAGCAAAGATGGAGAGAGAACCTATAGACTAACCAGGCCTCCAGAAGAGACTAAGCTGAACTAAACCCTGAGTAGCAAAGATGGAGAGAGAACCTATAGACTAACCAGGCCTCCAGAAGATACTGAGCTGAACTAAACCTTGAGTAGCAAAGATGGAGAGAGAACCTATAGACTAACCAGGCCTCCAGAAGATACTGAGCTGAACTAAACCTTGAGTAGCAAAGATGGAGAGAGAACCTATAGACTAACCAGGCCTCCAGAAGAGACTAAGCTGAACTAAACCCTGAGTAGCAAAGATGGAGAGAGAACCTATAGACTAACCAGACCTCCAGAAGATACTGAGCTGAACTAAACCTTGAGTAGCAAAGATGGAGAGAGAACCTATAGACTAACCAGGCCTCCAGAAGATACTGAGCTGAACTAAACATTGAGTAGCAAAGATGGAGAGAACCTATAGACTAACCAGGCCTCCAGAAGATACTGAGCTGAACTAAACCCTGAGTAGCAAAGATGGAGAGAGAACCTATAGACTAACCAGGCCTCCAGAAGATACTGAGCTGAACTAAACCCTGAGTAGCAAAGATGGAGAGAGAACCTACACTTTGGTCATATAATTATATTCCCACGGAATTGTTTGTCAAATTAAGTAGGAAATCACGTGTTTTATGTAACGTATATTTGACCTGTGATGATATCTAGGGACATTCTTTACATGTCGATGACAGCGCCTTACCACCGTTATATGGCTTGACCAGAGTCACACGATTCTACACTAGAAATTCTATGACAGTCTTTGTTACATTTGGTACTGAGACATCAGGTGCACTGGTAGAACCTAGTTCAACTAGTGCTAGAGACCTGTAGATCCTCAAATACTGAGGATATCACGTGACTAAACTACTTTAAGTTATTTCGAGGCAACAGTACCAAAAGTAGAGAAATGTTATTTTTGGACATGGGAACGTTGTTATTTAGAAAAGTGAATTATGAACAACATTTCGATAAATGAATTATCAACAACTTACATTATATGAACATTTCGATAAGTGATTTATGAACGTAGAACAATTAACGAACCTGTTCCTATGACACCACCAGCTCCTGTTCCACCACTTACTGGTCCGACACCACCAGCTTCTGTTCCACCACTTACTGGTCCGACACCACCAGTTACTGGTACTACTCCACTAGCTCCTGTTCCACCACTTACTGGTCCGACACCACCAGCTCCTGTTCCACCACTTACTGGTCCGACACCACCAGCTCCTGTTCCACCACTTACTGGTCCGACACCACCAGCTCCTGTTCCACCACTTACTGGTCCGACACCACCAGCTCCTGTTCCACCACTTACTGGTCCGACACCACCAGCTCCTGTTCCACCACTTACTGGTCCGACACCACCACTTACTGGTCCGACACCACCAGTTACTGGTACTACTCCACCAACTCCAGGTTCGACACCACCAGCTCCAGGTCCGACATCACCAGCTCCTGTTCCACCACTTACTGGTTCGACACCACCAGCTCCAGGTCCGACATCACCAGCTCCTGTTCCACCACTTACTGGTTCGACACCACCAGCTCCAGGTCCGACACCACCAGCTCCAGGTCCGACACCACCAGCTCCAGGTCCGACACCACCAGCTCCAGGTTCGACACCACCAGCTCCTGTTCCACCACTTAGTGTTACACCACCAACTCCTGTACCAGCTTCTGTACCAGCTCCTGTACCAACTCCTGTACCAGCTTCTGTACCAGCTCCTGTACCAACTCCTGTACCAGTTCCTACTCCACCAGCTCCTGCTCCTGCCCCTGTACCAACTCCTGTACCAGTTCCTGCTCCACCAGCTCCTTGTCCGACACCACCAGCCCCTGTACCAGCTCCTGCTCCACCAGCTCCTGTTCCACCAGTTCCTGCTCCACCAGCTCCTGTTCCACCAGTTCCTGCTCCTGTACCAGTTCCTGCCCCTGTACCAACTCCTGTACCAGTTCCTGCCCCTGTACCAACTCCTGTACCAGTTCCTGCTCCACCAGCTCCTTGTCCAACACCACCAGCCCCTGTACCAGTTCCTGCCCCTGTACCAACTCCTGTACCAGTTCCTGCTCCTGTACCAGTTCCTGCTCCTGTACCAACTCCTGTACCAGTTCCTGCTCCACCAGCTCCTGTACCAGTTCCTGCTCCTGTACCAACTCCTGTACCAGTTCCTGCTCCACCAGCTCCTGTACCAGTTCCTGCTCCTGTACCAACTCCTGTACCAGTTCCTGCTCCACCAGCTCCTGTACCAGTTCCTGCTCCTGTACCAACTCCTGTACCAGTTCCTGCTCCACCAACTCCTGTACCAGTTCCTGCTCCTGTACCAACTCCTGTACCAGTTCCTGCTCCTGTACCAACTCCTGTACCAGTTCCTGCTCCACCAGCTCCTGTACCAGTTCCTGCTCCTGTACCAACTCCTGTACCAGTTCCTGCTCCTGTACCAACTCCTGTACCAGTTCCTGCTCCACCAGCTCCTGTACCAGTTCCTGCTCCTGTACCAACTCCTGTACCAGTTCCTGCTCCACCAACTCCTGTACCAGTTCCTGCTCCACCAACTCCTGTACCAGTTCCTGCTCCTGTACCAACTCCTGTACCAGTTCCTGCTCCTGTACCAACTCCTGTACCAGTTCCTGCTCCTGTACCAACTCCTGTACCAGTTCCTGCTCCACCAGCTCCTGTACCAGTTCCTGCCCCTGTACCAACTCCTGTACCAGTTCCTGCTCCTGTACCAGTTCCTGCCCCTGTACCAACTCCTGTACCAGTTCCTGCTCCACCAGCTCCTGTACCAGTTCCTGCTCCTGTACCAGTTCCTGCCCCTGTACCAACTCCTGTACCAGTTCCTGCCCCTGTACCAACTCCTGTACCAGTTCCTGCCCCTGTACCAACTCCTGTACCAGTTCCTGCTCCACCAGCTCCTGTACCAGTTCCTGCTCCACCAGCTCCTTGTCCGACACCACCAGCCCCTGTACCAGTTCCTGCCCCTGTACCAACTCCTGTACCAGTTCCTGCCCCTGTACCAACTCCTGTACCAGTTCCTGCCCCTGTACCAACTCCTGTACCAGTTCCTGCTCCACCAGCTCCTTGTCCGACACCACCAGCCCCTGTACCAGCTCCTGCTCCACCAGCTCCTGTTCCACCAGTTCCTGCTCCTGTACCAGTTCCTGCTCCACCAGCTCCTGTTCCACCAGTTCCTGCTCCTGTACCAGTTCCTGCTCCACCAGCTCCTGTTCCACCAGTTCCTGCTCCTGTACCAGTTCCTGCTCCACCAGCTCCTGTTCCACCAGTTCCTGCTCCTGTACCAGCTCCTGCTCCACCAGCTCCTGTTCCACCAGTTCCTGCTCCTGTACCAGTTCCTGCTCCACCAGCTCCTGTTCCACCAGTTCCAACTCCTATACCAGTTCCTGCTCCACCAGCTCCTGTACCAGTTCCTGCTCCTGTACCAGTTCCTGCCCCTGTACCAACTCCTGTACCAGTTCCTGTTCCACCAGCTCCTTGTCCGACATCACCAGCCCCTGTACCAGCTCCTGCTCCACCAGCTCCTGTTCCTACTCCGCCGCCAACTCCATGTCCTCCACCTGCAGATTTACACAAACTGAACAAATGATTTACTTACTTGTGGTTGATATATTCAATAACATCAGAGAATGACCAATCAATCAATAAATTGACATTGACAGTAGGTTAGAAGTGTAAGAATATAAAAACAATAATAGAGGACATGAGATGGATGCAGTGAATGAGATAAAAATAGTCAGAGACTTGTAACTGGCTGTGGTAAGATGACAGTGATGATGCTGTTGCTGCTTTCAACAATGATTGTAGTATGACAGATCGTGCAATGGGGAAATCCACTGTCACACATTCCCATTTTCAATTGTTGGAATTATCAAATTAAACAAAATAGCAATTCATAAGTCACAACAAGACTGTCCATAATCACGACGCCCATTAAGTTGAGGCAGATTGAACCAGTGCTTACGACAACCGAATTAATTTTTCACACAAAATTGTGCACTTTTGGTATCACATTGTCAATCCGTGGCAGTTTTATTTAGAATCATAATTATAATCTAGAATTCTGTTAAAATATTTCTTTAATATATTTACATTTAGATTAAAAGATGATAAATTATGTTGCCTAAGTTAGTCTATATGTAAAGTGATGCGGCAATTCAGCAGTAGTCCTTTAAGCTTCTCAAGACTCCAATTGCCTCATAACTGACTGTTTTTTCAGGGTCAGTGAACCAGAATTGGTGAATAACCCACTGCACTTTCTGAAACCGGTCTGGAAATAGACTAACAAGTCTGGTCATGCGAGTACGCATCAAAGAGGAAGGAACATGGCACAACAAAATACAATGCACAAGTCGGATGTACATGGTTAAAAGTCGCAAACTATTGCAGCTTGCGGTAATGGGAAAGACAATCCGCACCTTTTAACGCTAATCTAAAGGACGGACGATGAAGAGGAGTAATCATCATGTAAATATGGGAGAGGAGAATGAGAAAGATAAAGAAGAATAAGATGAGGCTCTCAAGAACGTCTATAGGTTGGATTTACGTTATGATTATGGTTACGGCTATTGAAGGCCCCGGTATCACTACAAACGAATTAAAATCCATAAGATCAAAACAGATGAAACGCACAGCTCACAGTGTGCACAGAGCACTTAACTCAGTAGTTCCTGCAACAAGTCAGACTTGGAATATGAGGAAACTGCAACAAGGAACACTTTTCAGACATAGCCTTTAATGGTGCCTGTCGCTTATTCACCATATTGACCTGAAGTTCACATCCTCCTGAAAATGATGATCGTCATATTTTTGTTTTTAATGTATAGCGCTTGATGTTAGGACATGATTTTTGGCTCCAAATCCGAACATATGAAACACAGTTAGTCATCGGACTATCCCTGTCGCACAACAAACAACAGACTGTAAGATCTCCCTGCAATGTGAATTTGTGAAATTACGAATCTCTCCTGACTAACATGAACCTCCAGGTGTGACCCCAGTGCTGCTAAGTCATATACGACACTCCATTCTGCCTTTCACTATTAGCGTACGGCCGTTTTAGGGATATACAATCAGCCATTGTGATGTTGTAACACACACAATAATGGCTGCGCCCATAAAATCCCAATTACTCTAATAAATGCAGCCAACAACGCACGAAAAGATTAGCACAATCTCTAAAGTGAAAACTGCGATTAACTTGGCAGAGCAGTCCATATTAATGAGTTGTGACATGTAAATACTTGGTGTCAAACCAATCAAACAATGGCCTTGGAACAGCACTCAATGTGTTGACATAAATCGCATATCAACTCTAGACAGGGGAAGGTCGCATTCACAAACTTGGACTTGACAAAGAGGAGCATTGAGGTGTGTACGACTCTTCTTCATCGGCGAAATTTGTTAAGTGGATCATCAGATTGACTTTAACGCAGACAATTGCATTGAAGAGCCGAAACTAATCAGACTACAAATGCAATTGTATGCTGTCCAGAGAACGTGTCAACTAGGATGCCAGATGTACATGTTACATTGCATGTATAGTGGTGTTGGTAATAGTGGTAATATCGAATATGTAATAATAACGCATACAAAATTAATAAAAACTTTACTGTAATAGTAAGTTACAGAATCTTGCAATATTTCATTTATTTCAAACAGAACATAAAAACAAGCACAAAAAATAACCAAAAAGTGAATCTTCGAGTAAACGATCGTCTCAAACAATGAGACTAACTGTTACCACAAAGGAATTGTGCATCAATAAACTGTCGGCGCCTGCATCTTTAAATGATAAAGTATACTTATGAGCAGTCTTCTATGCCGACTTGTAAGTATGAATTGCCAAAGGTTGTTTGGTATTTTTGACAATCTAAAACTTCATTCAGGTGAAGTAAATGTAAACTTTTGATATTTACAATGATCCCTTCTTCTGCTGCTGCTAGTCTGACGTCACTGAACTTCCTTGTCTGTCACTGAAGTGGCTGTATGTTGGTAGAGATGTGTTGTGGCTTATAGGAAGACCTTTCTTGGTAACATTAGAAACAGAAAATAGTAAAAATAGAGTAGAATTAAAGTGGAGATAACTGCAGTTACTATTGTTAACTTTAGGGTTACTCACTCTGGCTAACGGACACACCCATTATCTCGATGATGTTGCCTAGAACGTTAGTCTTAGCATAAAATACTGGGGAAATGTAGAAAGTAAAATTATTGTAATTAAATAATAAACAAACATGGTTGTACATGACACAAACTATAAAACAATTATGACAGAGCTGAAAGAGGAAAATAAGTTATACAGAACAGAAAGAGGAAAATACGTTATACAGAGCAGAAAGAGGAAAATAAGTTATACAGAACAGAAAGAGGAAAATACGTTATACAGAGCAGAAAGAGGAAAATACGTTATACAGAGCAGAAAGAGGAAAATACGTTATACAGAACAGAAAGAGGAAAATAAGTTATACAGAGCAGAAAGAGGAAAATACGTTATATAGAGCAGAACGAGGAAAATACGTTATACAGAGCAGAAAGAGGAAAATACGTTATACAGAGCAGAAAGAGGAAAATACGTTATACAGAACAGAAAGAGGAAAATAAGTTATACAGAACAGAAAGAGGAAAATAAGTTATACAGAGCAGAAAGAGGAAAATACGTTATACAGAACAGAAAGAGGAAAATAAGTTATACAGAACAGAAAGAGGAAAATAAGTTATACAGAGCAGAAAGAGGAAAATACGTTATACAGAGCAGAAAGAGGTAAAATACGTTATACAGAGCAGAAAGAGGAAAATACGTTATACAGAACAGAAAGAGGAAAATACGTTATACAGAACAGAAAGAGGAAAATACGTTATACAGAACAGAAAGAGGAAAATAAGTTATACAGAACAGAAAGAGGAAAAAAAGTTATACAGAACAGAAAGAGGAAAATACGTTATACAGAGCAGAAAGAGGAAAATAAGTTATACAGAACAGAAAGAGGAAAATACGTTATACAGAGCAGAAAGAGGAAAATACGTTATACAGAGCAGAAAGAGGAAAATACGTTATACAGAGCAGAAAGAGGAAAATACGTTATACAGAGCAGAAAGAGGAAAATACGTTATACAGAACAGAAAGAGGAAAATAAGTTATACAGAACAGAAAGAGGAAAATAAGTTATACAGAACAGAAAGAGGAAAATAAGTTATACAGAGCAGAAAGAGGAAAATACGTTATACAGAACAGAAAGAGGAAAATAAGTTATACAGAACAGAAAGAGGAAAATAAGTTATACAGAGCAGAAAGAGGAAAATACGTTATACAGAGCAGAAAGAGGAAAATACGTTATACAGAGCAGAAAGAGGAAAATACGTTATACAGAACAGAAAGAGGAAAATACGTTATACAGAACAGAAAGAGGAAAATACGTTATACAGAACAGAAAGAGGAAAATACGTTATACAGAACAGAAAGAGGAAAATAAGTTATACAGAACAGAAAGAGGAAAATACGTTATAAAGAGCAGAAGGAAGAAAATACGTTATAAAAAAGTAAGTAAAGTACCCCCGTCACGCCAAGTGGCGTATAGGGAAAATATGGTGTTAGTGACCCTATATTTTACAGACCTTCAGCACATGATTTTTGGGGTAATGTGGTCAGTATTACGCCCGTGCTGCTTTACTTTCCCAGAAAAAAATCCGGTACCCATTTAAGGCTGGGTGAACCCGGAAGCCGTCGGTTGGGATCGAACCCTACCCTTGTCCGTGGTAGTCCAGTTCACTAAACACTGAGCTATCGCGGCTCCCAAAATACGTTATACAGAGCAGAAAGAGGAAAATACGTTATACAGAGCAGAAAGAGGAAAAAATGTATACAGAACAGAAAAAGGAAAATAATTTATACAGAACAGAAAGAAGAAAATCAATTATATAGAAAGGAAAGATAAAAATAGCTTATATCCATCGACTAAACATGCAAAATAAACATAGAATGGTATTAATAGATATACCTATAGAGAGACGAGGCAAATTACGACACTTCAGTAACAGTTTTCATTAGATACAATATATAAATACAAAAACAAACATAAACAATTAAAACATAAGAATAAATAATTTGTGTTTACAAAGTTATCTTATGTTCTGTTTTAAAAAAAAAATAATATTAGTTGCTTTGTATATGATCCAGGTGTTTGCCAAAAAGACGTTGTATTTTCCTTTGTCTCTCTATATGTATAGCTACTTAAAACCTTTCTATATTTATTTTCCATGTTTTCTGCAGCTCTACTCTCGACCCAACATGCTATACAATTTATTATATTTGATATTTTTATATCAATCTTCATGAAAAGGGGGAAAAAAGCTGTACAGGCCTGAACGATGAAATATGTTATATGTTATATATGAGAGAGACAAAAGAGAACAAATAAAGATGGACAGTTAAAGAGGATTATAGATGAGAGAAAATAAAATGGAAGTAAAACTGTACAGGACTGAGCGATAAAATATTGTCAGTAAATAGAAATGTTGTTACCAAGGCACAATAAGAAAATAAATTACGCGTATGCTATATATAGAAGAGAAAGATAAAACAGGTTGTGTATCATTATAGTAATAATACAAACTTGAGCTATTTTGTGACTGAAACCCTCAAATTTGCTGTCTGTTTAGTCATGTCCACACAAAAAGTTCGTTAATCATGACGGGTTTCAATGTGACATAGTTTCTGGTGCATCTCGTGGCCTGGTACCTCTGACACCAGCTCATTTTCTTTAAACAAAGTGGGCTCGTGCCTTCCCCACTGCTCTAGGATGTGACTCTATCCGTTTCCTGTTTCACCTTGTCTCCTGTTGGGGTTGTGCCAACCTTCAGTAAGGTTACTGGCGTTAACGACGTTCCAAGACGAGTAGGTGAGGTCAAGGTTAGGGCAGTTACATTAATGATCAGATCTGATTACATGTGTGATAATGTGACAATGTACAGATCACAGTCAACCAGTGACAGAGGTGGTTGAGAGTAGAGGCAGCAAGTAGTCTTTGATCCAGGTTTGTAGATGTCAACATTATGAGTGTGCTCAGTCATGGGAGTGTAGTCAGTCCACTCATGGGAGTGTCGTTAGTCATAGGAGTGTATTCAATCACGGGAGTGTAATCAGTTATGGGAGTGTAGTCAATCCACTCATGGGAGTGTCGTTAGTCATAGAAGTGTATTCGATCACGCGAGTGTAATCAGTCATGGGAGTGTAATCAGTCCACTCATGGGAGTGTCGTTAGTCATAGGAGTGTATTCAATCACGGGAGTGTAATCAGTCATGGGAGTGTAGTCAATCCACTCATGTGAGTGTGGTTAGTCATGGGAGTGTGTTCAGTCATGGGAGTGTAGTCAGTCCTTTCATAGGCGTATAATCAGTCATAGGAGTGTAGTCAATCCACTCATGTAAGTGTGGTTAGTCATGGGAGTGTACTCAGTCATGGGAGTGCAGTCAATCCACTCATGTGAGTGTGGTTAGTCATGGGAGTGTAGTCAGTCCACTCATGCGAGTGTGGTTAGTCATGGGAGTGTATTCAGTCATGGGAGTGCAGTCAGTCCCCTCATGTGAGTGTGGTTAGTCATGGGAGTGTATTCAGTCATGGGAGTGTAGTCAATCCACTCATGTGAGTGTGGTTAGTCATGGGAGTGTATTCAGTCATGGGAGTGCAGTCAATCCACTCATGTGAGTGTGGTTAGTCTTGTGAGTGTATTCAGTCATGGGAGTGTATTCAGTCATGGGAGTGTATTCAGTCATGGGAGTGCAGTCAATCCACTCATGTGAGTGTGGTTAGTCATGGGAGTGTATTCAGTCATGGGAGTGCAGTCAATCCACTAATGTGAGTGTGGTTAGTCATGTGAGTGTATTAATTCATGGGAGTGTATTCAGTCATGGGAGTGTATTCAGTCATGGGAGTGTATTCAGTCATGGGAGTGTATTCAGTCATGGGAGTGCAGTCAATCCACTCATGTGAGTGTGGTTAGTCATGGGAGTGTATTCAGTCATGGGAGTACAGTCAATCCACTCATGTGAGTGCGGTTAGTCATGGGAGTGTATTCAGTCATGGGAGTGCAGTCAATCACTCATGTGAGTGTGGTTAGTCATGTGAGTGTATTCAGTCATGGGTGTGCAGTCAGTCCACTCATGTGAGTGTGGTTAGTCATGGGAGTGTATTCAGTCATGGGTGTGCAGTCAATCCACTCATGTGAGTGTGGTTAGTCATGGGAGTGTATTCAGTCATGGGAGTGCAGTCAATCCACTCATGTGAGTGTGGTTAGTCATGGGAGTGTATTCAGTCATGGGTGTGCAGTCAGTCCACTCATGGGGGTGTGGTTATTTAGTGTGCTGGAATGTGAGCACCAGTCGTGTAGTGATTAAGGTTCTGTCATGGGAGCATAAACAGTTTAATGGTTAGGGCTCTGTTATGGGAGCACATGTAATTTAGTGGTTAATGCATTGTTATTGGAGCCCCAATAAAATGGTGATTAGTGTTTTGTCATATGAGCACCAGTAATGTTTTGGCTAGAGCCCTGTCACTGGAGCACTAGTAGTATTGTATTTAGGGCTCCTTTATAAAATAATCTTTGCTTAATCCCAACCTGCCACACTTCAAACAAACCAGCTTACAAAAAATTGGTTCCTAACTTACTGGGCTGAGGAAGCTGTTAATACGAGAAAAAAACACTGGCCGCATCACTTCTAAATGCTATGGTCTAGTTGGTCAAGCTTGAACTTTCAAGCCTCTATGATAATGCGTTGTGGAACATTCCATAGTCCTCTCCTTTATCACCTTGCGTTATGGAACATTAATTAGTTCTCTCCTATATGATAATATGTTATGGAACATTCCATAATGCTCTCCTTTATCATTATGCGTTATGGAGCATCCTTGTGTCCCCTTCTTTATCATAATGTGGTATGGAACTTCCTTTAGTCCTTTCCTCTATGATAATGTCTTATCGAGCATACTTTAGTCATCTCCATGGAAGTCACCTCTTCAGTTAAGCTATTCAAGATGTACCACATTAACATTGACTTTAAAGGAATGTATTTTCTTTCCTTGTATAAAGAACCACCATCATGACAGTTTTCTCCCATACACCGTCATATAAATCCCTGATGGCACAATAAAGACAATATATTATTACACATAAAGTTAAAGAAATGATCATCGTGTAAAATGTTAAAGTAAATTTCACGTCATATAATTAATTTCATTACAGTGAAAAAGTCTTGTTTACTTACTTTGGAGAATAAGAGTCCATTGATAATATGGCAGGAACATCCTAAGACTGTTTAATTTTTCAGCTAAGCCTTCCAACCATGAAGAGACTAGCAATAAAATAAAATAATGATTTTAGAGCTTAGATATCGAGTCTAGGAAATGAAGGTAATATGTAGGTAGAGATATTGGAGGTGATGAAGATATAGAAGATGATGTTTAAGATGAGGAAGATAATGTAAAAGGTGATACTGATACAGGAGAATATGAGAGCAAGCCTGTTGTGAAACGTGAGAGACTTTGTAAACATGAATGAAGATGTTGATGTAGATTTAGACGATACAAATGTTGTAGGAGATGTAAATGTAATAAGAGACATTGGAGGTTATTTGAAAATAAAAATGATGACACAGATGGAGATCATCATGTACTCAAGAGTTGGAAGATATCAGAGATGATGTTGATGATGATATTCATATGTTGATGACATAGGAGAGAATTGAAGATCATCATCATCATGTTCTTCCACAATCTTCTATCTACAGTGCATAGTGCATCGTATCAGTTCTGTTGTTGACTGTTTTCAGTGCCATGACACCAAGCTATCCAGTATTTTCTCTCTTTGTCGGCCGCGATCTCTCTTTCCTTTTATTTTGCCAGTTGTAACAAAGTATTCCAACATTCCTCTTCTCATAATGTGACCAAAAAATGTTGATTGTTTCTTTCTGATGTTTTTTAGGAGTTCCCTTTTTGTGTGGATTGAAGATGTGAGACAATTATGGAGTTTACACAGAAAGATGTGATGATATAGGAGATGATTCAAGGTACAGATGGCAATGTTTGAATTGATGTAGGAGATGGGGAATTCATAGATTGGAATATTAAAGATGACTCTGGCATCAGAGTTATACACGTATGGGAAGTTGTTGAAGGTATAGGAAACTATAGTTGTTGTTGGAGAGATGTGTTCACGCATCGATGAAAAGTAGCAAAGAGAATGTGCAGAGCGATTATGTTGAGCAAACGTGGGAACAAATATAAAAGTGTATGTGACTGATTTTGTTGACCAAGATTTAGATGCAGATGTCAAAGAAAATTTTCATATTAATTATGCTGGTCAAAACATAAAAGAAGATTATATATTTGAAGCACAAAATAAAGATATCGCTAAACATGGGGTTAAGGAAAAGAAATACAAATGAATGCATAAAAATGCGAGGCTGCAGTAAAGCTAAATGTGAGGGAGAATTTTAAAAAAAAATAGAAAAAATGGTATGGTAAAAGCTTTCCGTAATTGTTAGACGACACAAATTTAAACGACGTTTCGGCTCCCGCCTTCAGCGGGAACAAATAAACAACACACACACAGATATGTAAGTAAATACAAACTAATCTTACATAGCTAACTAGTAATGAAACATCAAAAACAAAATAATAGAAACTGGTTTAAGAAACGAAACATTTCTTCCCTGTGTTGTGAATGTTGGCGGGAAAGAGAAAGATGGATTCGCAGGTGCGCGCTACACTTACCATGCTGGTCGGAGGGTCAAAACATGTAACGAGTTCTAAAAATATGTGAGTTGGGGGAAACACTGTCTAGGTTACCTCAACTACAAAGACACTGACAACGTCTATAAGCATCTAAAAGCCCACATGTACATGTATATAGGCACACACAAATGCGTATATACATATATACAAATATACCCATAAATATATATATGTATATATATATGCCTACACCCATACATATGAATACATACATGCATATGCACGCACATACAGGGACAATCATATATATGTAGAAATGTGCGCATAACGCCAACATACGAGTACACACCGAGGTCAGTGTGCATACACAAAGGAGAAAGAATAGAACAGAAGAATTACAGGTACTCCAAAGGAGGAAAGAATGAGATGTATGAGAGTGAGGTACACTAAAAAAATTGTGAAAGGTAAGTAGCACAGACAAAAGAGGTATAGGAGACCACCGAAGTATCGCAGTGAGGTCTAGTGGAGAACTATGAATAGTATGGCATAGTGGATAGACTAAAGTTCCCAAACATGGGCAGCAGAGAAGACTATGCAGTAGGGAAGGAGAAACTAAATGGAAACTATGTGTATGAGTGAGATACATTCATGCCTCATGGGGTCATCGAACCAAATTGGACTATAAAGCGATTCTCCAAATCAAGCTGGCTACGGTCGCCAGAGTGGCAAAGGACATTACCAGTGATATGGATGTCGTCTTTGCCCTTGTGGTCTGAGGAATTGAAATGGGAAGACACTGGAGTGCAAGTATTCTGTTGAACATCTCGAAGATGTTCACAAAATCTTTCTGCAAAACATTTCCCAGGCTCGCCAATATAAGTCATGTGGCATCGTTGACATATGATGGCATAAATGATGTTTCAGAACACACATTTTAAGCCATGCTTAATCTTGAACTGTCAGGGAATAGGACAGAGCCAATGCGGAGCACATAGGCGCAGGTGATACAGTTACGTCCACAAGGGGCCATAGGAATGGTAGGAACTAGGGAGATGTCTCCTAACCAGAATATCTCCCAAATTCCTGTCGCGTTTGAAGGCGATCATAGGGGATCACTAAAACGTAGACGAGTAGTGGGATCAGAGTGGAGAATGGAACGGTAGCGGTTGAGTATCTTCACAGCGACCAGGTTGTGATGATGATAGGTGACGGGTAGTGGGATCAGAGTGGAGAATGGAACGGTAGCGGTTGAGTATCTTCACAGCGACCAGGTTGTGATGATGATAGGTGACGGGTAGTGGGATCAGAGTGGAGAATGGAACGGTAGCGGTTGAGTATCTTCACAGCGACCAGGTTGTGATGATGATAGGTGAGGGTGAGTGGGACCAGAGATTGGAGGATCGAGTCTGGATAAAGCCAGCGGCTAAAGAAACCTAACATAAGGTGAGCCTGTTGGAGGACATCTTGGTCATCCTGGTAGATGCGACGAAGACGCAGCAATAACTGTGAGAACGGGATCGAATCCCGACAGGAAGGTGAATATGATGAAGTATAGAGAAGGTAACAATGGACGTCTGTGGGTATATAGAAAACCGAGGTGTGGAAGCCAGAAGTACCCAAGGAAACAATAAGATCTAGGAAGGTAACAGAGGAAGTCGATATACAAAATGTGATACTGATAACTTTGTGATAGCTGTCAATGTAGTCCATATAAATAATATAGCTAAAAGTTTAGCTTCATCATCAACATCGAGTTGCATGTCCATTGTAGAACGTTACATTCACCACAGCTCGTCTGAAAGAACCTCTGTCTCTAGTCAGGTCTTCCACTTCTTTTGTTGTTTGTTCAAGGTCTCTTTTATGTCCTAAAACCATCTTCTTCATGGTCTGCCCCTGATTCGTCGCCCAGGAACCATGTCTTCCGTTATTTTTCTTTCCACCCACTGTGTCTTTTCACATGGCCATAGTATTTTAATTTCCTCTGCATAAATGTGTTTGTAAACAGTTCTTTTGAATGTTTAAGTCTTTTAGTATGTCGTCATTGCTCTTTTTCGTTATCCTAAGTATCTTAAGGATTTTTCTGTAGCATTTTGTTTTAAATAAATCGTTTTTCTTTGCAGTTTGTGAGATTTTCTATGATTTACAACTATATGTTGCTGTCGGGAATGTGCCCCACATGTTCTTCATGGTGTTTAAACGTTGTTTTGCTACTGCTAATCTTCTTGTGATCTCTTTCTTGAACTCTCCTCTCTTAGTTACTACATATCCCAGATATTTATAGTTTGTTACAATTTCAAGTTCTTCACTGTTGATGATGATGTTGGGTTGGCTTTTGTTTTGTCAAAGAACATTATCTGTCTTTTGAATGCTTAGATAGAGGTTTTGCTCTTCATTGTGTTTGTTAACATGCTCGGCTGTCTCTTTTAATACTTCTGCACTGTTTGAGAAGAGGACTGTCTCATTAGCGTATCTACCTTCAGGAATTATGCTGCCATTTATTGTGAAAGGGTCGAACTTCACAAATCTGTCATCGTTTCTGACATTTCTCAGGATGTTCTCAGCTTAGACGTGGAGCAGGAATGGGGAGGTGATGCATTCAAGCCTCACCACTTTTTGTACTTCAAACCAAATTGATGTTTCATCCGCTATTCTGACACCTGCTTGCTGTTCATGATACCTGCTTGCTGTTCATGATACCTGCTTGCTGTTCATGATACCTGCTTGCTGTTCATGATACAGAGATGCGATAAATTGTATTAGGAATTGTAAAGCCTACATCTTTCATGACGCTCCTCAGTTTCTGACGCTGCAAGTACTCAAAGATCTTGCAGTAATCTATGAAGCATGTATGCAGTTCTTTGCTGTAATACATTCCCTACACTTCTCAAGATATTTCTCGTGTTACAAATGTGGTCCCAGGTGCCTCTGCTGTGTCTGAAACCTGCTTGAACTATATGAAGTTCTTCTTCTGACTTCCTTGCATTCCTCTTCATGAAGATCTGTAAAAGCATTTTGCTGGCATGGCTTATTAGGGTAATAATTATGTAGTTAGAACACTGCTTCAGATTTCCTTTCTTTGGAATGGGGATGTACACTGACCTTTGCCAGACCTTTGACCAGTCTGTATTTTTTCAGATCTTCTCATACAGTGCACGGTAAATACAAACACTAGCCTACCTCTGGGGGCCTCGGTAGCCGAGTTGGGAAAACCACCCAACGACGTTCGGACAACCTGTGTTCGATTCCCGCTGGGAGCAGTGTGAATTGTACTCGTGGTAGGAGAAAACAAATACCCCCACGGTCGACCCAGCCGTTGGCAGAAATGGGTACCAGGGTATTACTCTGGGAAGGTGAGGAATGTCGTCTCGCATCTGAGTTTCGATGCTTGAGGCGGCACTATACAGAAATCTCCGAACATTTCTGGATAGGCGGCCGAGCACATATGGGTGGAAACTCGCGTGCTAAAACGCCGGTTCAAGTCTCGAACTTGACTTTTCTAGCCAACCCTCCAGCCTGCATGAATTCAGCTGGAATATCATCACTTCCTGATAACTCCCCTCCAGCCTGCATGAATTCAGCTGGAATATCATCACTTCCTGATAACTCCCCTCCAGCCTGCATGAATTCAGCTGGAATATCATCACTTCCTGGTGATTTCCACCTCTTCATCTTTTTTAAATTGTGAAACAAACTTCATCTAGCACATGCTCTGGTTCTATTTCTTCACTTTCTATTAATATATCTCAGTGTTTTGATGTATCTTCATCTATTGCAGTCCAGTAATCGCTCCCCCTTTGCAATATATCCTTTTGTTCGGTTAGTGTGTTGCCACTGTGGTCATTAATTACTTGAACTAATGGTCTAACATATCGTTTGTTGTAGTTTTGATGTCGCTGAACATTTCTCTGTCTCGCCATTGCTGATAGAGCTCTTGAATTCGGCTACATGCATTCATTGTATACTTCTTTTCATCTCTCCTGATCTAAGTACTAACTGCTTTTGTGTATTTTATGTATTCATTGCTATTTTGCTCCGCTCATATTTGCTTCAGTTTACTACTTTCTTCTTTGAGGGGCAGTGTTTTTTTCTGAGATGTAGTCTTTTTTCTTGTGCACTTTTCTGGGAAGACTGTTTTGTTTTGTGTTGACGAGATGAGAACATTTCTTGCACGTTTAGCTTGCTCGTCTGGTGACATTTCTTCTGGTACTGGCAACATGTATCTTAAGTATATGACTAACAATTAGTTTATAGCACAAACTCATTTTTAAATTAATATAAGGCAGAATGGGAGCTATGACAAGGTATATAGCGAGCCATATGTGACATTTACAGCACTTGAAGCATGATGATTATAATTAAATGCAATTGTATAACAATTATAAATTGACTATATGGCAAGTACTGTATGTTAAATCTGCTGACTATTATGTTATGAATTATATACTTGTCATTTTTCTCTCTTCAGCTTCTGACAGATACCTATCATTTTTCCTTTAAAAATTGATGCTACACTTTTGTAATAATAACTCTGGTAATACATTATACTACACTTTTGTAATAATAACTCTGGTAATACATTATGCTACACCTTTGTAATAATAACTCTGGTAATACTTTATACTACACTTTTGTAATAATAACTCTGGTAATACATTATACTACACTTTTGTAATAATAACCCTGGTAATACTTTATACTACACTTTTGTAATAATAACCCTGGTAATACATTATACTACACTTTTGTAATAATAACTCTGGTTATACATTATACTACACTTTTGTAATAATAACCCTGGTAATACATTATACTACACTTTTGTAATAATAACTCTGGTAATACATTATGCTACACCTTTGTAAAATAACTCTGGTAATACATTACAATACACTTTTGTAATAATAACTCTGGTTATACATTATACTACACTTTTGTAATAATAACTCTGGTAATACATTATTCTACACTTTTGTAATAATAACTCTGGTAATACATTATACTACACTTTTGTAACAGTTACTCTGGTAATACATTATTCTACACTTTTGTAATAATAACTCTGGTAATACATTATACTACACTTTTGTAACAGTTACTCTGGTAATACATTATGCTACACTTTTGTAATGGGGTGTCGCGATAGCTCAGTGGTTAGTGAACTGGTCTACAAAGAACAAGGGGTAGGGTTCGATCTCAACCGACGGCTCCGAGTTCACCCAGCCTTAAATGGGTACCGGATTTTTTCTGGGAAAGTAAAGCGGCGCAGGCATAATACCGACCACATTACTTCAAAAATAATGTGCCGAAGGTCTGTAAAATGTATGGTCACTAACACCATATTCTCTATACGCCACTTGGCGTGACGGGGCTCTTTACTTTTTTTATTTACACTTTTGTAATAATAACCCTGGTAATACTTTATGCTACACTTTTGTAATAATAACCCTGGTAATACATTATGCTACACTTTTGTAATAATAATTCTGATAATACTTTATGCTACACTTTTGTAATAATAACTCTGGTAATACTTTATACTACACTTTTGTAATAATAACTCTGGTAAAACATTATGCTACACTTTTGTAATAATAACTCTGGTAATACTTTATACTACACTTTTGTAATAATAACTCTGGTAATACTTTATACTACACTTTTGTAATAATAACTCTGGTAATACATTATGCTACACTTTTGTAATAATAACTCTAGTAATACTTTATAAAAGAGGCCGACGCAGAGAGACACTGAGAAGAACATTGATCAGAGAGGCATGAGCAGCAGGGATCGGCTCCCTCATTGAGATATAGTTGCTTGCACAGAACAGAGATAAATTGCGAGATTTGATAAAAGATCTTTACAAGGATTGAAAACTGCTAGAATAAAAATTTAGATAAAAGAGAAAGAGTATCTGGGTCTATGCCCTATGGGCCGGCTACAGCTCAAGAGGTCAATAGATAGATAGATAGAATACCTTATGCTACACTATTGTAGTAAGAACGCTGGTAATACCTTATACTACACGTCTGTAAGAATAACACTAAATACAAATAAATATACTGCCCTGACTAAGAGATTATAACTTATACCATAGTAGTGGATAAATGCAGCCATATTGAAAAGTTCATAACAGAAGACCGTACTCACCTTCATAAACAACTACAAGACTACCGTTAACAGCATCATAGCGTGATGGAATCAAACGGAAAATGCCTGTAAGTAAATACAAAGATTTGGTTATATTTAATTTTGCATTATATTGCAATCATCCATTATTAAATGATGAAATTACATTACGTGGTATCATCATCATGTGCCGTACCGGTTGGCGTTGGCGATCATGTCCTTCCACAATCTTCTATCCACAGTGCATCGTATGAGTTCTGTTGTTGACTGTTTTTCATGCCATGACACCAAGCTATCCAGTATTTTCTCTCTTTGCCGTCCGCGATCTCTCTTTCCTTTTATTTTGCCAGTTGTAACCAAGTATTCCAAATTTCCTCTTCTCATGATGTGCCCAAAAAATGTTGATTGCTTCTTTCTGATGTTTTTTAAGAGCTCCCTTTTTGTGTTGGCCTCTTTGAGAACTTTCTTATTGGTCTTTTTAGCTGTCCAGGGAACTTTCAACATTCTTCTGAGAAATCCTATCTCTGTGGCCTCTAATCGTCTTTTCATTTGTTTGTCTATTGTCCATGATTCGCTTCCATAGGTCAGAATTGGTTCTATATAGCATCGATGAACTCTCTTTCTCGTTTCTATTGACATAGATTTGTTGCATAAGATATTTGTCATTTTCTGAAATGCTATTTTTGCCAGAGCTATTCTGCTTTTTATTTCTGTGGTGTATCTTCCATCTGATGTTATTATTGTGCCCAAGTATTTGACGCCTTGCACTTGTTTCAGATTTGTCCTGTTTATCTTTATTCTGTTTGATGGTGATGATTGTTTCTTAGATATGACCATTACTTCTGTTTTCTTACTATTCAGACTGAGATCTTTATCGGCATGCCGTTTCCAAACTGTCATTTTATCAAAGTCTAATTTCTTTCCAGCCTTTGGGTCAGTTCCTCATTAATCATGTTTGTTGTATACAACCGTCTGATGTTATCACTGTCCCCAAGTATTTCAAACGTTGCACTTGTTTCAGATTTGTCTTGTTTCTTTGTATGCTGCATGATGGTGATGATTGTTTCTTCGATATAACCATTACTTCTGTTTTCTTACTATTCAGACTGAGACCTTTCTTGTTGCTTTATTTTACTATTATATCTATCATTTCTTGTAGCTCATTCTCTGTCTCAGCTATTAAGACTGTGTCATCCGCATATCGCAAATTATTTATGTTGTGACTGTTGACTTTAATTCCTTTTTTGTCTACTATTAATCTCATAATATGTTCGCTGTAAATGTAAATATAAAGTTGTGGTTTGTCATGATTATTCCAGGCAATATAAGAAGGTAGTTTGCCATTCCTTTCCTTCTTGGCAGTGACTGTACTAGTCGGAGATCGCAGCCATTGTCTCTATACATGAGATCCTCTGCCTGCCATCGCGTTGTGGGGACCATAACCGGCACTACTTGTCGGCTGCTCCCACAACACCATCCAGCACCTGCTACATGCTGGTATAGATAACAGAATGAGCAAGCAACACATGAAATGTACATGCTATATTAACAGGATGCCATCCTGTTATAGAGATAATGGGCATTAAAGATTCACACAAGATTCATAAAATGACATTTTCTGTCGGAAAGATTCTCATTGTCTAGATACGGCACCTGCCTCAGTGTAAAGAGTGTTCCTAATATTTGGAAATGAGAGAATATATATCTATGTGGAGAGTGTTCCTAATATTTGGAAATGAGAGAATATATATCTATGTGGAGAGTGTTCCTAATATTTTTAAATGAGAGAAAATATATCTATGTGGAGAGTGTTACTAATATTTGGAAATGTGAGAATATATATCTATGTGGAGAGTGTTACTAATATTTGGAAATGAGAGAATATATATCTATGTGGAGAGTGTTCCTAATATTTTTAAATGAGAGAAAATATATCTATGTGGAGAGTGTTCCTAATATTTGGAAATGAGAGAATGTATATCTATGTGGAGAGTGTTACTAATATTTGGAAATGAGAGAATATATATCTATGTGGAGAGTGTTACTAATATTTGGAAATGAGAGAATATATATCTATGTGGAGAGTGTTACTAATATTTTTAAATGAGAGAAAATGTATCTATGTGGAGAGTGTTCCTAATATTTGGAAATGAGAGAATGTATATCTATTAATACTAATATTTGGAGATGAATGAAAACATTTCTGTGTAAAGAGTGTTTCTAATATTTGGAGATGAATGAAAACATTTCTGTGTAAAGAGTGTTTCTAATATTTGGAGATGAATGAAAACATTTCTGTGTAAAGAGTGTTTCTAATATTTGGAGATGAATGAAAACATTTCTGTGTAAAGAGTGTTTCTAATATTTGGAGATGAATGAAAACATTTCTGTGTAAAGAGTGTTTCTAATATTTGGAGATGAATGAAAACATTTCTGTGTAAAGAGTGTTTCTAATATCTGGAGATGAATGAAAACATTTCTGTGTAAAGAGTGTTTCTAATATCTGGAGATGAATGAAAACATTGCATTAAAAAAAAACACATGATGAGTTGTTATTCTCTCTGACCGAATCGACGTTTGGAACTAATGTACTACCACAACGGACCAACTCACGTGCCCAGCCAAACGAGACTGGAGGAATGCCTCAAATACATGAACACATTGACTTCACTTATTAACAATTCGTGTTCATTACAACAACAGAAGTGGCCTTACAGGGATCACCTGTTACACATCTCCTGGAGTGTTGTTGTATAGACTCATTCATTGACGTATCAGAGAAAACTGTCTCCATTATGGCTGCCATGTGTAACAATAACACTAGCGAAGACGGATTATAACATACCCACTTAGTATCCTTTTAAGGGCGAACGATGGAGAATAATAGTTGTCGTCAGATTACCGAAGAAAAGGTTAAGGTTTTTTAGATATTTTTATCTATTGCTGTTTTTGTTTCTACATTAAGCTTTTGGTAAAAGGAAAAGAAGACAACAAGGAAGTTCTGAATCAACTGAAATGAAAAAAAGAAATACTTGACACAATTCATAAATCTTGATATATAAACTAGTTCTAGTTTTCAGCTGTTCATAGAAGCTGAGTGTATGCTGTAGGTGCCTGAAGTGTGTGTTTAAAAGAAACTGTGAAGAGTAAACTATTTCATCTTACAGACAACCAAGATAATGTCTTGTGACAAAGCAAGAAGTCTACTCTAAATCGCCATCAACAGCAAAGAACTTGACATTGTAGTGAATAATGTCATGAATATCTGTGATCTTCTGTAGTAAATAACGATGGAGACTGTCAGAGACAGAGATCAAAAGGAGACCAGCAAAAGCAGCACAAAAATTATTAAGTGTCATGAAGAACATGTGGCACAATACCAAGGCTGCAAAATTAAAATCTCTGAGAACATGCATCTTCCTGATAGCAACATACTGTTGTGAATCATGTATAATCTCACAAACAACAAAAGAAGAAAATTGATTCATTCAAATGAAAATATAACTGAGAAATCCTTTAGACACTTTGTATAATGAAAAATGAGCATTGAAGACATTAAAAAAATAAATTTCGAAAAAAACTGGATACATTTTACAGAATTAGAGATACATTTTACACAATTAGAGATACATTTTATACAGGATACTAAAATACTTTTGCCACACCAAAAGACACAGTTGGCTGGAAAGAACAGTGGTGGAAGACAAAGTTCCCTGAAGATGAGACAGGGTCAAACAACAAAGAAGGCCGTTTCAGGCAATCAGGAAATCTTTGAACATTAAAAACAAAAGTGGGAGATCCAGCTAGAGACAGACTCTTTCAGACGGGCTCTTGTGAATGTAGTGTTCTAGGAAAGATACGCGACTCGATGATGCAAAACAAAGATGTCCATTGATAAATTTACTGACACTAAATAATAAAACACATTCATGAGATTCAGCTCTATATACTCACATATGATATACATACGTATAATTTCTTCAGGGAAGTTGTGATAATGGTTTGCACATATTTTTAGTACATCTGATATTTCTGCAATAAATAAAATCTAGAACATTATACTTGCAGAAATAACAGTAACATCATTAGTTACAGTTAACAATAATAGTAACATCATTCGTTACAGTTAACAATAATAGTAACATCATTAGTTACAGTTAACAATAATAGTAACATCATTAGTTACAGTTAACAATAATAGTAACATCATTAGTTACAGTTAGCAATAATAGTAACATCATTAGTTACAGTTAGCAATAATAGTAACATCATTAGTTACAGTTAGCAATAATAGTAACATCATTAGTTACAGTTAACAATAATTGTAACATTAGTTACAGTTAACAATAATAGTAACATCATTAGTTAAAGTTAGCAATAATAGTAACATCATTAGTTACAGTTAGCAATAATAGTAACATCATTAGTTACAGTTAGCAATAATAGTAACATCATTAGTTACAGTTAGCAATAATAGTAACATCATTAGTTACAGTTAGCAATAATAGTAACATCATTAGTTACAGTTAGCAATAAAAGTAACATCATTAGTTACAGTTAACAATAATTGTAACATTAGTTACAGTTAGCAATAATAACAATAGTTCGTCAACTAACAAGAGTTGTTCTAAATATAAAGACCGACGAAGGTCATGGACAGAATGGTGATATTAAAGTTTGACAAGCTGGTTTATTTCTGTGGGAAATATTCTCATTGTCTGGTTGTCAAGGGGATTGTAGCCTCAGGTAACCTCAGAGTTTCAAATGAATGGTCCGCAGTCACACAGATTGTAAAGTCACTGAGAATACATTACCCCATTATAGGTGTTCTTGTCATGGTCTTCTATAAGTCTATTAAACTTGGTCTGATCATGTCTACTGATTTTGGTCTGCTCATGTCTTTTTGTAAGGTGCAAATGCAGTGATGTAAGAAAATAGTAACGTAATAATATATTTGGGACTATGTAATGAGAATTGTGAGAACCATCGTGTGTTAAGGAAGAATGAGATTCACGTGGCAGTTTAGGAGTTCAGGGTCTCGCATGAAGATTAAGATGAGTTGAGTTGGGAGAACAAAGGAGAGTGGAGTTAACATCGTAGATTAAGTGAAGGGACATGATAGGTGAGTTGAGTTGGGAGAACAAAGGAGAGTGGAGTTAACATCGTAGATTAAGTGAAGGGACATGAGTTAGGTGAGTTAACATGAGTTGAAGGGACATGATAGGGAGAGTTGGGAGAACAAAGGAGAGTGGAGTTAACATCGTAGATTAAGTGAAGGGGCATGATAGGTGAGTTGAGTTGGGAGAACAAAGGAGAGTGGAGTTAACATCGTAGATTAAGTGAAGGGGCATGATAGGTGAGTTGAGTTGGGAGAACAAAGGAGAGTTGAGTTAACATCGTAGATTAAGTGAAGGGGCATGATAGGTGAGTTGAGTTGGGAGAACAAAGGAGAGCGGAGTTAACATCGTAGATTAAGTGAAGGGGCATGATAGGTGAGTTGAGTTAGGAAAATAAATAAGAAAAAGTAAATCTTGTGAACATTGAGGGGATGTTATAGAAACACCAAAAGTGTTTACAATTAAGATTAATTTCAGTTTGAGGCTGAGCGTTTGACGTGGCAAGATTTTATTGGTTGCGACGGGAAGTATTTAAGAGTCTGCGCAGGCAGAAAGCAAAGGGGAATCACAGGTAGT
This sequence comes from Megaustenia siamemsis, assembly GCA_032433765.1. Taxonomy (NCBI): domain Eukaryota; kingdom Metazoa; phylum Mollusca; class Gastropoda; order Stylommatophora; family Ariophantidae; genus Megaustenia; species Megaustenia siamemsis. Next base: position 6,885,271 of record JAVIAB010000050.1, read on the forward strand.
TTAGTTACGAATAGTTAGAAGAGTGCATGCAGTTTAGTTATGAATAGTTAGATAGTCACATGTAGTTTAGTTATGAATAGTTAGATAGTCACATGTAGTTTAGTTATGAATAGTTAGATAGTCACATGTAGTTTAGTTATGAATAGTTAGATAGTCACATGTAGTTTAGTTATGAATAGTTAGATAGTCACATGCAGTTTAGTTATGAATAGTTAGATAGTCACATGTAGTTTAGTTATGAATAGTTAGATAGTCTCATGTAGTTTAGTTATGAATAGTTAGATAGTCACATGCAGTTTAGTTATGAATAGTTAGATAGTCACATGTAGTTTAGTTATGAATAGTTAGATAGTCACATGTAGTTTAGTTATGAATAGTTAGATAGTCACATGTAGTTTAGTTATGAATAGTTAGATAGTCACATGCAGTTTAGTTATGAATAGTTAGAAGAGTCACATGTAGTTTAGTTATGAATAGTTAGATAGTCACATGCAGTTTAGTTATGAATAGTTAGAAGAGTCACATGTAGTTTAGTTATGAATAGTTAGATAGTCACATGTAGTTTAGTTATGAATAGTTAGATAGTCACAGGTAGTTTAGTTATGAATAGTTAGATAGTCACATGTAGTTTAGTTATGAATAGTTAGATAGTCACATGTAGTTTAGTTATGAATAGTTAGATAGTCACATGCAGTTTAGTTATGAAGTTAGATAGTCACATGTAGTTTAGTTATGAATAGTTAGATAGTCACATGTAGTTTAGTTATGAATAGTTAGATAGTCACATGTAGTTTAGTTATGAATAGTTAGATAGTCACATGTAGTTTAGTTATGAATAGTTAGATAGTCACATGTAGTTTAGTTATAAATAGTTAGATAGTCACATGTAGTTTAGTTATGAATAGTTAGATAGTCACATGTATTCCAGTGGAGCCTTTAGTGTAATAACAGGGCGAACGTCACTACTAGTTAGAAGTGTGGACAATTTATTTTAAGGAGGACACATTGTAGGAAGATACATTTGAGAAAGTTAATTTAGAAGAAGGCTCCTGTAGTGAAGTAACAGCCTTTAGTTCAGCAACAGGGCAAACACCCAATTGTAGTTAGAAGTGTTAGGAACAAGTAGATATTGGATGATTCAATTGGAAGAACTTATTCATGGACTGTACAGTGTAGTAATGAGGATGTTCTTTATTTTAGGGGGAAGAGTGACAGTGAGCAGACTGTTGAGTAAGTGCTGTGTTATTGTATTATTAGGGTGAGAATAGAAGTATTTGTTTAGTCAGGGAGGCAGTCAGGAGTTTAGTTATAAATAGTAAGAGGGAGTCAGAACCTCCTTAGCACAACTTTGACATGCTGGAGCCACGCCACCCAGCCTTGTTATTGAGATTTATACATTTAGTGGAGTGATGTAAATAAACATGCTGGAGCAGTCATCCATGCCACCCAGCCTTGTTATTGAGATTTATACATTTAGTGGAGTGATGTAAATAAACATGCTGGAGCAGTCATCCATGCCACCCAGCCTCGTTATTGAGATTTGTACATTTAGTGGAGTGATGTAAATAAACATGCTGGAGCAGTCATTCACGCCACCCAGCCTCGTTATTGAGATTTGTACATTTAGTGGAGTGATGTAAATAAACATGCTGGAGCAGTCATTCACGCCACCCAGCCTTGTTATTGAGATTTATACATTTAGTGGAGTGATGTAAATAAACATGCTGGAGCAGTCATCCATGCCACCCAGCCTCGTTATTGAGATTTGTACATTTAGTGGAGTGATGTAAATAAACATGCTGGAGCAGTCATTCACGCCACCCAGCCTTGTTATTGAGATTTATACATTTAGTGGAGTGATGTAAATAAACATGCTGGAGCAGTCATTCACGCCACCCAGCCTTGTTATTGAGATTTATACATTTAGTGGAGTGATGTAAATAAACATGCTGGAGCAGTCATCCACGCCACCCAGCCTCGTTATTGAGATTTGTACATTTAGTGGAGAGATGTAAATAAACATGCTGGAGCAGTCATCCATGCCACCCAGCCTTGTTATTGAGATTTGTACATTTAGTGGAGTGATGTAAATAAACATGCTGGAGCAGTCATCCATGCCACCCAGCCTTGTTATTGAGATTTGTACATTTAGTGGAGTGATGTAAATAAACATGCTGGAGTAGTCATCCACGCCGCCCAGCCTTGTTATTGAGATTTGTACATTTAGTGGAGTGATGTAAATAAACATGCTGGAGCAGTCATCCACGCCACCCAGCCTTGTTATTGAGATTTGTACATTTAGTGGAGTGATGTAAATAAACATGCTGGAGCAGTCATCCACGCCACCCAGCCTTGTTATTAAGATTTGTACATTTAGTGGAGTGATGTAAATAAACATGCTGGAGCAGTCATCCATGCCACCAAGCCTCGTTATTGAGATGTGTACATTTAGTGGAGTGATGTCAATAAACATGCTGGAGCAGTCATCCACGCCACCCAGCCTCGTTATTGAGATTTGTACATTTAGTGGAGTGATGTCAATAAACATGCTGGAGCAGTCATCCACACCACCCAGCCTCGTTATTGAGATTTGTACATTTAGTGGAGTGATGTAAATAAACATGCTGGAGCAGTCATCCACGCCACCCAGCCTCGTTATTGAGATTTGTAAATTTAGTGGAGTGATGTAAATAAACATGCTGGAACAGTCATCCACGCCACCCAGCCTCGTTATTGAGATTTGTAAATTTAGTGGAGTGATGTAAATAAACATGCTGGAACAGTCATCCACGCCACCCAGCCTCGTTATTGAGATTTGTAAATTTAGTGGAGTGATGTAAATAAACATGCTGGAGCAGTCATCCACGCCGCCCAGCCTTGTTATTGAGATTTGTAAATTTAGTGGAGTGATGTAAATAAACATGCTGGAACAGTCATCCACGCCACCCAGCCTCGTTATTGAGATTTATACATTTAGTGGAGTGATGTAAATAAACATGCTGGAACAGTCATCCACGCCACCCAGCCTCGTTATTGAGATTTGTAAATTTAGTGGAGTGATGTAAATAAACATGCTGGAGCAGTCATCCACGCCGCCCAGCCTTGTTATTGAGATTTGTACATTTAGTGGAGTGATGTAAATAAACATGCTGGAGCAGTCATCCATGCCACCCATCCTCGTTATTGATATTTTTACATTTAGTGGAGTGATGTAAATAAACATGCTGGAGCAGTCATCCACGCCGCCCAGCCTTGTTATTGAGATTTGTAAATTTAGTGGAGTGATGTAAATAAACATGCTGGAGCAGTCATCCACGCCGTCCAGCCTTGTTATTGATATTTTTACATTTAGTGGAGAGATGTAAATAAACATGCTGGAACAGTCATCCATGCCACCCAGCCTTGTTATTGATATTTTTACATTTAGTGGAGTGATGTAAATAAACATGCTGGAGCAGTCATCCATGCCACCCAGCCTTGTTATTGATATTTTTACATTTAGTGGAGTGATGTAAATAAACATGCTGGAGCAGTCATCCACGCCGCCCAGCCTTGTTATTGATATTTTTACATTTAGTGGAGTGATGTAAATAAACATGCTGGAGCAGTCATCCATGCCACCCAGCCTTGTTATTGATATTTTTACATTTAGTGGAGTGATGTAAATAAACATGCTGGAGCAGTCATCCACGCCGCCCAGCCTTGTTATTGAGATTTGTAAATTTAGTGGAGTGATGTAAATAAACATGCTGGAGCAGTCATCCACGCCGTCCAGCCTTGTTATTGATATTTTTACATTTAGTGGAGAGATGTAAATAAACATGCTGGAGCAGTCATCCACGCCACCCAGCCTCGTTATTGATATTTGTACATTTAGTGTAGTGATGTAAATAAACATGCTGGAGCAGTCATCCACACCACCCAGCCTTGTTATTGAGATTTGTAAATTTAGTGGAGTGATGTAAATAAACATGCTGGAGCAGTCATCCACGCCACCCAGCCTCGTTATTGAGATTTGTAAATTTAGTGTAGTGATGTAAATAAACATGCTGGAACAGTCATCCACGCCGCCCAGCCTTGTTATTGAGATTTGTACATTTAGTGGAGTGATGTAAATAAACATGCTGGAGCAGTCATCCACACCACCCAGCCTCGTTATTGAGATTTGTAAATTTAGTGGAGTGATGTAAATAAACATGCTGGAGCAGTCATCCACGCCGCCCAGCCTTGTTATTGAGATTTGTACATTTAGTGGAGTGATGTAAATAAACATGCTGGAGCAGTCATCCACGCCGTCCAGCCTTGTTATTGATATTTTTACATTTAGTGGAGAGATGTAAATAAACATGCTGGAGCAGTCATCCACGCCGCCCAGCCTTGTTATTGAGATTTGTACATTTAGTGGAGTGATGTAAATAAACGTGTTGAAGTTCCTGTTTTATAATAAGACTGGTGAATTACGTGAATTGTCTGTGAGTATGTTCATAAACAGTATTCAGTGGCTGGTCTGCTCCAATCTAAATAAAAACCGAAAACACAACGCGAAATACCACTAATTACAATGACAACGGAAGCGGGACTTCACATGCTCAGAATGCTAGAGCTAAGTTCGTGAATAGCTCTAAGATCAGTTCATCAGTGTCTGATACTCAAGATCTTGCCAGTCAAGTTGATCAATCAAGATAAGTCAAGGTGAATGAAGCATCATGAGCAAATGATCGATTGTCAACATCATCCTAAATATTAATAGACAGAGCAAGAAGTAAAGGGTGCCATTGGTCCTTGCTTCAATATTGTTAAGTCAAGTGTCTCAATCACGTGTTTCATTGTCAGTAAAGATCGATTGTGAGCGCTGTTGTCATCGATGTTTCATGACATCATCATCCCTCTCAAGAAGTTATAAAAGACGATAAATATCCACTTTTTTATAATGATCTTGGTCTGCTCATGTCTTCTGATCTTGATCTGTCATGACTACGCATCTCGTTCTACTGATATCTTCTGATTTTTATTTTCTCATAACTTCTGATTTTTATTTTCTCATAACTTCTGATTTTTGTCGTATCGTGTCTTCTGATCATGGTCTGCTCCCCAACTTTTTTTTAGTTTTCTTTTTCGCTTTCCAACAGAGTTATTTGACAGACCAGGTTTGAAAGGCCATCACTGTGTTGTGAATTCTGCACATTAACCACTACATTATAGGAACTGCTCAACCATAGTAATAGAGATATTCTAGAAAACTGTACATGTCTGTTAATCACTTCTTTTTTTATAGTAGTCATGTGATACAAGAAAATTGTCATTGGGAGCAAAACATTTTCAGTTAATTTGAAGCAGTCATCTTTCATTGCTTCAACTAACTGCTAACTAGCATACCTAGTTCACGTGATAAAGTATGTGACTTTTATCACAGTCTCAAAGAACTGAACCTCACAGACTATGACTAGTATGCTCTTCTCTATTTCACTTATGATGTTTCATCATCATCATCATCAAGTACCGGGGCTGCTGGCGTAGGTGATCATGTCTCTCCACAACTTTCGATCTCGACAGTTATTTATCCTTTCTGTTGTTGACCTTCTGCCAAGCCATTCTCTTAAGCTGTTATTATGTATATTTGACCTAAAAGAAACAGTCTATACATTGAAAAGACAACAATCTATGTAATTTGTTACCTTCATCGTCTTGTCTTTCATAGTGGATCTTTCAAGTTGTGTTCACCACATTTTGGTGGGGACTAGAAAGACAACAACAAAATCTCTCCATTTGTTAGATCCATGATCATCATTTACACGATGTCTTGAATGTGCCCATGTTGTCCATCACTGTTTTCATTGTCTGCTACCAAACTATCTTTATTCTGCCTTTTTTTCACCTTCCCTTGAACCAATGCAGTTCTTGTTATGGATTATTTCTTAATCTCTCATTAGTGCATGGCCCATCCAGTTTCAACATCAAACCTAAAGTTTGATAATCCTGTATGCAACTGATAAATCAATATCATATTATCTCAGTACTTTTTTGCATAGAACACCATGTTCAAGTTTTCTCAACATTTCTACCTTTTCTTGCATGTGTGTAGACTTGTGTTTGTGTTTTACTTCATCACGGACACTTTATTTTGTTCACAGAATCCATGACTGGGGATGGATGTAACAAAAGTAGGTACGAGTTTCCCAATATCACTGGACATGCAGCAGTTACTGATATCTACATGCTCAAATGGCAGAAAACCACACAAAGTGACACTTGTGTGTCCAGTAACCTATGCTAGTATGTGACAGGCGAAATAGGTGGTGGGTGATGGACATGTCCACACATAATTATGTTCAGTTTTAAAAGTGATTCCAGACCATAAAGTCTGCAGCCAAATTGGTAGTCTTCTTCTTCTTCTTCTTCTTCTTCTTCTTCTTCTTCTTCTTCTTCTTCTTCTTCTTCTTCTTTCTCTTCTTCTTCTTCTTCCTCTTCTTCTTCTTACTTCAGTGATCAGCTGTTGCTATGCATTTAGACATTTAGACCAGCCTGGGTCACGAACAAGACGATGTGTTTGAGGTCATCACTGGTCATCAAAGGTTCCCAATAGATTGTCATGTAGGGTTTTTTTTTGTCGGCCATATGGGGTTCTTATGGTATTTAGTGTGCTGCAGTCATGCTGTTGGGAGCCGCGATAGCTCAGTGGTTAGTGAACGGACTACCACGGACATGGGGTAGGGTTCGATCCCAACCGACGGCTTCCGGGTTCACCCAGCCTTAAATGGGTACCGGTTTTTTCTGGGAAAGTAAAGCAGCACGGGCGTAATACTGACCACATTACCCCAAAAATCATGTGCTGAAGGTCTGTAAAAATATAGGGTCACTAACACCATATTTCCCTATACGCCACTTGGCGTGACGGGGGTACTTTACTTTTTTTTTTTTAGTCATGCTGTTGAATCCAGAGCTGGAATTTGTTTGGCTGCTCCAGTCACGTGTTACAAAGTCCAGTCTTCTATAGATGTGCTCTAAGACCACAATGGCCTGTTTTGAGTCTGAATATCTTGGCCTGCTCAGTTTGTTTAGCTTTAGGCTGTCATGTTCTGGCTCATATTTTCCATACAACTCCCTCCATTCTGTTTGTCTGGCTTGCTACAGGGTTGTTTTTATTTCTTTGAGGCTCTGAGGTTGGTTGGACTGTTTGAAGGTTCTCACCTGCTTTCACGAGTTTATCTATTTTCTCATTTCTAGCAATGCCGCAGTGTTCTGGTATTCACTGCAGGACTAGTTGGTTGTCAACTGTAGATTCTATTATGCTGTTGTAGATTTTACCATTATTTAAGTATTGCTGCATTAACGGAATTTATCATTATTTTCATCTTACTGATGACTTTTTACATCAGTTTAGTTTTAATGCCTTAAAACATATTTTAAACTGCCTATATGGTATCTGACACTATTCTAAACAAAAACAAAATATATCACAAGATTAAATAAAAACGATACCTGTTATTAATAAATCACGGCTCTCTGCCTTTTCTAAACCTGAAAGAAAGGAAATACTCTTGTGAGGAAATCAAGTTGAAATTAATGGAGATAATGATAAATATTCTTTACAGGAGAATGTTGTAAAAATATAGGGTAAAACAAGCTTCTAATGGCTACAAAAAAGATAACGTTGTGCAGAAAATAAGACGCTAATAGTAAAGATGTATGTGATATATTGTTCTAGTTACTTATATTCTTATTTTAATCTAACAAAACTTTGGTGTAATCTATAAAAGATGCTAATTTTGGTTTGTGGCTGAGTGGTTAGTGTGCCCGCTTCCTGGTGGCTGAGTGGTTAGTGTGCCCGCTTCCTGGTGGCTGAGTGGTTAGTGTGCCCGCTTCCTGGTGGCTAAGTGGTTAGTGTGCCCGCTTCCTGGTGGCTGAGTGGTTAGTGTGCCCGCTTCCTGGTGGCTGAGTGGTTAGTGTGCCCGCTTCCTGGTGGCTGAGTGGTTAGTGTGCCCGCTTCCTGGTGGTGGAGTGGTTAGTGTTCTCGCTTCCTGGTGGCTGAGTGGTTAGTGTGCCCACTTCCTGATGGCTGAGTGGTTAGTGTGCCCGCTTCCGGACCAGAAGGTTCCGGGTTCAATCACCAGCAGTGGCAAATTTTTTTTTCGGACTGACAAGACTCTGGGTTCACCCAGCCTCTAAAAATAGGTACTAGAGATTTTTCTGGGAAGTAAAGGCGGCCTGGTGTGATACCGACCACATCATCCAAAAATGTTCCATAACACCATGTTCCCCAAACGCCTAGCAAGGTGTGAAGGGGGGACATTTAGTTACTTTTACTTACTTACTTCTTTGTACTTTTCTATTAACTTCCTCATGCAGAAGACAACCTCTCTTGTCCTGCTGTTTTTCTTCAATTCAAATCGTTATTCCAACTACACTGTGATTTTATTTGTATTTCCTCCGTGAATAAATTGAGCAACATTATAACTGTATGGCTCATCAAACTTATTGTTCTAAAATCATTGCATTCCAGTGAGTTAGTCTTCTAAGACAAGGCAATAAATACTGATGCTTTGGTTCATTATGTGTGTGTGTGTGCTTGTCCTCGTGCATGAGTGTGCTTGTGTGTGTGTGCATGCGTGTGTGGTGATTGTGTTTGTGCATGCATGTGTGTGTGAGGTAAAAAATGGAGGATGAAGTGTGTTAGAGGCTGGAACTATAAAGAGATCAAAAGTCTATACTGATAATGTTGGAATGGAAGATAAGATGTTATAAAGTTTAAATTAATGATACCCTGCTGATGTGATTGTTGATGGTTTAAATTATTGACACCCTGCTGACATGATTGTTGATGGTTTAAATTATTGACACCCTGCTGATGTGATTGTTGATGGTTTAAATTAATGATACCCTGCTGATGTGATTGTTGAAGGTTTAAATTATTGATATCCTGCTGACATGATTGTTGATGATTGAAATTATTGACACCTTTCTGATATGATTGTTGATTTTTTAAATGAATGATACCCTGCTGACATGATTGTTGAAGGTTTAAATTATTGATATCCTGCTGATGTAATTGTTAATGGTTGAAATTATTGACACCTTTCTGGTATGATTGTTGATTGTTTAAATTAATGATACCCTGCTGATATGATTGTTTAAATTAATGATACCCTGCTGATGTGATTGTTTAAATTATTGACACCCTGCTGATATGATTGTTGATTGTTTAAATTATTGACACCCTGCTGATATGATTGTTTAAATTATTGACACCCTGCTGATATGATTGTTGATTGTTTAAATTATTGACACCCTCTGATATGATTGTTGATGGTTTAAATTATTGACACCTTGCTGAAATGATTGTTGATTGCAATGGGATTTGCCCATCCTAGAAGTTAGTACAGAACTAACATTTCCACATTTGTAGTTGTCACCACTGATCTCAGTGACCTTCACCTCATTAACCAGACTGCTGTGGCAAAGAGGATTTTCTAGAAAATCATGTGGAAGTTCTGTCTTGGTTAGATTTGGGTTGCTGATATTTTATACCTAGGAAAGATCATTTATCTCGTGTTCTCTTGGAGTTTGGCATGAACGTGATGACAAGTAGCTAGAAAGAGTTTCAGAAAGTTGAAATAAAAGATAATGAGAAAATTGAAATAAAAGATAATGAGAAAATTGAAATAAAAGATAATGAAAAAATTTAAATAAAAGATAATGAGCAAATTGAAATAAAAGATAATGAGAAAATTAAAATAAAAGATAATGAGAAAATTGAAATAAAAGATAATGAGAAAATTGAAATAAAAGATAATGAAAAAATTGAAATAAAAGATAATGAGAAAATTGAAATAAAAGATAATGAGAAAATTGAAATAAAAGATAATGAGAAAATTGAAATAAAAGATAATGAGAAAATTGAAATAAAAGATAATGAGAAAATTGAAATAAAAGATAATGAGAAAATTGAATAAAAGATAATGAAAAAATTGAAATAAAATATAATGAGAAATTTAAATAAACAATAATTTGTTGAGAAAATTAAAATTGCGGGTTAAAAATTGATATTGTTGATAAGAGAGAGATTGTGAGAAATGATACAATTATCATAAACACATTAAACATTGAATACCTTCCAATAATGTATTTCTTTCTTTTCCTCTAAAAAATTGAAATTCTGTGATCGCCGTTCTGACCAAAAAAGTCATGACCTGATCTAAAGAGAGAAATACAAAAAGTGACGTTTTGTAATTCTAGGAAACAAATCAAATATATTCCCAATAATCTTCTTCTTCTTCGGAGTTTGGCCAACAAATGTGACTCCAGCTAGTCATTTTTTGGTAACAGGTTGCCTTCTCATTTCAATCCCAAATATCTTGACCATGCTGGTTAGTCGATGTCGAGACTCATTATGGGGAGGCGAAGGTAGGTAAGTCCTCCTGTAATCAGAATTAAGAATTTCACGTGTTCTGCACAACATGGAGTACGTGAACTTCTGGTCAATATGGTGGATAGGCGGCAGGAACCATTGAAGACCATGTATGAAAGTGTTCCTTGTTGCAGTTTCCTCATTTTCCAAGTCCGGCTTGTTGCAGGAGCTACTGAGTTAGGTGCTCTGTGCACACGGTCTGCTGTGTGTTTCATCCGTTTTGATCATGTTTCGATATTCCAATTGTTTAAGATGAATGATGATATCGTACGACAGGGAACAGTTGGCTGTGTTCATTTTCTGTGCGGTTTTGCCTTATGTCTTTTGGTGTGTGCGGAGACTGCTACGATGGGGACTACAGCTACCTTTCTTTGTTTGGGAGATGAGATAGTAATTCGGATGATTCCACTGGCACGGGCTGTTGAGCAATTATGGATTTTTAATTCGTTTGCAGTGATACCGGGGCCTTCCATAAACAAATAACCAACCCAGATGGAAGATACACCACAGAGATAAAAAGCAGAATAGCTCAGACAAAAATAATATTTAAGAAAATAGAAAATATCTTATGCAACAAATCTACGTCAATAGAAGTGAGATAGAGAGTTCATTGATGCTATATAGAACCAATTCTGACCTATGGAAGTGAATCATGCACAGTAGACAAACAGATGAAAAGACGATTAGAGGCCACAGAGATGGGATTTCTCAGAAGAATGTTGAAAATTCCCTAAACAGCTAAAAAGACCAATGAGGAAATTCTCAAAGAGGCCAACACATAAAGGGAACTCCTAAAAAGCACTAGAATTGAAAAATCAACATTTTTAGTGCACATCATGAGAAGAGAAAAGTTGAAATACTTGGTTACAACTGGCAAAATACAAGGAAAGAGAGATCGTGGACGACAACGAGCGAAAATACTGTATAGCTTGGTGTCATGGCATGGAAAACATTAAACAACAGAACTGATATGATGCACTGCAGATAGAACATTGTGGAAAGACATGATCTCTTGCTCCAACCGGTATGGCACATGATGACGATGATGCCGACATAAAATGAGATCGTGTTGTAAAGTTTGATTGTGAATCTGCATACAATAGTCATGAACAACAGAGGGAAAACGAACCCACAGTCAAAAATGACAAGACATGAGAGGGATATCAGTCCACGGCAGCTGACTTTTGAGAATGATAATAACAATCTCAATCAAGAATGACAGCAGATATGAAAGCTCTTGAGGTAATCTCTTTAGAGTTAACACTCTGGGCTAATGCCGCCTGTAGAATATTATAGGAATAGATACAAGATCATTCATCAAACACTATAAATCTACTAGGCTTTCAACTATACTGGGGATGTGAATTCATGCAATAAAAAGATGGTTAAAATGAAATAAGTAAGGAAGAAGTGCTATGTTCCATGACAGTTTTCGAAGAAGGAAGTATTGTCAACAAGGGTTTGTTGTGACAGAGAAAAGATGTTCTCTCAACTGTTGATACTTGATCAATATTTTCAAGAACTTTTATGTTGGCCAAGAATAAATGTCAGCAGCCAATGCTTCAATTTTACCCCAGTCTTGATGTCCGTACATCAACGTGTCAATTATGTGGGTCATGTTAACTAAATGTGTCACTGACCGAACAGTAGGAATCCTGGGAGCAGAACTGACGTAGTGAGCTGTCAATGAGATTGAGTCCCACTAAGTGATTGATGACAGGTAGATCATGTTTTAGATAAGTGTTTCTTAGTCTTGTTTCTACCATGACCACCATCCGACCTCGTTTTCTTCATGTGCATCTCCCCTCTCCCTCCCCTAACACCTACCCCTTACCTCATCCTTTAATGAAAATGATAACTAACATTTTTTTTAATGAGTTTTTGTTCTTTGCAACTGGATCGTGTTGTATCAATAAGCTACGTCAGTCATAGTTGACTATGGATGTTATTATGCTGCATGAGTGTATTCTCTTTTTTCTCCTATGAATCTGTCTGCTTCTCGCTGGAGTTAGATTTTTATATAAAATATTTCAATGTTTGAACAATGACCGCTCTGACCAAACTAGCACACGGTGTCAACGAACTGGGGAAATACCACCTTGATATATTAGAAATTAGTGAGAGTAAATGGCTAGGATAAGGGAAAACCCATCAACAACAACATGACAATAATTTATTCAGCTACAGATGATAATAAACTTTATGCAGGAGTGGGAAATGTAACGGAGGTCTCCGCTGTGAACAATATTACAGAATGGGAGCTGGTGAACAATTGATTAATAAGAGCCTGTTGTAAAATCAAGAGTGGAAGACTAACAATTATTCAACGCTATGTGCCCACTAATGAAACTGAAGACGAAATTAAAGATGTGCTTTACTATCAGCTACAAGATCTAGTAAATAAAGTCCCTAAACATGAATCAATTAATAGTGATGGGCGACTTTAATACCAAAGTGGGCGGAGACAACAATGGAGTTTTGAAGGCAATGGGGAAAGAAGGTGGAGACAGTGTCAATCAAAATGGAGAAAGGTTAATAGAACAATGTTTAACAGAAGACCTAATTATAGATGGGAACATTATTTCCTCACAAGGAGATACATAAGACAACATGGGTATCCCCTGATGATAAAACTAGAAACCAAATCGACCACCTAAGTATCAGAAGGCGATTTTAAAATGCCTTGATTGATGTGAGAGCGTATAGAGGAGCTGATGTCAATGGTGACCATATTCTGTGTTGGGAAGATTAAACTGAGAAGTCACCACAAGAAGCACGTCTTGAAGAATATAGATAGTAACACATTAATAGATGAAGATATGAAAGGACAATTTAATCTCGAATCATTTAGAAACTTTGGGTGCAATAGATGAATTGAATATTGATGGACTGTGGGTATTTACAACACAGCAATATTGACATCAGCTGAATTATGTGCTAGATTGTCAAGACTAAGAGGCTGAAAGTAAAGACCATGGATCGCAGGCATAACATAGGAAGCATATCAAAATTAGACGTGAAGACCCAACACTAGTCTGGTCCCTATGAATAGAGTTGCTTCAAGACTAAGTTAGGTAAAACTGCTAGAACAAAGATTCAGATATAGGGAAGACCTTTAGAAAATCAATAGGCAGGGGAGACAGACAGACCACAGATAATAAGAATAACTCCACAAGACGTGATAAAAGAACATGTTTGGATAATCTGACAGTTGAAGCAGAACTAGCCTCCAAAACTGGAAATAGCAAGCTATTATATAATACACAGAAACAATAGACAGGCTCCTTTACATTAAATGGCAGACCTATACTGGGTATAGATGGCACCTTCCTAACTCCTAGTGCTAATACAAATGTGTGATGGGCTGAACATTTCCAGGATATTCTTAATCGTCCACATCCCAATCATCTGATGCTGTTTAAAACAGATGCATCAACACACATCTAGACATCAATATAAAAGACATCACTATAACAGAAATAGTTAGCAGTGAAATACAAGGCTAATAATAAAGCCTCTGGCGTAGATAAAAAAAAGTAACCACTGAGATGCTGGAGGCATTTAATGATCAAAACTGATTCCACCTTAGAAAGTTATTGAATAAAATTTGGGGATGAAGAAAAAGTTCCTCCAAAGTGAGAGAAAGGGATCATCATCATCATCATCATGTACCATACCGGTTGGCGTAGGCGATCATGTCCTTCCACAATCTTCTATTTACAGTGCATCGTATCAATTCTGTTGTTGACTGTTTTCCATGCCATGACACCAAGCTATCCAGTATTTTCTCTCTTTGTCGTCCGCGATCTCTTTTTCCTTTTATATTGCCAGTTGTCATGGCGACTACGTGTTGTCGTTCTTATAATTGGGCTCTTGCTGAGATATTTAAATGATTTACGCGACAGTCTAGTTGTGAATTTATGTGTTGCTATTCCCCACTTGGTGTAATGTTTGACTTCTGACTGGAGGATGGACTGCCAACTTGATCGATATTTAAGTGGATTTATTCTTTCTTTGTGTTTGTGTGTGCAAGCACATGGTTCGACAACAATGGCGTCGATAGATGGGTGTGTTCAACCCGTATGTGAAAAGTCAGCGACGGTGGATGGGGCGAATGAATTAATTGAAATAATCAACGGCCCAGAAAGCAAAAACAGCAAAGTGTGTGGTACACATGACAGATCACGAAAGGCGAAAATGGCAGACCACCGTGAAAGAGATAGGAGCCTCATCAAGTAACAATCCAAAGCAAGCGATGGAGAGAAATTCTAACTACCGTATTAAGATGGACATTAGACAAGAAAACAGAACAGAAAATTGAAGCCTTTGAAATGTGGATTTATAGAAGAATAGGTAGAATTGGATGGAAACAAAAGATAACAAACGATGAAGTTTTAAAACAACTGGAAATAAAAAGAGAACTGCTGAACACAATTAAGACAAGACAAATGAAATTTTTGAAGCATGTTAAAAGATACAACAGCCTACTAAAAGTAATATTGGAAGGAAAAATACAAGGTAAAAGAGGCAGAGGCAGACCAAGACTAACATGGACGAGTAACATCAAAAGATGGACAAGTCAATCTATGACAGCCTGCACCATCAAAGCAAGAAACAGAGTAGAATGGCGACCCATGGTAGCCAACCTTCGTTGCGGAGAGGGCACACGATGATGATGATGATTGCCAGTTGTAACAAAGTATTTCAACTTTTCTCTTCTCATGATGCCCCGAAAGATGTTGATTGTTTCTTTCTGATGTTTTTCGAGTTCCATTTTTGTGTTGGCCTCTTTTAAAATTTCCTCAGTGGTCTTTTTAGCTGTCCAGGGAACATTCAACATTCTTCTGAGAAATCCCATCTCTGTGACCTCTAATCGTCTTTTCATTTGTTTATGTCTACTGTCAGCGATTCACTTCCATAGGTCAGAATTGGTTCTATATCTATCTATCTATCGTCCTTTCGAGCCGAAGACGGCACATAGGGCAGAATCACAATCTCAAAAACAGAAACCTTGCGTGCCAAAATGGCACATATTGCAGAGATCACTGCTTCCAAAACTTATGGCTCTGTTTCCATAACAACACTTTTTACAATGACAGCTTGTCAAGCCATCGATCAATCTCCTTTGTCGCCTCTTACGACATGCCTGGAAGGTCATAGTGTCACTATTCTTTACTTCCCTCATAATGAGGCCCCGGTAACACACAGGAGATGGTTCTATATAGCACCAACGAACTCTCTTTCGCACTTCTAATGACATAGATTTGTTGCATAAGATATTTTTCATTTTCTGAAATGCTATTTTGGCCTGAGCTATTCTGCTTTTTATTTCTGTGGTGCATCTCCCATCTGATGTTATCACTGTGCCCAAGTATTTGAAACGCTGCACTTGTTTCAGATTTGTCCTGTTTATTTTTATGCTGCGCGATGATGATGATTGTTTCTTCGATATAACTATTACTTCTGTTTTCTTACTATTCAGACTGAGACCTTTTTTGTTTCTTATTTTACTATTATGTCTATCATTTCTTGTAGTTCGTTCTCTGTCTCTGTTATTAAGACTGTGTCATCCGCATATTGCAAATTATTTATGTCGTGACCGTTGACTTCATTTCCTTTTTTGTCTACTATTGATCTTATAGTATTTCCACTATAAAGTGAAAACAAATCTGACGACAGTGATGACAGAACACAGCCTTGTCTGACGCTTTGTTTTATATAATGAGATTGTCCTGTTTGGTTGCTAATTCGTATAGTTGCTGTCTGTTGCCAGTACATGTTTTTTTTTTATGATTCGCAGATCCTTGCCATCAATGTTTAATTTCTCCAGCATATTGATTATTTCCACATGCTTTACTTTGTCAAATGCTTTTGTGTAGTCTATAAAGCACATATATAGATCTTTCTTTACCTCTATAACTCTTTCTTCAATGTTATTAAGATGTATATTGCATTGTCGGTGCCCTTTCCTTCCACAAATCCACATCGTTCATCACCTATTTCTGGTTTCATTTTGCTCCTTACACGTCTCATGATGATTCTTAGTAATATTTTCATTATGTGGCTCATGAGACTAAACTAATAGTGCGATGGCCTTCACAATCAGTGGCGCCTGACTTCTTCGGTATGGCTATAAAGATAGATTTGACATGAACTCATGGTTGTCGAGTCCTGTGCCCTTCCCACATCTCAGAGGGCATTGATGATGTCCGCCCAATCCTTTGGTTGACCGTCTTCAACGACAGCTCAGCTAGTCAACCTGTCCGCTCTTTCATTTCTCCATACTCTGCATAGAATAAACAATGCTGTAGACACTATTATGTGCGAGGAACAAGCAGGATTCAGAAAGGGGAGAAGCTGTCTTGACCAAATATTTACTCTAATAATAATGCTAGAAAAACATACAGGAAAACAACAACCATTAATCTGCAATTTCATTGATTTTAAAAAGAAAGTGCGTTTGACAACACACATAGACTCTCCTTGTGGAATATCATTTAACATTACTGATTACTACCAAACACTACCAACATCATAAAAGACATATTTGACGACTATACTTGCGCAGTTTGCACACAGGGGAATGAGAGATTGGTTTATAACTGAAACACGAGTCAAACATGGATGCATACTATCACCATTGCTATTTGGAATTACCATTGGTTACATAATGAGTAAATGTTGCAAAGGCAATAATGGCATTAAATTGTAGGACACGAATTACTTGAAGGATCTCAATTTTGCTGATCATGTAGTGCCCCTAAGAAACATTTCCAACTACTTGCAAAATATCAAAGATACCTTGTCGTCAAAGGCGAAAAAAATAGGACTTGAAGTCAACAGTGATAACAGAAAAAATAATGAAAAATAGCAATCCTCTAGAGGGTAATCTCACTATCGTCAGGTAGTATATACATGTGAATCGCCAGGTATTGGTAAGAGCAGACCACTATATATATATATTTCCTATTAAGACATCCTCTATAATAATATTCATTTATTATTATTTGCCTCCAGTCTAAACCACTGGAAACAACTATTCATGCTGTTTCGTCCTAAATGTTTGTCTGCAACTCTAATATTCAGCCCTACCCTATCCGGGAGATACTTGTCTTAATATGAAAAATACGGATACACAATGTATTCTCGAGTTGTGATCAGAGCCCTATGCTATAGTCATGAGAACACCTGTGTGAAAGACATCGCCAATGATGGCTATTTTTTTAGTTAGCCGAGTTGGCAGTGTTCCCTAGCGTTCAGCTTCTCGTGGCAAGGCGCTGTGCCAAGAAGTACGGGTTCGATACTGCTTCGGACCACATATTGTTCTTTGTTTTTTTTTCTGTTGTTGATTATTTGCCATTTTTTCCGAATGCTGTAAACATACCTCTTCCTATGAATTGATTCACTGATTATTGCCTCGGAAGTTTCCATATTTAATAATATTCATTTATTATTATTTGTCTCTTCTGCAGGAAACATCAAGTTACAGAAAAAGATGAAGACCAAGAGTGGCACTGAAAAGACCACTTATAAGAGAAGCAAAGTTGACAGACATGGACTCATTTGACACGATGGAACATCTCGCCCAGAATAGAGATGGGTGGTGAAAAACACTACAAGCCCTGTGTGACGTCTGAAGGCCCAGGAATGATCAAGTTTATATAAATATAAACAAACACACAAAATAACCACAAAATGATGCTTTGAGTAAATGATCATTTAAACAATGGGACTAACCATTAAAATAAAGGAGCTGTGCGTCAATAAACTGTCTGCGTCTACATCTTTGAATTATAAATTATACTTCAGAGCAGCCTTCTATGTCAACTTATAAGTATAGTATATGGATCGCCGAAGGTTGTTTTATTTGACGATCTAAAACTTCATTCAAGTGAAGTGAAAGTAAACTTTTGATATTTACGTTGATCCCTTCTTCTGCTGCTGCTAGCCTGACGTCACTGAACTTCTTTGTCTGTCACTGAAATGGCTGTATGTCGGTAGAGATGTGTTGTGAGGAAGACCTTTCTTGGTAACATTAGAAACAGAAAATAGTAAAAAATAGAGTAGAATTAAAGTGGAGATAACTGCAGTTACTAGTGTTAACTTTAGGGTTACTCACGGTAGTTAATGGTCTGATCCATTATTGAGATGATCAACCCAGTCCTGCTTAACTGAATGCCAAATACTGGGGAAATGTAAAAAAAGAAAATTATTGTAAGCAAATTTAAAAAAAAAAAACATGGTTGCGCATGACACAAAATATAAAACAAGTAATATAGAAAAGAAAGAGGAAAATAATTGATACAGAACAGAAAGGGGACAATAATTTATACAGTACAGAAGAAAACAATGATTTACACGGAATAGAAAGAGGGAAAAATATACAGAATAGACAGAGGAAAATAATTTATACAGAAAGGAAAGAGTAAAATAATTTATACAGAAAGGAAAGAGTAAAATAATTTATACAGAAAGGAAAGAGTAAAATAATTTATGCAGAAAGGAAAGAGTAAAATAATTTATACAGAAAGGAAAATAATATATATATATATATACATAAGGTGACCAGATGGTTTTTGCCCAAATACGGGACATTTTGTCATTTTCGCTAGAAAAAAACGGGACAAATATGGGACACTATTAGAAAAAAATGGGACAAATACGGGACGTTATAATTGTTTGTTAAATTTAAGGTACAAAAATGAAAGAAATGACTAAAAATTAACTCACCAGATTTTAATGATGGAATGTGATAACATCTAAATTTGTGATGTCACTGATGGTCGTTGTACTTTTTTGCAGACTGGATTTCCTTAAGAATATCTTCTTTGTTCTGTATGTACTCATAGAATTCTATACAACTCATGTCATAATTACACTTTGTTATCAGCAAGGATTTCAATGTTTCTATCTTCATTTGTGTTTTGTTTGTATCCCACAAATTGTTCATATGTGAAAACACCCTTTCTGTCGGAGCATTTGTTCCAGGCAAACAGAGACCAAACTCAACGATTTTAAGCAAGTTTGTGTAAGTTATATTTTGAGTTTTTAAGTGGTCAAAGATTTCTACCCATTTTCTGTCAACTGGTTTGTCCTCTTCTTCCCATTGTTTAATTTTATCTTCAGTTACATAAATCTTAGCACAGCTCACCTCATCAAATAATTGCCCGTCGTTTATTTTGATGTTATATTTCACACATTGACTGTCCAAAGCTGCTTCAATCTCTGACCAATTTATTAATCTTTTAAGCAGTATCCAATCTAGAAATTTTATTTCTTCCATCTGTTGCGTCCATAGATCCAAATAATCAAAACATGCAGAGTAGAAGGACTTGGCCGACTCTTTAAAGTTAGAAATGTCACTAATATCTCCATCTTCTTGTAGTTTCTTTAGTTTACTTTTAACAATAATAGGTAAAAAAACTTCATTCCTTCTTTCTATGAATTTCAGTTTTAGATGTTTTAAGACAATGTACACTTCATTCATTGTAATATTTTGTACCTCAATTTTGAGCACACTTGTATGAAATGTTGAGGCCTGTGATTGAATAAAAAAGAGCCACGCTTCCGAGTATGCATTTTCAAAAAATGTTTTTATTACACTGGGACACTTCTCTTGTGACAGAAAATATGACTTTAAAGGAAGAAACATTTGTAAAATACGTTCGACTGCTGGTAACAATGCCAGCCACCTGGTTTTGCTGTAGCCTAACAGTTTTTTTATAATCAGTGTCAACGAAGTCACAGAATTCCTTTAGTTTCTCAATTCTAACAGTGTATATATAAAAATAGCTGTATATCTTCACCACAATTACTTCAATGTCTATAGGCAGACAATCTGTTGCAGTTTGCATACAGTTATGTACAATATGAGCTGCACAATTTACACCTATTAAATTTCTTTCTAATTTTTCCTGTAATTTTGAAAAAAACATTGTTTTTTCCTGATCTTGCAGCACCACCAAAGTTACAATTAGTATTGTCAGCACACAACGCTAACATTTTGTGCTTAATATTGTTTACTTCCAGGGTCTCTAGAATGTAGTTAGATAAAATATCTGATGTCTCACCTACTAGTTCCTTAATTTCTAAAATCTTTACTTTGATTCCACAACTTGGCGTAAAGTACCTGACTAGAATCAGACATAATTTAGTGCTGCCGTGATTAGGGCAATCAGAGTAGACAGTTAAATAGTTGACAGATTCCAGGTCAGATTGCAAGCACCTTAGCGCTTCACGTTGAAATATATTTGTCAATATAGATTGTGATTTTGTTCTCGCGCACGCATATTGTGGTTCAAAACAAATCTTAATTAATTTAGAAGTACAATCTGTTGATCGAAAAGAGTGGTTGTGTTGGACAGTATGATAAACGAATGCGCCTTCTACAGCTGCTAGTTTGCGTTCATTACTATCGTCTGTCTTCTTTTTATTAAAAAACGATGTTATTTGATTGCTTGAGCTACAAGCTGATATGTCTGCTTTTGTGTGTTTATCTGTTTTTACATGTTGAACAATATCCGTCTTCCCACCGTGAGCAACAGAAAATTTACAACTACATTTCACACAATAAACGTCAGATTCAGATGATGTCTTTTTAATAAAAGGAAATTCTTTTTCCAAGTCTTTATTAAAGACACATTTTCTTTTTGGCATTTTTAATCTACAAGGATAAATTAAATAAACATTAAAAAACTAACACCACCGATGATAATTATTGTCAACAACAAATCCATACAATAAGAGAATATACTCAGAACTCCGACACTTTAACAAAACATTCTGAAAGTACGAGGCGTCTAAACATAATTGGCACGATTGTATTGAAAACGAAACTTAGAAAGCGGTGAAGGCTACTACCAAGAATTTGAGTAATTCTTGGAAATTTCTAGGTGGAAAATAAATCATGTTTATAAGTATTCACAAATTGCAATATCATTGGTTTTATTGATTTACACTATGTCATTGCTAAAAACGGGACATTTACGGGACAAAATGGGAAATACGGGACATATGGGACCCACAAAAAAAAAACGGGACAAGGCCCAAAATAGGGGACATGTCCCGTTAAATACGGGACGTATGGTCACCTTATATATACATAAAATATAAGAATAAATAACAATTTGTGTTCAATAAGTATTCTTATTTCCTTTTTTTTGTATTAGTAATAGTTACCTTGTATATAATCCAGGCTTATGCCATAAAGTTGTATTTTACTGTGTCTCTAGCTACTTCAAAACGTTCTATATTTATTTTCCATGTTTTCTGCAGCTCTACTCTCGACCCAACATGCTATACAATTTATTATATTTGATATTTTGATGTCAATCTCCATGAAGTAGGCGATGTTAGAGGGAAAATAAACAAAAGTTAAACTGTACAGGCCTGACAGATAAGATACGATATGTATGAGAGAGAACTACAAGAAATGATAGACATAGTAGTAAAAGAAAGCAACATGAAAGGTCTTAGTCTGAATGGTAAGAAAACAGAAGTAATGGTCATATCGAAAAAATAATCATCACCATTATGCAGCATAAAAATAAACAAGACAAACCTGAAACAAGTGCAACGCGTCAAATACTTGGGCACAATAATAACATCAGATGGAAGATGCACCACATAGATAATAAGCAGAATAGTGCAGACAAAAATAGCATTTCAGAAAATGAAAAACATTTTATGCAACAAATCTATGTCAATAGAAGTGAGAAAGAGAGTTCATCGATGCTATATAGAACCAATTCTGACCTATGAAAGCGAATCATGGACAGTAAATTAACAAATTAAAAGACAGAGGCCACAGAGATAGGATTTCTCAGAAGAATGTTGAAAGTTCCCTGGACAGCTAAAAAGACCAATGAGAAAGTTCTCAAAGAGGCCAACACAAAAAGGGGGCTCTTAAAAAACACCAGAAAGAAACAATCTACATTTTTTGAGCACATCATGAGAAGAGGAAAGTTGGAATACATTGTTAAAGCTGGCAAAATACGGGGAAATAAATTATCGCGGACGACAAAGAGAAAAAATACTGGATAGCTTGGTGTCATGGCATGGAAAACAGTTAACAACAGAACTGATACGTTGCACGGTAGATAGAACATTTTGGAAGGACATCATCGAATACGCCAACCGGTATGGCACATGATGATGATGATGTATGAGAGAGACAAAAGGGGAACACTAAAGATGTACAGGACTGAGAGATAAAATACTGTCAATAAATGAAAATACTGTCAATAAATGAAAATACTGTCAATAAATGAAAATACTGTCAATAAATGAAAATAATGTCACCAAGGAAAAAAAAATAATAATTTGCACAGAAGTTATGCAGGGCAGAAAGATAAAACAAAGTTGATGTATCATTATTATAATAAAGCAATCTTGAGCTATTTTGTGACTGAAACCTTCTAATTTGATGTCTGTTTTGTCATGTCCACACAAAAGGCTTGTTAATCATGACGGGTTTCTGGGTATCATAGTTTCTGGTGCATCTTGTGACCTGGTACCTCTGACATCAGTTCATGTTCTTTAAACAAAGTGGGCTCGTGCTTTCCCCTCTGCTCTAGGATTGGACTCTCGTTTCCTGTTTCACCTTGTCTCCTATTGTTGGGTTGAGCCAACCTTCACTAAGGTTACTGTGGTTAACATGTTCCAACATGAGTAGGTGAGGTCAAGGTTAGGGCAGTTACATTAATGATCAGATCTGATTACATGTGTGATAATGTGACGATGTACAGATCACAGTCTACCAGTGACAGAGGTGGTTGAGAGTAGAGGCAGCAAGTAGACTTTGATCCAGGTTTGTAGATGTCAACATTATGAGTGTGCTCAGTCATGGGAGTGTATTCAGTCATGGGAGTGTAGTGAGTCATAGAAGTGTAGTCAGTCCATTCATGGGAGTGTATTCAGTCATGGGAGTGTAGTCAGTCATAGGAGTGTAGTCAGTCCATTCATGGGAGTGTATTCAGTCATGGGAGTGTTTTTAGTCATGGGAGTGTAGTCAGCTCTAGGAGTGTAGTAAATCCACTCATGTGAGTTTGTTCAGTCATGGGAGTGTAGTCAAACCAATCATGTGAGTGTGTTTATTCATAGGAGTATAGTCAGTCCACTCATGAGAGTGTGGTCAGTTATTGTTCTGTAATGTGAACACCAGACATGTGGTTATAAATTATCCGTCATATGAGCACATGTAGTTTAATGATTAGGGCTCTGTCATGGAAGCACATGTAGTTTAATGATAAGGTCTCTGTCATATGAGCACATGTAGTTTAATTATTAGGGCTCTGTCATGGAAGCACATGTAGTTTAATTATTAGGGCTCTGTCATGGAAGCACATGTAGTTTAATGATTAGGGCTCTGTCATGGAAGCACATGTAGTTTAATGATTAGGGCTCTGTCATGGAAGCACATGTAGTTTAATTATTAGGGCTCTGTCATGGAAGCACATGCAGTTCAATGATTAGGGCTCTGTCATATGAGCACATGTAGATTAATTATTAGGGCTCTGTCATGGAATCGCATGTAGTAGAGTGGTTAAGGCTTTGCCATTTTGGCACCAAAAGTATGGTGAATGGGGTTTTGTCATATGAGCATCAGTAATGTTTTGGTTAGGACCCAGTCACTCGAGCACTAGTAGTATAGCAGTTAGGGCTCTGTTATGGTAATAAAATAATCTTTGCTTAATCCCAACTTGTCAGACTTCAAACAACTCAGCTGAATTGGTTCCTGGCTTACTGGGCGGCGGCGGAAACTGTTAATACGAGAAAAAAAAACACTGGCCGCCTCACTTCTAATTGCTGTGGTCTAGTTGGTCAAGCTCACATTTTCATTCCTCTTGATAATGTGTTATGGAACATCCCATAGTGCTTTCCTTTATCATTATATGTTATGAAACATCAAATAGTAATCTCCTCTATGATATGTCATGGAACATCATTTAGTCATCTCCTATATGAAAACGTGTTACGTAACATTCAATAGTTCCCTGCTCTATGATAATGTGTTATGAAATATTCAATAGTTCCCTGCTCTATGATAATGTGTTATGGAACATTCAATAGTTCCCTGCTCTATGATAATGTGTTATGAAACATTCAATAGTTCCCTGCTCTATGATAATGTGTTATGGAACATTCAATAGTTCCCTGCTCTATGATAATGTGTTATGAAACATTCAATAGTTCCCTGCTCTATGATAATGTGTTACGGAACATTCAATAGTTCCCTGCTCTATGATAATGTGTTATGAAACATTCAATAGTTCCCTGCTCTATGATAATGTGTTATGAAACATTCAATAGTCCCTTGCTCTATGATAATGTGTTATGAAACATTCAATAGTTCCCTGCTCTATGATAATGTGTTATGGAACATCCCATAGTGCTTTCCTTTATCATTATATGTTATGAAACATCAAATAGTAATCTTCTCTATGATATGTCATGGAACATCATTTAGTCATCTCCTATATGAAAACGTGTTACGTAACATTCAATAGTTCCCTGCTCTATGATAATGTGTTATGAAACATTCAATAGTTCCCTGCTCTATGATAATGTGTTATGAAACATTCAATAGTCCCCTGCTCTATGATAATGTGTTATGAAACATTCAATAGTCCCCTGCTCTATGATAATGTGTTATGAAACATTCAATAGTCCCCTGCTCTATGATAATGTGTTATGAAACATTCAATAGTCCCCTGCTCTATGATAATGTGTTATGGAACATCCAATAGTTCCCTGCTCTATGATAATGTGTTATGGAACATCCAATAGTTCCCTGCTCTATGATAATGTGTAATGGAACATTCAATAGTCCCCAGCTCTATGATAATGTGTTATGGAACATCCCTTTTAGCCTTCTCCTCTATGATAATGTCTTATCGAACACTCTTTAGTCGTCTCCTCTATGATAATGTCTTATCGAACACTCTTTAGTCGTCTCCTCTATGATAATGTCTTATCGAGCTCCCTTTAGTGGTCTCCTCTATGATAATGTCTTATCGAGCACCCTTTAGTCGTCTCCTCTATGATAATGTCTTATCGATCACTCTTTAGTCGTCTCCTCTATAATAATGTCTTATCGAACACTCTTTAGTCGTCTCCTCTATGATAATGTCTTATCGAGCACCCTTTAGTCGTCTCCTCTATGATAATGTCTTATCGAGCAACCTTTAGTTAGCTCATCCATGGAAGTCACCTACTCTATTAAGCTATACAAGATGTACCACATCAGCACTGACTTTAAAGGAATTGGTTTTTTCTTGTATAGCGAACCATTGTCATAAATGTCTTCTCCCATACATCGTCATTATATATCCATGATAGTACTATCAAGAGAATATGTTTGTACACATAATGTTAAAAAAAAGATCAATGATTGTGCAATATTTCAAAGAAAATGACGCGCAATATAAAATGTTTAGAATGGAACAGTCTTGTTTACTTACCAATGACAATTACTTGGATCTGATTTCTTGGCAGGTAACTAAATGTCATCGTTAAACGTACAGTTAATTCCACCAGAACCGTTTCTAGCAATAAAATAAGATAATGATTTTAGAGCTTTGATAGTGAGGCTGGGAAATTAATATGTTGGTAGAGATATTGGAGGCGGTGACGATATATAGAAGATGATGTTTAATATGAGGAAGATAATGTAAGAGGTGATGCTGAAACAGGAGAATATGAGAGAAAGCCTGTTGTGAAATGTGGGAAACTTTGTAAACATGAATGAAGATGTTGATACAGGAGAATATGAGAGCAAGCCTGTTGTGAAACATGGGAGACTTTGTAAACATGAATGAAGATGTTGATACAGGAGAATATGAGAGCAAGCCTGTTGTGAAACATGGGAGACTTTGTAAACATGAATGAAGATGTTGATGTAGATTTAGACTATACAAATGTTGTAGGACCTGTAAATGTAATAAGAGACATTGGAGGTTATTTGAAAATAAAAATGATGACACAGATGGAGATCGTCTTGTACTCAAGAGTTGGAAGATAACAGAGATGATGTTGATGATGATATTCGGTGAGGTGAAGATGCAAGGGAAGATTTTTAAAAAATAAAACCAAGATAATGTTTTGAGGTTGATTCCCGAGGTGATAAGGATGTATTAGATGGTTATTAAAATTGAAGATAAGATATTTGAGATGATTTTTGTGATGGTGGAGATATAGGAGAGGATTGACAATGTGAGACAATAATGGTATTTATACAGAAAGTTGTGATGATATAGGAGAGGATTGACAATGTGAGACAATAATGGTATTTATACAGAAAGTTTTGATGATATAGGAGAGGATTGACAATGTGAGACAATAATGGTATTTATACAGAAAGTTGTGATGATATAGGAGAGGATTGACAATGTGAGACAATAATGGAGTTTATACAGAAAGATGTGATGATATAGGAGAGGATTGACAATGTTAGACAATAATGGTATTTATACAGAAAGTTGTGATGACATAGGAGAGGATTGAAGATGTAAGACAATAATGGTATTTATACAGAATGATTTGACGATGTAAGAGAGGATTGAAGAAGTGAGACAATAATGGAGTTTATACAGAAAGATGTGATGATGTAGGAGAGGGTGCAAGGTACAGATGACAGTAGGAAGTGGTGAATTCATAGGAGGGAATATTAAAGATGACTCTGGCATCAGAGTTATATACGTAGGGGAAGTTGTTGAAGATATAAGAAACTATAGATGTTGTTGGAGAGATGTGTTCTTGCATCGATGTAAAGTAGCAAAGAGAATGTGAAGGACGATTATGTTGAGCTAATGTGGGAAAAAATAACAAAGTGCACGTGATGGATTTTGTTGAGAAATGTAGATGAAAATGTCAAAGAGAATGTCCAGGACGTTTGTGTTGTTCAAGGCACAAAAGAAGGTATAGATTTGAAGAAAAAAAAATAAAGATTTAGATAAACATGTAGCTTCATCATCATAGGGTTAAATGTTCTTTGTAGAACGTTACATTCACCACAGCTCGTCTAAAAGAACCGCTGTCTCTAGCCAGGTCTCCACTTCTTTTGTTGTTATGTTCAAGGTCTCTTTTATGTCCTAAAACCATTTTCTTCATAGTCTGCCCCTGATTTGTCGCTCAGGAACCACGACTTCCATTATTGTTCTTTCCATCACACTGTGTCTTATCACGTGACCATAGTATTTTAATGTCCTCTGTAGAATGGATTTTGTATACAGTACTTTTGAATATTTAAGTCTTTTAGCATGTCTTCATTGCTCTTTGTCATCATCCAAAGTATCTTAAGGGTTTGGCTGTAGCATTTTGTTTTGTGTGAATTGATTTTATTTCCTTGCAGTTTGTAATAGTGTCTATGATTCACAACTATATGTTGCTGTCTGGAAGATACATGTTCTCAGTAATTTTAAATTTACTGAATTGCTGGTATTGTGTCATTCTTCTTCATGGCGTTTCGATTTTGTTTTACTATTACCAATCTTCTCGTGATCTCCTTCTGGGAGTCTCCATTGTTAGTTACTACAGATACCAGATATTTATAGTTTGTTACAATTTCAAGTTCTTCACTGTTGATGATGATTTTGGATTGGCTTTTTTGCTTTGTCAAAGAACATTATCTGTCCTTTGAATGCTTAAATAGAGAGTTTGCTCTTCACTGTGTTTGTTACCATGCTCGGTTGTCTCTTTTTATCATTCTGCAATGTTTGAGAAGAGGACTGTCTCATTAGCTTATCTATGTTCTGGAATTATATTGCCATTTATTGTGAAAGGGTGGACTTCACAAGTCTGTCATTATTTCTGATATTTCTCATGATGTTCTCAGCATAGATGTTGAACAGGTATGGAGAGAGGATGCATCCCTGCCTCACCACGTTTTGTACTTCAAGTCAATTTGATATTTTGCCCACTATTCTGATAGCAGCTTGCTGGTCGTGACATAGTGATTCGATTAGTTGTATGAGGTATTGGAAAGCCAATAACGTACATCTTGCCCCTTAGTTTCTGATGTTGTATGCAGTCAAAGGCCTTGCTGTAATATAAGAAGTATGTATGCAGTTCTATGTTCTATTCCCTACACTTCTCAAAGATGTTTCTCATGTTAAAGATGTGGCCCCAGGTGCCTCTGGTGTGTCTGCAAACCTGCTTGAACTATATGCAGCTCTTGTCTTAACTTCCTTGCTGTCCTCTTCATGAAGATCTGTTAGAGCATTTTGCTGACATGGCTTTATAATGCATTAGTTTTTTGAAGTTGGAACACAACTTCAGATTTGCTTTCTGTGAAATGAGAATGAACACTGATCTTTTCCAGATTTTGACCACCTGGCATTTTTCCAGATCTTCACACACAGTGCATGGTAAATACGAACACTGGCCTCCCCTCCAGCTTGCATAAATTCAGCTGGAATATCATCACTTCCTGATGACTTCCCTCCAGCCTGGATGAATTCAGCTGGAATATCGTGACTTCCTGATAACTCCCCTCCAACCCGGATGAATTCAGCTGGAATATCATCACTTCCTGATAACTCCCCTCCAGCCTGGATGAATTCAGCTGGAATATCTTCACTTCCTGATAACTCCCTCCAGCCTGGATGAATTCAGCTGGAATATCAATCACTTCCTGATAACTCCCTCCAGCCTGGATGATTTCAGCTGGAATATCATCACTTCCTGATCACTCCCCTCCAGCTTGGATGAATTCAGTTGGAATATCATCACTTCCTGATAACTCCCCTCCAGCCTGGATGAATTCAGCTGAAATATCATCACTTCCTGATAACTCCCCTCCAGCATGGATGACTTCAGCTGGAATATCATCACTTCCTGATCACTCCCCTCCAGCTTGGATGAATTCAGTTGGAATATCATCACTTCCTGATAACTCCCCTCCAGCCTGGATGAATTCAGCTGGAATATCATCACTTCCTGATCACTCCCCTCCAGCTTGGATGAATTCAGCTGGAATATCGTCACTTTCTGGTGACTCACACCTCATCAGATTTTTTGATGCAGAACAAACTTAATTAAAGATAGGACCTTGTTCTATTTCTTCACTTTCTATTAATATATCTCAGTGTTTTAAAGTATCTTCATCTATTGCAGTCCAGTTATCGCTCCACCTTTGCAATATATGTTTTTGTTGGGTTAGTGTGTTGCCACTGTGGTCGTTAATTACTTGAACTAATGGTCTAACATATCGTTTGTTGTAGTTTTGATGTCACTGAACATGTCACTGTCTCTCCCTTGCTGATAAAGCTCTTGAATTCTGCTACATGCATTCATTGTATACTTCTTTTCGTCTCTCCTGATCTAAGTACTAACTGCGTTTGTGTATTTTATGTATTCATTGCTATTTTGCTCCGCTCCTATTTGCTTCAGTTTACTACTTTCTTCTTTGAGGGGCAGTGTTTTTTTCTGTGATGTAGTTTTGTTTCTTGTGCACTTTTCTGGGGAACGTGTTGATTTGTGCTGACGAGATGAGAATATTTCTTCAACGTTTGGCTTGCTCGTCTGGTGACATTTCTTCTGGTACTGGCAACATGTATCTTAAGTATATGACTAACAATTAGTTTATAGCACAAACTCATTTTTAAATTAATATAAGGCAGAATGGGAGCTATGACAAGGTATATAGCAAGCCATGTGTGACATTTACAGCACTTGATTATGATGATGATTATAATTAAAAGCAATTGTATAACAATTATAAATTGACTATATGGCAAGTACTGTATGTTAAATCTGTTGACTATTATGTCATGAATTGTATACTTGTCATTTTTCTTACTTCAGCTTTTGACAAGTGCTTTAGTTTTTCCTTTACAAATTGATTCTATACCTTTGTAACAATAACCCCAGTAATACTATATGCTACACTTTTGTAACAATAACCCCGGTAATACTATATGCTACACTTTTGTAACAATAACCCCCGGTAATACTATATGCTACCCTTTTGTAACAATAACCCCGGTAATACTATATGCTACACTTTTGTAACAATAACCCCGGTAATACTATATGCTACACTTTTGTAACAATAACCCCGGTAATACTATATGCTACACTTTTGTAACAATAACCCCGGTAATACTATATGCTACAGTTTTGTAACAATAACCCCGGTAATACTATATGCTACACTTTTGTAACAATAACCCCGGTAATACTATATGCTACACTTTTGTAACAATAACCCCGGTAATACTATATGCTACACTTTTGTAACAATAACCCCAGTAAAACTATATGCTACACTTTTGTAATAATATCCCCGTTAATACTTTATGCTACACTTTTGTAACAAAAACCCCAGTAATACTATATGCTACACTTTAGTATTAATAACCATGGCAATACTTCAAGCTACACTATAGTAACAATATCCCTTGTAATACTTTATCCAAAACATTTGTAAGAAGAATACTAAAAATAAATATATTGTTCTTGCTAAGAGCTTATAACGTGTTACTGATGTAGTGGATAAATCCAGCCATATTTAAAAGTTGATTACAGAAGACAGTACTCACTATCAATAACAATATCAATCCTTCCGCCAACATCAACATATTTCGGTGAATGAAGACGAAGAATCCCTGTAAGTAAATACAAAGATTTTGTTATATTCAATTTTAAATTACATTGCAATCATCCATTACTAAATGGTGAAATTACATTACATGGTATATATATATAAAAGAATGTGTAATGTAAATGATGTATTAAAATGTCATTCTGTTATAGAGATAATAGGCATTAAAGATAAACACAAGTTTCATGAGATGGCATTTTCTGTCGAAATGAATCTCATTGTTTGGATATGGCACATGCCTTAGTGTAAAGAGTGTTACTAATATTTGGAGAGGAAAGAAATTATCTCTGTGTAAAGAGTGTTTCTAATATTTGGAGAGGAAAGAAAGCATTTCTGTGTAAAGAGTGTTTCTAATATTAGGAGAGGAAAGAAAGCATTTCTGTGTAAAGAGTGTTTCTAATATTAGGAGAGGAAAGAAAGCATTTCTATGTAAAGAGTGTTTCTAATATTAGGAGAGGAAAGAAAGCATTTCTATGTAAAGAGTGTTTCTAATATTAGGAGAGGAAAGAAAGCATTTCTATGTAAAGAGTGTTTCTAATATTAGGAGAGGAAAGAAAGCATTTCTATGTAAAGAGTGTTTCTAATATTAGGAGAGGAAAGAAAGCATTTCTATGTAAAGAGTGTTTCTAATATTAGGAGTGGAAAGAAAGCATTTCTATGTAAAGAGTGTTTCTAATATTAGGAGAGGAAAGAAAGCATTTCTATGTAAAGAGTGTTTCTAATATTAGGAGAGGAAAGAAAGCATTTCTATGTAAAGAGTGTTTCTAATATTAGGAGAGGAAAGAAAGCATTTCTATGTAAAGAGTGTTTCTAATATTTGGAGATGAAGGAAAATATATTTATGTGAAGGAAAATATTTCTGTGTAAAGAGTATTTCTAATATTTGGAGATGAAAGAGAACATTTCATAAAAAACAAACAAACACGATGAATTGTTATTCTCTCTGACCGAATCGACGTTTGGAACTAATGTACTACCACAACGGACCAACTCACGTGCCCAGCCAAACGAGACTGGAGGAATGCCTCAAATACATGAACACATTGACTTCACTTATTAACAATTCGTGTTCATTACAACAACAGAAGTGGCCTTACAGGGATCACCTGTTACACATCTCCTGGAGTGTTGTTGTATAGACTCATTCATTGACGTATCAGAGAAAACTGTCTCCATTATGGCTGCCATGTGTAACGATAACACTAGCGAAGATGGATGATAACGGCCCCACTTAGTATCCTTTTAAGAGCGGATGATGCAGTATAATAGTTGTCATGAGATTACCGAAGAACAAGATAAGGTTTTTTTCTATTTTTATCTATTGCTGTTTTTGTTTCTATATTAAGCTTTGATTAGAAGGAAAAGAAGACAACAAGGAAGTTCTGAATATTTATGTTTTTGTTTCTATATTAAGCTTTGATTAGAAGGAAAAGAAGACAACAAGGAAGTTCTGAATATTTATGTTTTTGTTTCTATATTAAGCTTTGGTTAGAAGGAAAAGAAGACAACAAGGAAGTTCTGAATATTTATGTTTTTGTTTCTATATTAAGCTTTGGTTAGAAGGAAAAGAAGACAACAAGGAAGTTCTAAATCAACTGAAATGAAACAAATAAATATTTCAAACAATTCAAAAATTGTTATATACAAACAAATTCTAGTTTCCAGCTGTTCATAGAAGCTGAGTGTATGCTGTAGGTGCCTGAAGTGTGTATTTAAAAGAAACTGTGAAGAGTAAACTATTTCATCATACAGACAACCAAGATAATGTCTTGTGACAAAGCAAGAAGTCTACTCTAAATCGCCATCAACAGCAAAGAACTTGACATTGTAGTGAATAATGTCATGAATATCTGGCATCATCTGTAGTAAATAACTATGGAGACTGTCAGAGAAAGAGATCAAAAGGAGACCAGCAAAAGCAGCACACAAATTATTAAGTGTCATGAAGAACATGTGGCACGATACCAAGGCTGCAAAATTAAAATCTCTGAGAGCATGCATCTTCCTGATAGCAAAATACTGTTGTGAATCATAGACAATGTCACAAACATCAAAAAAGAAAACCAAGTCATTTGAATCAGGATATAGATGAAAAATCATTTGGATAATGAAAAAGGATCAATGAAGACATTAAAAAAATTAATTGCGAAAGGAACTGGCGTTTATACATTTTACAGATAATGTGTTAAAATATTTTTGCCAAAAGACACAGTGGGCTCGAAAGAACAGTTGTGGAAGGCATAGTCCCCTGAAGGTGAAAGCTTTGAACATGAAAACAGAAAAAGTGGAAGATCTAGCTAGAGACAGATTCTTTCAGAAGAGCTCTTGTGAATGCAGTGTTCTAGGAAAGATATGCGACTCGATAATGCAAAGATAGATGTCTATAGATACATTTACTGACACTAAGTAATAAAACATATTCATAAGATGTGAGCGGTGTGTCTCATCCGTTTTTATGATGTTTTGATATTCCAATTGTTTACGATGAATGATGATATCGTATGACAGGGAACAGTTGGCTGTGTTCACTTTCTGTGCGGTTTCGCCTTATGTCTTTTATCGTGTGCTGAGACGGCTACGATGGAGACTACATTTACCTTTCTTTGTTTGGGAGATGAGATTCGGATGATTACGCTGGCACGGGCGGTTGAGCAATTATGGATTTTAATTCGTTTGCAGTGATACCCGGGCATTCCATAGACAAATAAATAAAAACATCATAAGATTCATCTCTATATACTCACAGGTGAAATATAAACGTACAAAAAGTTGCTCAATCCTCTCAAAATATCTTGCGATTATTTCCATTATAACTTTAAATTCTGCAATAAATAATATATATAACATTAATACAAGCAGCAACAATAATAACATCATTAGTTACAGTTAGCAATAATAGTAACATCATTTGTTAAAGTTAGCAATAATAGTAACATCATTATTTAAAGTTAGCAATAATAGTAACATCATTAGTTAAAGTTAGCAATAATAGTAACATCATTATTTAAAGTTAGCAATAATAGTAACATCATTAGTTACAGTTAGCAATAATAGTAACATCATTTGTTAAAGTTAGCAATAATAGTAACATCATTTGTTAAAGTTAGCAATAATAGTAACATCATTATTTAAAGTTAGCAATAATAGTAACATCATTAGTTAAAGTTAGCAATAATAGTAACATCATTATTTAAAGTTAGCAATAATAGTAACATCATTAGTTACAGTTAGCAATAATAGTAACATCATTAGTTAAAGTTAGCAATAATAGTAACATCATTAGTTAAAGTTAGCAATAATAGTAACATCATTTGTTACAGTTAGCAATAATAGTAACATCATTAGTTAAAGTTAGCAATAATAGTAACATCATTAGTTAAAGTTAGCAATAATAGTAACATCATTAGTTAAAGTGCGGAATAATAGCAACATCATTAGTTAAAGTTAGCAATAATAGTAACATCGTTAGTTAAAGTTAGCAATAATAGTAACATCGTTAGTTAAAGTTAGCAATAATAGCAACATCATTAGTTACAGTTAGCAATAATAGTAACATCGTTAGTTAAAGTTAGCAATAATAGCAACATCATTAGTTAAAGTTAGCAATAATAGTAACATCGTTAGTTAAAGTTAGCAATAATAGTAACATCATTAGTTAAAGTTAGCAATAATAGTAACATCATTAGTTACAGTTAGCAATAATAGTAACATCATTAGTTACAGTTAGCAATAATAGTAACATCATTAGTTACAGTTAGCAATGATAGTAACATCATTGGTTACAGTTAGCAATAATAGTAACATCATTGGTTACAGTTAGCAATGATAGTAACATCATTGGTTACAGTTAGCAATAATAGTAACATCATTGGTTACAGTTAGCAATAATAGTAACATCATTGGTTACAGTTAGCAATAATAGTAACATCATTAGTTACAGTTAGCAATAATAGTAACATCATTAGTTACAGTTAGCAATAATAGTAACATCATTAGTTAAAGTTAGCAATAATAGTAACATCATTAGTTACAGTTAGCAATAATAGTAACATTATTAGTTAAAGTTAGCAATAATAGTAACATCATTAGTTAAAGTGCGGAATAATAGTAACACCATTCGTTACAGTTAGCAATAATAGTAACATCATTAGTTACAGTTAGCAATAATAGTAACATCATTAGTTACAGTTAGCAATAATAGTAACATTATTAGTTACAGTTAGCAATAATAGTAACATCATTAGTTAAAGTTAGCAATAATAGTAACATCATTAGCTACAGTTACCAATAATAGTAACATCATTCGTTACAGTTAGCAATAATAGTAACATCATTAGTTAAAGTTAGCAATAATAGTAACATCATTAGTTACAGTTAGCAATAATAGTAACATCATTAGTTACAGTTAACAATAATTGTAACATTAGTTACAGTTAGCAATAATAACAATAGTTCTTCAACTAACAAGAGTTGTTCTAAATATATAGACCGACGAAGGTCATGGACAGAATGGTGATATTAAAGTTTGACAAGCTGGTTTATTTCTGTGGGAAATATTCTCATTCTCTGGTTGACAAGGGGATTATAGACTCACGTAAGTTCAGAGTTCCAAATGAATGGTCCGCAGTCACACAGATTGTAAAGTCTCTGAGAATCATCATTATCATGTGCCATACCGGTTGACGTGGGCGAACATGTCCTTCCACAATTTTCTATCTAACGTGCATCATATCAGTTCTGTTGTTGACTGTTTTCCATGTCATGACACCAAGCTATCTAGTATTTTATCATCTGTGATCTCTCTTTTCCAAATTTTTTTACTAGCTGTAACCAAGTATCCCAACTTTCCTCTTCTCATGATGTGCCTGATAAATGTTGATTGTTTCTTTCTGATGTTTCTGAGGAGCTCCCTTTCTGTGTTGGTCTCTTTTTGGGAATTTCCTTGTTGGTCTTTTTGTAAAACGCAAATGTAAGGTCTCAACGTTGAGCTCTACAGTGTTTAAATGTAGATAAATGTAGCATGGAGTCCCCTGTATGTGAAGGGGCTCCAATATGTCGAATATGTGACATGCTATTTATTTTGGGTGATCTCTCAGCATGGCCGCTCTCTCTCTCCTCTTCAATGCCTGTACTCAATCGTTGGTTTAGACTGTCAAATTTGCGTACTTTACCTCGTGTTCAGCTTCGGAATACAGCACACATGTTTAAATGAATTATTCGCACACGCAAGTCTCTCATATAAAAGCATATTAAGACTTTAATTGCATAGTCCAACGAACAGAAATGCATCAATGATAAAAGCCCAGCCGCCTGGCATCACCGCTCGGGTATCAGTCATTGCTAGGTAAATATGATTCTTGTACTCACTCTTAAGGCACTCTCTCATGCGCCAAATCACTTCTCACTAAAAACACGTTTGCTCGGTCCTCCTAACTTAGCTCAACGCTGTCTTACGAGTTACTTAGTCGCCATCTTATATCTATTGTGACTGAAACTCCATTCTATCCACTCTTAACTAACAAAGAGCGTTTGGTTACTGCTACAAGAGCCTAACTTAACTTCACTGTATCTTTCTATTTAGCTCCTTCCATGTAGTAGTTCTCTGGGAAACTCCATCCTGTCCACTCTTAACTAACAAAGAGCGTTTGCTCGATTACTGCTACAAGGGCCTCACGCCCTAGCGGCATGGCCAGTGTCTTGTTTCCCTAGCCTACATGTGATTTCTTCCTTCTGAAACCCTCTGCATGGAATTAAGTATCTCGTATCTTAGCCAATCAAAAACTACCTAAGCAATTTCCCAGCCAATGAATTCTCATCACGTCATAGCCTTTATCTCACCTAACACTTCCCTTAAGTCTTTTCACTCCTCCGTGCTTCTCACCGGTCCCCTTAATCACGAGACTTTCCCATCTCTACTCACCCAAACAAACAGTTCACCAATCATCCCGTGAATGTCACCTTCCTCACACATACGGTGTTTCTCTCAATCTCCTTACACCGTCCCTTACTCCATTATTTCCCTACATCCTTACATCACTGATTACATTTTTAGCTGTCCATGGAACATTCAACTTTGTTCTGAGAAATCCAATCTCTGTGGCCTCAAATTGTCTTTTCATTTGTTTGGTTACTGTCCATGATTCGCTTCCATAGGTCAGAATTGATTCTATATAACAGCGATGAACTCTCTTTCTCACCTCTATTGACATAGATATGTTGCAGAATATATTTTTCATTTTCTGAAATGCTATTTTGACCTGAGCTATTCTGCTTTTTATTTCTGTGGTGCATCTTCCATCTGATGTTATTATTGTGCCGAAGTATTTGAAACGTTGTACTTTTTATTCAGATTTGTCCTGTTTATTTTTATGCTGCATGCTGGTGATGATTGTTTCTTCGATACGACCATTACCTTTGTTTTCTAACTGTTCAGACTGAGACCTTTCTTGTTGCTTTCTTTTACTATTATGACTATCATTTCTTGTACTTCATTCTGTCTCTGCTATTACGACTGTCATCCGCATATCACAAATTGTTTATGTTGTGACCATTGACTTAATTCCTTTTATATCTACTATTGATCTTATAATATTTTCGTTGTAAAGTGAAAACAAATCCGGCGACAGAACACCTGTCTGTGTTCTGTCTCCTTGTTTTATATATTGAAACTGTCCTGTTTGGCTGTTTATTCTTATGGCTGTAGTTCTGTCTCCTTGTTTTATGTTTTGAAACTGTCCTGTTTGGTTGCTTATTCTTATGGCTGTAGTTTGTTCCCAGTACATGTTTCTTATGATTCGCAGATCCTTGCGATCAATGTTTAGTTTCTCCAATATACTGATTATTTCCACATGCTTCACTTTGCCAAATGCTTTTGTGTAGCGTGTAAAGTACATATATAGATCTTTCTTTACCTCTATAGCTCTTTCTATCAATGTTTTCATGATGTATGTCGTATTATTGGTGCCCTTTCCTTCCCAAATCCATATTGTTCCCCATTTATTTATACTTTACAGAATACATTACCATATTATAGGTGTTCTTGTTTTGGTCTTCTCTAAGTCTTTTGAATTTAGTCTGCTTATGACTACTGATCTTGGTCTGCTGTAAGTCTTATGATTTTGTTTTGCTCATGTCTTCTGATCTTGGTCTGTCATGTCTGCTGATCTCGTTTTACTGATGTTTTCTGATATTTGTCGTCTCCTAACACCTGATATTTGTTGTCTCCTAACTTTTGATATTTGTTGTCTCATAACTTCTGATATGTGTCATCTCATAACTTCTGATATTTGTCTCCTGATCATGGTCTGCTCATGTCTTCTGATCTCGTTCTACTGATGTTTTCAGATATTTGTCGTCTCGTAACTTTTTATATTTGTCGCCTCATGTCTCCAGATCATGGTCTGCTCATGACTTTTATTCTTGCTTACAATGTCTGATTCACAAATGAAAACAGAGACTTTGTGAGAGTAGTATTTTTAGAAACCCAGTAACGAAACTGATAACAGCTGCAGAGAAGAGAAAGTAGTGAAGAGACATCATCACCTTATCCAGCATGCAGGGTACATGATTAAGTTGATGCAGTATTTTTATTTTTATTTCACAGTCCATGTTCGCAATATATGGAGGTAGCAGAGCCAGTTATTAATTTTTTCATTATTGATTCTCTTCCCCTTAGTTTTTTTTTAGTTTTCTTTTTTTTTTTTAATTTCCAACAGATTTATTTGACAGGTCAGGTTTGAAAAGTGATCATTGCATTGTGAAGACTGCACATTAACCACTACTTTATAGGAACTGCTCAATCAAAGTAATAGAGATTGTGTTATATTCTAGATAACTGTACATGTCTGTTAATTACTTCTTTTTTAAAGTAGTCATGTGATACAAGAAGAAAATTGTCATGGGAAGCAAAACACTTTCACAGTTAATTTGAAGCAGTCATCTTTCATTGCTTCAACTAACTGCTGGAGCATACCTAGTTCACGTGATAGAGTATGTGACTTTTATCACAGTCTCATCTTTCATTGCTTCAACTAACTGCTGGAGCATACCTAGTTCACGTGATAGAGTATGTGACTTTTATCACAGTCTCATCTTTCATTGCTTCAACTAACTGCTGGAGCATACCTAGTTCACGTGATAGAGTATGTGACTTTTATCACAGTCTCATCTTTCATTGCTTCAACTAACTGCTAGAGCATACCTAGTTCACGTGATAGAGTATGTGACTTTTATCACAGTCTCATCTTTCATTGCTTCAACTAACTGCTGGAGCATACCTAGTTCACGTGATAGAGTATGTGACTTTTATCACAGTCTCATCTTTCATTGCTTCAACTAACTGCTGGAGCATACCTAGTTCACGTGATAGAGTATGTGACTTTTATCACAGTCTCATCTTTCATTGCTTCAACTAACTGCTAGAGCATACCTAGTTCACGTGATAGAGTATGTGACTTTTATCACAGTCTCATCTTTCATTGCTTCAACTAACTGCTGGAGCATACCTAGTTCACGTGATAGAGTATATGACTTTTATCACAGTCTCATCTTTCATTGCTTCAACTAACTGCTAGAGCATACCTAGTTCACGTGATAGAGTATGTGACTTTTATCACAGTCTCATCTTTCATTGCTTCAACTAACTGCTGGAGCATACCTAGTTCACGTGATAGAGTATGTGACTTTTATCACAGTCTCATCTTTCATTGCTTCAACTAACTGCTAGAGCATACCTAGTTCACGTGATAGAGTATGTGACTTTTATCACAGTCTCATCTTTCATTGCTTCAACTAACTGCTAGAGCATACCTAGTTCACGTGATAGAGTATGTGACTTTTATCACAGTCTCATCTTTCATTGCTTCAACTAACTGCTGGAGCATACCTAGTTCACGTGATAGAGTATGTGACTTTTATCACAGTCTCATCTTTCATTGCTTCAACTAACTGCTAGAGCATACCTAGTTCACGTGATAGAGTATGTGACTTTTATCACAGTCTCATCTTTCATTGCTTCAACTAACTGCTGGAGCATACCTAGTTCACGTGATAGAGTATGTGACTTTTATCACAGTCTCAAGGAACTGAACCTCACAGACTATGACTAGTATGCTCTTCTCTATTTCACTTATGATGTATCATCATCATCATTATCATCATCAAATACCGGGCCTGCTGGCGTAGGTGATCATGTCTCTCCATACCCTTCCATCTCGACAGTTATTTATCATTTCTGTTGTTGACCTTTTGCCAAGCCATTCTCTTAAGCTGTTATTATGTATAGTTGACCTAAAAGAAACAGTCTATACATTGAAAAGACAACAATCTATGTAATTTGTTACCTTCATCGTCTTGTCTTTCATAGTGGATCTTTCAAGTTGTGTTCACCACATTTTGGTGGGGACTAGAAAGACAACAACAAAATCTCTCCATTTGTTAGATCCAAGGTCATCATTTACACGATGTCACGAATGTGTCCATGTTGTGCATCACTGTTTTAATTGTCTGCTACCAAACTATCTTTATTATGCCTTTCTTTCACCTTTCATTGAAACGATGCAGTTCTTGTTATGGATTATTTCTTAATCTCTCATTAGTGCATGGCCCATCCAGTTTCAACATCAAACCTACAGTTTGATAATCTTGTATGCAACTGATAAATCAATATCATATTGTCTCAGTACTTTTTGCATAGAACACCATGTTCAAGTTTTCTCAACATTTCTACCTTTTCTTGCATGTGTGTAGACTTGTGTTTGTGTTTTACTTCATCACGGACACTTTATTTTGTTCTCAGAATCCATGACTGGGGATGGATGTAACAAAAGTAGGCTACGAGTTTCCCAATATCACTGGACATGCAGCAGTTACTGATATCTACATGCTCAAATGGCAGAAAACCACACAAAGTGACACTTGTGTGTCCAGTAACCTGTGTTAATATGTGACAGGCGAAATAGTTGGTGGGTGATGGACATGTTCGCTTATAATTATGTTTAGTTTTAAAAGAGGTTCTAGACTATAAGTCTGCTGTTAAATTGGTAGTCTTCTTCTTCTTCCTTCTCCTCTTCTTCTTCTTCTTCTTTCTCTTCTCTGGGTCACGAACAAGACGATGCGTTTGAGGTCATCACTGGTCATCAAAGGTTCCCAATAGATTGTCTTGTAGGTTTTTTTTTTGGTCGACCATATGGGGTTCTTATGGTATTTAGTGTGCTGCAGTCATGCAGTTGAATCTAGAGCTGGAATTTGTTTGGCTGCTCCTATCACGTGTTACAAAGTCGCTGACTCCAGTCTTCTGTAGATGTGCTCTGAGACCACAATGGCCTGTTTTGAGTCTGAATATCTTGGACTGCTCAGATTGTTTAAGCTGTCATGTTCTGGCTCATATTTTCAATACAACTCCCTCCATTCTGTTTGTCTGGCTTGCTACAGGGTTGTTTTTATTTCTTTGAGGCTCTGGGGTTGGTTGGACTGTTTGAAGGTTCTCACCTGCTTTCACGAGTTTATCTATTTTCTCATTTCTAGCAATGCCGCAGTGTTCTGGTATTCACTGCAGGACTAGTTGGTTGTCAACTGTAGATTCTATTTTGCTGTTATAGATTTCATCATTATTTAGATCTTGCTGCATTAACAGAACTTATCATTATTTTAATCTTGCTGATGACTTTTACATAATTTAAATTTTAATGCCTTAAAACATATTTTAAACCGCCTCTATGGTATCTGACACCATTCTAAACAAACACAAAATATGGCACAAGATTAAATAAAAGCAATACCTTCCTGTGTTAATTTACGTATCTTGATTATTTTCGTAGCTGGAATAAAAGAAATACGGGGAAATCCTTGTGAGGAAATCAGGTTGAAATTAATGGAGATAATGATAAATATAATACAATAAAATAATGTAAAGTCTTGACACCCCACGGATATGATTGTTGATTGTTAAGTTCTTGACACCCTGCTGATATGATTGTTGATTGTTAAGTTCTTGACATCCTGCTGATATGATTGTTGATTGTTAAGATCTTGACACCCCACTGATATGATTGTTGATTGTTAAGTTCTTGACATCCTGCTGATATGATTGTTGATTGTTAAGTTCTTGACATCCTGCTGATATGATTGTTGATTGTTAAGATCTTGACACCCCACTGATATGATTGTTGATTGTTAAGTTCTTGACATCCTGCTGATATGATTG
Source organism: Megaustenia siamemsis (assembly GCA_032433765.1). Taxonomy (NCBI): domain Eukaryota; kingdom Metazoa; phylum Mollusca; class Gastropoda; order Stylommatophora; family Ariophantidae; genus Megaustenia; species Megaustenia siamemsis. The sequence continues at coordinate 6,927,481 of JAVIAB010000050.1, forward strand.
TTGATTGTTAAGTTCTTGAAACCCCACTGATATGATTGTTGATTGTTAAGTTCTTGACACCTCGCTGATATGATTGTTGATTGTTAAGTTCTTGACACCCCACTGATATGATTGTTGATTGTTAAGTTCTTGACACCCTGCTGATATGATTGTTGATTGTTTAAGTTCTTGACACCCTACTGATATGATTGTTGATTGTTTAAGTTCTTGACACCCCACTGATATGATTGTTGATTGTTTAAGTTCTTGACACCCTGCTGATATGATTGTTTATTGTTTAAATCTTTAACACCCCACTGATATGATTGTTGATTGTTTAAATCTTTAACACCCCACTGATATGATTGTTGATTGTTAAATTCTTGACACCCTGCTGATATGTTTGTTGATTGTTAAGTTCTTGACACCCCACTGATATGATTGTTGATTGTTAAGTTCTTGACAACCTGCTGATATGATTGTTGATTGTTAAGTTCTTGACACCCCACTGATATGATTGTTGATTGTTAAGTTCTTGACACCCTGCTGATATGATTGTTGATTGTTAAGTTCTTGACACCCCACTGATATGATTGTTGATTGTTAAGTTCTTGACACCCTGCTGATATGATTGTTGATTGTTAAGTTCTTGACACCCCACTGATATGATTGTTGATTGTTAAGTTCTTGACACCCTGCTGATATGATTGTTGATTGTTTAAGTTCTTGACACCCTACTGATATGATTGTTGATTGTTTAAGTTCTTGACACCCCACTGATATGATTGTTGATTGTTTAAGTTCTTGACACCCTGCTGATATGATTGTTTATTGTTTAAATCTTTAAAACCCCACTGATATGATTGTTGATTGTTTAAATCTTTAACACCCCACTGATATGATTGTTGATTGTTAAATTCTTGACACCCTGCTGATATGATTGTTGATTGTTAAGTTCTTGACACCCCACTGATATGATTGTTGATTGTTAAGTTCTTGACACCCTGCTGATATGATTGTTGATTGTTTAAAGTTTTGACACCCTGCTGATATGATTGTTGATTGTTTAAAGTTTTGACACCCTGCTGATATGATTGTTGATTGTTTAAAGTTTTGACACCCTGCTGATATGATTGTTGATTGTTTAAAGCTTTGACACACTGCTGATATGGTTGTTGATTGTTTAAAGTTTTGACACCCTGCTGATATGATTGTTGATTGTTTAAAGCCATGACACCCTGCTGATATGATTGTTGATTACAATGGGATTTGTCCATCCTAGAAGTTAGTACAGAACTAACATTTTTACATTTGTAGTTGTCAACACTGATCTCAGTAACCTTCATCTCATTAACTAGTCTGCTATGGCAAAAATGTTTTTCTAGAAAATCATGTGGAAGTACTGTCTCGGTTAGATTTGGGTTGCTGATATTTTACGCCTAGGAAAGATCTTTTATCTCGTGTTCTCTTGGAGTTTGGTATGAAAGTGATGACAAGAAGCTAGAAAGAGTTTCAAAAAGTTGAAATAAAAGATAACAGACCTTTTCTGTTTTAATATTTAGGATAATGAGAAAATTTAAATAAATGATCATGAGAAAATTTAAATAAAAGATAATGAGGAATTTTGTATGAAAGGTAATGAGAAAATTTAAATAAAAGATAATGAGGAATTTTGTATGAAAGGTAATGAGAAAATTTAAATAAAAGATAATGAGGAATTTTGTATGAAAGGTAATGAGAAAATTTAAATAAAAGATAATGAGGAATTTTGTATGAAAGGTAATGAAAAAATGTAAATAAAAGATAATGAGGAATTTTGTATGAAAGGTAATGAGAAAATTTAAATAAAAGATAATGAGGAATTTTGTATGAAAGGTAATGAGAAAATTTAAATAAAAGATAATGAGGAATTTTGTATGATATGGTAATGAGAAAATTTAAATAAAAGATAATGAGGAATTTTGTATGAAAGGTAATGAGAAAATTTAAATAAAAGATAATGAGAAAATTTAAATAAAAGATAATGAGAAAATTTTCATGAAAGGTAATGAGAAAATTTAAATACCAGATAATGATAAAATTGAAATAAAAGATCATGAGGAAATTGAAATAAAAGATAATGAAAAAATTAAAATAAAAGATAATGAAAAAATTAAAATAAAAGATAATGAAAAAATTAAATTAAAAGATAATGAAAAAATTAAAATAAAAGATCATGAGAAAATTATAATAAAAGTTAATGAGAAAATTTTAATTGAGGGTTAAAAATTGATTTTGTGGATAAGAGACGCATTGTGAGAATTGATACAATTATCATAAACACATTAAAACAATGAATACCTTCTAGTAATATTTTCATTTCCTCAGCGGACAAAATTGTCCAATTCTTGATGTAGTTGTTTATATATGTTTCCACCTCCTCAGCTAAAGAAGAAAGACAACAATTGTCGTATTGTAATTCTTGGAATATATTGGAAGAACACATTGAAAAGCAAAAACCTTTTGTACTTAACTTCATTGACTTCAAAAAAACATTTCACGGCATTCATAGAGATTCTTTGTGGGAAATTCTGAAGCAATATGGCTTATCATCAAAAATCATAAATATTATCTAAGAAATTTATGATGACTACACATGTGCAGTTCGAACAGAGGAAGGACTGAGCGAATGTTTTCCAATAGAAACTGGGGTTAAACAAGGATGTATTTTATCGCCCTTGTTATTTGGAATTGTTATGGACTTCATAATGAAGAAATGTTACAATGGTAACAATGGCATGGAATGGCTACAAGGAGACCAGTTGGAGGACCTCGACTTTGCTGATGACATAGTTCTCATCAGCAGCCAGATAAAAACGATGCAGGAAAACACAAATGAACTATCATCAATAGCCAGCAAAATTGGGCTTGAGATCAATCATGAAAAGACTAAAGTCATGAAAAGCTTAATTCCAACAGACGACAAAATATACATGGAAAACAAACCAGTAGAAGAGATCGATCACTTTATCTATCTTGGAAGTCACATTGATCGAGAAGGGGATACAAGCAAAGAAATTAGAGTCAGAATAGCTAAAGCAGCAATGTCTTTCAGAAGCCTTGAAAAGTTGTGGAAATCAAAATTCATCAGCACAAACACAAAACTTAGACTATTCAAATCAAATGTACTATGCGTGTGAAAGCTAGAAAACAACAAGAGACATAGAAACAAAGTTGGACGCATTTGAAAATAAATGTCTAAGAAAAATACTTGGTATAGCGTGAAACGAATTCAAAACAAAAGAAGAAATTAGAGAAATCGCCAATCAACCACTAATATCTTCAGTAATCAAGAAAAGACAATTGGTCATATGACATGTGATGTATATCATCGAGTGCCATCTCCACAACGAAGGTTGGCTACCATGGAGCGCCATTCTGCTCTGTCTCTTGTTTTGATGGTGCAGATTGTCACAGGCTGATTTGTCCATCTTTTGATGTTACTCATCCATGTTAGTCTTGGTCTGCCTCTACCTCTTTTACCTTGTATTTTCCCCTCAAGGATTACTTTTAGTAGGCTGTTGTGTCTTTTAACATGCCCAAAAATCGCATTTGTCTTGTTTGAATTGTGTTTAGTAGTTCTCTTCTCATTTTTAGTTGTTTTAAGACTTCATCATTTGTTTTCTTTTCTTTCCATCCAATTCCACCTATTCTTCTAAATATCCACATTTCAAAGGCTTCAATTATCTTTTCTGTTTTCTTGTCTAGTGTCCTAGTTTCTGCACCATATGTGTTTATGGAATGTTGAGAAGATATAAAATTTTGCTATTCTTAGTTTTAGCCCTGGTGTTAGACATGCGATGAGGAGAGATAATAACCGAATAACAAAGCAAGCCCTCATTTGGGAAACAACGGGTAAGAGGAAAAGAGGCCGACCCAGAAAGACACTGGGAAGAACATTGATGAGAGTGGCAAGAACAGCAGGAATCGGCTCCCTCAATGAGATGCCCTATGGGCTGGCTACGGATCGAAAGGTCAATAGATAGAATTCTTGGAAACATAACAAATATATTATAATTAATCTTATTCTTCTTCGGTGTTCCCTTCTTCTTCTTCTATCCTTCCTCATTTACCTTTCAGCGTCGATGGGAGATATAATTTGCGGTCGTTTGCTCTTCTGATCACCTCTGCTGCTGTTATGTTTCCTAGTGCTTCTAATATTCCATCGATCCATCTTTTTTCGTGTCGACTCTTGGGTTCGGTGTTCTTGCAATGTTTATTGCGGGCTCGTTGTGTTTTGAACACTCTGCTTCTTCTTCGGAATGCGGTCAACAAATGTGACTCCAGCAAGTAATTTTTTGGTAACAGGTTACCTTCTCATTTCAATCCCAAATATCTTGGTCATGCTAGTTAGTCGATGTCGAGACATTATGGGGAGGTTAGGGTAGGATCTCGATCTGTAATTGTTCAATGATTCTGATGCAAGATGTCAAATATGAGTTGATGACCACTTCCAGCCCTGAGGCTGTCGAGCATCATTCCAAGTCTCTTCTACCTTTTAGCTCCCAGTGGAGCATAGGTCTTCAACAAACACTTTCCAGGTCGTTCTGTTTTTTGCAATTCTTTTAAGATCATTCCATGTCTTCCCCATCATCTTCATCTCTGCTTCGATCTGTCTTCTCCAAGAATTCCTTGGTCTTCCTCTTTGCCTTTTCCCCTGGGGATTCCAAAAAAGGGCCTGTTGTGTAATACTCTCAGTTGGCTTCCGTAGTGTGTGTCCTATCCATCGCCATCGTCTTCGCTGTATTTCTTTATCCACTGGTATTTGACCGGTACATTTCCATAATTCCACGTTAGTGACTTTGTCCTGCCATTTCCATCCCTTTACTCTGCGTAATCATCCATTAATGAAAGTCTGTACCTTAATGATTGTCAATTTTGTTATTCTCCATGTTTCACAGCCATATAATAGGACCGACTTAACATTTGAGTTGAACATTTTTATTTTTGTATTTAACCTAATTTCTTTGGATTTCCATATGTTTCCCAGTGCAATGAAAGCTCCTCTTGCTTTTGATATCCTTATTTTGGTATCATTTTCTGTTCCTCCCTCTTTATCTATATTACTGCCCAGATATATATAAGATTGTACGTCTAGTAGAGGTATTTCTCCTAGTTTTATTTGGTTATTGCCAACTGCATTAATTCTGATAATGGTGGTCTTATCTCTATTAATCTTTAGTCCTAGCTGTTGTGATCTCTCATCTAATATACTCATTTTATCCTGCATCTGTTGATGGCTGTGTGATAGGAGAGCTATGTCATCAGCAAAGTCTAAATCATCAAGTTGTTTGGTCAGTGACCACTGGATCCCATTTCTGTTGTTTTGAGTTATTTTCATAATCCAATCTATGGCCAGTAGAAAGAGAAATGATAGAAGGCATCCTTGCCTTACTCCTGTTCTTATTTCAAATGCTTCTGTAAGCTGTCCTTCATGCACCACACTACATTTTGTTCCTTCATACATTGTTTTTATCAGGTTAATAAACTTTATGGGGATTCCGTAATGACTCAGCAACTTCCAAAGCATTCTTCTGTCTAAACTATCAAATGCCTTTTCGTAATCTATGAATCCAATATAAAGTGGGGATTTTAGTTCTAAACTTTGTTCAACTAATATACGTAGAGTAGTTATTTGATCAGCACATGATCTGTTCTTCCTAAAACCTGCTTGTTCATCTCTCAAGTGTTTCTCTATAGCCTCTTTTAGTCTCTCCAGAATGATTCTGCCTAATATTTTTCCTGGCACTGATAGTAGCATAATTCCCCTATAATTTGTGCACTCCTGTAAACTTCCTTTCTTTGGTAGTTTGATCATATAACCTTCTCTCCAGTCTCATCATTCCAAGTGATAAAACAATATTACTTTTAACGATCTGTCTTGACGGCCAAGTCAAACGTGATTATTTTATGAATGTATACAGCAATACAAACCAATGACTTTAATCACGTAAACAAAGTAATCATGTTGTTTGAAAGTGATGATACACTGGAAGTTAGGGTTGTATACAACAAACGTGATTATTTTATGAATGTATACAGCAATACAAACCAATGACTTTAATCACGTAAACAAAGTAATCATGTTGTGTGAAAGTGATGACACACTGGAAGTTAGGGTTGCATACAAAAAACGTTATTATTTTATGAATGTATACAGCAATACAAACCAATGACTTTAACCACGTAAACAAAGTAATCATGTTGTTTGAAAGTGATGACATACTGGGAGTTGCGTTAAACTACTATGTTAACATCTGAAAGGAGTTGTGTTAAACTACTACGTCAACATCTGAAAGGAGTTGCGATAAACTACTATATCAATATCTGAAGGGAGTTGCGTTAAACTACTACGTCAACATCTGAAATGAGTTGCGTTAAACTACTATGTCAACATTTGAAGGGAGTTGCGTTAAACTACTATGACAACATCTGAAAGGAGTTTCGTTAAACTACTATGACAACATCTGAAAGGAGTTGCGTTAAACTACTATGTCAACATCTGAAGGGAGTTGCGTTAAACTACTATGTCAACATCTGAAGGGAGTTGCGTTAAACTACTGTCAACATTTGAAGGTAGTAACATTAAACTACTATGTCAACATTTGAAGGTACTAACATTAAACTACTATGTCAATAATTGAAGGGAGTTGCGTTAAACTACTATGTCAACATTTGAAGGTAGTAACATTAAACTAACATGTCAACAATTGAAGTAGTTGCATTAAACTAACATGTCAACATTTGAGGAGAGTTGCATTAAACTAACACGTCAACATGTGAAGTAGTTGCATTAAACTACAATGTCAACATTTGAAGTAGTTGCATTAAACTACAATGTCAACATGTGAAGTAGTTGCATTAAACTACAATGTCAACATTTGAAGTAGTTGCATTAAACTACAATGTCAACATGTGAAGTAGTTGCATTAAACTACAATGTCAACATTTGAAGTAGTTGCATTAAACTACAATGTCAACATGTGAAGTAGTTGCATTAAACTACAATGTCAACATTTGAAGTAGTTGCATTAAACTACAATGTCAACATGTGAAGTAGTTGCATTAAACTACAACGTCAACATTTGAAGTAGTTGCATTAAACTACAATGTCAACATGTGAAGTAGTTGCATTAAACTACAATGTCAACATTTGAAGTAGTTGCATTAAACTACAATGTCAACATTTGAAGTAGTTGCATTAAACTACAATGTCAACATTTGAAGTAGTTGCATTAAACTACAATGTCAACATTTGAAGTAGTTGCATTAAACTACAATGTCAACATTTGAGGTAGTTGCATTAAACTAACACGTCAACATGTGAAGTAGTTGCATTAAACTACAATGTCAACATTTGAAGTAGTTGCATTAAACTAACACGTCAACATTTGAAGTAGTTGCATTAAACTAACACGTCAACATTTGAAGTAGTTGCATTAAACTAACACGTCAACATTTGAAGTAGTTGCATTAAACTAACACGTCAACATTTGAAGTAGTTGCATTAAACTACAATGTCAACATTTGAGGTAGTTGCATTAAACTAACACGTCAACATGTGAAGTAGTTGCATTAAACTACAATGTCAACATGTGAAGTAGTTGCATTAAACTAACACGTCAACATGTGAAGTAGTTGCATTAAACTACAATGTCAACATTTGAAGTAGTTGCATTAAACTACAATGTCAACATTTGAAGTAGTTGCATTAAACTACAATGTCAACATTTGAAGTAGTTGCATTAAACTACAATGTCAACATTTGAAGTAGTTGCATTAAACTACAATGTCAACATTTGAAGTAGTTGCATTAAACTAACATGTCAACATTTGAAGTAGTTGCATTAAACTACAATGTCAACATGTGAAGTAGTTGCATTAAACTAACACGTCAACATGTGAAGTAGTTGCATTAAACTACAATGTCAACATTTGAAGTAGTTGCATTAAACTACAATGTCAACATTTGAAGTAGTTGCATTAAACTACAATGTCAACATTTGAAGTAGTTGCATTAAACTACAATGTCAACATTTGAAGTAGTTGCATTAAACTACAATGTCAACATTTGAAGTAGTTGCATTAAACTACAATGTCAACATGTGAAGTAGTTGCATTAAACTACAATGTCAACATTTGAAGTAGTTGCATTAAACTACAATGTCAACATTTGAAGTAGTTGCATTAAACTACAATGTCAACATTTGAAGTAGTTGCATTAAACTACAATGTCAACATTTGAAGTAGTTGCATTAAACTACAATGTCAACATTTGAAGTAGTTGCATTAAACTACAATGTCAACATTTGAGGAGAGTTGCATTAAACTAACATGTCAACATTTGAGGAGAGTTGCATTAAACTAACATGTCAACATTTGAAGTAGTTGCATTAAACTACCATATCAACATTTGAAGTAGTTGCATTAAACTACCATGTCAACATTTGAAGTAGTTGCATTAAACTACCATATCAACATTTGAAGTAGTTGCATTAAACTACCATGTCAACATTTGAAGTAGTTGCATTAAACTACCATATCAACATTTGAAGTAGTTGCATTAAACTACCATATCAACATTTGAAGTAGTTGCATTAAACTACCATGTCAACATTTGAAGTAGTTGCATTAAACTACCATGTCAACATTTGAAGTAGTTGCATTAAACTACCATGTCAACATTTGAAGTAGTTGCATTAAACTACCATATCAACATTTGAAGTAGTTGCATTAAACTACCATGTCAACATTTGAAGTAGTTGCATTAAACTACAATGTCAACATTTGAGGAGAGTTGCATTAAACTAACATGTCAACATTTGAGGAGAGTTGCATTAAACTAACATGTCAACATTTGAAGTAGTTGCATTAAACTACCATATCAACATTTGAAGTAGTTGCATTAAACTAACATGTCAACATTTTAGGAGAGTTGCATTAAACTAACATGTCAACATTTGAAGTAGTTGCATTAAACTAACTTGTCAACATTTGAAGTAGTTGCATTAAACTAAAATGTCAACATTTGAAGTAGTTGCATTAAACTAAAATGTCAACATTTGAGGTAGTTGCATTAAACTACCATGTCAACATTTGAGGTGAGTTGCATTAAACTAACATGTCAACAGTTGAGGTAGTTGCATTAAACTAACATGTCAACAGTTGAGGTAGTTGCATTAAACTAACATGTCAACATTTGAGGAGAGTTGCATTAAACTAACATGTCAACAGTTGAAGTAGTTGCATTAAACTAACATGTCAACAGTTGAAGTAGTTGCATTAAACTAACATGTCAACAGTTGAGGTAGTTGCATTAAACTAACATGTCAACAGTTGAAGTTGTTGCATCAATCTAACATGTCAACAGTTGAGGTAGTTGCATTAAACTAACATGTCAACAGTTGAAGTAGTTGCATTAAACTAACATGTCAACAGTTGAAGTAGTTGCATTAAACTAACATGTCAACAGTTGAAGTAGTTGCATTAAACTAACATATCAACAGTTGAAGGTAGTTGCATTAAACTAACATGTCAACATTTGAGGAGAGTTGCATTAAACTAACATGTCAACATTTGAGGAGAGTTGCATTAAACTAACATGTCAACATTTGCATGACACTGATAAAAACAATCATATGTCAACATGTGTAAGACAGTAAAAAGCCATCTGTCAAGATTTCAAGGGGGTCCATAAAACTACCATTTGTCAACATGTTTGTGAAGTTTATAAAAACAACTAACTGTCAAGGACATATGAAGAAGTTTGTGAAAATGGCAATTCTGTCAACAATTGAAGGGAATTTCAAGGGAGAAACAACCAAATGTCACCTGAAATGGGTTTTCCTTGACTAGTGCCACCGTTGCCTGGCGTCTGAGATCCTCCTTTGGTAACACCGCCTACAGTAGAGCCACCATTACCTGGTGCACCGCCAGGAGGGTTGCTGCCCCCTGTAGAATGTTATAGAAATAGAAATAGGATCATTGTTCAAGCAATATGAATAGACTAGGCTTTCAACTATACAGGGGATGTGAATTCATGCAATAAAAAGATGGTTAAAATGAAATAAATAAGGAAGACGTGCTGTGTTCCATGACAGTTTTCGAAGAAGGAAGTATTGTCAACAAGGGTTTGTTGTGACAGAGAAAAGATGTTCTCTCAACTGTTGATACTTGATCAATATTTTCAAGAACTTTTATGTTGGCCAAGAATAAATGTCAGCAGCCAACGCTTCAATTTTTACCCCAGTCTTGGTGTCCGTACATCAACGTGTCAATTATGTGTGTCATGTTAACTAAATGTGTCACTGACCAAACAGTAGGAATCCTGGGAGCAGAACTGACGTAGTGAGCTGTCAATGAGATTGAGTCCCACTAAGTGACTGATGACAGATAGATCATGTTTTAGATGAGTGTTTCTTAGTCTTGTTTCTACCGTGACTACCTACCGACCTTGTTTTCTTCACGTGCACCCCTCCCCTTTCCCACCCCACTCCCCCTCTCCCAAACCCCGCCCACTCCCTACACCTCACCTCGTCCTTTAATGAAAATGATAACAACAATTTTTGTAATGGGTTTTTGTTTCTTTGCAACTGGATCGTGTTGTATCAATAGCCTGCGTCAGTCATAGTTGACTATGGATGTTATTATGCAGCATGAGTGTATTCTCTTTTTTTCCCCTATGAATCTGTCTTCTGGAGTTAGATTTTTATATAAATATTTGAATGTTTGAACAATGACCGCTCTGACCAAACTAGCACACGGTGTCAACGAAATGGAGAAATACCACCTTGATATATTAGAAATTAGTGAGAGTAGATGGCCAGGAATAGGTAGGAAGACAGCCATCGACAACAACGTGACAATAATTTATTCAGCTACATCATCATCATGTGCCATCCCGGTTGGTGTAGGCGATCATGTCCTTCCACAATCTTAAATCTACCGTGCATCGTACCAGTTCTGCTGTTGGCTGTTTTCCATGCCATGACACCAAGCTATTCAGTATTTTCTCTCTTTGTCGTCCGCGATATCTCTTTCCCTGTATTTTGCCAGCTGTAACCAGGTATTCCAACTTTCCTCTTCTCATGATGTGCCTGAAAAATGTTGATTGTTTCTTTCTGATGTTTTTAGGAACTTCCTTTTTGTGTTGGCCTCTTTGGGAATTTCCTCATTTGACTGTTTAGCTGTCCAGGGAACTTTCAACATTCTTCTGAGAAATCCCATCTCTGTGGCCTCTAATCGTCTTTTTATTCGTTGGTCTACTGTCCATGATTCACTTCCATATGCCAGAATTGGTTCTATATAGCACCGATGAACTCTCTTTCTCACTTCTATTGGCATAGAATTGTTGCATAAGATGTTTTTCATTTTCTGAAATGCTATTTTGGCCTGAGCTATTCTGCTTTTTATTTCCGTGGTGCATCTTCCATCTGATGTTATTATTGTGCCCAAGTATTTGACGCGTTGCACTTGTTTCAGATTTGTCCTGTTTATTGTTATGCTCCATTGTGGTGATGATTGTTTCTTCGATATGACCATTACTTCTGTTTTCTTACTATTCAGACTGAGACCTTTCTTGTTGCTTTTTTTTTTTTACTAATATGTCTATCGTTTCTTGCAGTTTATTCTCTGTCTCTGCTATTAAGACTGTGTCATCTGCATATCGGAAATTATTTATGTTGCCACCGTTGACTTCAATTCCTTTATTGTCTCCTGTTGATCACATAATATTCGCTATAAAGTGAAAACAAAATAAGGCGACAGAACACAGCCTTGTCTGACTCCTTGTTTTATATATTGGAATTGTCCTGTTTGGTTGTTAATTCGTATAGCTGCTGTTTGTTGCCAATACATGTTTTTTTTATGATTCGCAGATCCTTGCTATCAATGTTTAATTTCTCCAGCATATTGATTATTTCCACATGCTTTACTTTGTCAAATGCTTTTGTGTACTCTCATCATCATCATCATCATCATTTGTGTAGTCTATAAAGCACATATATAGATCTTTCTTTACCTCTATAGCTCTTTCTATCAATGATCTTATGATGTATTTTGCATTATTGGTGTCATTTCCTTCCACAAATCCACATCGTTCCTCACTTATTTTTTGTTTCATTTTGTTCCTTACACGTCTCATGATGATTCTTAGTAATATTTTCGTCATATGGCTCATGAGACTAATAGTATGGCGGCCTCACAATCTGTGGCTCCTGACTTCTTCGGTATGGCTACAAAGATAGATTTTAATATATCTTCAGGAATGTGTCAAGTGTTATGTATATATATATATATATATATATATATATATATATATATATATATATATATAATTGAGTAGTTTTGTTATGTTGTCTTGTACTCCCAGCTCTCCTAATGTTCTTCTAATAATCACTTTGATTGTGATATTATCGGGAACTGGAGCTTTGCCTCTTTTCGTGTGTAGAATCCACTTCACTCTGCATCTTTGTTTAAATTGTTAGCTCTGGTCTTTCATCATCATAGAGTTGACTGATATATTCTGTCCATCTTTCTATATCTTCTACTGTCCCATTAATATATTTCCTTCCTTTGATTTTACGCATCCTAAAACTTTGACTTCATTTCTTCCCGTTAATTCATTTAACTGATTGTGCATACACTTGGAGTCTTTCTTTTGTTGTTTTTCCATTTCTTCAAATCTATGCTTTAACCATCCTTCCTTAAATTCTCTGCTTTTATTTTAGTTCGCTTTGTGCAATATTTTTTATCTCCGCTCTTCTTTCTTATGTTTTCGTCTTTCGTCCATTAGTTATAGTACTTCTTCTGTCATCCATTTCTTTTTGTTGATTCTTATAATCACTGGTATTACTTCTTTTGATGTTTATTGAATCGATTGTTTGAGCCTTTCCCACTGCTCTTCGATGTCCTGTATGTTCTCAATAGCATTATATCTATTTTGTACTATCGTGTTGTACTTATCGCTCATCTGTTTATCTACTCTTAGCATATCTAGTTCTAATTTAATATTTCTTTGAGATTTCTGTCTTCCACAGTTTTATTCTCATTTTTCCAACTACTGGTACATGGTCTCCATTGCAATCTGCTCCTGGCCTTGTTTTAACAGATGTTAGTCCATTTCTGAATCTTCTCTGTAGCAGTATAAAATCAATTTGATTGTGTACTTTTTTTGTCTGGGCTTTGCCATGTCCATAGTTGCTTATGGTGTTGTTTGAACCAGGTGTTACCTATAATCATTTCATGTGTCTTTACCAAATCTATCAATCTATCCCCTCTGTCATTCGTCTCTCCAAGGCCATGTCCCCCAGTCACATTTTGCACTTTACCTGTTCCTACCTTTGCATTGAAATCACCTAATGTAATAATTATTTCTTGGGATTGACACTGTTCCATGGTCATCTCTAGCCTATTGTAAAAAGTCAGTAAGTATTCAGCTACAGATGCTCATAAACGTTATGCAGGAGTGGGAAATATAACGGGGGTCTCCGCTGTGAACAATATTACAGAATGGGAGCTGGTGAACAATTGATTAATAAGAGCCTGTTTGTAAAATCAAGAGTGGAAGATTAACAATTATTCAACGCTATATGCCCACTAATGAAACTGAAGACGAAATTAAAGATGTGCTTTACTATCAGCTACAAGATCTAGTAAATAAAGTCCCTAAACATGAATCAATTAATAGTGATGGGCGACTTTAATACCAAAGTGGGCGGAGACAACAATGGAGTTTTGAAGGCAATGGGGAAAGAAGGTGGAGACAGTGTCAATCAAAATGGAGAAAGGTTAATAGAACAATGTTTAACAGAAGACCTAATTATAGATGGGAACATTATTTCCTCACAAGGAGATACATAAGACAACATGGGTATCCCCTGATGATAAAACTAGAAACCAAATCGACCACCTAAGTATCAGAAGGCGATTTTAAAATGCCTTGATTGATGTGAGAGCGTATAGAGGAGCTGATGTCAATGGTGACCATATTCTGTGTTGGGAAGATTAAACTGAGAAGTCACCACAAGAAGCACGTCTTGAAGAATATAGATAGTAACACATTAATAGATGAAGATATGAAAGGACAATTTAATCTCGAATCATTTTGAAGCTTTGGGTGCAATAGATGAATTAAATATTGATGAACTATGGGGTATTTACAACACAGCAATATTGACATCAGCTGAATTATGTGCTAGATTTAAGGAGGCTGAAAGTAAAGCATGGATCGCAGGCATAACATGGAAGCATATCAAAATTAGACGTGAAGCCAAACTAGTCTGGTTAAATATCAAGACTAAGTTAGGTAAAGACGCTAGCCGAAGCCGCATATAAAGACCTTTATAATAAGGGGAACAACTCCACAAGACGTGATAAAAGAACATGTTTGGATAATCTGGTAGTTGAAGCAGAACTAGCCTCTAAAACTGGAAATAGCAAGCTATTATATAATACACAGAAACAACAGACAGGCTCCTTTACATTAAATGGCAGACCTATACTGGGTATAGATGGCACCTTCCTAACTCCTAGTGCTAATAAAAATGTGTGATGGGCTGAACATTTCAAGGATATTCTTAATCGCCCACATCCCAATCATCTGATGCAGTTTGAAACAAATGCATCAACTCCACATCTAGACATCAATATAAAAGAAATCACTATAACAGAAATAGTTAGCAGTGAAACACAAGGCTAATAATAAAGCCTCTGGCGTAGATACAAATAACCACAGAGATGCTGGAGGCATTTAATGATCAAAACTTATTCCACCTAAGAAAGTTATTGAATCAAATTTGGGATGAAGACAAAGTTACAACAAACTGGAAGAAAGGGATCATTATCAAACTTCCTTTTAAAAAAAAAAGCAATCTTAAAAATAGAAATAACTGAAGAGGAATGACACTTTTATCAGTTGCCTCCAAGGTTTTCTGTAGAATCATGGAGCACAGAATACAAGATGATGTAGATAATGTTATGAGGAACAAGCTGTATTCAGAAAGGGGAGAAGATGTCTTGTCCAAACATTCACTCTAAGGATAATACTAGAAGGACATACAGAAAAACAACAACCATTAAACTGCAATTTCAAACCGTTGTCATTTAAATGTGTAGATTTATGAACGAATATTTCATTGTTTTGTCACCGTAGTAGGTCTGATATCGATAATTATAGCCACGCACGAAAACATTCCGGCAGTTTATCTTTCACATATTTCTGGTGACGTTTCTAAATGCTTTTGTCCACACTTACATGGTCGCATACTTTCATTGGAAAGTGTCATATCGCAAGTGCATGTTTTTGTGTTGTCTTGTAGTTAAGACACTCAACTTAGTATTAACATTTGTCAAGGTGGCCATGATGTACTCAGTAAATTATGTAGGAATGTGGAACATTTTAAAACATATAGAGGCTACTGTATATAACTATGTATGTAACTATACTGTATATAACTATGTATGTAACTATACTGTATATAACTATGTATGTAACTATACTGTATATAACTATGTATGTAACTATACTGTATATAACTATGTATGTAACTATACTGTATATAACTATGCATGTAACTATACTGTATATAACTATGTATGTAACTATACTGTATATAACTATGTATGTAACTATACTGTATATAACTATGTATGTAACTATACTGTATATAACTATGTATGTAACTATACTGTATATAACTATGTATGTAACTATACTGTATATAACTATGTATGTAACTATACTGTATATAACTATGCAGCTGCAAAGTTATAAAAAAAAAACATTTTTCATAAATAAAGCAGCATTAGAACTCCCCAAACAAAGGCAATGAGAAATTATACCATTGCAAAAATTATATAATTATCTAATATGATTCAAGTGCATAAGTTTAAGCGCACAATACTTGTTTGTTTTTATTTACCAAATATATTACAATAAATCTGTTGATCTCACAAATTAAAGGTTATGTCAATAAAAGAGATATCTGCGAAAGAAATTAAACAAATCAGCCACGAAAGGACTGACAAAAGCCTTGTTCTTTAAAACTCAAGTTGGAAACTTGTTAGTCTATATTTCTACTCCGGTAACTTGTTAGTCTATATTTCTACTCCGGTAACTTGTTAGTCTATACTTCTACTCCGGTAACTTGTTAGTCTATATTTCTACTCCGGTAACTTGTTAGTCTATACTTCTCTTCCGGTAACTTGTTAGTCTATATTTCTACTGCAGTAACCTGTTAGTCTATATTTCTACTCCAGTGACTTGTTAGTCTATATTTCTACTCTAGGTAACTTGTTAGTCTATATTTCTACTCCCGTAACTCGTTAGTCTATATTTCTACTCTAGGTAACTTGTTAGTCTATATTTCTACTCCGGTAACTCGTTAGTCTATATTTCTACTCTAGGTAACTTGTTAGTCTATATTTCTACTCCGGTGACTTGTAAGTTTATATTTCTACTCCGGTGACTTGTAAGTTTATATTTCTACTCCGGTGACTTGTAAGTCTATATTTATACTCCTGTGACTTGTAAGTTTATATTTCTACTCCGGTGACTTGTAAGTCTATATTTCTACTCCGGTGACTTGTAAGTCTATATTTCTACTCCGGTGACTTGTAAGTTTATATTTCTACTCCGGTGACTTGTAAGTTTATATTTCTACTCCTGTGACTTGTAAGTTTATATTTCTACTCCGGTGACTTGTAAGTCTATATTTCTACTCCTGTGACTTGTAAGTCTATATTTCTACTCCGGTGACTTGTAAGTCTATATTTCTACTCCGGTGACTTGTAAGTTTATATTTCTACTCATGTGACTTGTAAGTCTATATTTCTTCTGCGTTACTTTTTAGTCTATAATTCTATTCCAGTGACTTGTAAGTCAATGACTCAATGAAAAGACGATTAGAGGCCATAGAGATAGGATTTCTCAGAAGAATGTTGAAAGATCCCTGGACAGCTAAAAAGACCAATGAGGAAGTTCTCAAAGAGGCCAATACAAAAAGGCAGCTCCTAAAAAACATCAAAAAGAAACAATCAACATTTTTCGGGCACATCATGAGATGAGGAAAGTTAGAATACTTGATTACAACTGGCAAAATAAAAGGAAAGAGAGATCGCGGACGACAAAGAGAGAAAATACTGGATAGTTTGGTGTCATGGCATGGAAAACAGTCAACAACAGAACTGATACGGTGCACTGTAGATAGAAAATTGTGGAAGGACATGATCGCCTACGCCAACCGGTATGGCACATGATGATGACGACTTGTAAGTGTATGTTTTTCGTCCAGTGACTTGTTAGTAAATGTTTATACTCCTGTGACTTGTTAGTCTATGTTTATGCTCCGGTGACTTGTTAGTCTATGTTTATACTCCTGTGACTTGTTAGTCTGTTTCTACTCCAGTGACTTGTTAGTCTATATTTCTACTACTGTGACTTGTTTGTCTATATTTCTACTCCTGTGACTTGTTAGTCAACGTTTATACTCCTGTGACTTGTTAGTCTATGTTTCTACTCCGGTGACTTGATAGTCTATGTTTCTACTCCGGTGACTTGATAGTCAATGTTTCTACTCCTGTGACTTGTTAGTCTATGTTTCTATTCCTGTGACATGTTAGTCTATGTTTATACTCCTGTGACTTGTTAGTCTATGTTTTTTTACTCCGGTGACTTGTTAGTCTATGTTTATACTCCTGTGACTTGTTAGTCTGTTTCTACTCCAGTGACTTGTTAGTCTCTATTTCTACTCCTGTGAATTGTTAGTCTATATTTCTACTCCTGTGACTTGTTAGTCTATATTTCTACTCCTGTGACTTGTTAGTCTATATTTCTACTCCAGTGACTTGTTAGTCTATATTTATACTCCTGTGACTTGTTAGTCTATATTTCTACTTCTGTGACTTGTTAGTCTATGTTTATACTCCTGTGACTTGTTATTCTATGTTTCTACTCCGGTGACTTGATAGTCTATATTTATACTCCTGTGACTTGTTAGTCTATGTTTCTATTCCTGTGACATGTTAGTCTATGTTTATACTCCTGTGACTTGTTAGTCTATGTTTCTACTCGGGTGACTTGTTAGTCTGTTTCTACTCCAGTGACTTGTTAGTCTATGTTTATATTGATGTGACTTATTAGTCAGGTTTCTAACTCAGTGACTTGTTAGTCTGTTTCTATTCCTGTGACTTGTTAGTCTATGTTTATACTCCTGTGACTTGTTAGTCTATATTTCTACTCCTGTGACTTGTTAGTCTATATTTCTACTCCAGTGACTTGTTTGTCTATATTTCTACTCCAGTGACTTGTTAGTCTATATTTCTACTTCTGTGACTTGTTAGTCTATGTTTATACTCCTGTGACTTGTTATTCTATGTTTCTACTCCGGTGACGTGATAGTCTATATTTCTACTCCTGTGACTTGTTAGTCTATGTTTCTATTCCTGTGACATGTTAGTCTATGTTTATACTCCTGTGACTTGTTAGTCTATGTTTCTACTTGGGTGACTTGTTAGTCTGTTTCTACTCCAGTGACTTGTTAGTCTATGTTTATACTGTTGTGACTTATTAGACAGGTTTCTAACTCAGTGACTTGTTAGTCTGTTTCTATTCCTGTGACTTGTTAGTCTATGTTTATACTCGTGTGACTTGTTAGTCTATATTTCTACTCCTGTGACTTGTTAGTCTATGTTTCTACTCAGGTGACATTTAGTCTATGTTTCTACTCCAGTGACTTGTTAGTCTATGTTTCTACTCAGGTGACATTTAGTCTATGTTTCTACTCCAGTGACTTGTTAGTCTATGTTTCTACTCAGGTGACATTTAGTCTATGCTCCTACTCCAGTGACTTGTTAGTCTATGTTTCTACTCAGGTGACATTTAGTCTTTGTTTCAACTCAGGTGACATTTAGTCTATGTTTCTACTCAGGTGACATTTAGTCTATGTTTCTACTCAGGTGACATTTAGTCTATGTTTCTACTCAGGTGACATTTAGTCTATGTTTCTACTCAGGTGACATTTAGTCTATGCTTCTACTCCAGTGACTTGTTAGTCTATGTTTCTACTCAGGTGACATTTAGTCTATGTTTCTACTCAGGTGACATTTAGTCTATGTTTCTACTCAGGTGACATTTAGTCTATGTTTCTACTCAGGTGACATTTAGTCTATGTTTCTACTCAGGTGACATTAAGTCTATTTTTCTACTCAGGTGACATTTAGTCTATGTTTCTACTCAGGTGACATTTAGTCTATGTTTCTACTCCAGTGACTTGTTAGTCTATGTTTCTACTCAGGTGACATTTAGTCTATGTTTCTACTCAGGTGACATTTAGTCTATGTTTCTACTCAGGTGACATTTAGTCTATGTTTCTACTCCAGTGACTTGTTAGTCTATGTTTCTACTCAGGTGACATTTAGTCTATGTTTCTACTCCAGTGACTTGTTAGTCTATGTTTCTACTCAGGTGACATTTAGTCTATGTTTCTACTCCAGTGGCTTGTTAGTCTATGTTTCTACTCAGGTGACATTTAGTCTATGTTTCTACTCCAGTGACTTGTTAGTCTATGTTTCTACTCAGGTGACATTTAGTCTATGTTTCTACTCAGGTGACATTTAGTCTATGTTTCTACTCAGGTGATATTTAGTCTATGTTTCTACTCAGGTTACATTTAGTCTATGTTTCTACTCAGGTGACATTTAGTCTATGTTTCTACTCAGGTGACATTTAGTCTGTTTCTACTCAGGTGACATTTAGTCTATGTTTCTACTCCAGTGACTTGTTAGTCTATGTTTCTACTCAGGTGACATTTAGTCTATGTTTCTACTCAGGTGACATTTAGTCTATGTTTCTACTCAGGTGACATTTAGTCTATGTTTCTACTCCTACAAAGTTCATGAACACACCTTGCAAAAGTCTAAAGAAAAGAGGACAGTTAATTCTAAGGTGATCCGTCCATCAATGGAGGTCACTTTTAAAGTCTACCAGAAACTTCTGATATTCGCTCCTCTTAGACGCTGATAATGAATAACCGATTCATTGAGTGGAAACAGTTGTTTGTGAGCTTTGTATTAGAGCAAATACCTGCATCACTGTGCATGATCACCTGATATCGTACATTGTCCTCTCCCCCCCTCCCAGTCTCATGCCGTGTCCCCCTCCCCTTCCCTAATTGCACTAATTTTACCTGCCCCCCCCCCACACCCAATAATCCTGTAACACACTGAGTACAATATGGCCACCGATGAGAAACACAGTTTCAGACCGTGGGCTACCCACAACAACATATTCAGGAGATGGTGTTATTATTGTTAGGATCACCATGACTGAACACTGAACGAACCAACCCACTGAGGAGAATCCTGGTCCACGCGCACGAGCTCCGTAGAACTGCTTGGGATCCACGGTGTGAGTAGTTTCCTTAGCACTGCTTGGGATCCACGGTCTGAGTAGTTTCCTTAGCACCACTTGGGATCCACGGTGTGAGTAGTTTCCTTAGCACTGCTTGGGATCCACGGTGTGAGTAGTTTCCTTAGCACTGCTTGGGATCCACGGTGTGAGTAGTTTCCTTAGCACTACTTGGGATCCACGGTGTGAGTAGTTTCCTTAGCACTACTTGGGATCCATGGTGTGAGTAGTTTCCTTAGCACTACTTGGGATACACGGTGTGAGTAGTTTCCTTAGTACTACTTGAGATGTACAGTGTGAGTAGTTTCCTTAGTACTACTTGAGATCTACAGTGTGAGTAGTTTCCTTAGCACTACTTGGGATCCACGGTGTGAGTAGTTTTCTTAAAACTACTTGAGATCCACGGTGTGAGTAGTTTCCTTAGCACTACTTGAGATCCACGGTGTGAGTAGTTTCCTTAGCACTACTTGAGATCCACGGTGTGAGTAGTTTCCTTAGTACTACTTGAGATCCACGGTGTGAGTAGTTTCCTTAGCACTACTTGAGATCCACGGTGTGAGTAGTTTCCTTAGTACTACTTGAGATCCACGGTGTGAGTAGTTTCCTTAGCACTACTTGAGATCCACGGTGTGAGTAGTTTCCTTAGTACTACTTGAGATCCACGGTGTGAGTAGTTTCCTTAGCACTACTTGAGATCCACGGTGTGAGTAGTTTCCTTAGCACTACTTGAGATCCACGGTGTGAGTAGTTTCCTTAGCACTACTTGAGATCCACGGTGTGAGTAGTTTCCTTAGCACTACTTGGGATCCACGGTGTGAGTAGTTTCCTTAGTACTACTTGAGATCCACGGTGTGAGTTGTTTCCTTAGCACTACTTGGGATCCACGGTGTGAGTAGTTTCCTTAGCACTACTTGGGATCCACGGTGTGAGTAGTTTCCTTAGCACTACTTGGGATCCACGGTGTGAGTAGTTTCCTTAGCACTACTTGGGATCCACGGTGTGAGTAGTTTCCTTAGTACTACTTGAGATCCACGGTGTGAGTAGTTTCCTTAGCACTACTTGGGATCCACGGTGTGAGTAGTTTCCTTAGTACTGCTTGAGATCCACGGTGTGAGTAGTTTCCTTAGTACTGCTTGAGATCCACGGTGTGAGTAGTTTTCTAGAGACAATTTTCCCCGGGTTCGACCATACACATACACATACACATACACACACACATACACATACACATACACATACACACACACATACACATACACACACACATACACATACACACACATATATATTGCCTACTATTTTCTATTTTAACTGTCAAAGGCTCTTTAGCGTGGGTGACGACGCAATGGATCCCCTATTTGTAGCCGTTATCCGAGAGGGTTAGACATCGGATCTCACTACCAAAAACATCAACGGAGGGTAATGTCCATAACGAAATTAGCGATGAATTTTTTCCTAATTTTTATAAAAACCTTTGGTGGGCTTTGAGCCCTGATTTTTCCTGACGCCGTAGCTCTAGACTACCCAGGGGACTCTAGAAGAGACTGACCTGAAATAATCTATGTGAAATGTTCTCAATGAACATTTCGATAAGTGAATTGTGAACAGTGGACACTAAATGAATATTTTGTTAAGTGAATTGTGAACAGTAGACATTATATTAATATTTCGTTAAGTGATTATGAACAGTAGACATTATATGAGCATTTTGAAAAGGGAATTATTAACAATAGACACCATATTATTGAAGATTTCGATAAGCGAATTATGAACAGTTGACACTATGTGAACATTTCGATATGTGAATTACGAACAGTAGACATTATATGAACATTTCGTTAAATGAATTATCAATAAGTCTGGTCATGCGAATAAAAGTAAGTAAAGTACCCCCCGTCACGCCAAGTGGCGTATAGGGAAATATGGTGTTAGTGACCCTATATTTTACAGACCTTCAGCACATGATTTTTGGGGTAATGTATCAGTATTACGCCCGTGCTGCTTTACTTTCCCAGAAAAAAATTCGGTACCCATTTAAGGCTGGGTGAACCCGGAAGACGTCGGTTGGGATCGAACCCTACCCCTTGTCCGTGGTAGTCCAGTTCACTAACCACTGAGCTATCGCGGCTCCCTGGTCATGCGAGTAAGGATCAAAAAGGAAGGAACACGGCACCTAAAAATGTCATGTACAAAAGTCAGATGTAAAGGGTTAAAAGTAGCAAACTATACCAGTTTATGGTAATAGAAACGACAATCTGCGCCAGTTTTCCCTTTTGGCAAAGTCTCTAGAAACTAGGAACTGAATTCTGCACGTTAATCTGTTTGTTCCCTGGTGGCGGTGTGCACAGGGGGTCCATGGGCGAAGGAATTATAAACTAATGACATTATATGAACATAGAATCTTGAACATAGAACAATGAACGAACCTGTTCCTGTGGCACCGCCAGTACCTGCTCCAGTTGCACCACCATGTCCTGCTGGAGCTGTTGCACCACCATGTCCTGCTGGAGCTGTTGCACCACCATGTCCTGCTGGAGCTGTTGCACCACCATGTCCTGCTGGAGCTGTTGCACCACCATGTCCTGCTGGAGCTGTTGCACCACCATGTCCTGCTGGAGCTGTTGCACCACCATGTCCTGCTGGAGCTGTTGCACCACCATGTCCTGCTGGAGCTGTTGCACCACCATGTCCTGCTGGAGCTGTTGCACCACCATGTCCTGCTGGAGCTGTTGCACCACCATGTCCTGCTGGAGCTGTTGCACCACCATGTCCTGCTGGAGCTGTTGCACCACCATGTCCTGCTGGGGCTGTTGCACCACCATGTCCTGCTGGAGCTGTTGCACCACCATGTCCTGCTGGGGCTGTTGCACCACCATGTCCTGCTGGAGCTGTTGCACCACCATGTCCTGCTGGGGCTGTTGCACCACCATGTCCTGCTGGAGCTGTTGCACCACCATGTCCTGCTGGAGCTGTTGCACCACCATGTCCTGCTGGGGCTGTTGCACCACCATGTCCTGCTGGGCTGTTGCACCACCATGTCCTGCTGGGGCTGTTGCACCACCATGTCCTGCTGGAGCTGTTGCACCACCATGTCCTGCTGGAGCTGTTGCACCACCATGTCCTGCTGGAGCTGTTGCACCACCATGTCCTGCTGGAGCTGTTGCACCACCATGTCCTGCTGGAGCTGTTGCACCACCATGTCCTGCTGGAGCTGTTGCACCACCATGTCCTGCTGGAGCTGTTGCACCACCATGTCCTGCTGGAGCTGTTGCACCACCATGTCCTGCTGGAGCTGTTGCACCACCATGTCCTGCTGGAGCTGTTGCACCACCATGTCCTGCTGGAGCTGTTGCACCACCATGTCCTGCTGGAGCTGTTGCACCACCATGTCCTGCTGTAACTGTTCCACCACCACCAGTAGGTCCTCCTGCAGATTTACAGATTTACCCAAACGTAAATGATTTACTTACTTTGTTGCCTATATTCAGTAACATCAGAGCATAAATAATCTATCAATAAATATATATTGACAGTAGACAAATAAATGTAAGAATATCAAAACAATGTTGATTTTTGGATGAAAGAGATGGGAGTTAAGATGGGCACAGCCAGAAACGGGAATCTTAGTGGGCGTGGAAGAAGACTTATTAACCAATACAGAACTGGAGTCGCCAGTCGCTGGACACTGCCGGACATGCTGAGCAGGGGATCTGAGAACCTATTGAGATGTTCGGAGTGCATTGATGATGTCCGGCAAATAATTCAATAAAAGAAACAATAATAGAGGACATGAGATGGTGGCAGTCATTGAGATAAAAGTTGTCAGAGACTTGTATCTGTTTGTGGGCAAGATGTCAATCACAATGTTGTAGCTCTCTATGATGGTTGTATGACTCGATGACTTGTCGCACAATTGGGAAATCCACTTTCTCACGTTGACATTTTCAATGGTAGGGATTGCTAAATTAAACAGAGTAGCAATTCGAAGGTCACAACAAGCCTGTACACAACCAAGACGCCCATTAACTTGAGGCGGACAGAACCAGTTATTACTACAACCGAATATGGTTTTCGCACAAAATTGTGTACTTTTTGTATGTCTTTGTGAACATGTGGTAGTTTTATTTAGTCTCATAAATTATATAATTGATAACTGTATTGAAATATTTCTTTGAACTATTAACATTTAGGATAAAATGAAAAAAAAATATGTTAACCTACTCTTTGAGAACAGTGATACGGCAGTGCACCCGTTGTCTATTAAGCTTTTTAAGACTTCATGCACAAATGAGCCAAAAGCGGGAAGCGACTCACAGTTGATTTTTTTTTGTATCAGAATCAGTGAACCATAACTGGTAAAGATCCTACAACGTTATCAGTGACCGGTTTGGAAACAGACTAGCAAATCTGGTCACGCAAGTACGGATTACAGAGTTAGAACAACAGTGCTATAATAAAATCGGATGTTCAGGGATAAAAAGCGCAAATTATTATAGATCGCAATAATAGACGGTCTGCGTCCATTTAACGCCCATTTTAAGGTATTATAAAGGACAGACAATAAAGAGATCTAGCTGTTAGATTAAAAGAAGAAGCGGAGAAAAATGAAAGAAGCATCAGCAAAAGAGGAAGAAGTAGAAGAGTGACAAAGTCAACGATAATCCCATAAGATGTCAAATAAATAGTTCATGTTGTCATTTATAATTGAATTACAGGCGGTCATCTCGTTTACCTTCGTGTTCGTGTGATCGTCTCTAGGTTGGATTTACTCGGTAACTCGGGCAACTGATGTAAGTCGCATATATGGTGGTAGTGGGCAAAGTGATAGTAGTAGTAGTAGTAGTAGTAGCAGTAGTAGTAGTAGTAGTAATAGTAGTTACAGTTGTAGTTATTGTAGTAGTAGTAGTAGTAGTAGTAGTAGTAATAGTAGTTACAGTTGTAGTTATTGTAGTAGTAGTAGTAGTAGTAGTAGTAGTAGTAGTTGTTGTTATTGTAGTAGTAGTAGTAGTAGTAGTAATAGTAGTTACAGTTGTAGTTATAATAGTAGTAGTAGCAGTAATAGTATTAGTAGTAGTTGTTGTAGTTATAATAGTAGTAGTAGTAGCAGTAGTAGTAATAGTAGTTACAGTTGTAGTTATTGTAGTAGTAGTTGTTGTTGTTGTAGTAGTAGCAGTAGTAGTAGCAGTAGTAGTAGCAGTAGTAGTAGCAGTAGTAGCAGTAGTAGTAGTAGTAGTAGTAGCAGTAGTAGTAGTAGTAGTAGCAGTAGTAGTAGTAGTAGCAGCAGCAGCAGCAGCAGTAGTAGTAGTAGTAGTAGTAGTAGTAGTAGTAGTAGTAGTAGCAGTAGTAGTAAGATAGTAGTAGTAGTAGTAGTAGTAGAAAAACTAATGCCTAGAACAATAATAAAAATAATAATAATAAAAACTGCACTGTAATAATATTTTATAAAAACGTGTAACCTTTACTTTAATTCAAATAGAACATAAAAACAAACACAAACAATCTATCTATTAACCTTTCGAGCCATGTCCGGCCCATATGGCATAGACCCAGATACTCTTTCTTTTATCTATTTTTTTCTTCATTCTAGCAGTCTCAATCCTTGCAAAGATCTTTTATCAAATCTCGCCATTTGTCTCTGTTCTGTGCAAGCAGCTCCATCTCATTGAGGGAGCCGATTATTGCTGATTTTGCCTCTCTCATCAATGTTTTTCTCAGTGTCTCTCTGGGTCGGCCTCTTTTCCCCTTACCTGTCGTTTCCCACATGAGGGCTTGCTTTGTTATTCGGTTATTATCTCTTCTCATCACATGTCCAACATATGACCATCGTCTTTTCTTTATTACTGAAGATATTAGTGGTTGATTGGCGATTTCTCTAATTTCCTCGTTTGTTTTGAACTCGTTCCTAGCTATACCAAGTATTTTCCTTAGACATTTATTTTCGAATGCGTCCAACTTTGTTTCTATATCTCTTGTTGTTTTCCAGCTTTCACGCGCATACGTAAGGGTTGATAATACATTTGATTTGAATAGTCTAAGTTTTGAGTTTTTGCTGATGAGTTTTGATTTCCACAACTTTTCAAGGCTTCTGAAAGACATTGCTGCTTTAGCTATTCTGATTCTAATTTCTTTACTTGTATCCCCTTCTCGATCAATGTGACTTCCAAGATAGATAAAGTGATCGATCTCTTCCACTGGTTTGTTTTCCATGTATATTTTGTCATCTGTTGGAATTAAGCTTTTCATGACTTTAGTCTTTTCATGATTGATCTCAAGCCCAATTTTGCTGGCTATTGATGATAGTTCATTTGTGTTTTCCTGCATCGTTTTCTGTATCGTGTCAATTATACATTCTTGGTGTACGTACATCAACGTGACAATCATACAGTCTTGGTGTACGAACATCAACGTGTCAATTATACAGTCTTGGTGTACGAACATCAACGTGTCAATTATATAGTTTTGGTGTACGTACGTCAACGTGTCTATTATACATTCTTGGTGTACGTACATCAACGTGACAATCATACAGTCTTGGTGTACGTACATCAACATGTCAATTATACAGTCTTGGTGTATGTACATCAAAGTGTCAATTATACAGTCTTGGTGTACGTACTTCAACGTGTCAATTATACAGTCTTGGTGTACGTACATCAACGTGTCAATTAAACAGTCTTGGTGTCTGTACTTCAACGTGTCAATTATACAGTCTTGGTGTACGTACATCAACGTGTCAATTAAACAGTCTTGGTGTCTGTACATCAACGTGTCAATTATACAGTCTTGGTGTACGTACATCAACGTGTCAATTAAACAGTCTTGGTATACGTACATCAACGTGTCAATTATACAGTCTTGGTGTACGTACATCAATGTGTCAATTATACAGTCTTGGTGTACGTACATCAACGTGTCAATTAAACAGTCTTGGTGTACGTACATCAATGTGTCAATTATACAGTCTTGGTGTCTGTACATCAACGTGTCAATTAAACAGTCTTGGTGTACGTACATCAACGTGTCAATTAAACAGTCTTGGTGTACGTACATCAATGTGTCAATTATACAGTCTTGGTGTCAATACATCAACATGTCAATTATACAGTCTTGGTGTACGTACATCAATGTGTCAATTATACAGTCTTGGTGTCCGTACATCAATGTGTCAATTATACAGTCTTGGTGTCCATACATCAACGTGTCAATTAAACAGTCTTGGTGTACGTACATCAATGTGTCAATTATACAGTCTTGGTGTCCGTACATCAATGTGTCAATTATACAGTCTTGGTGTCCATACATCAACATGTCAATTATACAGTCTTGTTGTCCGTACATAAACGTGTCAATTATGAGTGTCATGTTAACTAAACATGTCACAGATTAAATAAGTACAGAGAAGTGACCTGACGTTGAGAGCTGTCCACTAGAGTCCACCAAGTGACAACTGGTAGGTCACATCTCAGACCACGAGAGATAGGATATCCACAGCCTAAACAAGAGAGTGTTCCTCAACTATACCCTGAGTAGTAAATAATGAATAGCTAACCATCCTTGTTACACTTGGTACTGAGACGCTAGAACTACGGGTAGAATCTAATTCAGCTAGTGCTAGTGACCAGTCTAGCCTGAAACAATGAGGATGTCACGTGACTAAATAACTCAAGTTACTGAGAGGTGACAGTAGCAAAAGTATGGACGTGTTGATGCAGCACAAGGACAAGTTGTGATATTTTGATAACAATATAATGAACAATGGACATAAAATGGAATATATTTCAATAAGTGAGTTATGAACTGTGAACAATTAACGAACCTTGGGGTTTAGTGACACCACCTTGTACTCCGGTAGCAGGGACAGTACTGTGACTTCCGTTAATAGGGGCACTAGTTGGTCCTGCACCAGCAGATTAACATAAAAAGAACAAATTACTTACATACTTCAGCTTCCTATATTTTGTAGTATCAGAGAATGATCTTAATAAATTGACATTGACAGTAGGCAGGCAAGTGTAAGAATGTCAAAGCAATAATAGAAGACATCAGATGGATGCAGTGAATGCGATAAAAGTAGTCAGTGACTTATAGCTGGTTGTGGGCAAGATGTCATTGTGTGATGGTGATGTTGCTGCTTTCTACAATGATTGTAGTATGACACATCGTACAATGGGCAAATCTTCAGGCAACACGTTGCCATTTTCATTTTAAGGACTTGCCCAAACTAAACAAAGTCACAATTCAAAAGTCACTACTAGACTGTACATAACCAGGACACATAATAACGTGAGACGGACTGAGCCAGTGTTTACCACAAATGAATATTGTTTTCGCACAAAATTGTGTACTTTTTGTCTGACTTTGTGATTATGTGGTATTTTTATTTAGTCTGTCTTTCTTTATTTTTTTCCTTTCTTTTTTCTTTCTTTCCACATTTACCTTCGGACGTCCATGGGAGTTATCATCGCGGTTTCTTTCTCGTCTATTGACCTCTTCTGTTGTTTTACCGCCCAGTGGGTTTTTTGTTTTGTTTTATCATTTAATCTCATAAATATAACTGTGACTTTTCTTAACATTTCTATTTTTAAATATGAATTCAAATGTGATAAATTATGTTATACAAGATATACTTTGCTAATAAGTGAAGCGGCAGTGCATCCGTTGTCTGTTAAACTTCTGAAGAAACCACGGCAAAAGGTCAGCGACTCACCGACGACTGTATCAGAAGCAGTGAACCAGAACTGATGAAGATCCTACTACATAGTATGCGATCGATCTGGAAACAGACTAACAAGTGCGATCAATCGAGAACATCTCTAAGAAGACAGACTCAGGCACGCACCAATGGCGTATTGAAGTCGGATAACAGGGTTAAAAGGCGCTAACTGATGCAGCTTGCGGTAAAAGACAAAACAACCTGCGCTATTTAACGCTAATTCTAAGAACAGGTGATAAATGGGTCACGGGTAAACGAAGAAGAGTAGGTAAAGAAATAAGTCAAAAAAAGAGTAGCAATTAGGTGTCTATGATGTTCCGGTGAGATGCAAAATAAGGTTTTCATGCTGTTATTTATAATTTGATTACAGCCGATCCCCGGGATTGATGTGTGTTCTTGAGAACGTCTCTAGGTTGGACTTACATGCAACTCTGATGCCTGATACACTAAGTTGATAGTGTAGTAAAAGAAGTTATAGTAGTCGTGGTGGTAGTAGTAGTAATATCTCATATGTTATCGTATTAGCGCGTATAATAATAATAGTAACAAATGTACTGTATTAATATTATACAAATACGTATAAATTCCCGTTCAATCAAACAGATAATACAAACACACACAAAATATATCACCCAACAGTGAAGATTTTCATGTTAGCGACCTCTCTAATATCACCAAACAGTGAAGATTTTCATGTTAGCGACCCTCTCTAATATCACCAAACAGTGAAGATTTTCATGTTAGCGACCTCTCTAATATCACCAAACAGTGAAGATTTTCATGTTAGCGACCTCTCTAATATCACCAAACAGTGAAGATTTTCATGTTAGCGACCCTCTCTAATATCACCAAACAGTGAAGATTTTCATGTTAGCGACCTCTCTAATATCACCAAACAGTGAAGATTTTCATGTTAGCGACCTCTCTAATATCACCAAACAGTGAAGATTTTCATGTTAGCGACCCTCTCTAATATCACCAAACAGTGAAGATTTTCATGTTAGCGACCTCTCTAATATCACCAAACAGTGAAGATTTTCATGTTAGCGACCTCTCTAATATCACCCAACAGTGAAGATTTTTATGTTAGCGACCTCTCTAATATCACCAAACAGTGAAGATTTTCATGTTAGCGACCTCTCTAATATCACCAAACAGTGAAGATTTTCATGT
This sequence comes from Megaustenia siamemsis, assembly GCA_032433765.1. Classification (NCBI taxonomy): domain Eukaryota; kingdom Metazoa; phylum Mollusca; class Gastropoda; order Stylommatophora; family Ariophantidae; genus Megaustenia; species Megaustenia siamemsis. The sequence continues at coordinate 6,957,789 of JAVIAB010000050.1, forward strand.
TAGCGACCTCTCTAATATCACCCAACAGTGAAGATTTTTATGTTAGCGACCTCTCTAATATCACCAAACAGTGAAGATTTTCATGTTAGCGACCTCTCTAATATCACCAAACAGTGAAGATTTTCATGTTAGCGACCTCTCTAATATCACCAAACAGTGAAGATTTTTATGTTAGCGACCTCTCTAATATCACCAAACAGTGAAGATTTTCATGTTAGCGACCTCTCTAATATCACCAAACAGTGAAGATTTTCATGTTAGCGACCTCTCTAATATCACCAAATAGTGAAGATTTTCATGTTAGCGACCTCTCTAATATCACCAAACAGTGAAGATTTTCATGTTAGCGACCTCTCTAATATCACCAAACAGTGAAGATTTTCATGTTAGCGACCTCTCTAATGTCACCAAACAGTGAAGATTTTTATGTTAGCGACCTCTCTAATATCACCCAACAGTGAATATTTTCATGCTAGCGACCTCTCTAAAATCAACAAACAGTGAAGAATTTCATGATAGCGACCTCACTAAAATCACCAAACAGTGAAGAATTTCATGTTAGCGACCTCTCTAATATCACCAAACAGTGAAGATTTTCATGTTAGCGACCTCTCTAATATCACCAAACAGTGAAGAATTTTATGTTAGCGACCTCTCTAATATCACCAAACAGTGAAGATTTTCATGTTAGCGACCTCTCTAATATCACCAAACAGTGAAGATTTTCATGTTAGCGACCCATTCTAATATCACCAAACAGTGAAGATTTTCGTGTTAGCGACCCTCTCTAATATCACCAAACAGTGAAGATTTTCATGTTAGCGACCCTCTCTAATATCACCAAACAGTGAAGATTGTCATGTTAGCGACCTCTCTAATATCACCAAACAGTGAAGATTTTCATGTTAGCGACCTCTCTAATATCACCAAACAGTGAAGATTTTCATGTTAGCGACCTCTCTAATATCACCAAACAGTGAAGATTTTCATGTTAGCGACCTCTCTAATATCACCAAACAGTGAAGATTTTCATGTTAGCGACCTCTCTAATATCACCAAACAGTGAAGATTTTCATGTTAGCGACCTCTCTAATATCACCAAACAGTGAAGATTTTCATGTTAGCGACCTCTCTAATATCACCAAACAGTGAAGATTTTCATGTTAGCGACCTCTCTAATATCACCAAACAGTGAAGATTTTCACGTTAGCGACCTCTCTAATATCACCAAACAGTGAAGATTTTCATGTTAGCGACCCTCTCTAATATCACCAAACAGTGAAGATTTTCATGTTAGCGACCTCTCTAATATCACCAAACAGTGAAGATTTTCATGTTAGCGACCTCTCTAATATCACCAAACAGTGAAGATTTTCATGTTAGCGACCTCTCTAATATCACCAAATAGTGAAGATTTTCATGTTAGCGACCTCTCTAATATCACCAAACAGTGAAGATTTTCATGTTAGCGACCTCTCTAATATCACCAAACAGTGAAGATTTTCATGTTAGCGACCTCTCTAATGTCACCAAACAGTGAAGATTTTTATGTTAGCGACCTCTCTAATATCACCCAACAGTGAATATTTTCATGTTAGCGACCTCTCTAAAATCAACAAACAGTGAAGAATTTCATGATAGCGACCTCACTAAAATCACCAAACAGTGAAGAATTTCATGTTAGCGACCTCTCTAATATCACCAAACAGTGAAGATTTTCATGTTAGCGACCTCTCTAATATCACCAAACAGTGAAGAATTTTATGTTAGCGACCTCTCTAATATCACCAAACAGTGAAGATTTTCATGTTAGCGACCTCTCTAATATCACCAAACAGTGAAGATTTTCATGTTAGCGACCCATTCTAATATCACCAAACAGTGAAGATTTTCGTGTTAGCGACCCTCTCTAATATCACCAAACAGTGAAGATTTTCATGTTAGCGACCCTCTCTAATATCACCAAACAGTGAAGATTGTCATGTTAGCGACCTCTCTAATATCACCAAACAGTGAAGATTTTCATGTTAGCGACCTCTCTAATATCACCAAACAGTGAAGATTTTCATGTTAGCGACCTCTCTAATATCACCAAACAGTGAAGATTTTCATGTTAGCGACCTCTCTAATATCACCAAACAGTGAAGATTTTCATGTTAGCGACCTCTCTAATGTCACCAAACAGTGAAGATTTTTATGTTAGCGACCTCTCTAATATCACCCAACAGTGAATATTTTCATGCTAGCGACCTCTCTAAAATCAACAAACAGTGAAGAATTTCATGATAGCGACCTCACTAAAATCACCAAACAGTGAAGAATTTCATGTTAGCGACCTCTCTAATATCACCAAACAGTGAAGATTTTCATGTTAGCGACCTCTCTAATATCACCAAACAGTGAAGAATTTTATGTTAGCGACCTCTCTAATATCACCAAACAGTGAAGATTTTCATGTTAGCGACCTCTCTGATATCACCAAACAGTGAAGATTTTCATGTTAGCGACCCATTCTAATATCACCAAACAGTGAAGATTTTCGTGTTAGCGACCCTCTCTAATATCACCAAACAGTGAAGATTTTCATGTTAGCGACCCTCTCTAATATCACCAAACAGTGAAGATTGTCATGTTAGCGACCTCTCTAATATCACCAAACAGTGAAGATTTTCATGTTAGCGACCTCTCTAATATCACCAAACAGTGAAGATTTTCATGTTAGCGACCTCTCTAATATCACCAAACAGTGAAGATTTTCATGTTAGCGACCTCTCTAATATCACCAAACAGTGAAGATTTTCATGTTAGCGACCTCTCTAATATCACCAAACAGTGAAGATTTTCATGTTAGCGACCTCTCTAATATCACCAAACAGTGAAGATTTTCATGTTAGCGACCTCTCTAATATCACCAAACAGTGAAGATTTTCATGTTAGCGACCTCTCTAATATCACCAAACAGTGAAGATTTTCACGTTAGCGACCTCTCTAATATCACCAAACAGTGAAGATTTTCATGTTAGCGACCCTCTCTAATATCACCAAACAGTGAAGATTTTCATGTTAGCGACCTCTCTAATATCACCAAACAGTGAAGATTTTCATGTTAGCGACCTTACTCTAACTCAAGAAAAGGACTAACAATAACCGCTAAGATGGCAACAAATCGCCTACGTTATTTCATTCAAAAATGATCCTTTCAGAGGTCTTTGGTGTCGTCGTGTAAGCACCGAACGTCGTGTAAGCACCGAACGTCGTGTAAGCACCGAACGTCGTTAGCCTGGGACCGGCTATAATTGTATCATAAAAACGAGAGAAAGCCAAAGCAAACTGTTAATATTGATCCATCCGCTACTCCTATCCTGACGTCATTGAAGTTCAATGTCTGTAATTGAAATGTCGCTAAAGTGGGTCTAATTGGGTTGTGTTATGTTGTGGCTTGCAGCAAGCATAGATATTTCTGCCTTACGACCCAACATACCCGACTAAAGAATGCAGTTTTGTTTGGCTCTTTCTTTCCACACAATTAATTCTCGATGGTTGAACAGTTTCACATTTAAAAAAAATATTTATTGCTTTTGTTTTCATTATTCACTTGTAGTTATTCGCTATGAATTGTGGTCCCTGCATTTCTTTCTACTTTCGCCCAACAACCACTCCTGCTCCCCGACCTCCCTAAAAGAGCGCTAAATCGGCATAGATTGTAATGTTGTTGTCTAAAACAAGCAGTCAAATCTGCGTCTTAGACCCGGCACATAATACTTCGACATTCAAGTACCGGGTTGTCTCCCCTCTCTGATCGCTCCAGGCTTGACCAGACAACCTCGTCTGTGTCCAGGCCAACCACAAATAGATGGAACCTTGAACTGACATCAGTAGATGAGCCGTAAGATGCTGACCATGAGAAACGTGACTATTGAAGTGTTTCTCAGATATAAGGTTCTTAAATTGTTTAAACTGTTCAACTCCAGAACGAGGACGATAACAGTAGTTTCAAAACATAAACTCCAAGAAAGTGACAATTTGACCGTAAACTGATGGCATGTGACACCTAGTGATCATGTGGGGAAACATCGACCTGGCTGTCCCCCCAACTTACGTGTGTAAGTTTATGTCCTTCTATCTATCTATCTATTGACCTTTCGAGCCGTTGCCGGCCCATAGGGCGTAGACCAAGATGCACCTTCTCGTATCTGCATTTTTGTTCTAGCAGTTTTCTTTTAAAGATATTTTATCAAATCTCGCCATTTGTCTCTGTTCTGTGCAAGCAGCTCTATCTCATTGAGGGAGCCGAATCCTGCTGCTTTTGCCTCTCTCATCAATGTTCTTCTCAGTGTCTCCCTGGGTCTTCTCTTTTTCTCTTACTTGTTGTTTCCCATATGAGGGCCTGCTTTGCTATTTGGTTATTATCTCTCCTCATCATTAAGTCCTTACTGTAGGACAAACTGAGCAGGTCGGTAGGGGACATTTGCTGCTCAGAGAAACTACAGAACATGGACCTAGACTGCAAATATAGAGAAACCACCATCAACATATGCAGAATAAAGAACAAAGAAGGAGAACTTATGGAAGAAATGACCACGAGAAAAATTAAAACACTAGGATTAGCAGACACCAGAGTTGAAGTACAACAGGCAAAGAAAACATACATGAACTACACGATAGTATTGTCAGGAGTTGAGTTCACAGACAAAGAAAACATACATGAATTACATGATAGTATTGTCAGGAGTTGAGTTCACAGACAAAGAAAACATACATGAACTACATGATAGTATTGTCAGGAGTTGAGTTCACAGACAAAGAAAACATATATGAACTACACGATAGTATTGTCAGGAGTTGAGTTCACAGACAAAGAAAACATATATGAACTACACGATAGTATTGTCAGGAGTTGAGTTCACAGACAAAGAAAACATATATGAACTACACGATAGTATTGTCAGGAGTTGAGTTCACAGACAAAGAAAACATACATGAACTACACGATAGTATTGTCAGGAGCTGAGTTCACGGACAAAGAAAACATACATGAACTACATGATAGTATTGTCGGGAGTTGAGTTCACGGACAAAGAAAACATACATGAACTACATGATAGTATTGTCGGGAGTTGAGTTCACAGACAAAGAAAACATACATGAACTACATGATAGTATTGTCGGGAGTTGAGTTCACAGACAAAGAAAACATACATGAACTACATGATAGTATTGTCAGGAGTTGAGTTCACAGACAAAGAAAACATACATGAACTACATGATAGTACTGTCGGGAGTTGAGTTCACAGACAAAGAAAACATACATGAACTACATGATAGTATTGTCGGGAGTTGAGTTCACAGACAAAGAAAACATACATGAACTACATGATAGTATTGTCGGGAGTTGAGTTCACAGACAAAGAAAACATACATGAACTACATGATAGTATTGTCGGGAGTTGAGTTCACAGACAAAGAAAACATACATGAACTACATGATAGTATTGTCGGGAGTTGAGTTCACAGACAAAGAAAACATACATGAACTACATGATAGTATTGTCGGGAGTTGAGTTCACAGACAAAGAAAACATACATGAATTACATGATAGTATTGTCGGGAGTTGAGTTCACGGACAAAGAAAACATACATGAACTACATGATAGTATTGTCGGGAGTTGAGTTCACAGACAAAGAAAACATACATGAACTACATCATAGTATTGTCAGGAGTTGAGTTCACAGACAAAGAAAACATACATGAATTACATGATAGTATTGTCAGGAGTTGAGCTCACAGACAAAGAAAACATACATGAACTACACGATAGTATTGTCAGGAGTTGAGTTCACAGACAAAGAAAACATACATGAACTACATGATAGTATTGTCAGGAGCTGAGTTCACAGACAAAGAAAACATACATGAACTACATGATAGTATTGTCGGGAGTTGAGTTCACAGACAAAGAAAACATACATGAATTACATGATAGTATTGTCAGGAGTTGAGTTCACAGACAAAGAAAACATACATGAACTACATGATAGTATTGTCAGGAGTTGAGTTCACAGACAAAGAAAACATACATGAACTACATGATAGTATTGTCAGGAGTTGAGTTCACAGACAAAGAAAACATACATGAATTACATGATAGTATTGTCAGGAGTTGAGTTCACAGACAAAGAAAACATACATGAATTACATGATAGTATTGTCAGGAGTTGAGTTCACAGACAAAGAAAACATACATGAACTACATGATAGTATTGTCAGGAGTTGAGTTCACAGACAAAGAAAACATACATGAACTACATGATAGTATTGTCAGGAGTTGAGTTCACGGACAAAGAAAACATACATGAACTACATGATAGTATTGTCAGGAGTTGAGTTCACAGACAAAGAAAACATACATGAACTACATGATAGTATTGTCAGGAGTTGAGTTCACAGACAAAGAAAACATACATGAACTACATGATAGTATTGTCAGGAGTTGAGTTCACAGACAAAGAAAACATACATGAACTACATGATAGTATTGTCAGGATTTGAGTTCACGGACAAAGAAAACATACATGAATTACATGATAGTATTGTCAGGAGTTGAGTTCACAGACAAAGAAAACATACATGAATTACATGATAGTATTGTCAGGAGTTGAGTTCACAGACAAAGAAAACATACATGAACTACATGATAGTATTGTCGGGAGTTGAGTTCACAGACAAAGAAAACATACATGAACTACATGATAGTATTGTCAGGAGTTGAGTTCACAGACAAAGAAAAGCATGAAGTGGGCTTCATCATTGACCCAGAACTTGCAAAGAATATTCTAGAAATAAAATACTACTCAGAAAGAATGATCACAGCCAGACTACTAGAAGAAGAGAGAACAACGAAAGGGACAGCGAAGATTCTATGAGACACTTAATGAAATTGGCAGACTGATAAAAGTTGCAACATATTTATTATTGGAGACTTTAATAACCCAAGGCTTGGGAAACAAAACAGCGATAATACTGGTACTATGTAGCGATAATAGACAGCTGAAAGAAATGAGAATGGAAACAGACTGCTGGAAATATGTAACCAAAGCGATTTATTCATCAACATATTCTCCAAACACATAAAGTGCAAATATCATCATCATCATGTGCCGTACCGGTTGACGTTGGCGATCATGTCCCTCCACAATCTTCTATCTACAGTGCATCGTATGAGTTCTGTTGTTGACTGTTTTCCATGTCATGACACCAAGCTATCCAGCATTTTCTCTCTTTGTCGTCCGCGATCTTTCTTCCCTTTTATTTTGCCAGTTGTAACCAAGTATTCCAACTTTCCTCTTCTCATGATGTGCCCGAAAAATGTTGATTGCTTCTTTCTGATGTTTTTTTTAAGAGCTCCCTTTTTGTGTTGGCCTCTTTGAGAACTTCCTCATTGGCTTTTTTAGCTGTCCAGGGAACTTTCAACGTTCTTCTGAGAAATCCCATCTCTGTTGCCTCTAATCGTCTTTTCATTTGTTTGTCTACTGTCCATGATTCACATCCATAGGTCAGAATTGGTTCTATATAGCACCGATGAACTCTCTTTCTCATTTTTATTGACATAGATTTGATGCATAAGATATTTTTCATTTTCTGAAATGCTATTTTGGCCTGAGCTGTTCTGCTTTTTTTTATTTCTGTGGTGCATCTCCCATCTGATGTTATTATAGTGCCCAAGTATTTGAAACGTTGTACTTGTTTCAGATTTGTCTCGTTTATTTGTATGCTGCATGATGGTGATGGTTGTTGTGCAAATATACATCAGGTAAAAGTAGAACGAAAAAACCTGGAGTAGCCAGATAGATTTCAAATAAACAAGAAAACAGAGTAAGAAAAACGTACAGACGACAAAGTCGATAAAATGGTTATAATTACACTCAGACAGCCAGGTACAAAGATAAAATACACAAACAAAACAAGCAAAAAGAACAGGCAGTAAAAATAAATCAATTAAAGGATCAAGAATTAAGGAAAATTCTCGAAGTAAAACTAAAAGAGGAATCCAAGAAGCTCATTAAAGGAGTACACTCAGTAGAATAAGAGTGGAAACAGTTTAAGAAAACAATCAACATCGTAAAAAGAAAGTGGGACCAAACAAAAAGAAGGGAAGAAGATGGAATAATGCAGCCAGAGTCGCAGTTAAAGAAAAGCAGAAAGTATAAAGAGAATGGAGGGAGAAGAACTAAAAAGAACTTGACAAATATGCCTTAGTCCGGAAAAAAAATTAAATTGTGATCAAAAAAGCTAAGCAAAACACCTGTATAAAATTCAGATAAAAAAAACGAACAGAGACTTCAAGATAACCACAGGAGACTTCTACAAAACAGTAAAAGCAGTAGAAGCGAGAAAAAAAAAACTACGATCCCTCTGAACTCATAAATGACAAAGAAGAATAGACTCTAACAAACAACCGAGATATGCAATAGAGATGGCAAGGATATTTCTGAAACCTATTGAACATGGCACCAACTACAAATATCATCATTATCGAATGCCGTCTCCGCAACGGAGGTTGGCTACCATGGAGCGCCATTCTGCTCTGTCTTTTGCTTTGATGGTGCAGGTTGTCATAGGCTGATTTGTCCATCTTTAGATGTTACTCGCCCATGTTAGTCTTGGTCTGTCTCTACCTTTTTTACCTTATATTTTCCCCTCCAGGATTACTTTTAGTAGGCTGTTGTGTGTTTTAACCTGACCCAAAAATCGCATTTGTCTTGTTTCAATTATGCTTAGTAGTAACTAAAAATAACACAACAAAAACCACACAAGAATGTACAAATACTGAACCCAACATCATGAAGGAGGAAATAAAGAAGTAATCAAATATGCAACAGTAAATAAAGCACTGCAGATAGATAACATACCAGTAGAAATAATAGAAACAGTAGGAGAAACAGGAGTCATATGACTGCACATATTCATTGTACCAACAAAAAGCCCAGAAGACTGGCAACAGGCAATCATCATACCAATATGGAAAACGAAAGGTAGCAAGAGAGACTGCAATTAATATAGAGGCATATGTCTTCTCAGTCATATTGGAAAGTAATTCGCTGAAACTATGGAACAGATGCTCAGGCCAATAATATAATTACAGATCGGCGATTTTCAAAAGCGGTTCCGTAAAGTAATAAAGCATGTCCTGACACACTATTCACCCTAACACAGCCAGCAGATAAAAACTATAGAGTATAACCAAATGTGTACATCGCTTTCATTGACAAGGAAACAAGTATTTGACCGAGTGTAACAGAGAATAACTATGGCCGATAGTAACAACATAAGCCAGCATCTGACCAACTCATGGAGGTCTCTATATAAGCCAGCATCTGACCAACTCAGGGAGGTCTCTATATAAGCCAGCATCTGACCAACTCATGGAGGTCTCTATATAAGCCAGCATCTGACCAACTCATGGAGGTCTCTATATAAGCCAGCATCTGACCAACTCAGGGAGGTCTCTATATAAGCCAGCATCTGACCAACTCATGGAGGTCTCTATATAAGCCAGCATCTGACCAACTCAGGGAGGTCTCTATATAAGCCAGCATCTGACCAACTCAGGGAGGTCTCTATATAAGCCAGCATCTGACCAACTCAGGGAGGTCTCTATATAAGCCAGCATGTGACCAACTCAGGTAGGTCTCTCTATATAAGCCAGCACCTGACCAACTCAGGTAGGTCTCTACATAAGCCAGCATCTGACCAACTCAGGTAGGTCTCTATAACAGAAGCAGTCGCAGTTAGAATAGTAGCAGACTACACCGACCACTTGGAAATTAGAAAAGGATTAAGATAGGGGTGTGTACTATCGAAGTTAGAAAAGTAATAAGATAGGGGTGTGTACTATCGAAGTTAGAAAAGTAATAAGATAGGGGTGTGTACTATCAAAGTTAGAAAAGGATTAAGATAGGGGTGTGTACTATCGAAGTTAGAAAAGGAATAAGATAGGGGTGTGTACTATCGAAGTTAGAAAAGTACTAAGATAGGAGTGTGTACTATCGAAGTTAGAAAAGTACTAAGATAGGAGTGTGTACTATCGAAGTTAGAAAAGTACTAAGATAGGAGTGTGTACTATCGAAGTTAGAAAAGTACTAAGATAGGAGTGTGTACTATCGAAGTTAGAAAAGGACCAAGATAAGGGTTTGTGTACTATCGAAGTTAGAAAAGTACTTAGATAGGAGTGTGTACTATCGAAGTTAGAAAAGTACTAAGATAGGAGTGTGTACTATCGAAGTTAGAAAAGTACTAAGATAGGAGTGTGTACTATCGAAGTTAGAAAAGTACTAAGATAGGAGTGTGTACTATCGAAGTTAGAAAAGGATTAAGATAGGAGTGTGTACTATCGAAGTTAGAAAAGGACCAAGATAGGGGTGTGTACTATCGAAGTTAGAAAAGGACCAAGATAGGGGTGTGTACAATCGAAGTTAGAAAAGGACCAAGATAGGGGTGTGTACTATCGAAGTTAGAAAATGATTAAGATAGGGGTATGTACTATCGAAGTTAGAAAAGGATTAAGATAGGGGTGTGTACTATCGAAGTTAGAAAAGGATTAAGATAAGGGTGTGTACTATCGAAGTTAGAAAAGGACCAAGATAGGGGTGTGTACTTTCGAAGTTAGAAAAGGATTAAGATAAGGGTGTGTACTATCGAAGTTAGAAAAGGACCAAGATAGGGGTGTGTACTATCGAAGTTAGAAAAGGACTAAGATAGGGGTGTGTACTATCGAAGTTAGAAAAGTACTAAGATAGGAGTGTGTACTATCGAAGTTAGAAAAGGATTAAGATAGGGGTGTGTACTATCGAAGTTAGAAAAGTACTAAGATAGGGGTGTGTACTATCGAAGTTAGAAAATGATTAAGATAGGGGTATGTACTATCGAAGTTAGAAAAGGATTAAGATAGGGGTGTGCACTATCGAAGTTAGAAAAGGATTAAGATAGGGGTGTGTACTATCGAAGTTAGAAAAGGATTAAGATAAGGGTGTGTACTATCTCTTTCTGTTGTTTATTACCTAAATGGACCACGTATGTAAAGTAGGCAACCATCGGAGAGAGGAGAGATCACCAAGCTTTTATTTACGGGCGATCATGCACTAATACTTGGGAAAATAGAAGACCTACAAGAATACTTTAATATACTTAGCAGCATGGGCAATTGATTGATACAACATGAAAATCAACATCAACAAAACAGAAGTCATGAATTTCCAAAAGAGAAACATAGCATCAGCTTTACAATAGTAAGTAAAAAAGTAAAGTACCCCCGTCACGCCAAGTGGCGTATAGGGAAATATGGTGTTAGTGACCCTATATTTTACAGACCTTCAGCACATGATTTTTGGGGTAATGTGGTCAGTATTACGCCCGTGCTGCTTTACTTTCCCAGAAAAAAAATCCGGTACCCATTTAAGGCTGGGTGAACTCGGAAGCCGTCGGTTGGGATCGAACCCTACCCCTTGTCCGTGGTAGTCCAGTTCACTAACCACTGAGCTATCGCGGTTCACAGCTTTACAATAGATGGCAGATAATTAAAACAAGTGGAAGGATTTAAATATCTAGTGACGAACTACAATTTACAAGTAGCAGAAATAGACTTAAGATGCAACTAAGCTTATCACATCATCGGACAGCTATCACCACTATTGTCCAACAAGGAAATAACTCTAGAAGCAAAACTGACACTGTACAATACAGTCTTCATCCCAACGTTGTGCTACCAATGTCAGTCCTGGACTCTAGATGCAAAAACAATAAGAAAAATAACCTCTACGGAGATGAAATGTGTTAGACAAATGATAGGAAATAGTGCGAGAGGTAGGATCAGAAGAAAGAACTAAGATTTTAAAAAGTTGTGAATAAATCGCGCCTTACAATACGTAAAGAAACAACAGAGAAAATAGTTTGGCCACGTGATAAGACAGAAAGATCAAAACACAACATAACGAGCCTTCAATAAACGTTGCGAGAACACCAGACTCAGAGGCTGACAACGAAAATGATAGATTAGTGGAATATTTGAAACACTAGGAAACATAATAGCAGCAGAGGCCAATACAAGAGCTAAAGACCACAAATTATATCTTTCCTCAACGCTGAAAGACAAACCAGGAAGGAAAGAAGAACTTGCTGTCCACATTCAGACAAGGTGCTTGTGCTATTGATCACTTCCGGCTCATTGACCCTCACACTGCGCGTGAGTTTCTTTCTCAATGTTCTTTCGCTATGACGTCAGTAATAAAAAAACGCGGTAATTACAAATTATTGACGCTAGCTGCCCCTACAGTCGCTTGAAAGTAGCGACGATTCAATCAAAGTAACGAGTATTGAGAAATAGCTACTACATGTGATTATTATTATAAAAGTATCGAGTCTTTAAAATGAGTTAAAACAAGTAACGATTTTATTTGGTATTTTCATCAAAGAGAAGCCGAGAAAGGAAAAAGGGGGGGGGGGGGGGGGGTGTTAGTGCGTTTTGGTCAAAGCACTATCTTCATATTATTGGCCAAAGCACTATCTTCATATTATTGGCCAAAGCACTATCTTCATATTATTGGCCAAAGCACTATCTTCATATTATTGGCCAAAGCACTATCTTCATATTATTGGTCAAAGCACTATCTTCATATTATTGGTCAAAGCACTATCTTCATATTATTGGTCAAAGCACTATCTTCATATTATTGGTCAAAGCACTATCTTCATATTATTGGTCAAAGCACTATCTTCATATTATTGGTCAAAGCACTATCTTCATATTATTGGTCAAAGCAATATCTTCATATTATTGGTCAAAGCACTATCTTCATATTATTGGTCAAAGCGTAGCGCGCAATATTGACAGATTCAGCCACGAGAGAATCTGTTCAACAAAGCAGCATCCAACATAAGACACTAATGTTTTTACCAAACTACTGACTTAACATGATTGCTTGCTACCAACCGTCTGTCTAGACACCAGGAAAAAAATCTTAATAAATGTACACAATACACACACACACACACACACACACACACACACACACACACACACACACACACACACACACACACACACACACACACACACACACACACACACTCTCTAACATTTATTTTAAATATACACTTAGCCATTTTTTGGCTAATGAATAATCTATGTTGGATTTAAGCGCCAAAATATGTCCTAGCCAAACAACTTTAACATAGAGAATAAATCAATTTGTCTAATGTGTGTCCTAGCCAAACAACTTTAACATAGAGAATAGATCAATTTGTCTAATGTGTGTCCTAGCCAAACAACTTTAACATAGAGAATAGATCAATTTGTCTAATGTGTGTCCTAGCCAAACAACTTTAACATAGAGAATAGATCAATGTATCTAATGTGTGCTTACAAGGAATGAATATGTCCTTACCTATTGGCTTGTTTGTGCCAACTTGTCCAGCACTGCCACTTCCGGTAGTTTTGCCTCCACCTGCTGCTTGTTCGAGTTGATAAGAACAACAAAAAACGTGCATGTTTCAAGCAAAATTAATGTTGGTCTTTGTGATCTTTTAGTTGATTAACGATTAAGAGAATAGCCAGTTCAAAAGTGGACAAATTTGACACTTCTATGGTGTTAAACATTCCACATCTAATTACAAATGTTATGAAACTTTAACATAAATTATGTTCTTAAAAACTTGAACACTTAAGAGAAAAGTGTTATACACGTTCTTTTTCTAAAATGAGGAAGACTACTACAATACCACAGATAAACGGATGTGCAGAAGGAATACGGCCGCCAGCGTTTCACGCTTGTCACAGGTTAGACAACTGCAGATCTCTAGGTTGTGTCTCGAAAACTAAGTTACATTTTGTTTGACTTAAACATACGAGTCTACTGTCTTCTTATATCCACAGTCGTGACAAACTCTCACTACAGAGATAACTTGATGTTGGGAAGTTAAAGTGAGACAACTCACGGTCGTCACGACGTTTAGATAACTTGACATTGTGAAGTTAAAGTGAGACAACTCACGGTCGTCACGACGTTTAGATAACTTGACATTGTGAAGTTAAAGTGAGACAACTCACGGTCGTCACGACGTTTAGATAACTTGACATTGTGAAGTTAAAGTGAGACAACTCACGGTCGTCACGACGTTTAGATAACTTGACATTGTGAAGTTAAAGTGAGACAACTCACGGTCGTCACGACGTTTAGATAACTTGACATTGTGAAGTTAAAGTGAGACAACTCACGGTCGTCACGACGTGGAGATAACTTGACATTGTGAAGTTAAAGTGAGACAACTCACGGTCGTCACGACGTGGAGATAACTTGACGTTGTGAAGTTAAAGTGAGACACCTCACGGTCGTCACGACATGGAGATAACTTGATGTTGGGAAGTTAAAGTGAGACACCTCACGGTCGTCACGACATGGAGATAACTTGACATTGTGAAGTTAAAGTGAGACACCTCACGGTCGTCACGACATGGAGATAACTTGACATTGTGAAGTTAAAGTGAGACACCTCACGGTCGTCACGACATGGAGATAACTTGACATTGTGAAGTTAAAGTGAGACACCTCACGGTCGTCACGACATGGAGATAACTTGACATTGTGAAGTTAAAGTGAGACACCTCACGGTCGTCACGACATGGAGATAACTTGACATTGTGAAGTTAAAGTGAGACACCTCACGGTCGTCACGACATGGAGATAACTTGACATTGTGAAGTTAAAGTGAGACAACTCACGGTCGTCACGACATGGAGATAACTTGACGTTGTGAAGTTAAAGTGAGACACCTCACGGTCGTCACGACATGGAGATAACTTGATGTTGGGAAGTTAAAGTGAGACAACTCACGGTCGTCACGACATGGAGATAACTTGACGTTGGGAAGTTAAAGTGAGACACCTCACGGTCGTCACGACGTTGAGATAACTTGATGTTGGGACGTTCAAGTGAGACAACTCACGGTCGTCACGACGTTGAGATAACTTGATGTTGGGACGTTCAAGTGAGACAACTCACGGTCGTCACGACGTTGAGATAACTTGATGTTGGGAAGTTAAAGTGAGACACCTCACGGTCGTCACGACGTTGAGATAACTTGATGTTGGGACGTTCAAGTGAGACAACTCACGGTCGTCACGACGTTGAGATAACTTGATGTTGGGAAGTTCACGTGAGGCAACTCACGACAAGATCAGCGACTCACATCTGATTAAGATTTCACCTTCTAGCTGGTCTCCCTATTAACAGTCCAAAACAGACTGGCTAATGAGGTAAAGATCTGTAAAGTACCAGGGATAGGTTCGGTTGATATACAAGACCTTGTATTGCTTATACCTCTAGGATATACGATATACAAGACCTTGTATTACTCATACCTAGGTGTCCGGTTAGCGCAATCGATAGGCGGTTGGCTTACCACGGCAACAGCCGGGGTTCGTACCCTGGCGAGGACACCTGGGTTTTACTAATTCCCTAAAAATTAGTACCTCTGAAGTCGGAGTAAATCTGCCTGCATGGCGAGGGGCATCCTGTAATGGGATAAAACAGACTTTACACGCAAAATTCAGTCCCACAAAATTGAGTGGGTGGGACTTCGTCAGAGGTCAAAGCTGACGAAAGCGAACGAACGAACGAACTCATACCTATAGGATATAGGATATACGATATACAAGACCTTGTATTGCTCATACCTCTAGGATATACGATATACAAGACCTTGTATTGCTCATACCTCTAGGATATACGATATACAAGACCTTGTATTGCTCATACCTCTAGGATAGACGATATACAAGACCTTGTATTGCTCATACCTCTAGGATAGACGATATACAAGACCTTGTATTGCTCATACCTCTAGGATAGACGATATACAAGACCTTGTATTGCTCATACCTATAGGATAGACAAGCTTCAACTTATCCAGCAGAACTCGGGTAATGAAGAATTCCACTGCAGCTTGTCAGATCACCTAATCCGGAGTGAAAGAGTTACCGGTTCGCTTCGAAACTCAGCAGCATTAAGATCCTCTCCTCCACCTCTACCTTATCATCATCATCTTCGTCGTCATAATTACGCCTTTCTCAGCGAGGTCTCATTTCTGTTTAACATTTCAGTCCACAAGCTCGCAACAAAATCCTCTGTCACACGTAGCCATTTTCAATTTGAGAGATTGTCAAATTAAACAAAGTCACAATTGAAAAGTCATAACCGATGAATAACTTAAGGGGGACTGAACCAGTGCTTACTACAACCGAATATTGTTCTTCACAAAATTGCCTACCTTTGATATAGCTCTGTAAACCTACAGTACTTTTATTTATTCTCATAAATATAACTGACAGTTTTCTTAAAATATTTTTATTAATATCAGTTGTTGTTCTTGTTGTTGTAGCAGCATTAGCGGTACAGGTAATGGTGGTTGCTGTAGTAGTAGCATTAGAGGAGTCAGTGGTGGGGTGTGCTAAACACTCCAAAGTATCGTGTCAGCTTTACAAAGAAGGAACACAACACAGTACTGACGTTTCGCCTGTGGCCTTCTTCTGAATACAGGGACAACGGCAACAAACGGTGAAGCACAATTATCTATAACTACATGTTAGATGATCAAGTGGAGGGCGAGGAAAGTAGAATGTTGAAATAAGAAAGGAGAGGGAAGAGAGAAGAGAGAAATGAATACTACATGAGGAGAGGTAGGATGAGCGTCAAGATATATACAATAGAAAAAGAGAAAAATGTATCATAAATGGCACTTAGCTTAAAGCAGCAAACCTGTCCTCCGTGGTGGAACACATCAGAATGACTATGAACGTTTAGGCTGTGTCCAGAAAGTAACACGTGACGGAAACACGCGAGTATAGAAGGACAAAAGACCTGTGTCGCGGGAAAACCAATCTGAGGGAGGGGTTGGGGGGGGGGGAGGATAGGTGAAGCTGCCAAACTACTAACAAAACGATGGCCACTGGTGAGAGGAAAACCAGAGTCCCAAAACCAAAGGCCCGGATGGGCAAAACTGCTAGCAAACAAAGACCAGTGGGGAAGGGGGAGAGGGAGAAAAGTGACCAATAAATCACTCGGACAATGCAAGTGAGAGATCCCGCAAGAGGTTAAAAGAAAGAGTGAATGAAAAGACAAAGTAGTGAACTGGGAGATGGGTGAAAGAGATAGACTCTAAAGAATGGATGGCCTGGGACTGGATGAATTGAGAGGACACAGCCTAAACGTTCATAGTCATTCTGATTTGTTCCATCACGGAGGACAGACTTACTGCTTTAAGCTAAGTGCCTTTTATGATACATTTTTCTCTTTTTCTATTTTATATATCTTGACGCTCATCCTACCTCTCCTCATGTAGTATTCATTTCTCTCTTCCCTCTCCTTTCTTATTTCAACATCCTACTTTCCTCGCCCTCCACTTGATCATCTGACATGTAGTTATAGATAATTGTGCTTCACCGTTTGTTGTCGTTGTCCTTGTATTCTGAAGAAGGCCACAGGCCGAAACGTCAGTATTGTGTTGTGTTCCTTCCTTGTAAAGCTGTCATCATACTTTGGAGTATTTAGCACACCCCACCACTAGCTCCTCGCTACCAGCTTTACCGCAGCATTACAATTATTTGCATGTTCCCTAGTAGTATTAGTAGTTGTGATGGTGATAACAGCAATATTAGCAATAGTACGAAGATGAAATATTCCATATGTAGTAGTAATAGAGCATATAATAATAATAATAGTAATAGTTATCATAATCTTTTGTGGACGTTAAAGTTGAGTATGGATATTAAAGTTGTGTGGACGTTAAAGTTGTGTGTTAACGTTAAAGTTGTGTGGACGTTAAAGTAGTTTTGACATTTTTGTAGTGTGAGGCCGTTAAAATATTCTGTGGGCGTTAAAGTAGTGCGTGAGCGTTAAAGTCGCAAGGTTGCAGCGTAGAGTAAAACTATAGAGTCAAATCCATACGCAAGTATAAACGATGCAGCAAGCAGAACATCAGAGAACCCAGTGGGGATACCAACCAATGAATAAATGTGTAGGGTTTTAGTGCGGGGTAAGACTTTAGCGGCCCACGAAAAGTAATCTTTGAAGGAAAATACAAGGTAAAAGAGGCAGGCTAAGACTAACAAGGGCGAGTAACTTCAGAAGATGGGCAACTCAGCCTATGACAACCTGCACTATCAAAGCAAGAGACAGATCGTAATGGCGCTCCATGGTTGCCAACCTTCGATGCGGAGACCACGCTCAATCATGATGATGAAAGATGAATACAAGTGGAGATAACTCCAGTTACAACTGCCAACCTTCGATGCGGAGACCACGCTCAATCATGATGATGACAGATGAATACAAGTGGAGGTAACTCCAGTTACAACTGCCAACTTGAGAATTACTCACTTTGGTTATGAGGCGTCGTTTGTCCTTGGTTGCCCTGACTGATTTCCTTCTGCTTTTCTTCAATTGCTGGAGGGATGTAAAAACGAACATATTTGTAGACTAAAAAGCTGCTTATGGCTGACACAAAATATAGAACTAGTAATACAGAACAGGGGAAGGAAAATATATTATGCAGAACAGGACAAGAAAAAAATAAGTTATAGGGACAGAAAGAGGAAAATATGATATGCAGTGTAAAAAGAGGAAAATATGTTATAGAGGACAGAAGTAGGAAAATATGACATACAGGATCGAAAGAGGAATATAAATTAGAGGATAAAAAGATGAAAATATTCTGAAAGAGGTCAAAGCAAAAAGAGAGCTAATTTCCAATATTAGGAAGAAACAATCATCATTTTTTGGCCATGTAATGAGAAGAGAACAGCTGGAATATACTGTAACAACTGGGAAAATTGAGGGACGAAGAGATAGAGGGAACCAAAGAGAAAAAAATAACAGACAGCTTAAGAGAATGGCTTGGCAGAAGGTCAACAACAGAAATGATAAATAACTGTCGAGATCGAAAGTTGTGGAGAGACATGATCGCCTACGCTAGCAGGCATGGTACTTGATAATAATGATGATGATGATGATGTTGATGATGATGATGATGATGATGATGATGATAGAAAAATAAAGGAAATAAGCTGGACACTACTGACACATAAAGTAGGTAATACTGCAAACAAAAGGAAGGAGTGTTATCATGTCATAAATTGGAAATAGGTTACACAGTTGTTATACAGGGAAGGTTAAACAATAGGTTACACAGTTGTTATACAGGGAAGGTTAAACAATAGGTTACACAGTTGTTATACAGGGAAGGCTAAACAATAGATTACACAGTTGTTATACAGGGAAGGTTAAACAATAGATTACACAGTTGTTATACAGGGAAGGCTAAACAATAGCTTACACAGTTGTTATACAGGGAAGGTTAAACAATAGGTTTACACAGTTGTTATACACGGAAGGTTAAACAATAGGTTACACAGTTGTTATACAGGGAAGGCTAAACAATAGGGTACACAGCTGTTATACAGGGAAGGCTAAACAATAGGTTACACAGTTGTTATACAGGGAAGGCAAAACAATAGGTTACACAGTTGTTATACAGGGAAGGTTAAACAATAGATTACACAGTTGTTATACAGGGAAGGTTAAACAATAGATTACACAGTTGTTATACAGGGAAGGCTAAACAATAGCTTACACAGTTGTTATACAGGGAAGGTTAAACAATAGGTTACACAGTTGTTATACACGGAAGGTTAAACAATAGGTTACACAGTTGTTATACAGGGAAGGCTAAACAATAGCTTACACAGTTGTTATACAGTGAAGGTTAAACAATAAATTATTTAAAAGTAGGTTATATAATCTATATTTTTATATAAAATAGGTTATGTATGATAGCAAAAATAATGTCAGATGGAAGATGAACAACATAAAATAAAAAGCAGAATAGCTTAGGTCAAGATAACATTTCAGAAAATGAAAAACGTCTTATGCATCAAATCTATGTGAATAGAGGTGAATAAGTGAGTTCATTGGTGCTATATAGAGTCAATTCTAACCAATGGAGGCGAATCATGGACAGTAAACAAACAAATGAAAAGACGATTAGAGGCCCCAGAGATGGGATTTCCCAGAAGAATGTTGAAAGCCACCTGGACAAATAAAAAATACCAGAGAGGAAATTCTCAGAAGTCAAAAATAAAAAAAAAAATAAAAAAAAAAGATGGAGGCTCTAAAAAAAACATCAGAAAGAAATATTTTTCAAACACTTCATGAGAAGAGAACAGCTGGAATATTTGGTTGCGGCTGGCAAAATACAGGGAAAGAGATAACGCGGACGACAAAGAGAGAAAATACCGGAAAGCATGGTGTTATGGCATGGATAACAGTCAACAATTTGATACAATGAATTGTGAATAAAAATTGTTGAAGGACATGATCACCAACATTAACCGATATGCACATGATGATGATGACTATACTGATGATAGTAGAAATGGAGTCTTGAGCTATGTACACGCTTGCGATTATAACCTTATCATTTGCTGTTTGTTTAGTGACATCTACACAAGTTTACTTGATACTAAATTAAGGTAGATGTGTACAGTCACACTACAGGTCAGATCCGAATAATGGGAATTTTCCAGAAAACTGGAGTGAGGAAGTAAATTTACGCTAGATATTCGGTGGAAGTCGTTTAGAATCGTCGCCAATGCTGTCGTTAAGGGCTGCACGGTGGTGGACTTTGTCATCAGAAATTGCCAACGCGCGTTGCCGGGGCTGTGAAATGAGTGGAGCGGATATGGGGCATTCCCGACTACAGTGATTCTGACCCCATAAACAAAACAGAACAGGACTCATGTGGCAATGTGACAATGTGACAATGTGATAATGTGACAATGTGACAATGTAACAATGTGATAATGTGACAATGTGATAATGTTACAATGTGACAATGTGACAATGTGATAATGTGACAATGTGACAGTGTGACAATGTGATAATGTGACAATGTGACACTGTGATAATGTGATAATGTGACAATGTGATGATGTGACAATGTGATAATGTGGCAATGTGACAATGTGATAATGTGACAATGTGACAATATGGCAATGTGATAATATGACAATGTACAGATCAGTCAAGCAGTGGCAGGTGTAGATGAGGGTAGAGAGAGCAAGTAGTCTTTGATCCAATTTTGTAGACGTCAGTTCATTCACTGGAACACCGGTAGTGTGGTCATTAGGGTTCTGTCATGTGAACAGCAGTCGGGTTGTGTTGAGGGCTCAGTCAGGAAAACACTAGTAGTGTGTTGATTTAGAGTTCTCATGTGGCAACAAAAGGACCATGGTTTAATTCCAACCTGTCATACTCCAATCAGCTCTGAAGGCAAAAAAATGGTTCTCGACTTACTGAGCTGAAGAAGGTGTTAACATGAAAAAAAACACTCTCCGCCTCACTTCTAAATGCTATGTCCTAGTTCGTAAAGCTCAACCTTTCCTCTCCTTTATAATAATGTCTTATCGAGCACCCTTTAGTCCTCTCCTATATGATAACGTCTTTTCGAGCACTCTTTAGTCCTCTCCTATATCTATCTATCTATCTATTGACCTTTCGAGCCGTAACCGGCCCATAGGGCGTAGACCAAGATACACCTTCTCCTATATGAATTTTTTTGTTCTAGCAGTTTTCTTTTAAAGATATTTTATCAAATCTCGCCATCTGTCTCTGTTCTGTGCAAGCAGCTCTATCTCATTGAGGGAGCCGATTCCTGCTGCTCTTGCCTCTCTCATCAATGTTCTTCTCAGTGTCTCCCTGGGTCTTCCTCTTTTACTTTTACCTGTTGTTTCCCATATGAGGGCTTGCTTTGCTATTCGGTTATTATCTCTTCTCATCACATGTCCAACGTATGACCATCGTCTTTTCTTTATTACTGAAGATATTAGTGGTTGATTGGCGATTTCTCTAATTGCCTTGTTTGTTTTGAATTCGTTCCATGCTATACCAAGTATTTTCCTTAGACATTTTTTTTCGAATGCGTTCAACTTTGTTTCTATATCTCTTGTTGTTTTCCAGCTTTCACACGCATACGTGAGGGTTGATAGTACATTTGATTTGAATAGCCTAAGTTTTGTGTTTGTGCTGATGAGTTTTGATTTCCACAACTTTTCAAGGCTTCTGAAAGACATTGCTGCTTTAGCCATTCTGATTCTAATTTCTTTACTCGTATCCCCTTCTCGATCAATGCGACTTCCAAGATAGATAAAGTGATCGATCTCTTCTACTGGTTTGTTTTCCATGTATATTTTGTCACCTGTTGGAATTAAACTTTTCATGACTTTAGTCTTTTCATGATTGATCTCAAGCCCAATTTTGCTGGCTATTGATGATAATTCATTTGTGTTTTCCTGCATCGTTTTTATCTGACTGCTGATGAGAACTATGTCATCAGCAAAGTCGAGGTCCTCCAAATGGTCTCCTTGTATCCATTCGATGCCTTTATTACCAGTGCAGCATTTATCCATTATGAAGTCGATAACAATTCCAAATAACAAGGGCGATAAAATACATCCTTGTTTAACCCCAGTTTCTATTGGGAAACATTCGCTCAGTCCTTCCTCTGTTCGAACTGCACATGTCTCTCCTATATGATAAGGTCGTAATTAACATCCTTTAGTTGTCTGGTCTATGATAATGTCTTATCGAGCACCCTTTAGTTGTCTGGTCTATGATAATGTCTTATCGAGCACTCTTTAGTTGTCTGGTCTATGATAATGTCTTATCGAGCACCCTTTAGTTGTCTGGTCTATGATAATGTCTTATCGAGCACCCTTTAGTTGTCTGGTCTATGATAATGTCTTATCGAGCACTCTTTAGTTGTCTGGTCTATGATAATGTCTTATCGAGCACCCTTTAGTTGTCTGGTCTATGATAATGTCTTATCGAGCACCCTTTAGTTGTCTGGTCTATGATAATGTCTTATCGAGCACTCTACAGTTCTCTCTTCTGTGATAATGTTTTATCGAGCACTCTTTAGTCCTCTCCTCTATGATAATGTCTTATCGAGCACCCTTTAGTTGTCTGGTCTATGATAATGTCTTATCGAGCACTCTATAGTTCTCTCTTCTGTGATAATGTTTTATCGAGCACTCTTTAGTCCTCTTCTCTATGATAATGTCGTATCGATCACTCTCTAGTTATCTCCTCCATGGATGTCGCCTATTCTATTAAGCTATTCAAGATGTACCACACTTACGGTAAAGGAATGTGTTTTATTGTCTTGTAAAGGGAACCATCATCATGACAGTCTTCTCCCATACAACATCATATAAATCCTTGATGGTACTATAAAAACAACATATTATTGCACATAAAGTTAAAGAAACAATCATCGTGTAATATTTCAAAGAAAATTACACGTAATATAATTTATGTTTATAATGAAACACATGTGTTTATTTACCCTTTTTTAATTGTGACTGGACGACTTCTGACAAATGACTTTGCTGGGCTTGTGTTTTCAGTTTTTCAAACCAAGAAAGGGACACTGAAATAAGATAATTATTTTAAAGTTTAAATATTGAGGCTAGGAAATTAAGGTAATATGTAGGTAGAGATATTGGAGGAGATGACGATATAGAAGATGATGTTTAAGATGAAGAAGATAATGTAAAAGGTGTTGCTAATACAGGAGAATATGAGAGCAAGCCTGTTGTGAAATGTGGGAGACTTTGTAAATATTAATGAAGATGCTGATGTAGATTTAGACGATACAAATGTAGTAGGACATGTAAATGTAATAAGAGACATTGGAGGTTATTTGAAAATAAAAGTAATGACACAGATGGAGATTATCATGTACTCAAGAGTTGGAAGATACCAGCGATGATGTTGATGATCATGTAGGATGATAGGAGGATATAAGAAAGGATTTCAAAAATAAAAAATGTTTTGAAATTGATTCCCGAGATGATGTATTATTCTTCTTTCCTTCTTCATTTATCTTTCAGCTCCGAGAGAAGATATACTTTGCGATGCTTTGCTCTTCTATTGGACTCTGCTGCTGTTATGTTTCCTCGCATTTCTAGCATTCCATCAGTCCAGCGTTTTTGCGGTCTGCCCTCGAGTTTGAAGTTCTCGCACCGTTTATTAAAGTCTCGTGGTGTTTTGATCTTACTGTATTCATGTGGTTCAACCATTTTATCTGTTGTTTCTTTGTGTGTTCTATTAATTTTAAATATATATAAATATATACATACATATAATAGGAATTTTCCCATTATTGGTGTCTCCAGAGGGGGAGGGGGTGGGAGGGGGGATAATAGGACCGGAGAATACAGGCCGGTTGCTCAGTGCAGTCACCGCGCGGTGTTCAGGTCTGAGTTGTTTATGTTACCCTCTATAGAGAAAACTTTTGACCCTACCGGAATGTGAACCCTCGTTCACCCGGTATTGAGCCCAACAAGCTATCTGCTCGGCCACCCGCTCTCCTATATATTCTATTGTGGGAGTTAGTCTTCACTTTTTTTCTCAATTCTTCATTTTGTATCTTGTCTTCCAAGCTGGTTCCAGACATTCATCTAACACATATAATCTCGGTAGTTGTTTTTTTCTGATTGAGTCTGGCATTGATAGCGCAAAGTTGTTGGTATGAAGATTTTGTTGTAGAGTCCACATTTTGCCTCTAGAGTTATTTATATGTTGGACAATAGTGGCGATAGTTGTCCGATGATTTAGTTGCTTCTCGAGTCTATTTCTGTTTTGTGACTAGCCTTCCTAGATATTTAAATTCTTCCTATTGTTCTAATTGTCTGCCTTAATCGTTATGTTTTTCTGTTGCTCTTTTTGCGATATCCATGACTTCTGTTTTATTGATGTTGATTTTCATGAATTGGATACTTGCTCTGTTAACATGAATTGGATACTTGCTCTGTTAACATGAATTGGATACTTGCTCTGTTAACTTGTATTGAAGTGTTCTTGTCTTCGAAGTTTCCATGTATTAGTGCATGATCATCTGCTAATAGAAGCTCGTTGACCATCTCTGTCCCCGATGGGTTTGCTAACTTACATATCTCATCTGTCTAGGTAATAAACAGTTGCGGTGATGTATTAGATGATTAAAATAAAAGAAATAACGTTTAAGATGATTTTTGAGAAAGTGGAGATGTAGAAGCGGTCTGAAGCTTCTGACATGTGCCTTACCTTTTTCTGGTAATACTTTATGTTGCATTCGTTTAACAATACCTCTGGTAATACGTAATGTTACACTTGTTGAACAATAAATCTGGTAATACTTAATGCTACACTTGTTTAACAATAAATCTGGTAATACTTAATGCTACACTTGTTTAACAATGAATCTGGTAATACTTAATGCTACACTTGTTTAACAATGAATCTAGTAATACTTAATGCTACACTTGCTTAACAATAAATCTGGTAATACTTAATGCTACACTTGTTTAACAATGAATCTGGTAATACTTAATGCTACACTTGTTTAACAATAAATCTGGTAATACTTAATGCTACACTTGTTTAACAATAAATCTGGTAATAATTAATGCTACACTTGTTTAACAATAAATCTGGTAATACTTAATGCTACACTTGTTTAACAATAACTCTGGTAATACTTAATGCTACACTTGTTTAACAATAAATCTGGTAATACTTAATGCTACACTTGTTTAACAATAACTCTGGTAATACTTAATGCTACACTTGTTTAACAATAACTCTGGTAATACTTAATGCTACACTTGTTTAACAATGAATCTGGTAATACTTAATGCTACACTTGTTTAACAATGAATCTGGTAATACTTAATACTACACTTGTTTAACAATAAATCTGGTAATACTTAATGCTACACTTGTTTAACAATAAATCTGGTAATACTTAATGCTACACTTGTTTAACAATGAATCTGGTAATACTTAATGCTACACTTGTTTAACAATAAATCTGGTAATACTTAATGCTACACTTGTTTAACAATGAATCTGGTAATACTTAATGCTACACTTGTTTAACAATAACTCTGGTAATACTTAATGCTACACTTGTTTAACAATGAATCTGGTAATACTTAATGCTACACTTGTTTAACAATAACTCTGGTAATACTTTATGTTACACTCTTTTTAAATAGTAAAACCGAGAATAAAAATGCAGCTCTTACCAAGAGCTTACAACTGATAATAATGTAGGGGACAAAGTCAGCACATTTAAAGTAGATTAGAGAAGAGTACTCACTTCCACCATGTGGATTCACAAAGTCAGCACCGTCTTCTACATGTATACCAAATAACGCTGCAAAGTAAAAACACGTATTTTGATTAATTTAATTAAAAATTATATTTAGAAATCTTCTATTACTAAATGAAGAAATGATGTTACTTGCCATATCTAACAGAATGAGCAATCAACATATGTAAAGCAAATGATGTCATAAAAGGATGGCATCATGTTATAGAGATAAGAGGAATTAAAGATATGACAATATATTCACCAAATGACATTATCTGTAAGAATCATTGTCAAGATGTGGCACCGACCTCAATAAATGTAGACGCTTGTAACAAATGTACACATTTATTGTTGTGGCAATCTTTGAGGTGGGAGACTAACATAAATTAGACCACAGGAACATTAGTAGTCACTTTACAGCATAATACCCACCGAATTTTTGGCTGGCCGAAAATTTTTCCTTATATAAAGTCTACCCGAACATTTTATTCTTGCCGAAGTGACCTCTCTTGATGTTTCGTGAAAAGGGAATGGGGGTTGATCGGCATCATCTGTGGTACTGTGCACATTCTTTCAAAACAGTCTTATAGTTATTTTTTTTATTCAAGACAACTTTAATGTATGCCTAAAATTTCTTTGAATCTAATGATAACATGTCGGTAACAACTTACTCAGTGCTTGGTCAATTAGTGGCCATGGGCTCACTATTGAGTTTATTAGTTGAACGATGGCCTTTACATCTGACCCATCTACAGCCCACAGCCGCTACTGAATTTAACAGGTGCCGTTACCAAAGAGCCGTTAGCGGGCGAAATTGAATACTTGACCAATAAATTACTCATTGCCCGTAACACTGATACCGGCGCGCTAATGAGTTTAACGGCTGAATGCTAGAATAACAATAACCTGAGAAATGCTAGTGCGATGTTTTTAAAGAGATGGTAAATTAATGGACTTATGACAGAAGAAACCAACTTAATAGAGCCTGAGAGGCATAAAGTTTATGTTTGGTAATACTTTCGTTTAGTTGGGTTATGACAGGGGCGTAACTTTCATGAGTAGTAGAGTTAGGACTGGAGGGGTAACCCTCATGATTTTATATTACCATTTTTGTTTAGTGGGGTTATGACAGAGTCGTATAGTTATTTTTATTCAAGACAACTTTAATGTATGCCTAAAATGTCATGGAAACTAATGGTAACATCTCGGTAATAGCTTACCCAGTGCTTGGCCAACTAATGACCAAGGTCGTGCTAATGAGTTTAGCAGCTGACCGGTAATGAAATTTCAGGGACGTAATCTACTTGAGCCCCAGTGTGTTACCGGGGCCTCATTATGTGGGAAGTAAAGAATAGTGAAACTGTGACCTTCCATGCATGTCGTAAGAGGCGACTAAGGAAGCTGATCGATGGCTTGACAAGCTGTCATTGTAAAAAAACATTGTTATGGTAACAGACCATAGAATTTAGAAGCAGTGATCTCTGCAATATGTGCCATTTTGGCACGCAAGGTTTCTGTTTTTGAGATTGTGTTTCTGCCCTATGTGCCGTCTTCGGCTCGAAAGGACAATAGATAGAGATAGAATCTACTTGAGAGGTTCCGCAATGAACTTTTTTGGACTTTGCGACTAAGCATTTTGATGAATTAAACAGCTAAACGGTTGAAATGCATTTATGTGGATACACATGAGTCTAGACCATCCACGGTATTGAGTTTCAGCGACAAAACCAACCATGACGACAAGAAGTATTTAGATCAAGCCTAAACAGCGACATTAAAGAATAAAAACAGGAAAATGCAAAAATCCCGTGGGAAGGTCATACTTGTCCATAACCAACAATGACGACAAGAAGCATTTAGATCAAGCCTAAACAGCAATCGAGTATCAGCGACAAAACCAACCATGACGACTAGAAGTATTCAGTCAGATTATTCACTTTACTGTTGTGATTGGAGGGGAAGAAACAGAACTCCATCTTTTAAACACTTCCTCTCTTGCATCTTATATTCAAGATCTAGCAGTCATTTGAGCATATGCTCTTGAACATGATGCAGGGGGTAAGTTTTCCACCAGCAATTTATCTGGGGGGGGGCAGCAGTTTAACTGGGAGGGGTCAGCAATTTAATTGAGAGGGGTCAGCAATTTGACTGAGAAGGGTCAGCAGTTTAACTGAGAGGGGTCAGAAATTTAACAGAGAGGGATCAGCAGTTTAACTGAGAGGGGTCAGCAGTTTAATTGAGGGTCAGCAGTTTAACTGAGAGGGGTCAGCAGTTTAACTGAGAAGGGTCAGCAATTTGACTGAGAAGGGTCAGCAGTTTGACTGAGAGGGGTCAGCAGTTTAACTGAGAAGGGTCAGCAATTTGACTGAGAGGGGTCAGCAGTTTAACTGAGAAGGGTCAGCAATTTGACTGAGAAGGGTCAGCAGTTTAACTGAGAGGGGTCAGAAATTTAACAGAGAGGGATCAGCAGTTTAACTGAGAGGGGTCAGCAGTTTAACTGAGAGGGGTCAGAAATTTAACAGAGAGGGATCAGCAGTTTAACTGAGAGGGGTCAGCAGTTTAACTGAGAGGGGTCAGCAGTTTAATTGAGGGTCAGCAGTTTAACTGAGAGGGGTCAGCAGTTTAACTGAGAGGGGTCAGAAATTTAACAGAGAGGGATCAGCAGTTTAACTGAGAGGGGTCAGCAGTTTAACTGAGAGGGGTCAGCAGTTTAATTGAGGGTCAGCAGTTTAACTGAGAGGGGTCAGCAGTTTAACAGAGAGGGATCATCAGTTTAACTAAGAGAGGGGTCAGCAGTTTAACTGAGAGGGATCAGTAGTTTAACTGTAAGGGGTCAGCAGTTTAACAGAGAGGGGTCAGCAATTTAACTGAGAGGGGTCAGCAGTTTAACTGAGAGAGTTCAGCAACCCACATGTGACTGACCTTGCCAGGATCAACAACAGAGCTGGCCAAGAGCTCCACCTCCTAGCAAGTTGAGGTGATTTTACAATGTTCTCAATGTAATAATGATATTGCCAAGTTTAATTCCTCATAGAAGAGATTCCTGTATACTAAAACTCTATCTACAATTGCAACATTTTACATCAGACCTCAGTTACTAAATTACAACAGGAGAGATGTCTCAGTTTACGTATTTAACATCACAATGTCTTGTCACAACGTCACATAACACACCTTGAAATGACATTTCCATAAGTTCTCTACAATAGCAAGTTTCTTCACAATCTAACTTTAATGTTCCTAGAAGCTATCCACATCACAAGTTCTCAGCTCTCATCTCATAGTTACTATAATGCCTAGCATCTAATCATCTCATAGTTACTATAATGCCTCACATCTAATCATCTCATAGTTACTATAATGTCTCACATCTAATCATGTCATAGTTACTATAATGCTTCACATCTAATCATCTCATAGTTACTATAATGCCTCACATCTAATCATCTCATAGTTACTATAATGCCTCACATCTAATCATCTCATAGTTACTATAATGCCTCACATCTAATCATGTCATAGTTACTATAATGCTTCACATCTAATCATCTCATAGTTACTATAATGCCTCGCATCTAATCATCTCATAGTTACTATAATGCTTCACATCTAATCATCTCATAGTTACTATAATGCCTCAAATCTAATCATCTCATAGTTACTATAATGTCTCAAATCTAATCATCTCATAGTTACTATAATGCCTCCCATCTAATCATCTCATAGTTACTATAATGCTTCACATCTAATCATCTCATAGTTACTATAATGCCTCGCATCTAATCATGTCATAGTTACTATAATGCCTCACATCTAATCATCTCATAGTTACTATAATGTCTCACATCTAATCATGTCATAGTTACTATAATGCCTCAAATCTAATCATCTCATAGTTACTATAATGCCTCAAATCTAATCATCTCATAGTTACTATAATGTCTCACATCTAATCATGTCATAGTTACTATAATGCCTCAAATCTAATCATCTCATAGTTACTATAATGCCTCAAATCTAATCATCTCATAGTTACTATAATGTCTCACATCTAATCATGTCATAGTTACTATAATGCCTCAAATCTAATCATCTCATAGTTACTATAATGCCTCACATCTAATCATCTCATAGTTACTATAATGCCTCACATCTAATCATCTCATAGTTACTATAATGCCTCACATCTAATCATCTCATAGTTACTATAATGCCTCACATCTAATCATCTCATAGTTACTATAATGCCTCAAATCTAATCATCTCATAGTTACTATAATGCCTCACATCTAATCATCTCATAGTTACTATAATGCCTCACATCTAATCATCTCATAGTTACTATAATGCCTCACATCTAATCATCTCATAGTTACTATAATGCCTCACATCTAATCATCTCATAGTTACTATAATGCCTCGCATCTAATCATCTCATAGTTACTATAATGCCTCACATCTAATTATCTCATAGTTACTATAATGCCTCACATCTAATCATGTCATAGTTACTATAATGCCTCACATCTAATCATGTCATAGTTACTATAATGCCTCACATCTAATCATCTCATAGTTACTATAATGCCTCACATCTAATCATCTCATAGTTACTATAATGCCTCACATCTAATCATCTCATAGTTACTATAATGCCTCACATCTAATCATGTCATAGTTACTATAATGCCTCACATCTAATCATGTCATAGTTACTATAATGCCTCACATCTAATCATCTCATAGTTACTATAATGCCTCGCATCTAATCATCTCATAGTTACTATAATGCCTCACATCTAATCATCTCATAGTTACTATAATGTCTCACATCTAATCATGTCATAGTTACTATAATGCCGCACATCTAATCATCTCATAGTTACTATAATGCCTCAAATCTAATCATCTCATAGTTACTATAATGTCTCACATCTAATTATCTCATAGTTACTATAATGTCTCACATCTAATCATGTCATAGTTACTATAATGCCTCACATCTAATCATCTCATAGTTACTATAATGCCTCACATCTAATCATCTCATAGTTACTATAATGCCTCACATCTAATCATCTCATAGTTACTATAATGTCTCACATCTAATCATCTCATAGTTACTATAATGCCTCACATCCAATCATCTCATAGTTACTATAATGCCTCACATCTAATCATCTCATAGTTACTATAATGCCTCACATCTAATCATCTCATAGTTACTATAATGCCTCACATCTAATCATCTCATAGTTACTATAATGCCTCACATCTAATCATCTCATAGTTACTATAATGCCTAACATCTAATCATCTCATAGTTACTATAATGCCTCACATCTAATCATCTCATAGTTACTATAATGCTTCACATCTAATCATCTCATAGTTACTATAATGTCTCACATCTAATAATCTCATAGTTACTATAATGCCTCACATCTAATCATCTCATAGTTACTATAATGCCTCACATCTAATCATCTCATAGTTACTATAATGTCTCACATCTAATAATCTCATAGTTACTATAATGCCTCGCATCTAATCATCTCATAGTTACTATAATGCCTCACATCTAATCATCTCATAGTTACTATAATGTCTCACATCTAATAATCTCATAGTTACTATAATGCCTCGCATCTAATCATCTCATAGTTACTATAATGCCTCACATCTAATCATCTCATAGTTACTATAATGTCTCACATCTAATCGGCAATATATATATATACTAGTATAATGTACTCAAGGGAGCCGCGATAGCTCAGTGGTTAGTGAACTGAACTACAAAGGACAATAGGACGGCTTCCGAGTTCACCCAGCCTTAAATGGGTACCGGATTTTTTCTGTGAAAGTAAAGCGGCACAGGCGTAATACCGACCACATTACCCCCCCCAAAAATCATGCGCCGAAGGTCCGTAATATGTATGGTCACTAACACTATATACCCTATACGCCACTTGGCGTGACGGGGGTACTTTACTTTTTTTTTTTTAATGTACTCAATTTTCCAAAAATTACTGTCTCCTGATAAACACGATTCTCACTACTGTCACCTTATTAAGTCCATATAATATCTTAGCAAGACTAATTCCTGAATCTTGGTTCCGTGGCTAAATAAAGTATAATCTAACATAACAGCTACTTCTCTACATAGTTCTAAGTATAATCTAACCTCACAGCTACTTCTCTACATAGTTCTAAGTATAATCTAACCTCACAGCTACTTCTCTACATAGTTCTAAGTATAATCTAATATTACACTCACTTCTCTACATAGATTTAAGTATAATCTAACATCACACTCACTTCTCTACACAGTTTTAAGTATAATCTAACCTCACACTCACTTCTCTACATAGTTTCAAGTATAATCTAACCTCACATCCACTTCTCTACATAGTTTCAAGTATAATCTAACCTCACATTCACTTCTCTACATAGTTCTAAGTATAATCTAACTTCACAGCCAATTCTCTACATAGATCTAAGTATAACCTAACCTCACAGGTACTTTTCTACATAGTTCTAAGTATAACCTAACCTCACAGCTACTTCTCTACACAGTTCTAAGTATAATCTAACCTCACAGCCACTTCTCTACATAGTTCTAAGTATAACCTAACCTCACACTCACTTCTCTACCCAGTTCTAAGTATAACCTAACCTCACAGCCACTTCTCTACATAGTTCTAAGTATAACCTAACCTCACACTCACTTCTCTACATAGTTCTAAGTATAACCTAACCTCACACTCACTTCTCTACCCAGTTCTAAGTATAACCTAACCTCACAGTAACTTCTCTACACAGATCTAAGTATAACCTAACCCCACAGCTACTTCTCTACATAGTTCTAAGTATAACCTAACCTCACAGCTACTTCTCTACATAGTTCTACGTATAACCTAACCTCACAGCTACTTCTCTACATAGATCTAAGTATAACCTAACCTCACAGCTACTTCTCTACATAGTTCTAAGTATAACCTAACCTCACAGCTACTTCTCTACATAGTTCTAAGTATAATCTAACCTCACAGCTACTTCTCTACATAGTTCTAAGTATAATCTAACCTCACACTCACTTCTCTACATAATTTTAAGTATAATCTAACCTCACAGCCACTTCTCTACATAGTTCTAAGTATAACCTAACCTCACAGCCACTTCTCTACATAGTTCTAAGTACATGTTTAACCTAACCTCACACTCACTTCTCTACATAGTTCTAAGTATAACCTAACCTCACAGCTACTTCTCTACATAGTTCTAAGTATAACCTAACCTCACACTCACTTCTCTACATAGTTCTAAGTATAACCTAACCTCACACTCACTTCTCTACATAGTTGTAAGTATAACCTAACCTCACTCTCACTTCTCTACATAGTTCTAAGTATAACCTAACCTCACAGCTACTTCTCTACATAGTTCTAAGTATAACCTGACCTCACACTCACTTCTTTACATAGTTCTGAGTATAACCTAACCTCACACTCACTTCTCTACATAGTTCTAAGTATAACCTAACCTCACTTCTCTACATAGTTCTAATTATAACCTAACCTCACAGCTACTTTTCTACATAGTTCTAAGTATAATCTAACCTCACAGCCACCCCTCTACATAGTTCTAAGTATAATCTAACGTCACAATTACTTCTCTACATAGTTCTAAGTATAATCTAACGTCACAGTTGCTTCTCTACATAGTTCTACGTATAATCTAACGTCACAGTTACTTCTCTACATAGTTCTAAGTATAATCTAACGTCACAGTTACTTCTCTACATAGTTCTACGTATAATCTAACGTCACAGATACTTCTCTACATAGTTCTACGTATAATCTAACCTCACAGCCACCCCTCTACATAGTTCTAAGTATAATCTAACGTCACAGTTACTTCTCTACATAGTTCTACGTATAATCTAACGTCACAGTTACTTCTCTACATAGTTCTACGTATAATCTAACCTCACAGTTACTTCTCTACATAGTTCTACGTATAATCTAACGTCACAGTTACTTCTCTACATAGTTCTAAATATAATCTAACCTCACAACCACCCCTCTATATAGTTCTACGTATAATCTAACCTCACATTTACTTCTCTACATAGTTCTAAGTATAATCTGACGTCACAGTTACTTCTCTACATAGTTCTACGTATAATCTTACCTCACAGTTACTTCTCTACATAGTTCTAAGTATAATCTAACCTCACAGTTACTTCTCTACATAGTTCTAAGTATAATCTAACCTCACAGCCACCCCTCTACATAGTTCTAAGTATAATCTAACCTCACAGTTACTTCTCTACATAGTTCTACGTATAATCTAACCTCACAGCCACCCCTCTACATAGTTCTAAGTATAATCTAACCTCACAGCTACTTTTCTACATAGTTCTAAGTATAATCTAACCTCACAGCTACTTTTCTACATAGTTCTAAGTATAATCTAACCTCACAGCTACTTTTCTACATTGTTCTAAGTATAACCTAACCTCACAGCTACTTTTCTACATAGTTCTAAGTATAATCTAACCTCACAGCCACCCCTCTACATAGTTCTAAGTATAATCTAACCTCACAGTTACTTCTATTCATAATTCCTCCACTTGATAGTAACTTCGGGCCTGTTGGAAAACATTCTCTCAATACTCTCTCTCTCTCTTACCGTCGCCCTCTAAGGTCTCTTCATGACAGCTCCTGTCGCTTGTATCGTCAGTCGTCGAATGCCCATACGTACTTGTCTTTGTCATAATAAGCTCAGTCGACATTCGAAAAACACGCTTAACTATTGACTTATTTTAGCATATGCTCACCTAATTTCTTTGTCTCCCTCAAGTAAGACCACTCTCAAATACTTGTATCTATTATCTTACTTTTTTTATGTAAGGTAATTTTCTTTATTGTCGTCTCCCTTTCTTCCCATGTATGATAACTCTTTTATTTCTCTGCTCGTTAACAAGCGGTGCTCAGGTAAAAATACTATCAAGTTTGGCCAAGCGTCTATAATTTAAAGAGGGAAGGGATACAGGCATTTAAAAATGTGGTGCTGAAGTCGGGTGTGTCGGGCTGAAAGGCCAAACGCAGCACAACGCATCCGCAACCACGTAATATTCATTTAAGGACCGGAAAGTGCTGCAATAAAGAAAATGAAAGAAAGAAAGAATACAAACTAGCCAGCCTGTCCAGCAACCGAGTATTAAAAATGTCTTGCAGAACTTGGATATGTTGGACCAGATAAAAACAATGTATGAAGGAACAAAATGTAGTGTGGTGCATGAAGGACAGCTTACAGAAGCATTTGAAATAAGAACAGGAGTAAGGCAAGGATGCCTTCTGTCTCCATTTCTCTTTCTACTGGCCATAGATTGGATTATGAGAATAACTCAAAACAACAGAAATGGGATCCAGTGGTCACTGACCAAACAACTTGATGATTTAGACTTTGCTGATGACATAGCTCTCCTATCACACAGTCATCAACAGATGCTGGATAAAATGAGCATAATTGATGAGAGATCACAACAGCTAGGAGTGAAGATTAATAGAGATAAGACCAACATTATGAGAATTAATGCAGTTGGCAATAACCTAATAAAACTAGGAGAAATACCTCTATTAGATGTACAATCTGACATATATCTGGGCAGTAATATAGATAAAGAGGGAGGAACAGAAAATGATACCAAAATAGGGATATCAAAAGCAAGAGGAGCTTTAATTGCACTGGGAAACATATGGAAATCCAAAGAAATTAGGTTAAATACAAAAATAAAAATTTTCAACTCAAATGTTAAGGCGGTCCTATTATATGGTTGTGAAACATTGAGAACAACAAAATTGACAATCACGAAGATACAGACTTTCATTAATGGATGCTTACGCAGAATAAAGGGATGGAAATGGCAGGACAAAATCACTAACATAGAATTATGGAAATGTACCGGTCAAACACCAGTGGATAAAGAGATACAGCGAAGACGATATGCGTTGGATAGGACACACACTGCGGAAGCCAACTGAGAGTATTACACAAGTGGCCCTTTTTGGAATCCCCAAGGGAAAAGACAAAGAGGAAGACCAAGGAATTCTTGGAGAAGACAGATAGAAGCAGAGATGAAGATGAATGGGAAGACATGGAATGATCTTAAAAGAATGGCAAAAAACAGAACGACTTGGAAAGTGTTTGTTGAAGACCTATGCTCCACTGGGAGCTAAAAAGTTAGAAGAAGAACACCATATTCCCTATACGCTACTTGGCCTAATGAGGCTCTTTTCTGTTTTTTTTTTTTACTTACTATATTCAGTGCAGTCGGGAAGTATGTGTTCAGCAGTTTGGGGCGCCTGTCCTCATGTACATGTAGTTGAGGTACCGATCTTGAATTGTGTATACATGTGACTGTGGAATCGATTGTGTCCTGTTCTGAGGCGTATAATGATAACTTGTTCACATCTATTCATGTTATGAAAGGCATCCTGATTTGGGGCTTATGGTCCTCTGATTGATTTGATTATCTGTTTCTTATGATGGTTGTTTGCCTGTTGCACCTTCCTTTGCGAACTGATCCACTTTCTCATTTCCTGGTATTCGACAGTGAGACGAGATCCACTGCAGGGCAACCCTGTGGTGCTTCAGAGTTCAGTCAATAAGGTCTGTAGATGTGGAAATTTTCAGGATTGTAGTGCCTGGAGTACTGATCTGGTATCTGTCAAAAACACTACAGGCTGTGGGCTAAGATTACTGTTCAGCAGTTTTTCTATTGCCAACTTTATTGCTTGGATTTCTGCATCATAATTGTGACAATATTTCACTGTTGCTATTTTATTCATATCCCTAGTGTTATTTGGGTGCTCTATATATGCACCTGCTCCCCCATTCTTGACTGCATACGTGGGTATTCTTCATCCAACAAACTGAGAGTTATTGTTTTACGCTGTGTTCTATTCTGTTCCACTTTGTCAAGTATTCCTTTCACTTCTGTCCTTATTTGTATTGACAATTCTGATTCCTCTGTCCAAGGAGCCTGTTCTGATATGGGCAGTATGTCGATGATTCCCACGTTAAGAAGAGTCTGCCGACTACAACAAACCCAAGTATATGGATACCTTGCGTGATCGCTGCTCTTCTACCTCCTCTTCTGCTTCTCTTGAATTGAGCCATGGCTCTTAGTGATGTCTTAATGTGTGTCTGTGCTGGCCATGGTTCATATCTTAGTGTGTGTCTGGGCTGGCCATGATTCATATCTTAAAGTGTGTCTGGGCTGGCCATGGTTCATATCTTAATGTGTGTCTGGGCTGGCCATGATTCATATATTAGTGTGTGTCTGTGCTGGCCATGGTTCATATCTTAGTGTATATCCGTACTAGCCATGGCTCATATCTTAGTGTATTTCCGTGCTAGCCATGGCTCATATCTTAGTGTGTGTCTGTGCTAGACATGGTTCATATCTTGGTGTGTTTCCGTGAAGCCATGGCTCATATCTTATTGTGTTTCTGTGCTAGACATGGCTCATATCTTAGTGTGTTTCTGTGTTAGTCATGGCTCTTACCTTAGCTTGTGTGTGTGTGTGTGTGTGCTAGCCATGGCTCATATCTTGGTGTGTGTCATGTTAGTCATATCTCATATCTTGGTGTGTCCGTGTTAATCATGTCTCATATCTTTATGTGTGTCTGTGTTTAGTCATATCTCATATCTTAGTGTGTATCTATGTTAGTCATGTGTTATATCTTTGTGTGTGCATGTCTGGGTAAGTGATATCTCATATCTGTGTGTGCATGTTTATGTTAGTCATATCTCATATCTTTGTGTGTGCATGGCTATGTTAATCACATCTCATATCTTTGTGTTTGCATGTCTATGTTAGTCATATGTCATATCTTTGTGTGCATGCATATGTTAGTCATGTGTCATATCTTTGTGTGTGCATATCTATGTCAGTCATATCTCATATCTTTGTGTGCATGTCTATGTTAGGCATGTGTCATATCTTTGTGTGTGCATATCTATATTAGTCATATCTCATATCTTTGTGTGCATGTCTATGTTAGTCATGTGTCATATCTTTGTGTGTGCATATCTATATTAGTCATATCTCATATCTTTGTGTGCATGTCTATGTTAGTCATGTGTCATATCTTTGTATGTATGTCTGTGTTAGTCATATCTCATATCTTGATGTGTGTCAGTGTTAGTCATGCCTCGTTTCACTGTGTGCATGTCTGTGTTAGCCACATCTCATATCTTTGTGTGTGCATGTCTGTGTTAGTCACCTCTAGTGACTCGGGCAGATAGTGCTCGTAAGCCTGGGAGGGCCGCCCATCTAAGGGCAGAATCCCGCCACAAAAAAGACAATCTGCTGCCTTGCAGCAAGATTGGGGACAATCAAAGGCTAAGGAAAGCAAACCTGAATAACATGCTGGCTGAAATCGGATGTACTGGGCCACTGGCGCAGAACTCAGTGCAACGTTTTAACGGGTGTTCAATCAGAGTGGATCTGGTAAACTCTAATTGTGATGTTTTGTCTGTGGGGGCGATCAACACACTTAACCTGACAGCTGTCTTCATGTGAGAGTCTGGAATCCTACTCTGATTGAGCCCCAATCGCAGAGCGAGAGAGAGAGAGAGAGAGAGAGAGAGAGAGAGAGAGAGAGAGAGAGAGAGAGACTGACTGTGATGAATGCAACGTTCTGTGGGAGATCTGGCTACAGAGAGATTATTTCAGACGGGCTGTGGTGAATGCAACGTTCTGTGGGATATATGGTTACAGAGAGATACGTTCAGACGGGTTGTGGTGAATGCAAAGTTCTGTGGGAGATTTGGTTACAGAGAGATACGTTCAGACGGGCTGTGGTGAATGCAAAGTTCTGTGGGAGATCTGGTTACAGAGAGATACGTTCAGACGGGTTGTGGTGAATGCAAAGTTCTGTGGGAGATCTGGTTACAGAGAGATACGTTCAGACGGGCTGTGGTGAATGCAACGTTCTGTGGGAGATCTGGTTACAGAGAGATACGTTCAGACGGGTTGTGGTGAATGCAAAGTTATGTGGGAGATCTGGTTACAGAGAGATAAGTTCAGACGGGCTGTTGTGAATGCAAAGTTCTATGGGAGATCTGGTTACAGAGAGATACGTTCATACCTGTTGTGGTGAATGCAAAGTTCTGTGGGAGATCTGGTTACAGAGAGATACGTTCAGACCTGTTGTGGTGAATGCAAAGTTCTGTGGGAGATCTGGTTACAGAGAGATACGTTCAGACGGGATGTGGTGAATGCAATGTTCTGTGGGAGATCTGGTTACAGAGAGATACGTTCATACCTGTTGTGGTGAATGCAATGTTCTGTGGGATATATGGTTACAGAGAGGTACGTTCAGACCTGTTGTAGTGAATGCAAAGTTCTGCATAAAATACGCGCCCCGGTGATTGCGAAGAAAAATGTCCTTCAACAGACTCATCTATTGACATAATAAGTGATACAACATAATATTGAGATCCTGTTTTATAAACTCACCTGAAATATATACCCAGTAAAACCAAGTGTACCTTATTTCTGTTGTTGTTGTTGTTATGATTATCACTAGCGTAGTTTCCATTTCTGTCATAAATAACAACTATAAAATTAATAAGGGCATCAATAATAATTATAGAGTTGTAGTAGTAGCAGCAGCAGTAGTAGTTGTAATAGTAGTGGTGGTAGTAGTAGTAGTAGTAGTGGTGGTAGTGGTAGTGTTAGTGGTAGTAGTGGTAGTAGTGGTAGTAGTGGTAGTAGTAGTAGTGGCAGTAGTAGTAGTAGTGGTGGTAGTGGTAGTGGTAGTAGTAGTAGTAGTAGTGGTGGTGGTAGTGGTAGTGGTAGTAGTAGTAGTGGTAGTAGTGGTAGTTGTAGTAGTAGTAGTGGTAGTAGTGGTAGAAGTGGTAGTGGTAGTGGTAGTAGTGGTAGTAGTAGTAGTAATAAAAGTAATAGTGTTAGTAATGGTATAATAGTAGTAGTAGTAATAGTAGTAGTGGTAGTAGCGATAGTAATAGTAATAGAGGTAGTAATGGTAGTAGTAATAGTAGTAGTGGTACTAGGGGTGGTAGTAGTAGTAGTTGTTGTTATAGTAGTAGGAGTAGTAGTAGTGATATTTGTAGTGGTAGAAGAGGTAGTAGTAATAGTAGAAATAAAAGTATTAGTTGTAGTATGGATAGTAGTAGTAGTAGTAGTAGTAGTAGTAATAGTAGTAGGGGTAGTAGTAGTAGTTGTTGTTATAGTAGTAGTAATAGTAGTAGGGGTAGTAGTAGTAGTTGTTGTTGTTATAGTAGTAGTAATAGTAGTAGGGGTAGTAGTAGTAGTAGTTGTTGTTATAGTAGTAGTAATAGTAGTAGTAATAGAAATAGTTCTTCTTTAGCTATCAGCATTTACTCTAAATCTATAGACTGACGAAGGTCATGGACAGCATGGTGACCTTAAAGTTTTCATTGGTTCCTTATAGTTTGTCATGATGGGATACTTCCGTAGGCCACATTTTTATTCTCAAGGGCAGTGTAATCTTGTATAAGATCATACAGACCAAGATCAGAAGACGTGGAAAGACCAAGATCAGAAGACATGAACAGACCAAGATCAGATGACCGCTCAGAGATTGAGTTGTCAGCAGCCACAGATTGAAAAGTCTCTGAGACTCACTTTGTGATGGTTAGTTCTGAGACGTCTTTGCTCAGCTCTAAGTCTTTTGATCTTGGTCTGTCCATGTCTTCTGATCTTGGTCTGTCCATGTCTTCTGATCTTGGTCTGTCCATGTCTTCTGATCTTGGTCTGTCCACATCTTCTGATCTTGGTCTGTTCATGACTTCTCATCTTGGTCTGTTCATGTCTTCTCATCTTGGTCTGTTCATGTCTTCTCATCTTGGTCTGTTCATGACTTCTCATCTTGGTCTGTTCATGTCTTCTGATCTTGGTTTGTCCACGTCTTTGATCTTGGTCTGTCCACGTCTTCTGATCTTGGTCTCTTCATGTCTTCTGATCTTGGTCTGTCCACGTCTTCTGATCTTGGTCTGTCCACGTCTTCTGATCTTGGTCTGTCTGCGTCTTCTAATCTTGGCCTGTCCACGTATACTGATCTTGGTCTGTCCATGTCTTCTCATCTTGGTCTGATCATGTCGTCTGATCTTGGTCTGTTCATGCCTTCTGATCTTGGTCTGTTCATGTCTTCTGACTTTGGTCTGTCCACCCCTTCTGATCTTGGTATGTCCATGTCTTCTCATCTTTGTCTGATCATGTCTTCTGATCTTGGTCTGTTCATGCCTTCTGATCTTGGTCTATTCATGTCTTCTCATCTTGGTCTGTCCATGTCTTCTGATCTTGGTTTGTTTATGTCTTCTCATCTTGGTCTGTCCACGTCTTCTGATCTTGGTCTGTCCACGTCTTCTGATCTTGGTCTGTTCATGTCTTCTGATCTAGGGATGTTCATGTCTTCTGATCTTGGTTTGTTCATGTCTTCTGATCTTGGTCTGTCCACGTCTTCTGATCTTGGTCTGTCCATGTCTTCACATCTTGGTATGTTCATGTCTTCTGATCTTGGTCTGTTCATGTCTTCTCATCTTGGTCTGTTCATGTCTTCTCATCTTGGTTTGTTCATGTCTTCTCATCTTGGTCTGTTCATGCCTTCTGATCTTGGTCTGTTCATGTCTTCTGATCTTGGTCTGTTCATGTCTTCTCATCTTGGTCTGTCCATGTCTACTGATCTTGGTCTGTTCATGCCTTCTAATCTTGGTCTGTCAACGTCTTCTGATCTTGATCTGTCCTCGTCTTCTGATCTTGGTCTGTTCAAGTCTTCTGATCGGGGTCTGTTCATGTCTTCTGAACTTGGTCTGTCCATGTCTTGTGAACATGGTCTGTTCATGTTTTCTGATCTAGGTCTATTCATGTCTTCTCATCTTGGTCTGATCATGTCTTCTGATCTTGGTCTGTTCATGCCTTCTGATCTTGGTCTGTTCATGTCTTCTCATCTTGGTCTGTTCATGACTTCTCATCTTGGTTTGTTCATGTCTTCTCATCTTGGTCTGTTCATGTCTTCTCATCTTGGTCTGTTAATGTCTTCTCATCTTGGTCTGTTCATGTCTTCTGAACATGGTCTGTTCATGATTTCTGATCTAGGTCTATTCATGTCTTCTCATCTTGGTCTGATCATGTTTTCTGATCTTGGTCTGTTCATATCTTCTCATCTTGGTCTGTCCACATCTTCTGATCATGGTCTGTCCACGTCTTCTGATCTTGGTCTCTTCATGTCTTCTGATCATGGTCTGTTCATGTCTTCTGATCTTGGTCTGTTCATGTCTTCTGATCATGGTCTGTTCATGTCTTCTGATATTGGTCTGTCCACGTCTTCTGATCTTGGTCTGCTCATGTCTTCTGATTTTGGTCTGTTTATGTCTTCTGATCTTAGTCTGTCCACGTCTTCTGATCTTGGACTATTCATGTCTTCTCATCTCGGTCTGTCCATGTCTTCTGATCTTGGTTTGTTTATATCTTCTCATCTTGGTCTGTCCACGTCTTCTGATCTTGGTCTGTCCACGTCTTCTGATCTTGGTCTGTTCATGTCTTCTGATCTTGGTCTGTTCATGTCTTCTGATCTAGGGATGTTCATGTCTTCTGATCTTTGTCTGTTCATGTCTTCTTATCTTGGTCTGTTCATGTCTTCTGATCTTGGTCTGTTCATGTCTTCTGATCTAGGGATGTCCATGTCTTCTGATCTTTGTCTGTCCAAGTCTTCTGATCTTGGTCTGTTCATGTCTTCTGATCTTGGTCTGTTCATGTCTTCTGATCTTGGTCTGTTCATGTCTTCTGATCTAGGGATGTTCATGTCTTCTGATCTTTGTCTGTCCAAGTCTTCTGATCTTGGTCTGTCCACGTCTTCTGATCTTGGGATGTTCATGTCTTCTGATCTTGGTCTGTCTGCGTCTTCTAATCTTGGCCTGTCCACGTATACTGATCTTGGTCTGTCCATGACTTCTCATCTTGGTCTGATCATGTCTTCTGATCTTGGTCTGTTCATGCCTTCTGATCTTGGTCTGTCTGCGTCTTCTAATCTTGGCCTGTCCACGTATACTGATCTTGGTCTGTCCATGACTTCTCATCTTGGTCTGATCATGTCTTCTGATCTTGGTCTGTCCAGGTCTTCTGATCTTGGTCTGTTCATGTCTTCTGATCTAGGGATGTTCATGTCTTCTGATATTGGTCTGTTCATGTCTTCTGATCTTGGTTTGTTCATGTCTTCTGATCTTGGTCTGTTCATGTCTTCACATCTTGGTATGTTCATGTCTTCTGATCTTGGTCTGTTCATGTCTTCTCATCTTGGTCTGTTCATGTCTTCTCATCTTGGTCTGTTCATGTCTTCTCATCTTGGTCTGTTAATGTCTTCTCATCTTGGTCTGTTCATGTTTTCTGAACATGGTCTGTTCATGTTTTCTGATCTAGGTCTATTCATGTCTTCTCATCTTGGTCTGATCATGTCTTCTGATCTTGGTCTGTTCATGTCTTCTGAACTTGGTCTGTCCATGTCTTCTGAACATGCTCTGTTCATGTTTTCTGATCTAGGTCTATTCATGTCTTCTCATCTTGGTCTGATCATGTCTTCTGATCTTGGTCTGTTCATGCCTTCTGATCTTGGTCTGTTCATGTATTCTCATCTTGGTCTGTTCATATCTTCTCATCTTGGTCTGTCCATGTCTTCTGATCTTGGTTTGTTTATGTCTTCTCATCTTGGTCTGTCCACGTCTTCTGATCTTGGTCTGTCCACGTCTTCTGATCTTGGTCTGTTCATGTCTTCTGATCTAGGGATGTTCATGTCTGCTGATCTTGGTCTGTTCATGTCTTCTCATCTTGGTCTGTCCACGTCTTCTGATCTTGGTCTGTTCATGTCTTCACATCTTGGTATGTTCATGTCTTCTGATCTTGGTCTGTTCATGTCTTCTTATCTTGGTCTGTTCATGTCTTCTCATCTTGGTCTGTTCATGTCTTCTGATCTTGGTCTGTTCATATCTTCTCATCTTGGTCTGTTCATGCCTTCTGATCTTGGTCTGTCCATGCCTTCTGATCTTGGTCTGTTCATGTCTTCCCATCTT
The DNA here is from genome assembly GCA_032433765.1 of Megaustenia siamemsis. NCBI lineage: Eukaryota > Metazoa > Mollusca > Gastropoda > Stylommatophora > Ariophantidae > Megaustenia > Megaustenia siamemsis. The sequence goes on from JAVIAB010000050.1 coordinate 7,002,158, forward strand.
GTCTGTCCATGTCTACTGATCTTGGTCTGTTTATGTCTTCTAATCTTGGTCTGTCCACGTCTTCTGATCTTGGTCTGTTCAAGTCTTCTGATTGGGGTCTGTTCATGTCTTCTGAACTTGGTCTGTCCATGTATTCTGAAATTGGTCTGTTCGTGTTTTCTGATCTAGGTCTATTCATGTCTTCTCATCTTGGTCTGATCATGTCTTCTGATCTTGGTCTGTTCATGCCTTCTGATCTTGGTCTGTTCATGTCTTCTGATTTTTGTCTGTCCACCCCTTCTGATCTTGGTATGTCCATGTCTTCTCATCTTGGTCTCATCATGTCTTCTGATCTTGGTCTGTTCATGCCTTCTGATCTTGGTCTGTTCATGTCTTCTGATCTTGGTCTGTCCACGTCTTCTGATCTTGGTTTGTCCACGCCTTCTGATCTTAGTATGTCCACGTCTTCTGATCTTTGTCTGTCCATGTCTTCAGATATTGGTCTGTCCATGTCTTCTGATCTTGTTCTGTCCATGTCATCTGATCTTGGTCTGTTCATGTCTTCTGATCTTGGTCTGTTCATGTCTTCTGATCTTGGTCTGTTCATGTCTTCTGATCTTGGTCTGTTCATGTCTTCTCATCTTGGTCTGTTCATGTCTTCTCATCTTGGTCTGTCCATGTCTTCTCATCTTGGTCTGTTCATGTCTTCTGATCTTGGTCTGTTCATGTCTTCACATCTTGCTATGTTCATGTCTTCTGATCTTGGTCTGTTCATGTCTTCTCATCTTGGTCTGTTCGTGTCTTCTGATCTTGGTCTGTTCATGTCTTCTTATCTTGGTCTGTTCATGTCTTCTCATCTTGGTCTGTCCATGTCTTCTGATCCTGTTCTGTTCATGTCTTCTCATCTTGGTATGTCCATGTATTTTGATCTTGGTCTGGCAACGTCTTCTGATCTTGGTCTGTTCATGTCTTCTGATCTTGGTCTGTCCACGTCTTCCGATCTTTGTCTGTTCATATCTTCTCATCTTGGTCTGTCCATGTCTTCTGATCTTGGTCTGTTCATGTCTTCTGATCTTGGTCTGTTCATGTCTTCTGATCATGGTCTGTCCACGTCTTCTGATCTTGGTCTGTTCATGTCTTCTGATCTTGGTCTGTTCATGTCTTCTGATCTTGGTCTGTTCATGTCTTCTGATCATGGTCTGTCCACGTCTTCTGATCTTGGTCTGTTTATGTCTTCTGATCTTGGTATGTCCACGTCTTCTGATATTGGTCTGTTCATGTCTTCTGATCTTGGGATGTTCATGTCTTCTGATCTTGTTCTGTTCATATCTTCTGATTTTGGTCTGTTTATGTCTTCTGATCTTAGTCTGTCCAAGTCTTCTGATCTTGGTCTGTTCATGTCTTCTCATCTTGGTCTCTCCATGTCTTCTGATCTTGGTCTGTTCATGTCTTCTCATCTTGGTCTGTCCATGTCTTCTGATCTTGGTCTGTTCATGTCTTCTCATCTTGGTCCGTCCATGTCTTCTCATCTTGGTCTGTCCATGTCTACTGATCTTGGTCTGTTCATGTCTTCTCAACTTGGTCTGTCCATGTCTTCTGATCTTGGTCTGTCCATGTCTTCTCATCTTGGTCTGTCCATGTCTACTGATCTTGTTCTGTTCATGTCTTCTCATCTTGGTCTGTCCATGTCTTCTCATCTTGGTCTGTCCATGTCTTCTGATCTTGGTATGTCCACGTCTTCTGATCGTGGTCTGTCCATGTCTTCTCATCTTGGTCTATCCACGTCTTCTCATCTTTGTTTGTCCATGTCTTCTGATCTTGGTCTGTCCACGTCTTCTGATCTTGGTCTGTTCATGTCTTCTGATCTTGGTCTGTTCATGTCTTCTGATCGTGGTCTGTCCATGTCTTCTCATCTTGGTCTGTTCATGTCTTCTCATCTTGGTCTGTCCATGTCTTCTGATCTTGGTCTGTTCATGTCTTCTCATCTTGGTCCGTCCATGTCTTCTCATCTTGGTCTGTCCATGTCTACTGATCTTAGTCTGTTCATGTCTTCTCAACTTGGTCTGTCCATGTCTTCTGATCTTGGTCTGTCCATGTCTTCTCATCTTGGTCTGTCCATGTCTACTGATCTTGGTCTGTTCATGTCTTCTCATCTTGGTCTGTCCATGTCTTCTCATCTTGGTCTGTCCATGTCTTCTGATCTTGGTATGTCCACGTCTTCTGATCGTGGTCCGTCCATGTCTTCTCATCTTGGTCTATCCACGTCTTCTCATCTTGGTTTGTCCATGTCTTCTGATCTTGGTATGTCCACGTCTTCTGATCGTGGTCTGTCCATGTCTTCTCATCTTGGTCTATCCACGTCTTCTGATCTTGGTCTGTCCACGTCTTCTGATCTTGGTCTGTCCACGTCTTCTGATCTTGGTCTGTCCACGTCTTTGATCTTGGTCTGTCCCCGTCTTTGATCTTGGTCTGTCCACGTCTTCTGATCTTGGTCTGTCCACGTCTTCTGATTTTGGCCTGTCCACGTATACTGATCTTGGTCTGTCCATGTCTTCTCATCTTGGTCTGATCATGTCGTCTGATCTTGGTCTGTTCATGCCTTCTGATCTTGTTCTGATCATGTCTTCTGATCTTGGTCTGTTCATATCTTCTGATCTTGATCTGTTCATGTCTTCTCATCTTGGTCTGATCATGTCTTCTGATCTTGGTCTGTTCATGCCTTCTGATCTTGGTCTGTTCATGCCTTCTGATCTTGGTCTGATCATGTCTTCTGATCTTGGTCTGTTCATGCCTTCTGATCTTGGTCTGTTCATGTCTTCTAATCTTGGTCTGATCATGTCTTCTGATCTTGGTCTGTTCATGCCTTCTGATCTTGGTCTGTTCATGTCTTCTAATCTTGGTCTGTTCATGCCTTCTGATCTTGGTCTGTTCATGTCTTCTAATCTTGGTCTGTTCATGTCTTCTGATCTTGGTCTGTTCATGTCTTCTAATCTTGGTCTGTTCATGCCTTCTGATCTTGGTCTGTTCATGTCTTCTAATCTTGGTCTGTTCATGTCTTCTGATCTTGGTATGTCCACGTCTTCTGATCTTGGTATGTCCACATCTTCTGATCTTTGTCTGTCCATGTCTTCTGATATTGGTATTTCCACATCTTTTGATCTTGGTCTGTTCATGTCTTCTGATCTTGGTCTGTTCATGTCTTCTGATCTTGGTCTGTTCATGTCTTCTCATCTTGGCCTGTCCATGTCTTCTCATCTTGGTCTGTTCATGACTTCTCATATTAGTCTGTCCACGTTTTCTGATCTTGGTCTGTTCATGTCTTCTGATCTTGGTCTGTTCGTGTCTTTTGATCCTTGTTTTTTACATTGTATATGTTCACCCATTATTATGTCCTGATTAAGATAGTTTCATGAGTGTGCTGTTTAATTGGTAGTCGACTATACATTATATTTTGCTATTGCAAATATCAACATATTTCTTTTGGTTGCTGCATTAATATCTTCATCTTGCTGTTTTGGATGACTTTTATCATTATTTTAACTTTACTGATTTAAAAGATTACTTTCTTCAAATTGCCTCTGTTATCTAACATGTTTCTAAACAAATAAAATATGACAAAAGACTAAATAAAAACACATACCTTGATATGTTATCTTTAATGTAATTTCCCTGAAAAAAGCTGGGTGAAGAGAAATATTCTTGTGAATATTAAATTAATAAATAAATTAATTAAATATTAAATCAGGTTGCAATTAATGGGGACAATGATACATTTGTTTGCAGGAGAAGTTTGATGTAAAAAGTGGTTTGGGGAAAAAAAGATATGCTAAAAGTGGTTATTAATGTAAAGAGTCACTAATGTAGGAATTAATTACTAATATAAAAGATTTAGATGATACAAACATGACTTATATACTTTATTTTGATCTGCACATTCACTTTCATGTTTTCTCATCAATTTTCTCTTTCATTTCATATTATCACCTGCACATTGAAGGATAGCTACCATGAAGCACTGTTTAACTCTTGCTCTTGTCTAGAGGAAACACACTGTCCTTGGTTCAGTAGTCTATACAATATATAATGCCATTGGTTCACTAGTCTAGACGATACACACTGTCTTTGGTTCACCAGTCTAGAAGATACACACTGACTTAGGTTCACTAGTCTAGACGACACACACTGTCATTGGTTCACTCGTGTAGACGATGCACACTGTCTTTGATTCACTAGACTAGACGATACACACTGTTATTTGTTGACTAGTCTAGACGATACACACTGTCTTTGATTCACTAGTCTAGACAATACACACTGTCTTTAGTTCACTAGTCTAGACGATACACACTGTTAATTGTTCACTAGTCTAGGCGATACACACTATCTTTGGTTCAATAGTCTGGACGATACACACAGTCTTTGGGTCACTAGTCTAGAGGGTACACACTGTTATTGGTTCACTAGTCTAGACGATACACACTGTCTTTGGTTCACTAGTCTAGAGGGTGCAGACTTTTATTGGTTCACTAGTCTAGACAATAAAAAAGTAAAGTACCCCCAGTCACGCCGAGTGGCGTATAGGGAAATATGGTGTTAGTGACCCTATATTTTACAGACCTTCAGCACATGATTTTTGGGGTAATGTGGTCGGTATTACGCCCGTGCTGCTTTTACTTTCCCAGAAAAAATCCGGTACCCATTTAAGGCTGGGTGAACCCGGAGCCGTCGGTTGGGATCGAACCCTACCCCTTGTCCGTAGTAGTCCAGTTCACTAACCACTGAGCTATCGCGGCTCCTACTAATTTTTAGGGAATTAGTAAAACCCAGGTGTCCTCGCCAGGGTACGAACCCCGGCTGTTGCCGTGGTAAGCCAACCGCCTATCGATTGCGCTAACCGGACACCCTAGTCTAGACAATACACGCTGTTATTGGTTCATAGTCTAGACGATACACACTGTTTTTGGTTCACTAGCCTAGACGATACACTATATTTGGTTCACTAGTCTAGAGGGTACACACTGTCATTGGTTCACTAGTCTAGACGATACACACTGTCTTTGGTTCACTCATCTAGACGATACACACTGTTTTTTGTTCACTAGTCTAGACAATACACGCTGTCTTTGGTTCATTAGTCTAGAGGGTACACACTGTTATTGGTTCACTATTCTAGATGATATACACTGTCTTTGCTTCACTAGTCTAGACGATACACGCTGTCTTTGGTTCATTAGTCTAGAGGGTACACACTGTTATTGGTTCACTATTCTAGATGATATACACTGTCTTTGGTTCACTAGTCTAGACGATACACACTGTTAATTGTTCACTAGTCTAGACGATACACACTGTCTTTGGTACAATAGTCTAGACGATACACACAGTCTTTGGGTCACTAGTCTAGAGGGTACACACTGTTATTGGTTCACTAGTCTAGACGATACACACTGTCTTTGGTTCACTAGTCTAGACGATACACACTGTTTTTGGTTCACTAGCCTAGACGATACACTGTCTTTGGTTCACGAGTCTATAGGGTACACACTGTCATTGGTTCACTAGTCTAGACGATACACACTGTCACTGTCTTTGGTTCACTACTCCAGACGATACACACTATCATTGGTTCACTAGTCTAGACGATACACACTGTTTTTGGTTCACTAGTCTAGACGATGCACACTGTCATTGGTTCACTAGTCTAGACGATACACTATTTTTGGTTAACTAGTCTAGACGATATACACTGTCTTTGGTTCACTAGTCTAGACGATACACACTGTCTTTGGTTCACTAGTCTAGACGATATACACTGTCTTTGGTTCACTAGTCTAGACGATACACACTGTCATTGGTTCACTAGTCTAGACGATATAAACTGTCATTGGTTCACTAGACTAGACAATACACACTGTCATTAATTCACTTGTCTAGACTATACACACTGTCTTTGGTTCACTAGTCTAGAAGATACACACTGTCTTTGATTCACTAGTCTAGACGATATAAACTCTTATTGGTTCACTAGTCTAGACGATATACACCGTTATTAGTTCTCTAGTCTAGACGCTACAACACTGTCTTTGGTTCACTAGTTTAGACGATACACACAGTCTTTGGTTCACTTGTCTAAACGATACACACCGTCTTTGTTTCACTATTGTAGAGGGTACACACTGTTATTGGCTCACATGTCTAGACGATACAGACTGTCTTTGGTTTACTAGTCTAAACGATGCACACTGTCTTTGGTTCATTAAATAGACGATACACACTGTCTTTGGTTCACTAGTCTAGACGATATACAATGTCTTTGGTTCACTATTCTAGACGATATACACTGTTTTTGTTTCACTAGTCTAGATGATACACACGTTCTTTGGTTCACTAGTCTAGACGATATACACTGTCTTTGGTTCACTAGTCTAGACGATATACACTGTCTTTGGTTCACTAGTCTAGACGATATACACTGTCTTTGGTTCACTAGTCTAGACGAAACACACTGTTATTTGTTCACTAGTCTAGACGATATACACTGTCTTTGGTTCACTAGTCTAGACGATATGCACTGTCTTTGGTTCACTAGTCTAGACGATATACACTGTCTTTGGTTCACTAGTCTAGACCAAACACACTGTTATTTGTTCACTAGTCTAGCCGATATACACTGTCTTTGGTTCACTAGTCTAGACGAAACACACTGTTATTTGTTCTCTAGTCTAGACGATACACACTGTCTTTGGTACACCGTGCTGATATAATTGTTGAATGTTTAAAGCCTTGACACCCAACTGATATGATTGCTGATTGTTTAAAGCCTTACCCTACTGATATGATTTTTGATTGTCTAAATCATTGACACCCCACTGATATGATTCTTGATTGTTTAAAGCCTTGACACCCTGCTGATATGATTTCTGATTGTTTAAAGCTGTGACACCATGCTGATATGATTTCTGATTGTTTAAAGCCTTGACATCCTGCTGAAATATGATTGCTGATTGTTTAAAGCCTCGACACCCTGCTGATATTATTGTTGATTGTTTAAAGCTGTGACACTCAACTGATATGATTGTTGATTGTTTAAGCTGTGAGACCCTACTGATATGATCGCTGATTGTTTAAAGCTGTGACACCCCACTGATATGATTCCTGATTGTTTAAAGCCTTGACACCTTGCTTATATGATTGTTGATTGTTTAAAGCCTTGACACCCCTCTGATATGATTTCTGATTGTTTAAAGATTTGACACCCTGCTGATAAGATTGTTGATTATTTAAAACCTTGACACCCCACTGATATGATTTCTGATTGTTTAAAGCTTTGACACCCAGCTGATAAGATTGTTGATTGTTTAAAGCCTTAACACCCTCCTTATATGATTGTTGATTGTTTAAAGCCTTAACACTTTGCTTATATGATTGTTGATTGTTTAAATCCTTAACAACCTGCTGATATGATTCTTGATTGTTTAAAGCCTTGACAACCTGCTGATATGATTGTTGATTGTTTAAAGACTTAACACCCTGCTAGCATTGATTCTTGATTGTTTAAAGCCTTGACAACCTGCTGATACGATTGTTGATTGTTTAAAGCCTTGACACCCTGCTGATATTATTGCTGATTGTTTAAAGACTTGGCTCCCTGCTGATATGATTGTTGATTGTTTAAATTCTTGACACCCTACTGATATGATTGTTAATTGTTTAAATTCTTGACACCCCACTGATATGATTGTTAATTGTTTAAATTCTTGACACCCCACTGATATGATTGTTAATTGTTTAAATTCTTGACACCCCACTGATATGATTGTTAATTGTTTAAATTCTTGTCACCCCACTGATATGATTGCTTATTGTTTAAATTCTTGACACCCCACTGATATGATTGTTGATTGTTTTAATTCTTGACTCACTACTGATATGATTATTGATTATTTAAAGCTGTGACACCCTGCTGATATGATTGTTGATTGTTTAAAGCCTTGACACCCTGCTGATATGATTGTTGATTGTTTAAAGCCTTGACACCCTGCTGATATGATTGTTGATTGTTTAAAGCCTTGACACCCCACTGATATGATTGATGATTGTTTAAAGCCTTGACACCCTACTTATATGATTGTTGATTGTTTAAAGCCTTGACACCCTGCTGATATGATTGTTGATTGTTTAAATCCTTGACACCCTACTGATATAATTTTGATTGTTTAAATCCTTGACACCCCACTGATATGATTGCTGATTGTTTAAAGCCTTGACACCGCACTAAAATTATTGCTGATTGTTTAAAGCATTGACACCCTGCTGATATGATTGCTGATTGTTTAAAGGCTTGACACCCAACTAAAATGATTGCTGATTGTTTAAAGCCTTGACACACTGCTGATATGATTGCTGATCGTTTAAAGCCTTGACGCCCTACTGATATGATTGTTAATTCTATAAAGCCTTGACATCCCACTGAAATGATTGCTGATTGTTTAAATCTTTGACACCCTGCTGATATGATTGTTGATTGTTTAAAGCCCTAACACCCTGCCGATATGTTTCTTGATTGTTTAAAGCCTTGACACCATGCTGATATGATTGTTGATTGTTTAGAGCCTTGACACCATGCTGATATTATTTCAGATTGTTTAAAGCTGTGACATCCTGCTGATATGATTGTTGATTGTTTAAAGCTTTAACACCCTGCCGATATGTTTCTTGATTGTTTAAAGCCTTGACACCATGCTGATATGATTGTCATTGTTTAGATCCTTGACACCATGCTGATATTATTTCAGATTGTTTACAGCTGTGACACCCTACTGATATGATTGCTGATTGTTTAAAACATTGTCACCCTACTGATATATTTGTTGATTGTTTAAAGCCTAGACACCCCACTGAAATGATTGCTGATTGTTTAAAGACTTGACACCTTTCTGATATGATTGTCGATTGTTTAAAGACTTGACACTCTACTAATATGATTGTTGATTGTTTAAATTCTTAACACCCTGCTGATATGATTGTTGATTATTTAAAGCCTTGACACCCTGCTGATATGATTATAGATTGTTAAAGCCTTGACACCCTGCTGATATGATTGCTGAATGTTTTAAGCTGTGACACCCTATTGATATGATTGTTGATTGTTTAAAGCCTTAACACCCTGCTGATATTATTGTTTAAAGCCTTAACACCCTGCTGATATGTTTCTTGATTGTTTAAAGTCTTAACCTCCTGCTGATATGATTGTTAATTGTTTAAAGCCTTAACACCCTGCTGATATGATTGCTGATTGTTTAAAGTCTTGTCACCCTGCTGATATGATTGTTGATTGTTTAAAGTCTTGTCACCCTGCTGATATGATTGCTGATTGTTTAAAGTCTTGTCACCTTGCTGATATGATTGTTGATTGTTTAAAGCTGTGACTCCCTGCTGATATGATTGCTGATTGTTTAAAGCCTTGAACCACTACAGATTTGATTGTTGATTGTTTAAAGCCTTGACACCCTACTGATATGATTGTTGATTGTTTAAAGCTTTGAACCCCTACTGATATGATTGTTGATTGTTTAAAGCTGTGACACCCTACTGATATGATTTTTGATTGTCTAAATCATTGACACCCCACTGATATGATTCTTGATTGTTTAAAGCCTTGACACCCTGCTGATATGATTTCTGATTGTTTAAAGCTGTGACACCATGCTGATATGATTTCTGATTGTTTAAAGCCTTGACATCCTGCTGAAATATGATTGCTGATTGTTTAAAGCCTCGACACCCTGCTGATATTATTGTTGATTGTTTAAAGCTGTGACACTCAACTGATATGATTGTTGATTGTTTAAGCTGTGAGACCCTACTGATATGATCGCTGATTGTTTAAAGCTGTGACACCCCACTGATATGATTCCTGATTGTTTAAAGCCTTGACACCTTGCTTATATGATTGTTGATTGTTTAAAGCCTTGACACCCCTCTGATATGATTTCTGATTGTTTAAAGATTTGACACCCTGCTGATAAGATTGTTGATTATTTAAAACCTTGACACCCCACTGATATGATTTCTGATTGTTTAAAGCTTTGACACCCAGCTGATAAGATTGTTGATTGTTTAAAGCCTTAACACCCTGCTTATATGATTGTTGATTGTTTAAAGCCTTAACACTTTGCTTATATGATTGTTGATTGTTTAAATCCTTAACAACCTGCTGATATGATTCTTGATTGTTTAAAGCCTTGACAACCTGCTGATATGATTGTTGATTGTTTAAAGACTTAACACCCTGCTAGCATTGATTCTTGATTGTTTAAAGCCTTGACAACCTGCTGATATGATTGTTGATTGTTTAAAGCCTTGACACCCTGCTGATATTATTGCTGATTGTTTAAAGACTTGGCTCCCTGCTGATATGATTGTTGATTGTTTAAATTCTTGACACCCTACTGATATGATTGTTAATTGTTTAAATTCTTGACACCCCACTGATATGATTGTTAATTGTTTAAATTCTTGACACCCCACTGATATGATTGTTAATTGTTTAAATTCTTGACACCCCACTGATATGATTGTTAATTGTTTAAATTCTTGTCACCCCACTGATATGATTGCTTATTGTTTAAATTCTTGACACCCCACTGATATGATTGTTGATTGTTTTAATTCTTGACTCACTACTGATATGATTATTGATTATTTAAAGCTGTGACACCCTGCTGATATGATTGTTGATTGTTTAAAGCCTTGACACCCTGCTGATATGATTGTTGATTGTTTAAAGCCTTGACACCCTGCTGATATGATTGTTGATTGTTTAAAGCCTTGACACCCCACTGATATGATTGATGATTGTTTAAAGCCTTGACACCCTACTTATATGATTGTTGATTGTTTAAAGCCTTGACACCCTGCTGATATGATTGTTGATTGTTTAAATCCTTGACACCCTACTGATATAATTTTGATTGTTTAAATCCTTGACACCCCACTGATATGATTGCTGATTGTTTAAAGCCTTGACACCGCACTAAAATTATTGCTGATTGTTTAAAGCATTGACACCCTGCTGATATGATTGCTGATTGTTTAAAGGCTTGACACCCAACTAAAATGATTGCTGATTGTTTAAAGCCTTGACACACTGCTGATATGATTGCTGATCGTTTAAAGCCTTGACGCCCTACTGATATGATTGTTAATTCTATAAAGCCTTGACATCCCACTGAAATGATTGCTGATTGTTTAAATCTTTGACACCCTGCTGATATGATTGTTGATTGTTTAAAGCCCTAACACCCTGCCGATATGTTTCTTGATTGTTTAAAGCCTTGACACCATGCTGATATGATTGTTGATTGTTTAGAGCCTTGACACCATGCTGATATTATTTCAGATTGTTTAAAGCTGTGACATCCTGCTGATATGATTGTTGATTGTTTAAAGCTTTAACACCCTGCCGATATGTTTCTTGATTGTTTAAAGCCTTGACACCATGCTGATATGATTGTTGATTGTTTAGATCCTTGACACCATGCTGATATTATTTCAGATTGTTTAAAGCTGTGACACCCTACTGATATGATTGCTGATTGTTTAAAACATTGTCACCCTACTGATATATTTGTTGATTGTTTAAAGCCTAGACACCCCCACTGAAATGATTGCTGATTGTTTAAAGACTTGACACCCTTCTGATATGATTGTCGATTGTTTAAAGCCTTGACACCACTCTGATATGATTGCTGATTACTTAAATCTTTGACACCCTGCTGATTTGATTATTGATTGTTTACAGCCTTGACACCCTGCTGATATGATTATTGATTGTTTAAAGACTTGACACTCTACTAATATGATTGTTGATTGTTTAAATTCTTAACACCCTGCTGATATGATTGTTGATTGTTTAAAGCCTTGACACCCTGCTGATAAGATTATAGATTGTTAAAGCCTTGACACCCTGCTGATATGATTGCTGAATGTTTTAAGCCTTAACACCCTGCTGATATGATTGTTTAAAGCCTTAACACCCTGCTGATATGTTTCTTGATTGTTTAAAGTCTTAACCTCCTGCTGATATGATTGTTAATTGTTTAAAGCCTTAACACCCTGCTGATATGATTGCTGATTGTTTAAAGTCTTGTCACCCTGCTGATATGATTGTTGATTGTTTAAAGTCTTGTCACCCTGCTGATATGATTGCTGATTGTTTAAAGTCTTGTCACCTTGCTGATATGATTGTTGATTGTTTAAAGCTGTGACTCCCTGCTGATATGATTGCTGATTGTTTAAAGCCTTGAACCACTACAGATTTGATTGTTGATTGTTTAAAGCCTTGACACCCTACTGATATGATTGTTGATTGTTTAAAGCTTTGAACCCCTACTTATATGATTGTTGATTGTTTAAAGCCTTGACACCCTACTGATATGATTGTTGATTGTTTAAAGCTGTGACACCCTGCTGATATGATTGTTGATTGTTTAAAGATTTGAACCCCTACTGATTTGATTGTTGATTGTTTAAAGCCTTGACACCCTGCTTATATGATTCTTGATTGTTTAAAGCCTTAACACCCTGCTGATATGATTGCTGATTGTTTAAAGCTTCGACACCCAACTGACATGATCGTTGATTGTTTAAAGCTGTGACACACCACTTATATGATTGTTGATTGTTTAAAGTCTTGTCACCCTGCTGATATGATTGTTGATTGTTTAAAGCATTGACACCCCACTGATATGATTGCTGATTGTTTAAGGCCTTGACTCCCCACTGAAATGATTGCTTGTTGTTTAAAGACTTGACACCCTGCTGATATGATTGCTGATTGTTTAAAGCATTGACACCCCACTGATATGATTGCTGATTGTTTAAGGCCTTGTCACCCCACTGATATGATTGTTGATTGTTTAAATCCTTGACACCCTCCTGATATGATTGCTGATTGTTTAAAGCTTTGACACCCTGCTGGTATGATTGTTGATTATTTAAAGCTCTGACACCCTTCTGATATGATTATTGATTGTTTAACGCCTTGACACCCTGCTGATATGATTGTTGATTGTTTAAAGCCTTAATACCCTGCCGATATGATTGTTGATTGTTTAAATCCTTAACACCCTTCTGATATGATTGTTGATTGTTTAAAGCCTTAACACACTGCTGATATGATTGTTGATTGTTTAAAGCCTTGACATCCTGCTGATATGATTGTTGATTGTTTAAAGCTGTGACACCCTGCTGATATGATTGCTAATTGTTTTAAGCTGTGACACCTTACTGATATGATTGTTGATTATTTAAAGCTGTGACACCCTGCTAATATGATTTTTGATTGTTTAAATCCTTGACACACCACTGATATGATTGTTGATTGTTTAAAGCTGTGACACCCTACTGATATGATTGTTGATTGTTTAAAGCCTTGACACCCTGCTAATATGATTGTTGATTGTTTAAATCCTTGACACCCCACTGATATGATTGTTGATTGTTTAAAGCCTTGACGCCCTGCTGATATGATTGTTGATTGTTTAAAGCTGTGACACCCTGCTGATATGATTGTTGGTTGTTTAAAGCTGTGACACCCTGCTGATATGATTGTTGATTTTTTAAAGCTTTGACACCCTGCTGATATGATTGTTGATTGTTTAAAGCTTTGACACCCCACTGATATGATTGTTGATTGTTTAAAGCCTTGACACCCTGCTGATATGATTGTTGATTGTTTATAGTCTTGTCACCCTGCTGATATGATTGTTGATTGTTTAAATTATTGACACCCTGCTGATATTATTGTTGATTGTTTAAATTATTGACACCCTGCTGATATGATTGTTGATTGTTTAAATTATTGACACCCTGCTGATATGATTGTTGATTGTTTAAATTATTGAAACCCTGCTGATATTATTGTTGATTGTTTAAATTATTGACACCCTGCTGATATGATTGTTGATTGTTTAAAGCCTTGAAACCCTGCTGATATGATTGCTGATTGTAATGGGATTTGTCCATCCTAGAAGTTAGTACAGAACTAACATTTCTACATTTGTAGTTGTCACCACTGATCTCAGTAACCTTCACCTTATTAACCAGTCTGTTGTGGCAATGACTTTTTTTCCAGAAAGTCATGTGGATGTTCTGTCTCGGTTAGATTTGGGTTACTGACATTGTCAGATCATTTAGCTTATGTTCTTTCTTGAGTATGAAAGTAATGACAAGATGAGAAGGAATATACGAAAGTTTAAATTAAAGATAACAGAAAATTGAAATTAAAGATAATGAGAATATGTTAAAACGGATTAAAAATTGATTATTGGTTGATACGAGTCAACATTGTGAGAATTGATACAATTATCAAAAATAATTGATACAATGATTACCTAGTGAGATCTTATATTTTTGATCTTCTGTCCACCATGTCGCATTCCAAGTATAACACCACAACCTTATTACGTAGATGATATCTAAAGAGAGAAACGCAAAACATGTAAGTTTTGTGTTGAAATTCTATGAAATCAATCAAATATATTCCAAGTAATCTTCTTCCTCTTCTGAGTTTGTCAAACACAACTGACAAAATATTTTTCCTTCCAACATAACAGACAATACATTTTTCCATAGAACAAATGTGACTCCAGCAAGTCATTTATCAGTAATAGGTTGCCTTCTCATTTCAATCTCCCATAGCTTGACCGCACTGGTTAGTCGGTGTCCAGACCATTATGGGGAGGTGGAATAGGATCTTGATCAGTAATGGTTCAATGATCCTGATGTAAGCTGTCGGATATGAGTTGATGACCACTTCCAACACTGAGACTGTTTGAGCATCATCCCAAGTGATAAAACAATATTACTTTTAATGATCTGTCTTGACGGCCAAGTCAAACGTGATTATTTTATGAATGTATACAGCAATACAAACTATTGACTTTGATCACGTAAACAAAGTAATCATGTTGTTTGAAAGTGATGACACACTGGAAGTTAAGGTTGTATACAACAAACGTGATTATTTTATGAATGTATACAGCAATACAAACTATTGACTTTGATCACGTAAACAAAGTAATCATGTTGTTTGAAAGTGATGACACACTCGGAGTTAGGGTTGTATACAACAAACGTGATTATTTTATGAATGTGTACAGCAATACAAACCATTGACTTTGATCACGTAAACAAAGTAATCATGTTGTTTGAAAGTGATGACACACTCGGAGTTAGGGTTGTATACAACAAACGTGATTATTTTATGAATGTGTACAGCAATACAAACCATTGACTTTAATCACGTAAACAAAGTAATCATGTTGTGAGGAAGTGATGACACACTGGGAGTTAGGGTTGTATACAACAAACGTGATTATTTTATGAATGTGTACAGCAATACAAACCATTGACTTTAATCACGTAAACAAAGTAATCATGTTGTGAGGAAGTGATGACACACTGGGAGTTAGGGTTGTATACAACAAACGTGATTAATGTGGATCTGGCCCAAAGTCTAAAAAGAAATTAGAGTTTGATAAATGACGAGTGGAGATAGGACTTCAAGTTGGGAAAGGCAAGCTGACATCAAATGAGATCATGTTGGAAAGTGTGATGGTGAATGTGCATACATACAGTCATGAACATGAGAGGGAAAACGATACAAGATGACCTATGTATAAAAGTCATTGGCTTGTTTCCTATAGTATACCAGGTGATGTTATAAGTAGTTGTAGGTTTGTTTCCTATAGTATACCAGGTGATGTTATAAGTAGTTGTAGAAGGTTTGTTTCCTATAGTATACCAGGTGATGTTATAAGTAGTTGTAGGTTTGTTTCCTATAGTATACCAGGTGATGTTATAAGTAGTTGTAGGTTTGTTTCCTATAGTATACCAGGTGATGTTATAAGTAGTTGTAGAAGGTTTGTTTCCTGTAGTATACCAGGTGATGTTATTAGTAGTTGTAGGTTTGTTTCCTATAGCACACCTGGTGATGATTTAAGTAGTTGTTTCCTATAGTACACCTATTGATGTTTTAGGTAGTTATTGAAGGCTTGTTTTCCTTATTAACCTGGCTTTGTCAAACCGTTGTATCTTTGAAAAAAAAGGGGGGGGGGGGTGCGGGGAGTGGTGTGTTACATCAACTAGTAATGGACGCACCTCAACCACCGGTTGAAATACACTATGGACCTAAATAAACCTCTTTATAACCTCTTGTACACAGGTTGAAATACACTATGGACCTAAATAAACCTCTTTATAACCTCTTGTACACAGATTGAAATACACTATGGACCTAAATAAACCTCTTTATAACCTCTTGTACACAGGTTGAAATTCACTATGGACCTAAATAAACCTCTTTATAACCTCTTGTACACAGGTTGAAATTCACTATGGACCTAAATAAACCTCTTTATAACCTCTTGTACACAGGTTGAAATACACTATGGACCTAAATAAACCTCTTTATAACCTCTTCTACACGGGTTGAAATTCACTATGGACCTACATAAACCTCTTTATAACCTCTTGTACACAGGTTGAAATACACTATGGACCTAAATAAACCTCTTTATAACCTCTTCTACACGGGTTGAAATTCACTATGGACCTACATAAACCTCTTTATAACCTCTTGTACACAGGTTGAAATTCACTATGGACCTACATAAACCTCTTTATAACCTCTTCTACACGGGTTGAAATTCACTATGGACCTACATAAACCTCTTTATAACCTCTTGTACACAGGTTGAAATTCACTATGGACCTAAATAAACCTCTTTATAACCTCTTGTACACAGGCTGAAATACACTATGGACCTAAATAAACCTCTTTATAACCTCTTGTACACAGGCTGAAATACACTATGGACCTAAATAAACCTCTTTATAACCTCTTGTACACAGGCTGAAATACACTATGGACCTAAATAAACCTCTGTATAACCTCTTGTACATAGTTTGAAATACACTATGGACCTAAATAAACCTCTGTATAACCTCTTGTAGAATCAGCTGCGATCGTGGTCACGCACACTAATTTCCACTACAGCCCTTGTGATTGTTTGGTATGCACATGTGATCTGTTACAAGTGTAGTAAGTGTTTATTATTTTCCACTACGGAGCACCCAGTGATTATAGATGATGTTCCTTCTTGGTTACCCTTGTTGTGAGGCGCCCAAACACGATGTGGGGCATCTAAGAAAACCAGGATATTTTGAGGAAACACTCCTTTGAACACCCCCCCCCCCCTTTTTTTCAAGTCACCTTGGCTCGATGTGGTGGTACGAAATCATCATACAACAGCATCTACTTCACTAGCGATATAAAAACGCGGGTGCATGCAAAACAAAGAAACAACATCTGTCAACATGTGAATGTAGTTGGGGAAAACAGCTACGCGTTAACATGTGTAGGGAGTTGAGGAAAACAACAATTTTGCTGGCTATTGATGATAGCTCATTTGTGTTTTCCTGCATCGTTTTTATCTGACTGCTGATGAGAACTATGTCATCAGCAAAGTCGAGGTCCTCCAAATGGTCTCCTTGTATCCATTCGATGCCTTTATTACCAGTGCAGCATTTCTTCATTATGAAGTCCATAACAATTCCAAATAACAAGGGTGATAAAATACATCCTTGTTTAACCCCAGTTTCTATTGGGAAACATTCGCTCAGTCCTTCCTCTGTTCGAACTGCACATGTTTAACCTGATACATGTCTTTAATAATATTTATGATTTTTTATGGTAAACCATATTGCTTCAGAATTTTCCACAAAGAATCTCTATGAATACTATCAAATGCTTTTTTGAAGTCGATGAAGTTAAGTACAAAAGGTTTTTGCTTTTCAATGTGTTCCTCCAATATAAGTCGTAGAGTGAAAATGTGGTCAAGGCAGCTTCTCCTTTTTCTAAACCCAGTCTGTTCTTGCATGCATTACTGTATCTATTGAATCCTTTATTCTATTTAGGATGATTTTGAAGAATAACTTTGAGGCAACTGACAAAAGTGTCACGCCTCTCCAGTTGTTACAATCTCTAAGATTGCCCTTTTTTGGGATCTTAACAATGATTCCTTTTTTTCCATTTATGAGGCGTCTTCTCTGTTTTCCAAATGATGTCGAACATTTTTTGGAGATGTATTAGATTATGGCTATCAATTGCCTTGAGGATCTCAGCTGTTAACTTATCCTCTCCAGCAGCCTTGTTATTGGTCATAAGCTTTAAGGTGGTTTCTATTTCGCTCAAGGTGAAGTCATCTAAATTTACATCTAATTCTGCTGCTGGTGTTTCAGCTTCAAAATCTATTAAACTGTTGGGTAGTGGACGGTTAAGAATTTCTTTGAAGTGTTCCGCCCAACGAGCTTTTATGTCTGCGCTTGTTGTTAGCATTAATCCAGATGTGTCTAGAATCGGTGTTCCACTGGATGTATAGGTGTTGGTCAGCATCTTTTGTACAGTATAAAGAGTTCTACTGTCTCCTGTATATAGCACCGATGAATTCTATCTCATACTTCTATTGACATAGAATTGTTGCATAAGATGTTTTCCATTTTCTGAAACGCTTTTTTGGCCTGAGCTATTCTGAGTTTTATTTCTGTGATGTATCTTCGCCATCTGATGTTATTATTGTGCCCAAGTATTTGACGTGTTGCACTTGTTTGAGATGTGTCCTGTTTATTTGTTTGCTGTATGAGGATGATTATTTGTTCTTCGATATCACCATTACCGCTGTAACATAGTCAGGGCTGGTGACAACAACAATTTGTTAGCATATGGAGATAGATGCTTGTCCTTTGGTTGTCTGATATCAGAAGTTGTTATTGACTGGAATGTATTCAAGATATGCTTCAGGTGATCATAACTTTAAGTCAAAGAGTATAGTAGTCTCAGACGCCATATATCATATGTGGTAGAATTTAAATGTTCTAAGATTTGTGGTAATGATGTATTTTGAATGTTGTAAGACTTATATTAATGATGTACAATGAAAATTATAAGACAGGTAGTACTGAGTTTGTGTTAAAGACTAGAGAGGGTGAGGCAAGTTTTATATTCTAAACTTTGTAGCACTGGTGTGCTATGACTTCCTCAGATCTGGAGATTGCTGTCAGTGATGGTTGATACAGCGAGCTAAATTTAGTTCAAGAGCTACTCACCTTTTATGCCAATGTTGCCAAATATTATGTATGTCACTCCACTATGATATTGTACTCTTAACATGAAAGATAACCAAGTGTCGAGCCACACTGTTTGTAGAACAGACAAGACAAATTGTTACATGAATTAAAGAATTTTCAAAGAACGTTATTGTTAATGAAATGATGAATTCTAACAAGAACAATACATAATTCTTATTGTTATTTTCTTCCTTATTTGTCTGTCAATATTGAGGAGAGATCATTTGCAGTATTTTGCACTATGGTTAGCCTATTCTGCTGTCATATTTTAAAGTGTTTTAGTACTCTATCTATAAATATTTCTTCAGTATATGTATAAAGTATATTTGTAGCTTTTGTTGATATCTGATTGGAATATTTTGTGTAATTTGTTATAGTTGTTCTTTGCTTCAAATAAGTTGAGCACTTTACTTATGTGGTCAATATTTCTGAATCAGAGAGGGATTAGCACACGCCATGCTGGTTTAGCACAAGCCCTGCGAGTTTAGCATACCCCCTGCTGGTTTAGCACACGCCCTGCTGGTTTAGCACACACTCAGCAGGATTATCACACGCCCTGCTGGTTTAGCACACACTCTGCGGGTTTAGCACACATCCTGCGGGTTCAGCACACATCCTACGGGATTACTATACAATCTGTAGAATTATTACAAACCCTGTGGGATTAGCACACACCCTGCGGGATTAGCACACATCGTGCGTGATTACTACACACCCTGCGGAATTACTACACACCCTGCAGGATTACCACATACCCTGTGGGTTTAGCACACACCCTGCTTGACTTCAGCCATCATCATCATCAAGTACCGGGCCTAGTGGCATAGGTGATCATGTCTCTCCACAACTTTCGATCTTGGCAGCTATTTATCATTTCTGTTGTTGACCTTCTGCCAAGCCATTCTCTTAAGTTCTCTGTTATTTTTTCTCTTTGCTTCCCTCTATCTCTTCGTCCCTCAAGTTTTCCAGTTGTTACAATATATTCCAGTTGTTCTCTTCTCATTACATGGCCAAAAAAATGATGATTGTTTCTTCCTAATATTGGAAATTAGTTCTCTTTTTGCTTTGACCTTTCTCAGAACCTCTTAATTACTCTTCTTAGCTGTCCATGGTATTCTCAACATTCTTCTGTAAAACCACATTTCTACAGACTCCAGTGATTTTCTTGTTTGTTGTCCTATTGTCCATGACTCGCATCCATATGTTAAGACTGGCTCTACGTAACATTTAAGAACTCTTTTTCTTGTTTCTATTGTCAAAAATGGATTGCATAGTATTTTCCTCATTTTTTGGAAAGCTGCTTTTGCCTGAGCCATTCTACATCTCACCTCTTTTGTACATATTCCGTCTGAGGTTAACAAAGTTCCCAAATATTTAAATTCATTTACCTGTTTTAATATTGTTCCACCCGTCTTTATTTTGCACTGAGGTGATGTCTTTTTCTTTGTTGTTACCATTACCTCTGTCTTTTTGCTATTAAGGCTGAGTCCTTTATTTTTGCTTTCTTTCACTATAATGTCCAACATTTCTTGTAACTCATTTTCACTCTTAGCGATTAAGACTGTATTATCAGCATACCTTAGATTATTTATATTATGACCTCCAATTGTTATTCCAGGCATGCCATTTATGGATCTTAAAATAATCTCACTATAAATTTTAAACAAATCTGGTGACAGCACACAACCTTGTCTAACACCCTGTTTTATTTGTTGAAACATTCCCAATTGGTTTCCAGTTCTTATGGCCGCTGTTTGTTGCCAGTGCATGTTCTTCATTATTCTTAGATCTTTGCTGTCTATGTTTATGCTTTCTAAAATTTTGATTATTTCTTGGTGCTTTACTTTGTCAAATGCCTTGGTGTAATCTATGAAACATATGTATAGATCTGTTTTCACCTCTATGGCTCTTTCTACTAAAGATCTTATGATGTAAATGGCATTGCTTGTTCCTTTATCTCTAACAAAACCACACTGTTCATCGCTAATTTCTGGACTAATTTTGTTTCGCACTCTTCGCATGATGATTCTTAGTAATATCTTAGTCATATGACTCATAAGGCTTATTGTGCGATGATCATCGCATTCAATCGCACCCGATTTCTTTGGTAGGGCTATGAATATTGATTTGAGCATGTCGTCTGGTATATATCCGCTGTTGTAGATATCATTCAATATTTTTGTTATTATTTCTATTTCAAAATCACCCATGGCTTCAATCTCTTCTTTAGTTATATTATCTGGTCCAGGAGCTTTGCCTGCTTTCATATTGCGCAAGGCATCTTCCACTTCTTCTCTGAGTATTTCTGGTCCTTCTCCATTATCCTTAATATTTACTTCCGTTCGTTCATCATTATAAAGATCCTTAATGTATTCTGTCCATTGTTCCCTTATGTTTTCATGATCAATCAACAGTTCTCCTTTCTTTGATCTTAAACATCCAGTTTTTGATTGCGTTTTTCTTCCTGTTAATTCCTCAATTTGTTTTTATATAGCTTTGGCATCTCCTTTTTGTTGCATTTCAATCTCTTTGTATCTCTCTTTTAGCCATGCTTCTTTTGCTTCATTGCATTTTACTACAATTTCTTTATTTAATCTCATATACTCATCTTTATTTTCTTTATTTCTTCTTCTTGTATCCATTAGCTGCAAAATATCATCTGTCATCCATTTTTTCCTTGAATTTGTCCTTACTGGTAGTATGAACTCTTTTGATGTTTGTTGCATTGACTCTTTTAGCATTTCCCACTGTTCATCAATGCTTTGTATCTTCTCTATTGCATTGTACCGGTTCTGAATTGTGATTTTATATTTGTCTTGCAGTTTCTTGTCTGATTTTAGTAAATCTAAATTTAACTTGATGTTAACTGAGGCTCGTTTTGTTCTTTTTAATTTTACTCTAAGCTTTCCCACAACTGGTACATGATCACTATTGCAAACTGCTCCTGGTCTAGTTTTCACACACACCAGATTATTTATAAATCTATTGCTTATCATTATATAATCAATTTGATTACGTGCGTTGTCCCCTGGGCCTTTCCATGTCCACAGACGTCTTGGATGTTGCTTAAACCAGGTGTTTCCTATCATCATGTTGTGTGTTCTTGCCCAGTCAATAAGTTTCTCACCTCTTTCATTCCTCTTGCCTAAGCCATAATGACGAACTACTTCCTCGACTCTTTCCTTTCCTACTTTTGCGTTAAAATGCCCTAGAACTATGGTGTTTTCATGTGGTTTGCATTTATGAAGTGCCTTATTTAACTCATTGTAAAATTTATCAATTGTTTCCTCTAGACTGTCTGCTGTTGGTGCATAAACTTGTATAAGATTTATGTCTATTGGCTTTCCATTCAATTTCACTAAAAGGACTCTGTCAGATATTGGGTAAAAGCCTTTCACTGTTCTTGCTCTTTCTGCATCCAAGATGATACCTACTCCTCTTTGGTGTTCAGTACCTCCAGAATAGATTATTTTATGTGTATCAGAATATATCTCCCCTGATCCTGTGTATCTCATTTCGCAAAGTCCCAGTAATTGTAAACCCATTCTTTTAATTTCTTGTATGATATTTTCTAGCTTACCCTTCTGCATGAGTGTTCTCACATTCCAAGTATCTATCTTTAGAGTTTGTTTAATTTTTATTTTGCTTACAGTAACTTGATGACGATCGGGTAAAACCTGTAGCACATATATCCCCTACCGAACAAGAGTTTTCCATGGGAATCCCCCTTAACGTTGTTGTCGTTATGTCTAAAGTTGTGGCGATTCATGATTGTACAAAGAAATTACGACGGTGGTTTTCTGTTGCCTTCCATCGGTTTGTTTACGGTTGTCTCCACTAGCCTTTGACTAAAAAGTCTCACCCACAAGGCAGTGGGGTTGTTTTACTTAGGAGTACCCTCCCTTAGCCTTTTACTCTCCCGAGCTTTCCTGCAAGGCAGCAGGGCAGGCACAGGTTGTACTGTTTACTGCATACAGTAGCAGGTAAAATTACCCGACCTGACAGAATTCTTCAACCATAACAAGAAAACTTCAACCATAATTAGACAAATTATTCTGTATATTCTGCTGCTAGTTTTACAATGGAATTGCTGTTTTGTAAGGGCGTATACTAAATAGATGCTGATTTACTCTACATATTTTTTTTTCTCACAGTTTCTTTGTTAATCACTCTTTCTAACTTACTCTATAAAATCTTTGATGTTTAATGATTATATTCGTTTGCATTTTCTGCAAGTTGCTTCAATGTTAATATTTCAACTGTAGGCTCTATATCTTCAATGTTAATATTTCAACTGTAGGCTCTATATCTTCAATGTTAATATTTCAACTGTAGGCCCTATATCTTCAATGTTAATATTTCAACTGTAGGCTCTATATCTTCAATGTTAATATTTCAACTGTAGGCTCTATATCTTCAATGTTAATATTTCAACTGTGTAGACTCTATATCTTCAATGTTAATATTTCAACTGTGAGGCCCTATATCTTCAAAGTTAATATTTCTACTGTAGGCTCTATATCTTCAATGTTAATATTTCAACTGTAGGCTCTATATCTTCAATGTTAATATTTCAACTGTGTAGACTCTATATCTTTAATGTTAATATTTCAACTGTGAGGCCCTATATCTTTAATGTTAATATTTCAACTGTGCAGGCCCTGTATCTTCAATGTTAATATTTCAACTGTAGGCTCTATATCTTTAATGTTAATATTTCAACTGTGAGGCCCTATATCTTTAATGTTAATATTTCAACTGTGAGGCCCTATATCTTTAATGTTAATATTTCAACTGTGCAGGCTCTATATCTTCAATGTTAATATTTCAACTGTAGGCTCTATATCTTTAATGTTAATATTTCAACTGTGCAGGCTCTATATCTTCAATGTTAATATTTCAACTGTGTAGGCCCTATATCTTCAATGTTAATATTTCAACTGTGTAGGCCCTATATCTTCAATGTTAATATTTCAACTGTGTAGGCCCTGTATCTTCAATGTTAATATTTCAACTGTGTAGGCCCTGTATCTTCAATGTTAATATTTCAACTGTGTAGGCCCTATATCTTCAATGTTAATATTTCAACTGTGTACGCCCTATATCTTCAATGTTAATATTTCAACTGTGCAGGCTCTATATCTTCAATGTTAATATTTCAACTGTGTAGGCCCTAATTTTTTTAAGCTCATTTGGGAGTCGCTGATCAGATGCTTCACGATTGGTCTTAATTGTTTTCTACCATTTTGGCTTACAGTTTACTTATTTCTCTCTGTATTTTTGGCAGTCTCTATTGCTGCCCTTCCTTTACCATTTTAGGAAAATAAATAATGTCATGTCACCAGTCCTCAATAAATATTAATAAGTAAATGCTAGCTATCATTTTTAAAAAGACACGCAAAAACCACTAATAGTCTAAATATAAATAATAATCTATTTTTACATAAATATTGATTTTTTAAATTAAATATCGATTTTTAAATAAATATTGATTTTTACGTAAAGCTGGAGAAACACTGAGATTACGCATTTTCACCTTCTAATTCAAAGTCATTTAACTTGCTGATTTCTTGCAGGAAATACAGAATGATATCTGTGGACAGACAGATAAATGCACCTTGCTTGTAAGATAGCAAACATCGTTGTGTCAATTGCAGTTAAATAAAAGTAGTTTTAAAAGAGAGATATGAATATATATCATACAAATAAATAAATCTGCTATGGTTTAAGCTGAACCCAGGCTATCTGAGTATGACCCACATTAGTGTGTTTATTTTATGTAGAATAGTACAACCTTGATTCCCATTGAATTTAAACGTATAAATATGTATAGATTAAATAAATACATCATATTAAATTAGTTCTTAATATCACATAATAACCACAGTAGACAAACAAATGAAAAGACGATTAGAGGCCACAAAGATGGGATTTCTCAGAAGAATGTTCAAAGTTCCCTGGACAGCTAAAAAGACCAATGAGGAAATTCTCAAAGAGGCCAACACAAAAATGGAGCTCCTAAAAAAACGTCAGAAAGAAGCAATCAACATTTTTCGGGCACATCATGAGAAGAGGAAAGTTGGAATACTTGGTTAAAACTGGCAAAATTAAAGGAAAGAGAGATCGCGGACGACAAAGAAAGAAAATTCTAAATAGCTTGGTGTCATGGCATGGAAAACAGTCAACAACAGAACTGATACGATGCACTGTAGATTTTGGAAGGACATGATCGACTACGCCAACTGGTGTGGCACATGATGATGATAATTAATATCACATGAGTTCTGTCTCATTACGCTAATTTATAATTTTGTGTGCATGCATTTTCTCAAACAGTAAGACAAAGAATAATTGTTTAAATGTTCTTCGCTTGTAATGTCTTTTTAAAAAAATACAATTCTTCATTTGATCAACATAAAGTAAAAGTAAAGTACCCCGTCACGCTAAGTGGTGTATAGGGAATATGGTGTTAGTGACCATACATTTTACAGACCTTCGGCACATGATTTTTGGGGTAATGTGGTCGGTATTACGCCCGTACCGCTTTACTTTCCCAGAAAAAAATCCGGTAGCCATTAAAAGCTGGGTAAACCGGAAGCCGTCGGTTGGGATCGAACCCTACCTCTTGTCCTTTGTAGTCCAGTTCACTAACCACTGAGCTATCGCGGCTCCCGATCAACATATAGGCTATTATTTAAACGGTGATCGTGAATAATATATATATATATATATATATATATATATATATATATATATATTCCAGTTATGTTTCCATTGCTTTGTAATACGTCAAGGGACGTTACATGATGTATTTAATGTATAAAGGAATTAACTGTAATGCTGAAGTTGACTCATATTAAATATTCAGAGTTAGGAACAATAGATAATATATATTTAATACAACTATAAGTAAACGTTTAATTTATAATTGTGCTGTAAATAAACAGGAACATTACCGTTTTTAATTGACATTCATTGTACATTTATTCAAAGTTAGTATGACTTAATTAACTTTGATGTTGAAGATGAGTAGTTATAGTAACAGTAGTAGTTATAGTTATAGTAATAATAATAATTATAGTAATAGCAGTAAACAGTCGTACTAGCAGCAACAATTGAGATAGTTCTAAAGTAGCAATCTATCAACTTAATTACTGAATTGTTGGTGAGTTGGTAAATCTGTACAGAGAGTCTGGGCTGACATTTACCTTCGGCATTTTCGTGTAACATGGAATAGACAGGAGATTCTGCCACACTTAGATCAGTGATAAGATTATGCGCGTATGAAATCAAAATCCTCACTATATACCATGTGATTATGTCACAAATTTTGTGACATTAGATATAGCTGTTAAGAAATACCCCTGACCGTATTTTGGGAAAAAGATTTAAACGAAGCTCATATTTGGCCAGAGTTAGATATTTGAAAGACATGAAGTCACATACAATGTTCGAGAACACAAGTGAAAATGATCCATGAACTGTCTGAAATAAATGTTCAAACAGTAACGTCACTTCTCAAAGAAAAATGTTGTTGAGTATTTTGTTTTAAATCTGTCATTTAGTTATTGATTTATTACTGGTAACTGCCAGTTTAACACCACATAGTCAGTAGTTGTGTATTACAAACCATAAACTTCAATTGAATCTGTCATTCCTTGACGAGGTTATTACAAGACAGTTGTGGTTTCAATTTCTGGTAGTGATGTTAAGGATTTCTTTTCTATTTGGTGGCTGGTGGGGATGTGAATAAAAACTCTAAACTGTACACTGCAGAACAAAATCTTCAGTTACTTCCATCATTATACCAATAGCAATAATGTTTGTTGTCGTGAAGGCTGCATGTACAAAAAGTTATAACGGACATACGAGAGAAGAATAACAACACAGTTTTAAAAAGATGTGTACTCACTAATCCATCCTGTGGATAGTTTACCGAAACCTGAAATATTGAAAATATAAATATTTTTTTTAAAGTTCACATTATGAATAGTTAACATTATGAGTAGTTATCATTATGAGTAGTTAGCATTTTGAGTAGATAACAGTTATTAAGTTATTGAGTTATTTGCGGGTCATCATCATTGCACTCCAAACATGTCCATAGGTGCTCAGATCCCCTCCTCGGCAAGTCACGCAGTGTCCAGCGACTGACGACTCCAGTTCTATGTTGGTTGATAAGTCTTCTTACACGCCCACTAAGTTTCTCATTTCTGGCTATGCCCATCTTAACTCCCATTTCTTTCATTTGAAGGAGTGACGTGGATTCGTGGTCGTCGAAGTCCTGTGCTCTTCCCACATCTCGGAGGGCAGTGATGATGTCCGCCCGATCCATTGGTTGCCCGTCCTCAACGACAGCACAGCTAGTCAACCTGTCCGTTCTTTCATTACCCCGCACTCCCGCATGTCCAGGGGGGGGGGGGGAGTATTGATAAAGGTGACCTTACGTATTTTGGACTTCTGCAATGACTCTACCCATTGCATACGTACAGAGCCCGCTTCCACTTTTTTTATAATGCTCATCGAATCACTCAGCATACAGGCGTGGGTGTAGTCTTGTGACTCTAACCATTTGAATGCCTTGGTCATTGCCATCACCTCCATCGTCATGCTACTCGTGGTCATGGCGTATGCACCACTGTCTTCTTTGACTATTCTGCCTGCCGAGCGTGCTGTAAATGCCCACGCACTTCTTTGGTGTCGTCTTACAGATCCGTCTGTATAGATGACTGCATCTTTCTCATCGGTATTATCCTAGGTGAGACCGTTGACCTCAGCATTGACCACGACTGAGTTCTGTTCCCTACTTTTCCTGTCGAGTGTGACAATACACGAGAATGTCCCCTTGAATGACGTAGGCACAGGTTTCCACTCCTCGCAAACTTTGATAGATGACAGTATGAGTAGTTCACATTTTGAGTAGATTTATCAAACAATCCAAAACTGCTTTCATGACAAATATAAAATATAGAAAGTTTACACAAGAGGCATACCCAGAGTAAGATGGACACAAAATATCCAAAAATATACAACAACAATATCAATTGGCACTAAAAGGGAGAGGGCTAGCACTTTGTGCTTCGACGTCCGAATGGGTACAAGAAGTGAAGAAATTAAAAGAGAATGATAAATGAGTGTCCATTAATAAGAATATTCTTAACGTTAATATTACAACAACGTTAAATGATGATATATTTATTACAACAATAAATGATTATATATTTATTGCAACATTAAATGATAAATATATTTATTACAACCAATTAAATGATGATATATTTATTACAACAAATTAAATGATGCTATATTTATTACAACATTAAATGATGCTATATTTATTACAACATTAAATGATGATATATTTATTACAACATTAAATGATGATATATTTATTACAACATTAAATGATGATATATTTATTACAACATTAAATGATGATATATTTATTACAACATTAAATGATGATATATTTATTACAACATTAAATGATGAAATATCTATTACAACATTAAATGATGATAAATTTATTACAACATTAAATGATGATATATTTATTACAACAACATTAAATGGTAGTATATTTATTACAGCATTAAATAGTGATATATTTATTACAGCATTAAATAGTGATATATTTATTACAAGAACATTAAATGATTCTATATTTATTACAACATTAAATGATGATATGTTTATTACAACATTAAATGATGATATGTTTATTACAACATTAGATGATATATATATATATATATATATATTACAACAACATTAAATGATATATATATATATATATATATATTACAACAACATTAAATGATGATATATATTACAACATTAAATGATGATATATATTACAACAACATTAAATTATATATATATATATATATATATATATATATATATATATATATATATATATTACAACACCTGATCAAGGGCCCAGAAGGCGAAAACAGCAAAGTGTGTGGTACACATGAGGCATATTCAGAACACGAAAGACGAATATGGCAGACCACTGTGAAAGAGATTGGAGCCTCATCACGTAACACTCCAAAGAAAGCCATGGAGAGAAATTCTAACTCACATGGACATAAAAAGAGGAGTAAGGCAAGGATGCATCCTATCACCAAGCTTGTTCAATCTATACACTGAGCAAATCTTTAAAAACATCTCAGAGATACCAGGTCTAAACATTAATGTAATGATAATCAATAACCTAAGATATGCTGATGATACTGTTCTACTAGCAGAAAATCCTAAAGACCTACAATTGCTTAATGTGATAAACATAACAAGCAAAAAATATGAATTAGAAATGAATATCAAAAAGATTAAAACTATGATAATAAAAAAAGAAAATTCTCAAGACCTACAATTAAATATCACAGTTGAGGGAGTACATCTGGAGACAGTCCAGAGCTACAACTACCTGGGACATACTATAACCAATGATGGAAAATGCAAAACTGAAATAAACAAAAGAATAGGTATGGCAAAAAGTAATTTTAATGCCATGAAAAATATACTAACAACAAAACAAATATCAACAGGGCTGAAACTAAGAATGGCAAAATGTTACGTCTTCTCAGTATTCCTGTATGGTGCAGAAACATGGACATTAGACAAGAAAACAGAACAGAAAATTGAAGCCTTTGAAATGTGGATTTATAGAAGAATAGGTAGAATTGGATGGAAACAAAAGATAACAAACGATGAAGTTTTAAAACAACTGAAGATAAAAAGAGAACTACTAAATACAATTAAGACAAGACAAATGAATTTTTTGGGGGATATGTTAAAAGACACAACAGCCTACTAAAAGTAATATTGGAAGGAAAAATACAAGGTAAAAGAGACAGAGGCAGACCAAGACTAACATGGACGAGTAACATCAAAAGATGGACAAGTCAATCTATGTCAGCCTGCACTATTAAAGCAAGAAACAGAGTAGAATGGCGATCCATGGTAGCCAACCTTCGTTGCGGAGAAGGCACACGATGATGATGATGATGATGATTACAACAACATTAAATGATGATATATATTACAACAACATTAAATGATGAATTATTTATTACAACAACATTAAATGATGAAATATTTATTACAACAACATTAAATGATGAATTATTTATTACAACAACATTAAATGATGAATTATTTATTATAACAACATTAAATGATGAATTATTTATGACAACAACATTAAATGATGAATTATTTATTACAACAACATTAAATGATGAAATATTTATTACAGTAACCAAAAACAGTGTATGGACAGTGAAGCAAAAGCCTCATCATCAGGCGTCATGGACTTAGCAACTATGTCCATCCAAATATTCTCGACACTAGTGTTTCTTGTCACTTCTACCGTTAGCCTTTTTTCATGCAAGGCTATTCAACTGGCAATATTGTTTATGTCATCTTGCTGTCTTTTTTCCTGTTCATTTATTTCTGTTTATTTTTTCCTGTTAATTTTTTTCTTTATTTTTGTTTAATGCTTGTTTTTTTTCTGTTACAACAAGTTCAAGTTTTTCCTTCGACAAGACCAAAGAAGGTGGGATGTTTTTATTCTCTGTGGATTTACTTTGATTTGATTTATCGTGCAAAAACTTCATTAAAAACATCTTCATAAACATAGTATATCATTCAAAAACATCTCGAAATAATCTCAATTTTTTAAATGTAGAACCACATTTTTACGTCTCCAATAATCTTGTTTGTCATTAAATCCTTGACTCACTTCAGTATGATAATAAATGATCGGTGCAATGCATGTTCTCATTGAAAGAGACTTGTTGTAGAAGCAGTTTTACATTTTTATGATCTATTATGCATTATATTTCAGAGCGGTACCCCATTGTGACAAGATTTTTACACATTTGTAGACTTGTTTAAGTACTGTTTCTAGTATTAAAAATAAAACACATACAAAAGTTACATGAGTAAAATAATGATGAGTGTAGACATTCAGTTGAGGATGATTATGAGGCAGCAATAACAGCCAAGAGCACTGGTGTCTGTGATGATAATAATAAAGTAGGTCATATTGATAGTAATAAAATAGGTCATACTAAAAAAAATATGGCCCTTTTCGTCTTGTCAGACGATCTAGTGGAGGCTATTGTGTATTTTTTGAGGTATTGTTTTTGTCGAACGGCTTCTCTCGTGGCTAATTCTACCAATGTTTGACAAACACACGCGGTCACATAATGAACAAGTCAGGCTCGCTGGTCCACAGGGTTTACCATCGTTTTTCATGAGTCTTTTCTCTTCTAAATTTTGTCTTAGCACAGTCTCAAACGTTGTTATACCGTTCCTTATACAAGTTCTCCATGATGTGCGATCACTTGCCAGATGTTGCCAGTCGTTTTCACAGATGGAGAAGTCTTTCAGAGATGATTTACAGATATCTCTGTATCGTAGTTTAGGTCTGCCGATTTGTCTTTTCCAGTATGTTAGTTCACCATATAGTATTTGCCTAGGAATGCGTTTTTCTTCCATCCGTTGAACATGTCCTAACCATCTTAGTCTTCGACTTCTGAGCATCGACATGATTGTTGGGGTCTTAGCACGTTGCAGGACAGTTAAGTTGGTTATTTTGTCCTGCCATTTGATGTGCATTATTTTGCGGAGACATCGCATGTGGAAGACAATTAGTCTTTTTTCCAGGTTTGAGTATGTTGTTCAGGTTTCGGATCCATATAGTAGTGTGCTAAGCACACAGGTTTTATATATTAAGAGTTTAGTCTTTCGATTTAGTTTCGTGTTGTTCCATGCCCTTTTTGTGAGTTGGCCGAAGGTCGTAGCTGCCTTACCAATTCTACAGTTTATTTCTTCATCAAGAGAAATGGTTTGCGTAACTGTGGATCCAAGATATGTAAATTTCTGTACTGATTCTAGTGGGAAGTCTTTTAGAGTAATAGATAGAGGTTTGAAGTCACCTTGATTTAGTATTACTGTCTTCTGAACATTAATTGACAGTGAAAAAAAGTCGCATGCTTTGTCCAGGTTGTTGATCAGCGATTGTAGGGTGGCTTCACTATGAGCGACTAAGGCTGCATCGTCAGCAAATAAAAGTTCTTTAAGTAGGACAACATTTGTTTTGGTTTTTGATCTTAGTCGTGCTAGGTTGAACAGTGAGCCATCTGATCTAGTGCGAATGTAAATATCTCCTGACCTGTTTTCGAAGGCGTAATTTAGGAGGGCAGCAAAAAATATACCAAGAAGGGTGGGGGCGAGGACACATCTCTGTTTCACTATTTTGTTGACTTTGAAATTCTCTGATGAACTCCCATCAAAGTGGATTTTACCATTCATGTCTTCATGGAAGGACATGATCAGCTGAAGTAATTTAGGAGGGCAGCCTATGCCTTCTAACACCTTGTAGAGTCCATTTCTGTTTACTGTGTCGAAGGCCTTTGTGAGATCCACAAAGGCAATATAGAGCGGCATATTTTGTTCTCGACTTTTTTCTTGCAGTTGTCTGAGTGTGAAGATCATATCTATGGTTGATCTCCTGGCTCTGAAGCCACATTGGGACTCGGGAAGCACACGTTCTGCAAGTCTATGCAGGCGTTTAAGTACGACTCTAGCAAAAGCCTTGCCGGCTGTGCTAAGGAGAGAAATGCCTCTGTAATTATTGCAGTCGCCCCTGTCTCCTTTATTTTTGTACAGCGTTATAATCTTGGCATTTCTCATATCATGAGCTATTTCTCCTTGTCTCCAGCATTTAATTAGCAGTTTGTATAGATGTGGAAGTAGTACGCTTAAGTTGTCCTTTAGTAGATCTGTGGGAATGTTGTCATTTCCTGCGGCTTTTCCTCTTGAGAGGGCATTTATAGCGTCAGCAAGTTCGTTCATAGTAGGCTCAACATCCAGCTCAGACATTGTAGAATATTTGGGTATTGATTGTGCTAGAGCTGTGTTTGCTGGTCTGTCGTCACTGTATAGATTGGAGTAGTGTTCAACCCATCTTTCCATTTGTTGTCCCTTGTCAGTAATAGGTTCTCCAAACTTGGATTTTAGGGGGGTTAATTTTGTTATTTTTGGTCCAAGGGCCTTTTTTATATTGTCATGCATGGTTTTTGAGTCGCCCCTGTCTGAGGCTTTCTGTATTTCAGAGCATAGATTGTTCCAGTATTCATTTGCGCATCTGATTGCTTCGCTTTGTAAGAGTGGCTTGTGCATGTTTAAGCTGATCCTTGGTGATTTGATTGGGGTTATTTTTGAAGTTCAGTAGAGTCTTTTTCTTATTAGCTATTAGTGGGTCTAGTCTTGCTACATTTTCTTCGACCCAGTCGTTCTTTGAGAACCGTTTTTGGCCATAGGTGGATAGAGCGCAATTATAGATGTGTGTTTTCAGAGAGCACCAGTTTTCATCCACACTTGATGCATCTTCTACTTCTTCTACAAGTTCTTCAAACTTAGATCTAAAAATGTCTTTGGTTGATGTGATTTTTGTCGCTGTGATGTTGATCTTGGCTGCTGTAGGCTCTCTTGATTTGTAAATACGACTACTTCTAGCTTTGATCTTACTGATGACGAGAGCGTGGTCTGTATTGCAGTCTGCACTGTGATATGTTTGTGTTATTCTGATGTTATTTAAAGACTGCATACGTGTAAGGACTAGGTCTAGTTGGTGCCAGTGACCACTTCTAGCATGACGCCATGTTACTTTATGCTTCTGTTTCACATTAAAGTAGGTATTAGTTACATATAGATGATTATCTGAACAGAATTCTAGGAGTCTCTGACCATTTTCGTTGATTTTTCCAATGCCATGATGACCTAGGCATGTTGGCCAAGGTTGTTGATCAGATCCTGTGCGAGCGTTGAAATCACCAAGTTTATATAATAGCTCATCTTTTGGAAGTGAGTCTATGATCATTTGAAGTTGTTGGTAGAAGTTGTCTTTCTCTTCGTCTGATGCAGCCAACGTTGGTGCATATTCACTGATGATGTTTATTAATCCACTTTTCGTATGCAGCTGAAGTATCATTGAGTGTTCGGACACTCCTTTTGGCGTGGTTATGGAGTTTATATGTTTGTTATGTACAGCGAAGCCTACTCCATGTAGACGTGGCTTTTCTGGGCTTAGGCCTTGCCAGAAAAAAGTATAATTTTCTTCCTTTACAGAACCACGGTCTGAGAGTCTTGTTTCTTGTAGGGCAGCAATATCGACATGTAGTCTATTTAGTTCTTTATCTATGAGGGTTGTTCTAATCTGTCCTTCTGTCGATGTGTTTGCTTTAACAAGTCCAGGGCACATGGTCCTTACGTTCCATTTGCCAAGTTTAAACATTATTGATTTCTTTCTCATTTCACTTTGCCTACTCTTATAACAGTGTTTGTTATTGTTGTTGCTGTTTGTTGTTGTGAATCGGACAGGCTTCTGATGTTTCGTTATCTTGTTGTTTCATAAATTCTATCTATAGTGACACACACAACTCAAATCATAGTTTCCGAACAAGATAAACAGTCTTTATTGATGATATTTCTAACTGTTTTACAATGGTCTTACAATGTCCCTGATTCACTCAAATGTGTTTATTATATTCTCTTACAAAACTGTATTACTTGACATAGCCGACAGGCTATAATTATTTGTCTAGTAAACTTTTGGATCGTATAGTGTTCTTTGTAATATATGCATAATTCTATCTGATGATTCTGAGTAACTTGCTAGTATTCTGACTTGATCTCGAATTACACAGTTGGACTTCTTTCAACTATTATACTTAAGAGTCCAAAACGTATCACAAAATCCTCTAGCGAACTATCTAATTTGTCCAAGTCCTAACTCTATCTTCTCTCAGAATGTTTCTCTGAATGTCCGAAATCTGAATGTCTGAAACCTGAATATTGACTGAGTCTGGCTGAGTGTAGCTGAGTCTGGCTGAGTACTGACTGAGTGGAGCTAAGTCCAAGTCTCCGTGTCTCTGAATGTTCCGTCTCTCTGAATGTTTCTCTGAATGTAAATATGTTTGAAATCTGAATGTGTTGAATTCTGCATGTAATCTCCCTCTCAAGTCAAGTCATGGCTTTTTAATGTCCGTCTAGCAACACCCACATGGCTAAAAACATCCTGGGAATCTATCTATACATGTCTTATCATTCCTCTGTCTACCATCAGTATTTTGTTAGCTCCGCCTTTTTAAGTATGTCCATGGTCTTATAGCTATAGAAGTCCCGTCGAAACCTGTCAATCTTCCTAAGTCTCTCCCCTCACAATTAAAGCATACGGCGATTCGTTTAATCCCCTAGTCAGAGAGACTCAAAGCGTTACTCACCGCTGAACATAAAGAGGTCTTGGTCTTTTGATTACGCCTTTATGCGACTTAACTTTGAATATTTCTATTGTTTATCAGTGAGAGCTACCTTATATCAACAAGTGTCAGACATTCGTTTGCATTGGGTCTATCGCTCCTGGCATCGTGTTACATAACTTCCTTTGGTCCGTGGCGACATTTGTTTTGACACCCTGCTCAGTTTAGACACCTGTCGTCTCTTGTTGACGGTTACGTCTTCGGCACCTGGCTTTGTTGAACCGACTTATGCTTGTTATTTTCTTTAAGTCTCCTTTTCATTCTATGTCGACCTCGGCTTATCCTTCCTCTCATTTTCGTTCTCGCATTCCTTTATTCTTTCTCTGACGTTCGTTCTATTCTCTCTATTCTTCCATTATCGTCCATGACTGAGTCACACTATCACACTCTGCCTGGGCACGGAATATGGAAATAGTGCTTTAAAGGTGATAGGTCATACTGATAGTAATAAAATTGGTCATACTGATCGTAATAAGATAGGTCATACTGATAGTAATAAAATAGATCATACTGATAGTAATAAAATAGGTCATACTGATAGTAATAAAATAGATCATACTGATAGTAATAAAACAGGTCATACTGATAGTAATAAAATAGATCATACTGATAGTAATAAAATAGGTCGTACTGATAGTAATAAAATAGATCATACTGATGAAAATAAAATAGATCATACTGATTGTAATAAAATAGATCATACTGATAGTAATAAAATAGGTCATACTGATAATAATAAAGTTGGTCATACTGATAATAATAAAATAGATCATACTGATAATAATAAAACAGGTCATACTGATAATAATAAAACAGGTCATACTGATAATAATAAAATAGGTCATACTGATAATAATAAAATAGATAATACTTATAATAATAAAATAGGTCACACTGATGATAATAATAAAATAGGTCATACTGATAATAATAAAATAGGTCATACTGATAATAATAATAAAATAGATAATACTGATAATAATAAAATAGGTCATACTGATAATAATAAAAAAGATAATACTGATAATAAAAAAATAGGTCATACTGATAATAATGAAATAGATAATACTGATAATAATGAAATAGGTCATACTGATAATAATAAAATAGGTCATACTGATAAAAATAAAATAGATCATACTGATAATAATGAAATAGGTCATATTGATAATAATAAAATAGGTCATACTGATAATAATAAAATAGGTCATAATGATAATAATAAAACATATAATACTGATAATAATAAAATAGTTAATACTGTTAATAATAAAATAGATCACACTGATGCTAATAATAAAATAGGTCATACTGATAATAATAAAATAGGTCATACTGATAATAATAAAACATATAATACTGATAATAATAAAATAGATCATAATGATGATAATAATAAAATAGGTCATACTGATAATAATAAAATAGGTCATACTGATAATAATAAAATAGATAATACTGATAATAATAAAATAGATCATACTGATAATAATAAAAATAGATTATACTGATAATAATAATAAAATAGGTCATACTGATAATAATAAAATATATAATACTGATAGTAATAAAATAGATAATACTGATAATAATAAAATAGATAATACTGATAATAATAAAATAGATAATACTGATAATAATAAAATAGATAACACTGATAATAATAAAATAGATCATACTGGTAATAATAAAATATATAATACTGATGATAATAAAATAGATAATACTGATAATAATAAAATATATAATACTGATAATAATAAAAACGCAAGTGATAATGACAATAA
Source organism: Megaustenia siamemsis (assembly GCA_032433765.1). NCBI lineage: Eukaryota > Metazoa > Mollusca > Gastropoda > Stylommatophora > Ariophantidae > Megaustenia > Megaustenia siamemsis. Next base: position 7,039,449 of record JAVIAB010000050.1, read on the forward strand.
TGTGTCAAGTAATGTAAGTGACATTAATGACTGAGTTGATGATGACCGTGACAATGTTCATGGTAAGTGTGGTAATAATTATGTCTTTAATTATCATGATTATCATGCTAACAGCTTCATAATGTTAACGGATGTGATATTACAATAACTGAGACTGTGATAATGGCAGAGCAGTAAGTAATGAGCTGGGGGCGTGTGCTAGTAAAACTGTAACACAAATAAGGCTTGTGTCTAAAAAGAAAGGAAGTGTGTTAGGATGAAGAGATGGCGTGTGAATAAGTAAGTTTTAAAAAGAATAACTAATAATGACATAATAATAAGAGAGAACGGAGAAAAATGGTGTTTAAATGCAATGAAGGAGTAAAAAAAAACTTGGCATGAATATAAAAAAGAAAGGGCAGGATGGCAGGTGGGTGAGGGGGATAGTGATGACAACAAAAATATAAAAAAAAAACATATTGTTGAAATTATCATGTCAGAAATACGCGATAAATGCTAAAATAGTAAGGAAAGTCTAAAAGAAGAACGTGGGTAATGAGGAAAGAGTAGATTGTCAAAAAAGAACAGTGTGTAGGAAGGTGTGTCAGAAAAAAATGAAAATGTATAAGAAAGTTAGAAGATACATTTTAAAAAAGTTTGTCAAAAAGAAGATTATCAATAAAAACGAAAGTGTTTTCGAAAGAATGAAAGTGTATAAGGGGGGATATTTCATAGATTATATACCAAAACATTTGACAAAGTAAAGCACCAAGAAATAATCAACATTTTAGAAGGCAAAAACGTAGACAGCAAAGATCTAGGAATAATAAAGAACATGTACTGACAACAAACAGCGGCCATAAGAACTGGAAATCAATTGGGAATGTTTCAACAAGCAAAACAGGGTGTTAGACAAGGTTGTGTGCTGTCACCAGATTTCTTTAATATTTATAGTGAGATTATTTTAAGATCTATAAAGACATTCCTGAAATAACAATTTGAGATCATTATATAAATAACCTCAGGTATGCTCATGATACAATCTTAATAGCTAAAAGTGAAAATGAGTTACAAGAAATGTTGGATATTATAGTGAAGGAAAGCAAAAATAAAGGACTCAGCCTTTATAGCAAAAAGACAAAAGTTAAGGTAGTAACAAAGAAGAAAAAAAACACCACCTCAGTGCAAAATAAAGACAAGTGGAACAATATTAAAACAGGTAAATGATTTTAAATATCTGGGAACAATGTTAACCTCAGATCGTAGATGTACAACAGAGATGAGATACAGAATAGCTCAGGCAAAAGCAGCTTTCCAAAAGATTAGGAAGATACTATACAATGCATTTTTCACAATAGAAACAAAAAAAAGAGTTCTTAAATGTTATGTAGAGCCAGTCTAAGCATGTGTATGTGAATCATGGACAATAGGACAACAGACAAGAAAATCACTGGAGTCTGTAGAAATGTGGTTTTACAGAAGAATGTTGAGAGTGCCATTTGACAGCCAAGAAGAGTAATGAAAACGTTTTGAAAGAGGTCAAAGCAAAAAGAGAGCTAATTTCCAATATTAAGAAGAAACAATCATCATTTTTTGGCCATATAATGAGAAGAGAACAACTGGAATATATTGTAACAACAGGGAAAATTGAGGGACGAAGAGGTAGAGGGAAGCAAAGAGAAAAGATACCAGACAGCTTAAGAGAATGGTTTGGCAGAAGGTCAACAACAGAAATGATAAATAATTGTCGAGATCGAAAGTTGTGGAGAGACATGATCACCTACACCAGCAGGCGTACTTGATGATGATGATGAAGGGAGGAGAATGTGTCAGGAAGAAAGGTGTTTAGAAAGAAGGACGGTGCGTCAAAAAGAAGGAAATTCTGAAAAATTGAAGAAAAAAAGTTTCATAAAGTGGAAAGGTGTGTTGAAAAAAATAAGTAAGAATGAAAGGAGGAATCATTGTCACAAAAGAGACAAGTTTGGAAAAAAAACGGTAAAGTAATAAGAAGAATAAAGGAATACGAAAATGAAAAAGGGTGCAAAGATGAATGGAAATGTTGGTGGACGAGTATGCAGATAAACTGATGAAAAGTTAAGGATAGGTGTATACGGATTGATGGATTGATTTATTGACGCACGAATCGATGGAGGGATGTGTAGAATGATGAGTGATTGATTGATTTAGTGTGACACACACATTTGAGTAGACACAGACACAATGACAATTCATAAATACAAAATGTCATTGATAGATACACGTCAAAACAAACTTAGAAGAACAGAAAAACAGAAATGTCAAATTGTAGGTATGTTGCATCAATCAATCATTGCACACAAACCAAACCAATATGTAAAGCTACAGAAGTTCAAAAAGACATACTTTTCATTAAACGATTAAACATTTCTTCTGCTTTGAGATCTGTTATAAGTTCTTTGTTCTTCTCTACTTGTACCCGCAATAAATTGGCAATATCTTTGACTGTGATAGAAGAATTTAAAATAAAGATATGAAATATGTACATAATTTATCTTACATAATATGTACATAATTTAGCTTTTATAATATATACATAATTTATCTTATATAATAAATACATAATTTATCTTATATAATATGTACATAATTTATCTTATATAATATATACATAATTTAGCTTTTATAATATATACATAATTTATCTTATATAATATATACATAATTTAGCTTTTATAATATATATACATAATTTAGCTTATATAATATATACATAATTTAGCTTTTATAATATATACATAATTTAGCTTTTATAATATATACATAATTTAGCTTATATAATATGTACATAATTTAGCTTTTATAATATATACATAATTTAGCTTTTATAATATATATATAATTTAGCTTTTATAATATATACATAATTTAGCTTTTATATTATATGCATAATTTAGCTTTTATAATATATACATAATTTAGCTTTTATAATACATACATAATTTAGCCTTTATAATATATACATAATTTAGCTTTTATAATATGTACATAATTTATCTTATATAATATGTATATAATTTAGCTTATATAATATGTATATAATTAAGTTTATATAATATGTACATTATTTAGCTTATATGTGTACATAATTTAGCTTATATAATATGTCCATAATTTAACTTATATAATATGTTCATAATTTAACTTATATAATATGTATATAATTAAGCTTATATAACATGTCCATAATTTATCTTAAATAATATGTACATAACTTTGTTTATTTTATTATTTCCAATACCAACATTATGGATCCGAAAAACATATGAAACAACCAGTTATTTAGATAATTTGATTTGCATGTAAACGAAACATAATCATATTTAAAATGTATGGCTTGACATATGAACTGAACAAATACATATAACCAGACTTGGCAATAGACAACAAAACTGTGATGATGCGGTAAAGCTAATAAGTGAAGAAGAAAGGTAAACAAATCAAATGTATTGTAAACGCTTCACTAAAGCCGGAATGGTTATACAAAAAAATGCTGTGACGTTTTGGTTTCATACGTAGTCTTCCTGAGGAGGAAAAATAGAAGACACACACACACACACACATAAACACACACAGACACACACATAAACACACAGACAGACACTAACATCAGGCAGTGTTTAACTTTAAAAAGACTCCGAGCCAAACACTCCATGTTAAGACAAATGAGCAGAAACACGGCTATTATCTATTTGCTGTGACCAAGGCCATGAGGACGAACAGGAGGAAGACTCCTAAAGAAAACAGAGAGGGAAACACTACATGTAGCAGTTATAGAAGATATCTGAGCTCAGCAACAGAGATGATCTTTTTGTAGTACAGCGCTGTAACGCTCCAGAGATTAAACCCTACTACTGCTAACGCAACACACTATAATTATTGTCTTGGAATAATTCAACAAGTCAAACGTTTCCCACATATAAGGAGAAAGTGCATTAGAACAAATGAATCAACAAGTCAAACGTTTGCCACATATAAGGAGAGAGTGCCATAGAACAATTGAATCAATAAGTCAAACGTTTGCCATATATAAGGAGAGAGCGCCATAGAACAATTGAATCAATAATTCAAACTTTTGTCACATATAAGGAGAGAGTGCCGCACGATGCGCGAATAAGATCAACAATGAAGTGAATCCTCGGTCGAGGATTGTCTTTTAAGGCAGGACAAAATGATTAAGCAAGAATGGCGGAAACTAACGTTGGGCCGGTAGGCTAAAGGACAGTATTTAAGGAAGCGGTTGTTAGCTTTTGGAGAAGTTCTTTCAAAGAAAGTCGGGTCTCTAAAAAATCAGTGCATTCTTAGGAAAATCGAGGCTAGTGATATACAGATTGATTCAAGGTATGTACAGAAGTCAAATTATCGTGTGTGGTTTGTTACGCTAAGTAATTGACGTTATGCGGAGTTAATTATAGAACTTGGAGAGTGTCATACCGGCGATCACATAGACACATATGCAGAATTGTTACCAACGATATGATTGAATGTATAAACAACAAATCCAAAAACACACAAAAAGCAACTAATAGTTGGCGATAAAGAACCAAATATACTAATTGAAGAAATAGAAGAAACATTGCGACTCGCACCAAGAAACAAAGCCCCCAGAATCGATAACATCCCAGTAGAAATGCTAGCAGCAGCGGGAGAGGCAGGATGTAAATGGCTAAACACAAAATATTCAACGCTGCATGGATACAACAGCAAGTCCCAGACGATTGGAAACAGTCCATTATATTACCAATATGGAAAAAGAAGGGCAGCAGAAGAGACTGCAACCAATATAGAGGAATATCGCTATTAAGCCACACAGGGAAGTTATATGCAAAGATAGTTGAAAAAAGATTGAGACTAATTATAGACCCACAACTAAGCGATGCTCAGATGGGCTTCAGGAGGAACAGAGGTTGCACAGATGCCCTATTTATCATAAAATAACTAGCGGAGAAAACAATAGAGCATAATAAAACACTATATACAGCTTTTATTGACCAAGAAAAGGCGTTCGATAGGGTGGACAGGGAGCATCTGTGGTCCGTATTGCCCATGTACGGAGTGAGTCACCACCTAGTAGAGATATGCAAGAGCCTCTATGAAAGTAGTCGCTCTACAGTAAGATCTTCAGCAGGCTACTCTAAACATTTCACCATTAACTCCGGAGTAAGACAAGGCTATGTGCTTTCCCCTTTACTTTTCATCACATATATGGACAATATATGCAGATTAGCATGCCCAATCAAAGGAAGTATACCAACAAGGATGATAACAAGCGATAACACAAAGGAGAACGAAATATACGTACCAGAAAACAGCAGAAGAGAGGAAGAAATAAATGAAATACTATTTGCAGACGACCAAGTTCTGATACATGAAACAACTGAGGTCCTGCAAGAACATATCAACATGCTAACAACACTTATAAACAATACAACATAAAGATCAACATAAACAAAACCGAAGTAATGGCAATAGCGAGAAAGAAAGAAAAACTAAACATCATAATAGATAATACAACTCTGAAGCAAATAGACAATTTTAAATATCTGGGTAGCACGTTAACACAAGGCAATAACCAAGAGACATAGATAGATATAAGGTGTAACAAAGCATGCCAAGTTATAGGCCAAGTATAAACACTATTGAAAAACAAAGCAATAACTACGGAAGCAAAAAGGGCAATATACAAATCAATTTTTTCTACCAACTCTGTGCTATCAGTGCCAGAATTTGACGCTGGACTCTAGAACAATAAGAAAGATAACAACCACCGAAATTAAATGTGTCAGAAGAATGACAGGAAACAACTTAAGGGACAAAGTAAGAAATACCGACATGAGGAAGAAAGTCGAAATTGAACCAGCCATCGATTACATAAAGAAACAACAGATAAATTGGTTCGGCCACATAACAAGACAAAAAGAACTAACAATGACTCAAAGAGCCATAAACAACGAAAATGCCAGATTAAGAGGAAGACCGAGAAAGAGATCGATAAAAGGAATACTAGAGTCACTAGGAGGGATAACACCAGAAGAGGCCAACAGAAGAGCAAAGAATCGCAGATTGTTTCTCCCCTCGACGCCAACGGCAATAGAGGAAGGATAGAAGAAGAAGAAGATATCGTTTGACAAATATTTGGACGGCCATGGGCAACATAATGCTTAATGAGTGACTTATATGCAATCAAAATATGTATCTAGATGACTTGTGAAATGTAACTAAAGAACTGTATGAATAGACTTGTGTACGTGATCTAGACTACGTCGTGAGTCATCATATTAGGTGCCGAAGATAAGTGTTGTTGAGAACATTTTAGTAACATGATCTAGACAACATCGTGAGTCATCATATTAGGTGCCGAAGATAAGTGTTGTTGAGAACATTTTAGTAACATGATCTAGACAACATTGTGAGTCATCATATTAAATGCCAAAGGCAAGTGTTGTTGAGAACATTTTAGTAACATGATCTAGACTACGTCGTGAGTCATCATATTGGATGCCGAAGACAAGTGTTGTTGAGAACATTTTAGTAACATGATCTAGACAACGTCGTGAGTCATCATATTAGGTGCTGAAGACAAGTGTTGTTGAGAATATTTTAGTAACATGATCTAGACTACGTCGTGAGTCATCATATTCGGTGCCGAAGACAAGTGTTGAGAACATTTTAGTAACATGATCTAGACAACATCGTGAGTCATCATATTAGGTGCAGAAGACAAGTGTTGTTGAGAACATTTTAGTAACATGATCTAGACAACATCGTGAGTCATCATATTAGGTGTCGAAGACAAGTGTTGTTGGGAACATTTTAGTAGCATGGTCTAGACTACATCGTGAGTCATCATATTAGGTGTCGAAGACAAGTGTTGTTGAGAACATTTTAGTAACATGATCTAGACAACATCGTGAGTCATCATATTAGGTGTCGAAGACAAGTGTTGTTGAGAACATTTTAGTAACATGATCTAGACAACATCGTGAGTCATCATATTAGGTGCCGAAGACAAGTGTTGTTGAGAACATTTTAGTAACATGATCTAGACAACATCGTGAGTCATCATATTAGGTGCCGAAGACAAGTGTTGTTGAGAACATTTTAGTAACATGATCTAGACAACATCGTGAGTCATCATATTAGGTGTCGAAGACAAGTGTTGTTGAGAACATTTTAGTAACATGATCTAGACAACGTCGTGAGTCATCATATTAGGTGCCGAAGACAAGTGTTGTTGAGAACATTTTAGTAACATGATCTAGACAACATCGTGAGTCATCATATTAGGTGTCGAAGACAAGTGTTGTTGAGAACATTTTAGTAGCATGATCTAGACAACATCGTGAGTCATCATATTAGGTGTCGAAGACAAGTGTTGTTGAGAACATTTTAGTAACATGATCTAGACAACATCGTGAGTCATCACATTAGATGCCGAAGACAAGTGTTGTTGAGAACATTTTAGTAACATATTCTCTGCAGCTTCTATGTAGTGAATTAACATGTTTAAACTCCTTGCAAAGGATGACCAGCAAAATTACAACTCAACATCACAGTATTCCATTTCAATTTGAACTGTACATTAAATTATGATGGCACCATGTCTTTCCTGTCTAGAATGTAGCTGATCACGGCTGTGTATCGACACTATCGCTTTTTGGATTTTTTTTTGTCAATGCTGCTATTTTATGCATTTAATCTATCGAACAAAGTCTGTTTACTCTCTTTAGGAGTCCTCCTTGTGTTCGCCCTCTTGGTCAGAGCTATTAGATAACAGCCATGTTTATATTCTCTGCCTCTTCTCTTAACCTGAGGTTGGAGTGTTCAATTTTAAACTTTTTCAAGTCCAGAACCTTTGTTGTTTGCCTACGCCAGTTTTATATATCTAGTGAAGTCACGAGGAATTCAATTTTACACGAATCTCACCTTTTTTCTGTTATTGCACCAGCAGTCGTGTGCTCGTGTGTCAATTACCATATAGGCAGATAGTCAAATACTTGTTTGTACTTATTTTTTTACCACATTTATTGTTCACTTCCTAGGATGTAGCCTGATTTTTAGTTCTTGTCTTTTCTTCGTCTGTATATTTTATTTTCGTTCACAAACAAGACTTTGAACGAGCCGAAACCTTTTAGTATTTTGTTTATTGTTCTTGTAGTAAAGTTATTTCAAGACATTTTATTTGTTTACCTTGTTCTTCTATATAAAATCAGATACTCTACATATTTGATTTGCATGTAAATGGAAAATAAATATAAAGAAGATACATTGTCAGCTTTATTTGTGTGTAAATTGTTGATTGTTGTGATTTACACGTAAACAAAACAGGCTGACAGAACAGACAGACATAAACATTTATAGCTGAAGTGAGTGTCTGAGGTTAAGTTCTTTGATATGCTTTTCTTGTCAGCTTTGAGACTGACTTATACCTTTCAGCTCCTTGTAGAGTAAAGGGCGGCAACCACACAACTCTGTCAACACACCCGGTTCTGTGCCATCTTCTCCAACAAAGCCCACGTCAATCTTGTAACCTTTGTTTCTGCCTAGATGGTTCTTACTACACCTATCTAAATAGGTGTCCTCCCTATCTCTTCTTCTTTTCAACTCCCTGTGGAGCATAGGTCTTCAACAAACACTTTCAGCTCCCTGTGAAACATAGGTCTTCAACAAACACTTTCAATTCCCTGTGGAGCATAGGTCTTCAACAGAAACTTTCAGCTCTCTGTGGAGCATATGTCTTCGACAAACACTTTCAACTCCCTGTGGCGCATATTTTTTCAACAAACACTTTCAACTCCCTGTGGAGCATAGGTCTTCAACAGACACTTTCAACTCTCTGTGGAGCATATGTCTTCGACAAACACTTTCAACTCCCTGTGGCGCATATTTTTTTCAAAAACACTTTCAACTCCCTGTGGAGCATAGGTCTTCAACAAACACTTTCAGCTCCCTGTGAAGCATAGGTCTTCAACGGACACTTTCAGCTCCCTGTGAAGCATAGGTCTTCAAAGGACACTTTCAACTCTGTTTGTAGTGCAACAAGGTCTGTGAGCTTTCTGTTATAGACAACCACAACTGCTGAGATAGACTGGCGAATGTGTAGTCAATCCCGTTGTGTAGCGTTGGTTTCCATATCACATCTTTTTTTCTGCTTGAAATTCCCGCTCAAAGTTCACAAAGTACAGTCGGGACTGTCCTATGATAAAACGCGGAGCAACAATTTGATCTGTATACAATTTATTCTGACGGAAACCTGCTTGTTCAGTGTTTTGTCCATCTTGTTCTCTGTGAAGTGTTTTGTCCATCTTGCTCTCTGTAATGTGTTTTGTCCATCTTGTTTTCCGTGCTTGCTTGCGTTCGCCCGATGACTAAAGTATTCTAGAGTATTCGTAGACTGTAGAATTCCTCTTTGTCATCCGTCCTTAAAAGGACGTTAAGTGGACGTGTCTGCGTTGTGTTGTGGTTTGCAGTATAACTGTTATTTTTGCGCCTTTCGGCACAGCACATCCGACTTCAGCACCTTGTTTTCTGTGAAGTGTTTTGTCCATCTTGCTCTCTGTGAAGTATTTTGTCCATCTTGTTCTCTGTGAAGTATTTTGTCCATCTTGTTCTCTGTGAAGTGTTTTGTCCATCTTGTTCTCTGTGAAGTATTTTGTCCATCTTGTTCTCTGTGAAGTGTTTTGTCCATCTTGTTCTCTGTGAAGTGTTTTGTCCATCTTGTTCTCTGTGAAGTATTTTGTCTATCTTGTTCTCTGTGAAGTGTTTTGTCCATCTTGTTCTCTGTGAAGTGTTTTGTCCATCTTGTTCTCTGTGAAGTATTTTGTCCATCTTGTTCTCTGTGAAGTGTTTTGTCCATCTTGTTCTCTGTGAAGTGTTTTGTCCATCTTGTTCTCTGTGAAGTGTTTTGTCCATCTTGTTCTCTGTGAAGTATTTTGTCCATCTTGTTCTCTGTGAAGTATTTTGTCCATCTTGTTCTCTGTGAAGTGTTTTGTCCATCTAGGTCTCTGTGAAGTGTTTTGTCCATCTAGGTCTCTGTGAAGTGTTTTGTCCATCTAGGTCTCTGTGAAGTATTTTGTCCATCTAGGTCTCTGTGAAGTGTTTTGTCCATCTAGGTCTCTGTGAAGTATTTTGTCCATCTAGGTCTCTGTGAAGTATTTTGTCCATCTAGGTCTCTGTGAAGTATTTTGTCCATCTAGGTCTCTGTGAAGTGTTTTGTCCATCTAGGTCTCTGTGAAGTGTTTTGTCCATCTAGGTCTCTGTGAAGTATTTTGTCCATCTAGGTCTCTGTGAAGTGTTTTGTCCATCTAGGTCTCTGTGAAGTATTTTGTCCATCTAGGTCTCTGTGAAGTATTTTGTCCATCTAGGTCTCTGTGAAGTATTTTGTCCATGTAGGTCTCTGTGAAGTGTTTTGTCCATGTAGGTCTCTGTGAAGTATTTTGTCCATCTAGGTCTCTGTGAAGTGTTTTGTCCATCTTGGTCTCTATGAAGTGTTTTGTCCATCTAGGTCTCTGTGAAGTGTTTTGTCCATCTTGTTCTCTGTGAAGTATTTTGTCCATCTTGGTCTCTATGAAGTGTTTTGTCCATCTAGGTCTTTGTGAAGTGCTCTGTTTATTTTGCTCTCTGTGAAGTGTTTTGTCCATCTAGCTCTCTGTGAAGTGTCTTGTCCAATTTGCTCTATGTGAAATGTTCGCCCGTCTAGCTTTCTGTGAAGTGTTTTGTCCCTTTAACTTTGTCTGTTCTGCCACTAATGGGATTCTCACTTTTATCTTTGATTGATTTTATTGAATACCCATATTTTCGTGCCATATTATTTGTGATACCATACGCCTGTTTTCATGTCTATTTTCGATGCAGTTTTTCAGCTTTTTTTGTTAGATCATGAATGTATTTCTAGTTGATAGCACTAGCTGTCTTACTTGTGTGTAAACATAATAGAAATGAATTAATAGATAACTGACTAGCCTACTATGCAAATGAACAAAACAGACAATCATAAAAATATAGATAGTTAATTAAATAGGTTTAATAAATTTCTGACATTGAACTACCTGATGTTTTTTCCTTGATATTGTTAAAAAACGATGTAAAGTGGTCTTTGATGTCCGCTGTGATGAGAGAAACTAAAATATTAGTTATAATAACAAAAGTAAAGATTATTTATACTAACAAAAGTAAAGATTAGTTATACCTACAAAAGTAAATATTATTTATACTAACAAAAGAAAAGATTAGTTATACTAACAAAAGTAAATATTAGTTATACTAACAAAAGTAAATATTAGTTATACTAACAAAAGTAAATATTAGTTATACTAACAAAAGTAAATATTAGTTATACTAACAAAAGTAAAGATTAGTTATACTAACAAAAGTAAATATTAGCTAAACTAACAAAAGTAAATATTAGTTATACTAACAAAAGTAAAGATTAGTTATACTAACAAAAGTAAAAATTAGTTATACCTACAAAAGTAAAGATTAGTTATACCAACAAAAGTAAAGATTAGGTATACTAACAAAAGTAAAGATTAGTTATACCAACAAAAGTAAGTATTAGTTATACTAACAAAAGTAAAGATTAGTTATACTAACAAAAGTAAATATTAGTTATACCTACAAAAGTAAAGATTATTTATATCAACAAAAGTAAAGATTAGTTATACTAGCAAAAGTAAATATTAGTTATACTAACAAAAGTAAATATTAGTTATACTAACAAAAGTAAATATTAGTTATACTAACAAAAGTAAATATTAGTTATACTAACAAAAGTATAGATTAGTTATACTAACAAAAGTAAAGATTAGTTATACTAACAAAAGTAAAAATTAGTTATACTAACAAAAGTAAAGATTAGTTATACTAACAAAAGTAAAGATTAGTTATACTAACAAAAGTAAATATTAGTTAAACTAACAAAAGTAAATATTAGTTATACTAACAAAAGTAAAGATTATTTATACTAACAAAAGTAAAGATTAGTTATACCTACAAAAGTAAAGATTATTTATACTAACAAAAGTAAAGATTAGTTATACTAACAAAAGTAAATATTAGTTATACTAACAAAAGTAAATATTAGTTATACTAAAAAAAGTAAATATTAGTTATACTAACAAAAGTAAATATTAGTTATACTAACAAAAGTAAAGATTAGTTATACTAACAAAAGTAAATATTAGCTAAACTAACAAAAGTAAATATTAGTTATACTAACAAAAGTAAAGATTAGTTATACTAACAAAAGTAAATATTAGTTATACCTACAAAAGTAAAGATTAGTTATACCAACAAAAGTAAAGATTAGGTATACTAACAAAAGTAAAGATTAGTTATACCAACAAAAGTAAGTATTAGTTATACTAACAAAAGTAAAGATTAGTTATACTAACAAAAGTAAATATTAGTTATACCTACAAAAGTAAAGATTATTTATATCAACAAAAGTAAAGATTAGTTATACTAGCAAAAGTAAATATTAGTTATACTAACAAAAGTAAATATTAGTTATACTAACAAAAGTAAATATTAGTTATACCTACAAAAGTAAAGATTAGTTATACTAACAAAAGTATAGATTAGTTATACTAACAAAAGTAAAGATTAGTTATACTAACAAAAGTAAAAATTAGTTACACTAACAAAAGTAAATATTAGTTATACTAACAAAAGTAAAGATTAGTTATACTAACAAAAGTAAATATTAGTTAAACTAACAAAAGTAAATATTAGTTATACTAACAAAAGTAAAGATTAGTTATACTAAAAAAAGTAAATATTAGTTATACTAACAAAAGTAAATATTAGTTATACTAACAAAATTAAAGATTAGTTATACTAACAAAAGTAAATATTAGTTAAACTAACAAATGTAAATATTAGTTATACTAACAAAAGTAAAGATTAGTTATACCAACAAAAGTAAATATTAGTTATACCTACAAAAGTAAAGATTAGTTATACCAACAACAATAAAGATTAGGTATACTAACAAAAGTAAGTATTAGTTATACTAACAAAAGTAAAGATTAGTTATACAAACAAAAGTAAATATTAGTTATACCTACAAAAGTAAAGATTATTTATATCAACAAAAGTAAAGATTAGTTATACTAGCAAAAGTAAATATTAGTTATACTAACAAAAGTAAATATTAGTTATACTAACAAAAGTAAATATTAGTTATACTAACAAAAGTAAATATTAGTTATATTAACAAAAGTATAGATTAGTTATACTAACAAAAGTAAAGATTAGTTATACTAACAAAAGTAAAAATTAGTTATACTAACAAAAGTAAATATTAGTTATACTAACAAAAATAAATATTAGTTATACCAACAAAAGTAAATATTAGTTATACTAACAAAAGTAAATATTAGTTATACCAACAAAAGTAAGTGTTAGTTATACTAACAAAAGTAAAGATTAGTTATACTAACAAAAGTAAATATTAGTTAAACTAACAAAAGTAAATATTAGTTATACTAACAAAAGTAAAGATTTGTTATACTAACAAAAGTAAATATTAGTTATACCTGTAACAGACCTAGGTTGTTACCCGCTTCTCAATAGTCTATAGCAGTGATAAATGATAGCGACCAGCAGAATAACAAGTTGAGTTGAGAAATAGTTCATGCAGGGATGGGGAGAACTTAGTGTGTCCAGAATTATACTGGACAAAACAAGGTCAATGGAAAATCTCCACTCGCCCTGTTGTTATTCACAACAAGTTGTTGTGAATGAGATCATGCAGTGACCTCGTGATGTTGTGGTAACATCTCCACGATGTCCACTCAGGTTGTCCAATCCGCTCACAACAAGTGGTTGTTATTGTGATGAGCATGCGTTGACCCCATGACTTTGGCCTGGCTGATAAATAAGTGGTCATCCAACTTCCAGGAGAGGTCATTGTCATGAGGTAACCATTATTTCACCAGGAAGGCGTAAATAAGATGTTTTTGTCAATCTGGGGAAAGTTAGGTGTTGGTCACAGACTAAGTGACCAGATCACGTTGCGAGTGGTCAATTTGCGATGATCTTATTGGTCACCATCTTGCAGGTAGAAGAGAGTTGTTGAGTACTTAAAGTCCTGCGCAACAGTTTAAGTTAAGTTAAGCCAGAGATTGAGAAGAAAGTAGAATGTAGACTAAGTCAGTTAAAACGGCTTCGGCCGAACTGCTAAGAGCAGTTAGCCAGTTAGCAGTTCAGCAGTTAGAGTCAGAACAGTTAGAAAGTTAAAGTTAGAAGTGTAGTTAATAAGTTTTTATGGAGTTAGCAAGAACAGTTAGAAATCTACAAGTTACAGTCATAAGTCAGTGATAGATTATTAAGACACTAGCGAAGTTATCAGTAGAAGTTGTTTTTACAAGTGTCCAAGAATTGTGTTTCCATTGTGCTTCATATATTCTACATGTCGTAAGTAGACTTACAAGTTTGTAAGTTAATAAATGATGTTGATGAATAATGTTCCATTGCAATGAACATATACAATTGAACATTGAAGAGAGACTTCGTGTGTAAGTCTATTATATATCATTGTGCAACGAGAGAGACTCGAGTGAGCTGTGACCATTAGCAACTATACGAGATAAAGATATAATACAACAATAATGTAATGAAGTCTATTACAATACCTACAAAAGTAAAGATTAGTTATACCAACAAAAGTAAAGATTAGTTATACTAACAAAAGTAAATATTAGTTATACCAACAAAAGTAAAGATTAGTTATACTAACAAAAGTAAAGATTAGTTATACTAACAAAAGTAAATATTAGTTATACTAGCAAAAATAAATATTAGTTATACTAACAAAAGTAAATATTAGTTATACTAACAAAAGTAAATATTAGTTATACTAACAAAAGTAAATATTAGTTATACCAACAAAAGTAAGTATTAGTTATACTAACAAAAGTAAATATTAGTTATACTAACAAAAGTAAATATTAGTTATACTAACAAAAGAAAATATTAGTTATACTAACAAAAGTAAATATTAGTTATACTAACAAAAGTAAATATTAGTTATACTAACAAAAGTAAATATTAGTTACACTAACAAAAGTAAAGATTAGTTATACTAACAAAAGTAAATATTAGTTATACTAACAAAAGTAAATATTAGTTATACTAACAAAAGTAAATATTAGTTAAACTAACAAAAGTAAATATTAGTTATACTAACAAAAGTAAATATTAGTTATACCAACAAAAGTAAATATTAGTTATACCAACAAAAGTAAGTATTAGTTATACTAACAAAAGTAAATATTAGTTATACTAACAAAAGTAAATATTAGTTATACTAACAAAAGTAAAGATTAGTTATACCAACAAAAGTAAAGATTAGTTATACCAACAAAAGTAAAGATTAGTTAAACTAACAGAAGTAAAGATTCGTTATACTAACAAAAGCACTAAAACAATGTCAAATGCTGCAACACATCAGTTATAGTGAATTTAAACACAGGATCACCTAGAACCGGTTTACCTTATAGAAGTGTAAGAAGTATTCTTTTGTTACAGCTGTACATGTTATAATGTTCCATTGGCAGATAAATGACGGGGATAAGATAGACAAACAAAGGTTGATCGGCAGACATGTAGAAAATATGAATAAGCAGACAACAGTCTGGCAATGGATCAAAGCCCTTGACGTCCTTGTTAGGAGCATAAGCCACAGATAAGATGTCTTCATCCATACTTGTTAGTCTGCTTGAATGTTCTGCAGGTTTCTCATATTCTCCATGTATTTCTCAGCCTTGGTAAAATATATAAACATGGAAGTGCGTGTAACAACTTCACAGAATGAGGGCACAATAAAATAACTGAACGTTTCGCCCATATGCCTTCATCAGTAGAATAGGAGACAAAACAAGCGCACACGCGTCACTACAGGTACAGCCAGTACTAGCTAAGAAAATTAATGTAGATCCATGTGATCGTGTCGATGCCTTGTTTCTGTTTTATGTGAATTGTTGTGTTTTGTTTTATGTGAATTGTTGTGTTTTGTTTTATGTGAATTGTTGTGTTTTGTTTTGCCTACCAATGATAGAATGTGGCCAAAACGTTTAGACATTTCATTGTGTCCTCATTCCCTCGTATATGCAATTTTATGTTTATATCTTTTCCTTGATTCATCCATCTTCACCGTGGCCTCCCATGAGGCACGCATGTGTGCCTATTTCTATTTGTTGGCCTTCCCTGGTTTCTCTTTCTCAGTGAGTTTCATGACAGTTCACATCTTGCACTTCTGCCATCAAGGTTTCTCCATTATCAAGTCAAACTCGGTTGGTTTTTGTTCTCTTCTTTCCCAGACATTTTCATTTCTTATCTTGTCATCCCATCTCATATTGAAATTTGGAGGCGAAGGCGCCCCCTCCCCCAGCACCAGAGCTGGAAGTTGTCAGCGAATCATAGCTGATGGCTTGCGCCAGGATCGGTGAACCAAAACCATCCAGACCCTGCTACACCTCTCCGCGGTGCCTCCAGAAACAGACTAACCTGTCTAGTCTGGCCAAGCGAGCAGGGATCGAAGAGGGAAGACAAACCCGGTACTCAAAAATGTCGGCTGAAGTCGGATGTGTTGGGCCGAAAGGCGCAGATATCACAGTGTTACACTGCAAACTTCAACACAACGTAACTACGTCCACTTAACGTCCTTTTAAGGGCGGATGACGAGGAGGAAGTCTACGGTTCGTATCCGCTAGAATACCTCAAATCATCGGGCGACCGCATCCATCCATCCACATATTGAAATTTGTCCAGTAATTTTTATCATTGTCTTCTTGTGTTACTCTTTCCATTCTTATTTTTCCTGCTGTTACAATATTTTCATGTTTTCCTCTTCATCTGATCATGATCAAATAACGTCTGTATTAGTGATTGTCCTTTTGAGTCTTCGACGGAACTAATGACAGAAAGTCTACACTCTCCGTGTCCCCATGTACTATTAGGCATCAGACTTTGCATATAATCATTGTAGTTCACCACTCGTCACTGTTTCGGGTGAGACTCTCAGTATGAGAGCTTATGTCAGATGTTGTTGCTTCTCACATCAGTGTTCATCTTAGTGTTTCTCTAGGTTGCCCTCCCCTGTTTCCTACCTGTGAGGGCTTGCTTTATCATACTCTAGTTCTCTTTTCTAATCACTTGATCAACATGTACCCATCATCCTTACTTGATTATAGAGGGCATTGTTAGATACCTGTCCTTTTCATTTACTTCTGCACTAGTCAGAGAATAAAAGTAGACTTTATTGTGCATTGTGATTATACAGTTCTCTTTGTTCTTTACATTTATAAAGTTATCTTTATAGACTTCATGAAGGAAACTTCCTTTTAACTTTCCGTGCAACTCTCAACATTTAACTAAAGAACCACATTTGTGTTGCTTAAAATCGTCTTCTACCTTATTCATTAATTGTCCATGATTTATTCATACATGACAAGACTGTATTTATACAAATGTTATTTCTACACATCAACATTTTTAAAAGCAAAGCTCATCAACAAAACTGAAAGCAAAATCAGAAACAAATAAAACAGATTTACACAAACTGAACAACTTGTTGACTTACCCACTGCGTCGACAGTTATCAGTAGCATCATAGAGAAAGAACAATTAATCAATAAATTTGCATTCACAGTTGGAAAGCAAGTGTAAAAATATAAAAAAATTAAAGACATTAGATGGATGCAATGAATGAGATAAAAGTAGTCAGAGACTTGTAGCTGGTTGTGGGCAAGATGTCAGTGTCTGAAGATGGTGTTACAGCTTTCTACAATGATTGTAGTATGACACATCGTACAATTGGGAAATCTTCTCTCACACGTGGCCATTTTCAATTTTCATCATCATAATAATATTGTGCCGTCTCCGCATCGAGGGTTGGCTGCCATGGAGCGTCATTACATTCTCTCTTCCTTTGATGGTGCAGGTTGTCACAGGATGACTTATCAATCTTTTGATGTTACTCGTCTATGTTAGTCTTGGTCTGTCTCTGACACTTTTACTTTGTATATTCTTACTTTCAAGATTATTCCTAGTAGTATGCTGCTGTGTCTTTTAATATGCCCCAGAAATCTTATTTGTCATGTTCGAATCGTGTTAGCAGTTCTCTTTTCTTTTTTATTTGGTTTAAGATTTCATCATTATAATTGTTAGGGATTGCTAAATTAAACAAAGTGGCAGTTCAAAAGTCACAACGAGACTGTACACAACCACGGCGATTTTTAACTTGAGGCAGACTTGTATTTATAACAACCGAACATGGTTTTCGGACACAATTATAGTGCACATTTGTGAACATGGGGTGATATTATTTATTTTCAGAAAAATAACTGAGGCTTTTCTTAAAATAGGTGTTTTTAAAATTTTAATTAGGAAAAAAAATGTGATAGAATATGTTATCTGAGGTATCAGGATCTATGAACCAGAAGTGATGGTCCTACTATATTCTCTTTGACCTGGGGTGGAAACAAATCTGGACGTGTGAGTACGGATCAAAAAGGAAGAAACACGGCAGCCACAAATAGCATCCAGAAGTCTCATGTACAGTGCATCACAATTTGGTACATCTGAAGCTTCCATAACGTTGCCTTTCTTCCCGCCGCTGTCGCCTTTACTCCCGCTTATCGAGAAATTAAGGTGATCACATGACAGTCACATGACGAGAAGAAATTATCCTTCTTCCTTCTAAAAGTGTTCCTTCTTGCAGTTTCCTCATATTCCAAGTCCGGCTTGTTGCAGGAGCTACTGAGTTAAGTGCTCTGTGCACACCGTGAGCTGTGTGTCTCATCCGTTTTGATCCTGTTTCGATATCCCGCTTGTTTACGATGAATGATGATATCGTATGACAGGGAACAGTGGCTGTGTTCACTTTCTGCGCGGTTTCGCCTTATGTCTTTTGGCGTGTGCTGAGACTGCTACGATGGGGACTACAGTTACCTTTCTTTGTTTGGGAGATGTGTTAGTAATTCGGATGATTCCACTGGCACGGGCGGTTGAGCAATTATGGATTTTAATTCGTTTGCAGTGATACCGAGGCCTTCCATAACCAATAACCAATAACCAATTTCTTCTAATGTTTCATTGGTTGAAGATTCTTCATTATCATTTATTGTTGTGATGTACATCTTGATACCTAGTCGGCAACTTCTAGAACCCTCAATGCAAGTAGGTTACTCATAATTAGTCTAAATTACCCGTTTCTTTGTAAGGGATAGCTGTTATGGTTCTTCCTAAGATTTTTATTGTCAAAGCCTTGAAATACAATTTAGTCACATTTTTCATCACTTGTGAACGAAAATTGCAAAGTAAAAAAATATTTATTTCTTAGAACATATCTCAAATGAAGAAAGTAAAAAGTCTAAAATATATTATGTTATTGGTACTACGAGATATTGTCGATGTCAGGCTTTGACTTTGAAATAAGCAGACTGCCAACAACAAGAACATAATACAATTGGCTTTCCTATGAGCTTTTGGTTAAAGTTACATTTATAATGTTGGTTGTTGTTAATATTGAGTTCAGGATAATAAATAACAACAATAAAACACAATATGAATATCGTATTAATAAATAAAGCAAAACACATACGAAATATGTTTAAAATCACTTAATATACAAAAATAAATAAACATATATATATATATACATAAGTACATATACATACATACATATATATACATATATATATACCTATATATATACACACACACACACACACACATATATATATATATGAATATATTTACAGGACACCACATCATATTTCACTACAATTTAATTTGATGTAAAGAAATATTGAAATATCATTATCAGGTGCCATGACTATAGATATTATCATAATGTAATTCCTGTCCCAGTTTCCTTTATCACTTCTACTGTTGATCTCTTGACATGAGAAAGTCCATTCCTGTCCAATATTTTTGTCATTGTCTTCTTTGTTACCCTTTCCATTCTTATTTTTCTGTAGCTACAATATGTCCATGTTTTTCTCTACACCTGATCATGATCAAATAAAGTATATCTTATTGACTGTCATTTTGAGTCTGAGACGGCACTTAGGACAGAAAGTCTACACTCTAGGTGTCCCCATGTTCTGTACTGTTAAGCTTCAGATTTTTAGAAGCCGTGTTTTAGTTTGCCAAACGTCACAGTATTTGAAGTCTCTCAGGATGGGAGTTCATGTCAGCTGTTAATGTCTCTCATATCATTTTTTTTTTTTTGCTGTCGCTAGCTTTAACCTCTGGCGAAGACCCTGGAGACTAGGAACTGAGAGAAATCGCCAATCAACCACTAATATCTTCAGTAATAAAGAAAAGACAATGGTCATATGTTGGACATGTGATGAGAAGAGATAATAACCGAATAGCAAAAGAAGCCCTCATGTGGGAAACAACAGGTAAGAGGAGGACCCAGAGAGACACTAAGTAGCACATTGATGAGAGAGGCAAGAGCAGCAGGAATCGGCTCCCTTAATGAGATAGAGCTGCTTGCACAGAACATAGACAAATGGCGAGATTTGATAAAATATATTTCAAAGAATTGAAAACTGCTAGAACAAAAATTCAGATAAGAGAATGATTATCTTGGTCTAAACCCTATGGGACGGCTACGGCTCGAAAGGTCAATAGATAGATAGATGGCTTGATTTACAATTCTCGTTCTCTTTTCTAATCACTTGACAAACATGTAGCCATCATCCTTCCTTGTTCATAGATGACATTGTTGGATACCTGTCATTTTCATTTACTTCTGCCCTAGTCAGAGAAACAAAGTAGACTACTTTTGTTCATTGTGATTATACAGTTCTCTTTGTTCTGTGTATTTATAAAGTTCTCTTTGTTCACTGGCTTCATGGAGGACAATGTTCCTTTTAAGTCTCTCTGGGACTCTCAATATTTATATATCGAACCACATTTGTTTTTGCTTAAAATCATCCTCTAACTTATTCATTCATTGTCCATGATTTACTTCCATATGACAAGACTGTATCTATACAAATGTTATTTCTACAAATCATAAATGTTTAAAAGCAAAGCTCATCAACAAAATTGAAAGCAAAATCAGAAACAAATAAAACAGATTTATACAAATTGAACAACTTGTTGACTTACCAAAATCTTTGACTAATATCAGTAGCATCATAGAGAAAAAAACAAATAATCAATACATTTACATTCACTGTTGGAAATCAAGTGTAAGAATATAAAAACAATAATAGAGGACATGAGATGGGTGCGGAGAATGAGATAAAAGTATTCAGAGACTTGTAGCTGGTTGTGGGAAAATTGTCAGTGAGTGATGATGATGTTGCTGCTTTCTACAATGATTGTAGTATGACACATCGTACAATGGGTGAAATCTTCACACGTTGCCATTTTCAATTTTTATCATCATAATAAAGTGCCGTCTCCGCATCGAGGGTTGGCTACCATGGAGCGTCATTCCGCTCTGTCCCTTGCTGTGATGGTGCATTTTGTCACAGGCTGACTAATCGATCTTTTGATGTTACTCGTCCATGTTAGTCTTGGTCTGCCTCTGCCTATTTTATCTTGTATATTTGTTCTTTCAAGATTACATTTAGTAGGCTGTTGTGTCTTTTAATATGCCATAGAAAACTCATTTGTAATATTCAAATTATGTTTAGTAGTTCTCTTTTAATTTTTCGTTGTTTTCAGATTTCATCATTTTCAATTTTAGTGATTGATAAATTAAACAAAGTCACAGTTCAAAGGTCACAACAAGACTCTACACAACCACGACGATCATTGAATTGAGACGGACTGAACCAATGTTTACGACAACCGAACATTGTTTTCAGACAAAATTGTTGTACGAAATTGTGAACATGTGGGGATATCTTTTATTTTCAGATAAATATACTGAGACTTTTCGTAAAATATGTGTTTTAAAAATTGTGATTAGAAATATAATTTTATAAGTATGTTATATGAGATAGACATTGAGAAAGGTGGTGCGTCAGTGCATTCGTTGTCCATTAAGCTTCCCAAGACTCTATGTGCATCGGGAGAGAAAAGCGTCCAGAGACTCACAGTTGACTGTTTCAGGATCCGTGAACCAGAAATGATGAAGATCCTAGTATATTCTCTTTGACCCGAGGTGGAAACATGTCTGGTAGTGCGAGTACAGATCAAAGAGTAAGGAACACAGCACCCAAAAATAGCATGCAGAAGTCGGATGTACAGGGCACCACAACTTCGTACACCTGAAGCATCCATGTCTCTGCCTTTTTTCCCGCCGCTGCTCCCTTTACTCCCTATCACGAAGTTAAGGTGATCACATGACAGTCACATGATGTGAAGAAATTAGCGGGGAATACACAAAGCCAAGTACACAAATGGGAAATAATTTAAATAGATGCCAATATCGATACACACTGACAGAAATACTGACAAGAGAGGGAAAGACAACAGGCATCAACTCCCTTACGGAGACTACAAAGCTTATCCCGAAGAGGGCATAATATAGAATTACATTATATCATATCTCACTGTATTTAAAAGATATTAGATGTTGATTTTGACGTCAAAGCACTTAGAAAAGTGTCCATGTTCTTCTTCCCAACAAATAACACAAATTATATGCAATCATAGTTCATGTATCTTGATGATTATAATAATTCTCAGTAATTGTATCGAACTACTACCAGACTTAATAACAATTCTCAGACTTGTCACTGCACCCTAACCACCAACTATAAGTCGCTCTCTGATAAACAATCACTAATTTCACATTCCTGCCGTTTAAGATTATAGTTTCATTAATTGTGTTATCACTCAAGTGTAATCACTGCATGATCTCAGTTTATCTCCCTTCCCTATAATTAATGTCTTCGCTTAATGTCCATTTCAAGCTCAATAAAATAACATTTCCGTTAACGCTTCTACCATAAAACATTAACATACATATTTCAAAGCAACTATTCCAGCAAATTTTAAAAAAATGTTTTTTAAATGTGTTTTTGGATCAATTTTCAATTAGAAAGACCTGAAATTTATTAATCAAGTATTTTAAAATATATTTTTAAGAAAATTAATGCATTCATGTAATTTTAAAAAAATATATTTCATGTCTTCACTGAACACATATTATTTGTAAAAATCTTAGAGCATGATTACCTCCCTTGTTTCAATCTTCTATAATAAAAATAATATATTTCTTCTATTGTTCCATTAATTGAAGATTCTCCATTATCATTTATTGTTGTGCTGTACAACTTGATACCTAGTCGCAACTTCTAAAACCCCCAATGCAAGTGTATGGCCCTTTTCGTCTTGTCAGATGGTCTAGTGGAGTCTGTTGTGTATTTTTTTTTAGGTTTTATTTTTGTCGTACAGATTCTCGCGTGGCTAATTCTACCAATGTTTGACAAACACACACGGTCAGAGAATGAACAAGTCAGGCCCACTGTTCCACAGAGTTTTCCATCCTTTTTCATGAGTCTTTTCTCTTCTAAGTTTTGCATAAGCACAGTCTCAAATAATGTTATACCGTTCCTTATGCGATCACTTGCCAGATATTACCAATCATATTCACATATGGAGAAGTCATTCAGAGATGATTTACAGATATCTCTATATTTTAGTTTAGGTCTGCCGATTTGTCTTTGTCACTGCAAGTAAAAGTAAAAAGTAAAGTACCCCCGTCACGCCAAGTGGCGTATAGGGAAATATGGTGTTAGTGACACTATATTTTACAGACCTTCAGCACATGATTTTTGGGGTAATGTGGTCAGTATTACGCCCGTGCTAGTTTAATTTCCCAGAAAAAAATCCGGTACCCATTTAAGGCTGGGTGAACCCGGAAGCCGTCGGTTGGGATCGAACCCTACCCCTTGTCCGTAGTAGTCCAGTTCAGTTACTCATAATTAGTCTAAATTACCCGTTACTTTGTAGGCGATAGCTGTTATGGTTCTTCCTAAGACTTTTATTGTCAAAGCTGTGCATACAACAGATTTACAAAAACTGAACAACTTGTTTACTTACCCGCTGCGCCGACTGTTATCAATGGCAACAGAGAATGAACAAATAATCAATAAATTGACATTCATAGTAGGGAAGCATGTATAAGAATATAAAAACAATAATAGAGAACATGAGATCAGTGCAAATAAAGAGATGAACGCAGTCAGAGACGTGTAGCTGGTTGTGGGTAAGATGTCAGTGTGTGATGTTGCTGTAGCTAGTTGTGGGTAAGATGTCAGTGTGTGATGTTGATGTAGCTAGTTGTGGGTAAGATGTCAGTGTGTGATGTTGATGTTGCTGGTTGTGGGTAAGATGTCAGTGTGTGATGTTGATGTTGCTGGTTGTGGGTAAGATGTCAGTGTGTGATGTTGATGTAGCTGGTTGTGGGTAAGATGTCAGTGTGTGATGTTGATGCTGCTGTTTTCTACAATGATTGTAGTACGACACTTCGAACAATGGGGAAATCCGCTGTTACACGTTGACATTTTAAATTGTAGAGATTGCCAAACTAAACAAGGTGACAGTTCAAAGGTCACAACAAGACTGAACACAACCACGATGATCGTTAACTTGAGGCAGACTTGTGTTTATGACAACCGAACATGGTTCTCGGACACAATTGTTGTAAGATTTGTCAACATTTGGCTGATATTATTTATTCTCAGAAAAATAACTGAGGCTGTTCTTAAAATATGTGTTTAACAAATTAAAATTAGGAAAAAATGTGATAAAGTATGTTATCTGAGGTAGACTTTGAGAAAGATGATGCGTCAGTGCATCCGTTGTACGTTAAGCATCTCAAGACTCCATGTCAAAAAGGGGCAAAAAGCGGTCAGAGACTCACAGCTGACTATATCAGGATCTGTGAATCAGAAGTGATGAAGATCCTACTATATTCTCTGTGACCCGGTGTGGAAACTAGTCTGGTCGTGCGAGTACGAATCAAGGAGGAAGGAACACGGCAGCCACAAATAGCATGCAGAAGTTGGACGTACAGTGCATCTCAATTGTGTACACCTGAAGCATCCATGTCGCCGCCCTTCTTCCTGCTGCTACCGCCTTTACTCTCGCCTATCAAGAAGTTAAGGTGATCACATGACAGTCACGTGATGTGAAGAAATTAGCGGGGAATACACAAAGCCAAGTACACAAATGGGAAATAATTTAAATCGACGCCAACATCGATACACACTGTCAGAAATAATGATAAGAAAGACAAAGACAACAGGCATCAGCTCCCTTACAAAGACTACAAAGCTTGTCCCGAAGAGGGAATAATATAGAATTACATTATTTAATATCTCACTGTATTGAAAAGATATCAGACGAGATATTTGGCATCAAAGCACTTAGAAAAGTGTCCATGTTCTTCTTCCCAACAAATAACACAAGTTATATGCAATGATAGTTCATGTAGCTTGATGGTTATACACATTCTCAGTAATTTTATAGAATTCCTACCAGACTTAATAACAATTCTCAGACTTGTCACTGCACCCTAACCACCAACTATAAGTCGCTCTCTGATAAACGATCACTGATTTCACATTCCTGCCGTTTAAGATTATAGTTTCATTAATTGTGTTATCACTCAAGTGTAATCACTGCATGACCTCAGTTTATCTCCCTTCCCTATAATTAATGTCTTCGCTTAATGTCCATTTCAAGCTCAATAAAATAACATTTCCGTTAACGCTTCTACCATAGAACATTAACATACATATTTCAAAGTAACTATTCCAGCAAATTACAAAAAAAAATTATAATGTGTTTTTGGATCAATTTTCAATTAGAAAGACCTGGGATTTATTAATCAAGTATTTGTATTTTTAAATTTAATTTTAAGGAAAGTAATTCATTCATGTTAATTTTTTAAAATATTTTATATATTCACCGAACACATTTTTGCCAAACTCTTAGAGAAAGATTCCCTCCCTTGTTTTAATCTTCTATAATAAAAAATATTATAGTTCTTCTATTGTTCCATTCACTGAAATGATTCCTCATTATCATTTATTGTTGTGCTGTACAACTTGATACCTAGTCGGCAACTTCTAAAACCCCCAATGCAAGTATATGACCCTTTTCGTCTTGTCAGATGGTCTAGTGGAGTCTATTGTGTATTTTTTTTAGGTTTTATTTTTGTCGTACAGATTCTCGCGTGGCTAATTCTACCAAAGTTTGACAAACACACACGGTCAGAGAATGAACAAGGCAGGCCCACTGTTCCACAGAGTTTTCCATCCTTTTCCATGAGTCTTTTCTCTTCTAAGTTTTGCCTTAGCTCAGCCACAAATGATGTTATACCATTCCTTATACATCATCTCCAGGATGTACTATCACTTTCCAGATGTTCCCAGTCATTATCACATAATGAGAAGTCATTCAGAGATGATTTACAGATATCTGTGTATCTTAGTTTAGGTCTGCCGATTTGTCTTTGTCATTGCAAGAAGGTTACTCATAATTAGTCTAAATTACCAGTTACTTTGTAAGGGATAACTGTTATGGTTCTTCCTAAGACTTTTATTGTCAAAGCCTTGTATACAACAGATTTACACAAACTGAACAACTTGTTTACTTACTTCCTCCGACGTCTGTTATCAATGGCAAAAGAGAATGAACAATTAATCAATAAATTTACATTCATAGTAGGAAATCATGTATAAGAATATCAAAACAATGATAGAGAACATGAGATCCGTGCAAATCAAGAGATGAACGCAGTCAGAGACTTGTTGCTGGTTGTGGGTAAGATGTCAGTGTGTGATGTTCTGTTTTCTACAATGATTGTAGTACGACACTTCGAACAATGGGGAAATCCGCTGTTACACGTTGACATTTTAAATTGTAGAGATTGCCAAACTAAACAAAGTGACAGTTCAAAGGTCACAACAAGACTGAACACAACCACAATGATCATTAACTTGAGGCAGACTTGTGTTTATGACAACCGAACATGGTTTTCGGACACAATTGTTGTAAGAATTTGTCAACATTTGGGTGATATTATTTATTCTCAGAAAAAAAAAAACTGAGGCTTTTCTTAAAATATGTGTTTTAAAAATTAATCTTAGGAAATAAATGTGATAAAGTATGTTATCTGAGGTAGATTTTGAGAAAGATGATGCGTCAGTGCATCCGTTGTACGTCAAGCTTCCCAAAACCCCATGTGCAAACGGGCGAAAAGCGGTAAGAGACTCACAGCTGACTGTATCAGGATCTGTGAATCAGAAGTGATGAAAATTCGACTACATTCTCCTTTAACAGGGGTGGAAACTAGTCTGGTCGTGCGAGTACGGATCAAAGAAGAAGGAACACGGCAGCAACAATTAGCATGCAGAAGTCGGATGTACAGTACACCACAATTGTGTACACCTGAAGCAATCATGTCGCCGCCCTTTACTCCCGCCTATCAAGAAGTTAAGGTGATCACATGACAGTCACGTGATGTGAAGAAAAAAGCGGGAATACACAAAGCCAAGTGCACAAATGTCAAATAATTGAAATCGTGGCCAACATCGATGCACACTGACAGAACTACTGACAAGAGAGACACAGACAACAGGCATCAACTTCATTACAGAGAATGGAAATCTTGTCCCGAAGATGGAATAATATATAAGTACATTGTTTCATATTTCACTGCATTGAAAGGGTATCATATGTTGGATTTGACGTCGCGGCAGTTAGAACAGGTCTGTGTGTTTATTTCTTTGACTCCTTCCATCCTCCAAAATAACACAACTTATTTGCAATGGCAGTTCATGTAGCTTGATAGTTATACACATTCTCAGTAATTGTATTGAACCTCCTTCTAGATTGTATCCATATTCACAGACTCTCATCATCAACTATAAGTCGCTCTCTGATAAACGATCACTGATTTCACATTCCTGCAGTTTAAGATTATAATTTCATTAATTGAGTTATCATTCAAGTGTAAAGTCTGCATAATCTAGGTTTATCTCCCTTCCATATAATCAATGTCATCGCTTATAGTCCATTTCAAGCTTAATAATATAACATTTCCACAAACGGTTCTACTGTAAAAAAAATTAACACACTTTTTTCAAAGCAATAATTACATCATCATCCTGTGGCATACCGGTTGGCGTAGGCGATCATGTCCCTCCGCAATCCTCTATTCAAAATATATCGTATCAGTTCTGTTGTTGACTGTTTGCCATGCCATGACGCCAAGTTATCTAGTATAAGATCACTTTGTCGTCTACGATCTCTCTTTCCCTGTATTTTGCCAGTTGTAACCGAGTATTCTAACTTTTCTCTTTTTCATGATGTGCTAAAAAATGTTGAGTGTTTCTTTCTGATGTTTTTAGGAGCTGCCTTTTTGTGTTGGCCTCTTTGAGAATTTCCGCGTTGGTATTTTTAGATAAGTAGCATAAGACGTTTTTCATTTTCTGAAATGGTATTTTGGCCTGAGCTATTCTGCTTTTTATTTCTGTGATGCATCTTTCATCTGATGTTATTATTGTGCTTAAGTATTTGACGCGCTGCACCTGTTTCAGATTTGTCCTGTTTATTTCTGTGATGCATCTTTCATCTGATGTTATTATTGTGCTCAAGTATTTGACGCGCTGCACCTGTTTCAGGTTTGTTCTGTTTATTTCTGTGATGCATCTTCCATCTGATGTTATTATTGAGCACAAGTATTTGACGAGCTGCACCTGTTTCAGGTTTGTCCTTTTTATTTCTGTGATGCATCTTCCATCTGATGTTATTATTGAGCTCAAGTATTTGACGCGCTGCACCTGTTTCAGATTTGTCCTGTTTATTTCTGTGATGCATCTTCCATCTGATGTTATTATTGAGCTCAAGTATTTGACGCGCTGCACCTGTTTCAGTTTGTCCTGTTTATTTTGTGTGATGCATCTTTCATCTGATGTTATTATTGTGCTCAAGTATTTGACGAGCTGCACCTGTTTCAGGTTTGTCCTTTTTATTTCTGTGATGCATCTTCCATCTGATGTTATTATTGAGCTCAAGTATTTGACGCGCTGCACCTGTTTCAGGTTTGTTCTGTTTATTTCTGTGATGCATCTTCCATCTGATGTTATTATTGTGCTCAAGTATTTGACGCGCTGCACCTGTTTCAGGTTTGTCCTGTTTATTTTGTGTGATGCATCTTTCATCTGATGTTATTATTGAGCTCAAGTATTTGACGCGCTGCACCTGTTTCAGATTTGTCCT
Organism: Megaustenia siamemsis; assembly: GCA_032433765.1. Taxonomy (NCBI): domain Eukaryota; kingdom Metazoa; phylum Mollusca; class Gastropoda; order Stylommatophora; family Ariophantidae; genus Megaustenia; species Megaustenia siamemsis. The sequence continues at coordinate 7,068,675 of JAVIAB010000050.1, forward strand.
GTTTATTTTGTGTGATGCATCTTCCATCTGATGTTATTATTGTGCTCAAGTATTTGACGCGCTGCACCTGTTTCAGATTTGTCCTGTTTATTTCTGTGATGCATCTTCCATCTGATGTTATTATTGTGCTCAAGTATTTGACGCGCTGCACCTGTTTCAGGTTTGTCCTGTTTATTTCTGTGATGCATCTTCCAACTGATGTTATTGTTGAGCTCAAGTATTTGACGAGCTGCACCTGTTTCAGGTTTGTTCTGTTTGGAATAATTCCAGCAAATAAAAAATTTAATATTAAAAAAAAAAATAAAAAATAAAAAATTCCAGCGAGTCTCTCAGTATGGGATCTGATGTCGGCTGTTGTTGCTTCTGAGATCAGTGTTCATTTTAGTGTTTCTTCAGGTCGCCTTTCCCCCATGTTTCCTATCTGTGAGGGCTTGCTTTACCATTCTCTTGTTATCTTTTCTAATCACTTAACCAACATGTACCCATCATCCTTCCTACATTATAGAGGTCATTGTTGGATACCTGTCCACTTCATTTACCTCTGCCCTAGTCAGAGAAACAAAATAGACTACTTTTGTTCAATGTGATTATACAGTTCTCTTTGTTCTTTGCATTATAGAGTTCTCTTTGTTCTTTGCCATCATGAAGAACGCAGTTTCTTTTAACTCTGAACATTTATCTATAGAACCACATTTATGTTGTTTAACATCATCTTCTAACTTATTAATTAATTGTCAATGATTTACTTCCATATGACAAGACAGTATCTATACAAATGCTTTTCCTACATATCATAACTGTTAAAAATCACAGCACATCGACAAAAATGAAAGCAAAACCAGAAACAAATAAAACAGATTATCACAAGCTGAACAAATTGTTTACTTACTCGGTTTGGCGGTTGTTACTGTAGCAACGGGGAATGAACAATAAATCAATAAATTGGCATTGACAGTAGGAAAGTAAGTATATTAATATAACAAAAATAATAGAGGAAATGAGATGGATGTAGTGAATGTGATAAAAGTAGTGAGTGACTTGTAGTTGGTTGTGGGCAAAATGTCAGTGTTTGAAAATAGTGTTGCAGTTTTCTACAATGATTGTAGTATGCCACATCGCACAATGGAGAAATCCTCTGTCACATGTTTCCATTTTCAATTTTTAGGATTGTCAAATTAAACAAAGTCGCATTTCAAAGGTTACATCAAGACCCAACACAACCAGGACATCAGTTAACTTGAGGCGGACTGAGCCAGTGCTTACTACAACCGAACTTGGTTTTCTCACAAATATGTGTACATTTGGTATGACTTTGTAAACATGTACTTCTTTTACTCGGTCTCATAATATTATTTAGAATATCATTCAAATATATCTTGAAATAAATAAAACTTTTGAGAAAAATGTGATAAATTATGTGATATAAATTAGACTTTTTTCCAAAAAGTGGCACGGTAATGCACCAGTTGTCCGATAAGCTTCTCAGCGCTCCATATACAAGGAATAGCTCTTGTCATGCGAGCACAGATCAGAGAAGAAGAAAGAGAACCGTATATCAATAATAACATGCAGAAGTCGGATGTACAGGACACCTCTATTTTGTACACCTGAAGCATCCCTATCGCGTCTTTCCTTTCTTACCACCGATGACGCCTTTATTTCCGAATATCAAGAAGATAAGATGAGCATCTGTCAGTCACGTGATGAGAAGAAATTAGTGGTGCATACACCAAGCAAGAGGAGAGCCGCGATAGCTCAGTGGTTAGTGAACTGGATTACAAAGGACAAGAGGTAGGGTTCAAACCCAACCGACGGCTTCCTGGTTCACCCAGCACTTAATGGCTACCGGATTTTTTTTCTTGGAAAGTAAATACTCGGCGCAATGCACGGGCGTAATACCGACCACATTACCCAAAAATCATGTGCTGAAGGTCTGTAAAATGTATGGTTACTAACACCATATTCCCTATACACCACTTGGCGTGACGAGGGCTCTTTACTTTACTTAAAGGTAAAGGACGAGACTTGAACGGGCGTCTTAGCACGCGAGTTTACACCCATATGTGCTCGGCCGCCTATCCAGAAATGTTCGGATATTTCTGTATAATGTCGCCTCAAGCATCGAAACTCAGATGCGAGGCAACCCTCCTCACCTACCCAGAGTAATACCCTGGTACCCATTTCTGCCAACGGCTGGGTCGACCGTGGGGGTATTTTTTTTTTTCCAACCACGAGTACAATTTTCACTGCTCCCAGCGAGAATTGAACACAGGTTGTCTGAACGTCGGTAGTCCAGTCGAGTGGTTTTTTCTCAACTCGGCTACTGAGGCCCACTTACTTTACTTACACAAAGAAAACTTGAAATCGAGGCCAACCTCGATGTACACTGTCAGTAGTACTGACAAGAGAGACAACGACAACAGGCATCAACTCCCTTACTGAGATTTGAAGTCTTGTTCAGAAGAGGGAAAAATCCAGATATACGCAAATTTAGCAAATATAGCAACATTGAAAAGGATTTCAGATGTTGGATTTGACGTCACAGCACTTAGAACAGGTCCATGTGTTTACTTCTTCCCAACAAATAACACGAATTATATGCAACGACAGTTCATGTAGCTTGATGGTTATACACATTCTCATTAATTGTATCGAACTTCCTTCTAGACTCTATCCAAGTTCTCAGTCTTACAACTGTACCCTCACTAGCATCTATAAGTCGCTCTCTGATAAACAATCACTGATTTCACATTCCTGCTGTCTAAGATTATAGTTTCATGAATTGTGTTATCACTCAAGTGTAATCACTGCATGATCTCAGGTTATCTCCTCCCTTCCCTATAATCAATGTCTTCACTTAATGTCCATTTGAAGTTTAATCAAATATCATTTCTACAAACTCTTCTTCCATAAAACATTAACTCACATTTTTCCAAGGAACAATTCTAGCTACTATATAAATATGAACCAACTTCACGTTTGATTATCATCGAGTGCCGTCTCCGCAAAACCGAAAGCAAAATCAGAAACCAAATAAAACAGATTTTCACAAACTGAACAGCATGTTTACTTACTTGTTGCGTTGACTTCTGTGAGTTGCAACAGAGAATGAACAATTAATTAATAAATTGACATTGACAGTAGGAAAGCAAGTGTAAGAATATAAAAACAATAATAGAGGACATGAGATGGATGCAGTGAATGAGATAAAAGTAGTCAGTGACTTGTAGCTGGTTGTGGGCAAGATGTCAGTGTGTAAAAATAGTGTTGCATTTTTCTACAATAATTGTAGTATGTCACATCGCACAATGGAGAAATCCTCTGTCACAGGTTTCCATTTTAAATTTTAAGGATTGCCAAATTAAACAGTCGCATTTCAAAGGTCACATCAAGACCCTACACAACCTGGACATCAATTAACTTGAGGTGGACTAAGCCAGTGCTTACTACAACCGAACTTGGTTTTCTCACAAATATGTGTACATTTGGTATGACTTTATAAACATGTGCTTCTTTTATTCGGTCTCATAATATAATTTAGAATATCATTAAAATATATCTTGAAATAAATAAAACTTTTGAGAAAAATGTGATAAATTATGTTGTATAAATTAGACTTTTTTTCCAAAAAGTGACACGGTAATGCACCAATTGTCAGATAAGCTTCTCAGCGCTCCATATACAAGAAAACTAAACGTGGTCAGCGACTCATAGCTGATTGTTTGTATCAGGGTCAGTAAATCGAAACTAATGACGATCCTGTACTATTCTCTGTTACTCAGAGTGGGAATAGGTCTGGTCATGCGAGTACGGATCAGAGAAGAAGAAAGAGAACCGCATACCCACAAATAACATGCAGGAGTCGGATATACAGGACACCTCTATTTTGTACACCTGAAGCATCCCTATCGCGTCGTTCCTTTCTTCCTACCGATGACCCCTTTATTTCCGAATATCAAGAAGATAAGATGAGCATCTGTCAGTCACGTGATGGGAAGAAATTAGTGGGGCATAAACAAAGCAAGAGGGAAGCCGCGTTAGCTCAGTGGTTAGTGAACTGGACTACAAAGGACAAGAGGTAGGGTTCGATCCCAACCGACGGCTTCCTGGTTCACCCAGCACTAAATGGGTACCGGATTTTTTTCTGGGAAAGAAAATACTCGGCGTAATGCACGGGCGTAATACCGACCACATTACCCCAAAAATCATGTGCTGAAGGTCTGTAAAATGTATGGTCACTAACACCATATTCCCTATACACCACTTGGCGTGACGAGGGCTCATTACTTTACTGAAAAGTAAAGGACGAGACTTGAACGGGCGTCTTAGCACGCGTGTTTACACCCATATGTGCTCGGCCGCCTATCCAGAAATGTTCGGATATTTCTGTATAGTGTCACCTCAAGCATCGAAACTCAGATGTAAGGCGACAATCCTCACCTTCCCAGGGTAATACCCTGGTACCCATTTCTGCCAACGGCTGGGTCGACCGTGGGGGTATTTTTTTTTTCCAACCACGAGTACAATTCACACTGCTCCCAGCGAGAATCGAACACGGGTTGTCTGAACGTCGGTAGTCCAGTCGAGTGGTTTTTTCTCAACTCGGTTACCGAGGCCCACTTACTTTACTTACACAAAGCAAGTACACAAATGGGAAAACTTGAAATCGAGGCCAACCTCGATGTACACTGTCAGGAGTACTGACAAGAGAGACAACGACAACAGGCATCAACTCCCTTACTGAGATTTGAATTCTTGTTCAGAATATGGAAAAATCCAGAAATACGCTGTTTCAAATATAGCAACATTGAAAAGGATTTCAGATGTTGGATTTGACGTCACAGCACTTAGAACAGGTCCATGTGTTTACTTCTTCCAAACAAATAACACAAATTATATGCAATGATAGTTCATGTAGCTTGATGATTATACACATTCTCAGTAATTGTATCGAACTTCCTTCTAGACTTTATCCAAGTTCTCAGTCTTATAACTAGACTCTAATTGTGATGTTCTTTCTGTGGGGGCGATCAAAACACTTAACCTGACAGCTGACTTCATGTGAAACTCTGGAATCCTACTCTGATTGAGTCCTGATCGCAGAGAGAGTGAGAGAGAGTCTTATAACTGTACCCTCACTAGCATCTATAAGTCGCTCTCTGATAAACAATCACTGATTTCACATTCATGCCGTTTAAGATTATAGTTTCATGAATTGTGTTATCACTCAAGTGTAATCACTGCATGATCTCAAGTTATCTCCTCCCTTCCCTATAATCAATGTCTCCACTTAATGTCCATTTGAAGTTTAATCAAATATCATTTCTACAAACTTTTCTACCATAAAACATTAACTCACATTTTTCCAAGAACAATTCTAGCTACTATATATATATATGTATATAAACCAACATCACGTTTGATTATCATCGAGTGCCGTCTCCACAAAACCGAAAGCAAAATCAGTAAACAATAAAACAGATTTACACAAACAACTTGTTTACTTACTTGGTGGGACGTCTGATGTGAGTTGCAACAGAGAATGAACAATTAATTAATAAATTGTCATTGACAGTAGAGAAGCAAGTGTAAGAATATAAAAACAATAATAGAGGACATGAGATGGACGCAGTGAATGAGATAAAAGTTGTCAGTGACTTGTAGCTGGTTGTGGGCAAGATGTCAGTGTAAGAAGATGGTGTTACTACTTTCTACAATCATTCTAGTTTGAAACATCACACAATGGGCACATCTTCTGCCACATATTGTCACTTTCAATTTTAATCATCATTAATGAGTGCCGTCTCCGCATCGAAGGTTGGCTACCCTTGGGCACAATTCCGCTCTGTCTCTTGCTTTGATGATGCAGGTTGTCACAGGCTGATTCATCCATCTTTTGATGTTACTCATCCATGTTAGTCTTGGTCTGCCTCTGCCTCTTTTACTTTGTATATTTTTACATCCAAGATTACTTTTAGTAGGATACTGTGTCTTTTAATATGTCCCAGAAATCTTATTTGTCTTGTTCGAATTAAGTTTATGAGTTCTCTTTACATTTTTAGTTGTTTTAAGACTTCATCGTTTTCAATTTTAGGCATTGTCAAATTAAACAAAATCACAGTTCAAAGGTCACAACGAAACTGTACACAACCACGACGATCATTAACTTGAAACGGACTGAACCTGCCTTTACGACAATCGAGTACGGCACATGATAATGATGAAACAATGCATTCAGTGTAATGTTTTTTTTTTCCGTCATGTCTTCACTGAAAACTTTTTTGTAAAAATCTTAGAGCATGATTCCCTCCCTTGGTTTAATCTTCTATAATAAAAAAATAATATAGTTCTTCTATTGTTTCATTGATTGAAGATTCTACATTATCATTTATTGTTGTGCTGTACAACTTGATACCTAGTCGGCAACTTCTAGAACCCTCAATGCAAGTAGTTTACTGATAATTAGTCTAAATTACTCGTTACTTTGTAAGGGATAACGCTGTTTTGGTTCTTCCGATGACTTTTATTGTCAAAGCCTTGCAGTCAATTTAATTTGATGTAAAAATAAATATTGAAATACCATTATCAGGTTCCATGACTATAGATATAACCATAATGTAATTCCTGTCCCCAGTTTCCTTTATCACTTCCATTATAGATCTCTTGACGTGAGAACCAGAAATAGGTGAGGAACAATGTGGATTTGTGTACGGAACTGACATCAATATTGCAATATTACAGCATTGATAGAAAGAGCTTAAGAGATAAAAAGAATAAAATATTTATATATGGGCTTTATAGACCACACAAAAGCATTTGACAAAGTAAAGCATGTGGAAGTAATCAATATGCTGGAGAAATTAAACATTGATGGCAAGGATCTGCGAACCATAAAAAAACATGTACAATTTTATTTATATAAATAAAAATAAAAAGCATCTATACGAATTAGCAACCAAACAGGACAATTCCAATATATAAAACAAGGAGACAGACAAGGCTGTGTTCTGTCGCCGGATTTGTTTTCACTTTACAGCGAATATATTATGAGGTCAATAGTAGATACAAAATGAATTGAAGTCAACGGTGACAATGTAATATAATTAATAACAGAGACAGAGAATGAACTACAAGAAATAATAGACATAATAGTAAAAGAAAGCAACAAGAAAGGTTTCAGTATGAATATGAAGGAAACATAAGTAATGGGCATATCGAAGGCAAAATAATTACCATCATGCAGCATAAAAATAAACAGGACAAATCTGAAACAAGTGCAAGGCGTCAAATACTTGAGCACAATAATAACATCAGATGCAAGATGCACCACAGAAATAAAAAACAGAATAGCTCAGATCAAAATAGCATTTCAGACAATGAAAACGTTATATGCAACAAAAATATTACCCAAAAAAAATTCAGAAAGAGAGTTCATCGGTGCTATATAGAGCCAACTCTGATCTATGGAAGTGAATCATGGAGAGTAAGCAAAGAAATAAAAAGATGATTAGATGCCACAGAGATGGGATCTCTCAGAAGAACGATGAAAGTTCCCGGACAGCTAAAAAGACAAACGGGGAAATACTCAAAAAGGCCAAAATAAAAAGGGAGCGCGAGCACCTAAGAAACATCATAAGAAAACAATCAACATTTTTCGGCCACATCATGAGAAAAGGAAAGTTGGAATACTTGGTTACAAGTAGTAAAATACGCAGACAAAAGAGATCGTGGACGACAACAAGAGGAAATACTATAGGGCTTGGTGTCATGGCATAGAAAACATTAAACAACAAAATTGATACGATGCACTGTGGATAGAAGATTGTGGAAGATATGATCACCTACGCAAAACCGGTATGGCACATAATGATGATGATGATGATGATGATGATGGATATACACATCCTCAGTAACTGTATCCACATCCTTCTAGATTTCAAATTCTCAGACTTAGAACTGTACCCTTACCGCCAACTATACGTCGCTCTCTGATAATCAATACTTTTCTGTCCAAATATTTCCTGTCATTGTCTTCTTGTGTTACTCTTTCCAATCGTATTTTTCTACTGTTGCAATATTTCCATGTTTTCATCTACACCTGATGATGATCAAATAAAGTCTAACTTATTGACTGTCATTTTGAGTCTAAGACGGGACTTTGGTAGGAGATCTACACTCCACGTGCGTCCTATCTGTACTTTTAGGCTTCAGACTTTGTATAGAACCAGCATTGTAGTTCGCCAAACGTCACTGCTTTGGGAGAGGCTCACAAGATGGGAGATGATGTCTGCTGATGTTGTCTCTCACATCATTTATTTGCTCTCGCCAGCTTTAACCTCTGACGAAGACCCTGTAGACTATGATGATGATGATGATGATGATGATGATGATGATGCGTTCGTCCGATGATTTGAGGTATTCTAGCGGATACGAACCGTAGACTTCCTCCTCGTCATCCGCCCTTAAAAGGACGTTAAGTGGACGTAGTTACGTTGTGTTGAAGTTTGCAGTGTAACACTGTGATATCTGCGCCTTTCACACATCCGACTTCAGCCGACATTTTTGAGTACCGGGTTTGTCTTCCCTCTTCGATCCCTGCTCGCTTGGCCAGACTAGATAGGTTAGTCTGTTTCTGAAGGCACCGCGGAGAGGTGTAGCAGGGTCTGGATGGTTCTGGTTCACCGATCCTGGCGCAAGCCATCAGTTGTGAGTCACTGACAGCTTCCAGCTCTGGTGCTGGGGAGGAGCGCCTGTAGACTAGGAAGTGAATTATCTCACAAACTCTCTGTCTCGAGACCAGTCCCTCTGTCACATCAGAGTTCTTCTTAGTGTTTCTCTAATTCGGCCTCAGTTTCCCCCCTGGTTCCTATCTGTGAGGACTTGCTTTATCATTCTCTTGTTCTCCTTTCTAATCACTTGACCAACATGGACCCATTATCTTTCCTTGATTATAGATGATATTGTTGGATACCTGTCCATTTCATTTACTTGTGCACTAGTCAGAGAAACAAAGTTGATTATTTTAGTTCATTTTGATTATAAAGTTCTCTTTGTTCATTGGCATCATGAAGGACACTGTTTCTTTTAACTCTGCGTACAACTCTCAACATTTATCTATAGATCCACATTTGTGTTGTTTAAAATCATCTTCTAACTTATTCATTCATTGTCCATGATTTACTTATACGTGACAGGACTGTATCTATACAAACGTTATTTCTACACATAATAAATGATAAAAATACCAGCTCGTCGACAAAACGAAAGCAAAATCAACAACAAATAAAACAGATTTACACAAACTGAACACTTTGTTTACTTACAAACATGGTGTGCTGTTATCAGTAGCAACAGAAAATAAACAATTAATCAATAAACTAACATTGACAGTAGGAAAGCAAGTGTAAGAATATAAAAATAATAATAGAGGACATGAGATGGATGCAGAGAATGAGATAAAAGTAGTCAGAGACTTGTAGCTGGTTGTGGGCAAGATGTCAGTGTATGAAGATGGTCTTACTGCTTTCTACAATGATTGTAATACGACACATTGTACAATGGAGAAATCCTGTCAAACGTTGCAATTTTCAATTTTAGAGATTACCACATTTTTAAAAAGCCGCAGTTAAAAGGTCACAACAAGACTACACAACCACGAAGAGAGAAACCTCAGATTAAATATAGCTTTTTTAAATTATTATTTTGTGAAACTTAAAGCACTCATTGTAGTGTTGATTTCAATCTTTCAGAGCTTCACTGAATACTTATTTTTAACAATCTTTGTTACCCTCAATGCAAGTATTTTACTCATAATTAGTCATAATTACTTTGTAATGATAGCTGTTATGGTTTTTCCTAAGACTTTTGTTGTCAAAGCCTTGCATACAATTCAGCATATATTTATATACATATATAAATTATATGAACCATATTCACAATTTCATGCAATTTAATTTGATGTATAAAAATATTGAAACATCCGTAGATCATTACAATGGATGTAATTTCCATGTTTCTCCTTGTATTCCTGTCCCGATTTTCCTTTATCACTTCTACTATAGATCTCTTGCCATGAGAAAGTCCTTTCCTGTCCAATATTTTCTATCATTGTCTTCTTGTGTTACTCTTTCCATTCTAATTTTTCAGTTGCTACAACAGTTTAATGTTTTGTTCTACACCTGACCATGATATAAATAAAGTCTATCTTATTGGTTGTCCTTTGGAGCCTAAGACGACACTTTGGGTGGAAAGTCTACACTCTCGGTGTACCGATGATCTGTTCTGTTAGCCTTCAGACTTTTAATAGAACCTGTATCCGGCCTCTTGTTATTCTCCTCTGTTTCCCATCTGTGGAGCGTTTGCTTTACGATTCTCTTGTTGTCTCTTATAATCACTTGACCAATATTTGCCCATTTTATTTCTTGATTATGGATTTTATTTTTGAATGTATGTCCATTTCTCTTACTTCTGCACTAGTCACAGAAATAAAGTTGACTACTTTTGTTCATTTTGTTTCATGAGTTCTCTTTGTTTCTTGGCGTCATTAAGCACACTATCTTTTAACTCTACGTGGGACTCTCAACATTTATCTGTAGAACCACATATGTGTTGCTTAAAATGATGTTCTAACTTATTCATTAATTGTCCATAATTTACTTCCACACGTCATTAATAATATAATCATTTGTATACACATTATAAATATTAAAAAAGCATAGCTCATCAACAAAACAGAAAGCAAAATCAGTAACAAATACAACAGATTTAAGCAAACTGAACAACTTGTTTACTTACACTCTAGCGTGACTATATTCAGAAGCAACAGGAAATGATAAAATAATCAATAAATTTTAATTGACAGTAAGAAAGCAATTGTAAGAATATAAAATCAATAATAGAGGACATGTGATGGATGCAGTGAATGAGATAAAAGAAGCAGTTGCTTATAGACAGCTATGAGCAAGATGGCAGTGTGTGAAGGTGATGTAGCTACTTTCTACAGTAATTGTAGTAAGACAGATCGCAACTACGGGGATATCTTCTGTCACGTGTTGCCATTTTCAATTTTAAGGATTGCCAAATTAAAGAAAGTCGCAGTTCAAAGGTCACATCAAGACCCTACACAATCACGACACAGATTAACTTCAGGTGGACTGAGCCAGGACTTACAACAACAGAACGTGGTTGTAGCACAAATATGTGTACATTTGGTATGGCTTTATAAACATGTGATTCTTTTATTCGGTTTCATAATATAATTTAGAATATCATTCGAACATATCTTGAAATAAATAAACATTTGGAGAAAAAAGTTGTAAATTTTGTTATATAAATTAGACTTTTCCAGAAAGTGGCGCGTTAATGCACCCGTTGTCCGATAAACTTCTCAGCACTCCATGTCAAAAACACTAAACACGGGCAGCGACTCATAGCTGACTGTCTGTATCAGGGTTATGGAACCAAAACTGATGACAATTCCTGCAATATTTTCTGTGACTTAGGGTGGGAATAGCTCTGGTCATGCGAGTACAGATCAGAGAAGAAGAAAGAGAACAGAATATCCAAAAATAGCATGCAGAAGTCGGATGTACAGGACACCTCTTTTTTCTACACCTGAAGCACCCCTTTCGCGTCGTTCCTTTCTTTCCACCGATGACCCCTTTATTTCCGAACATCAAGAAGATAAGATGAGCATCTGCCAGTCACGTGATGAGAAGAAATTAGTGGGGAATACACCAAGCCAAGTACACAAATGGGAAAACTTGAAATCGAGGAAAACCTCGATGTACACTGTCAGGAGTACTGACATGAGAGACAAAGACAACAGGTATCAACTCCATTACTGAGACTTGAAGTCTTGTTCAGAATAGAAAAAAATCCAGACGTACGTTTAATATCTCACTACATTGAAGGAATATCACATGTTGGATTTGACGTCACAGAACTTAGAACAAACCATGTGTTTACTTCATCCCAACAAATAACGCAAATTAAATGCAATGACAGTTCATGTAGCTTGATGGTTATACACATTCTCAGTAATCGTATTGAACCTCCTTTTAGACTTTTTCCAAGTTCTCAGACTTATAACTGTACCCTCACCACCAACTATAAGTCGCTCTCTGATAAACAATCACTGATTTCACATTCCTACATTTTAAGATTATAGTTTCATTAATTGTGTAATCACTGCATGAGCTCATTTTATCTCCCTTCCCTATAATCAATGTCTTCACTTAATGTCCTATTCAAGTTTAATAAAATATAATTTCCACAAACGCTTCTACCATAAAACATTAACACACATCCGCCAAAGCATCAGTTCCAGCAAATTAAAAAAACAACAATAATAATATCTTTTTGGACCAATTTTCAATTAAAAAGACCTCCGATTAAAATTAGTTTTTTTTTTCTTATGAAGCAATCCATTCCTTGTAGTATATTTTTTGTGTGTCTTCACAGAATATTTATTTGTAAAAAATCTTAAAGCATAATTCCCTCCCTTCAGATAATATTCTATAATAAAATAAATATTTTAATTCTATTGTTTCATTGATTGAAGATTCTTCATTATCATTTATTGTTGTGCTGTACAACTTGATACCTAGTCGGCAACTTCTAGAACCCTCAATGGAAGTAGGTTTCTCATAATTAGTCTAAATTACCCGTTACTTTGTCAGGGATAGCTGTTGTGGTTCTTCCTAAGACTTTTATTCGCAAAAAATCTTTCATTAATTTTAGTATATATATTAGAAAGCATAAACGTAGACAGCGAAGATCTAAAAATAATAAAGAACATGTAATGGCAACAGCGGCCATAAGAACTGGAAACCAATTGGGAATGTTTCAACAAATAAAACAGGGTGTTAGACAAGGTTGTGTGCTGTCACCAAATTTGCTTAATATTTATAGTGAGATTATTTTAAGATTCATAAGGGGCATGCCTGGAATAACAATTGGAGGACATAATATAAATAATCTAAGGTATGCTGATGATACAGTCTTAATCGCTAAGAGTGAAAATGAGTTACAAGAAATGTTGGACATTATAGTGAAAGAAAGCAAAAATAAAGGACTCAGCCTTAATAGCTAAAAGACAGAGGTAATGGTAACAACAAAGATAAAGGCATCACCTCAGTGCAAAATAAAGACAAGTGGAACACTATTAAAACAGGTAAATGAATTTAAATACTTGGGAAAAATGTTAACCTCAGACGGAAGATGTACAAAAGAGGTGAGATGCAGAGTTGCTCAGGCAAAAGCAGCTTTCCAAAACATGAGGAAGAGACTATTTTTGACAATAGAAACAAGAAAAAGAGTTCTTAAATGTTACGCAGAGCTAGTATTAACATTTGGATGCGAATCGTGGACAATAGGACAACAGACAAGGAAATTACTGGAGTTGTAGAAATGTGGTTTTACAGAAGAATGTTGAGAACACCATGGACAGCTAAGAAGAGTAATGAAGATGTTGAATTTAATTTGATGTAAATAAAATATTGAAACATCATTATCAGGTGCCCTGACTATAGATATAATTATAATGTTCTATTCCGAGTTTCCTTTCTCATTTCTACTACTGATCTCTTTTCACGAGAAAGTATTTTACTGTCTAGTATTTTACTGTGTAGTACTTTACCTTCTAGTATTTTACTGTCTAGTATTTAACTGTCTATTATTTTACTGTATAGTATTTTCTGTCGTTTTCTTATATTTTTTTGTTATTTCACTTCTGTTTTTTTTTCCAGTTGTTACAATATGTTCATGTTTTCCTCTACACCTGATCATGATCAAATAAAGTCTATCTTATTGATTGTTCTTTTGAGCCTAAGACGGCATTTTGGACAGAAAGTCTACACTCTCCGTGTCCCCATGTACTATTAGGCACCAGACTTTGCATACAATCCGCATTGTAGTTCGACACTCGTCACTGTCTCGGGCGAACCTCACAGAATCGGAGCCGATGTCGGATGTTATTGCATCTCACATCAGTGTTTATCTTAGTGTTTCTTAAGATCGCCCTCTTTTTTTCCCGTTCCCTATCTTTGGGTTTTTTTTGGGGGTTGGGGGGGATGGAGGCTTGCTTTATCCTTCTCTTGTTCTCTTTTGTCATCACTTGGCAAACATGTACCCATTATTCTTATTTGATTATTGAGGACATTGTTGGATACCTGTCCGTTTCATTTACTTCTGCATTAGTCAGAGAAACAAAGTAGACTGCTTTTTGTGCATTGTGATTATACAGTTCTCTTTGTTCTTTGTATTTATAAAGTTCTCTTTGTTCACTGGCTTGCTGAGGGTCACTGATCCTTTCAACTCTCCGTGGAACTCTCAACATTTATCTAAAGAACTACATTTATGTTGTTTAAAATCATCTTGTAATTTATTCATTAATTGTCCATGATTTACTTCAACATGACAAGGCTGTTTCTATACAAACGTTATTTCTACACATCATAAATGTTAAAAATCACAGCACATCGACATCGACAAAAATGAAAGGAAAATCAAAAACAAATAAAACAGATTTCCACAAACTGAACAAATTGTTTACTTACCCCCTATGTCGCGTGAGCAACAAGGAATGAATAATTAATTAATTAATTGACATTGACAGCAGGAAAGAAAATGTAAGAATATAAAAATAAAAATAGATGACATAAGATGGATGCAGTGAATGAGATAAAAGTAGTCAGTGACTTATAGCTGGTTGTGGGCGTGATGTCAGTGTGTGAAGATGGTGTTGCTTTTTTTTACAATGACTGTAGTATGATACATCATATAATTGGCAAATTTTCTGTCACACGTTGACATTTTCGATTTTAGGGATTGCCAAATTATCATTAAATTGGGACGGACTGATCCAATGCTTTTTACTGCAAAAGAAATCTACAACCGGTTTTCGCACAAAATTGTGTACTTTTAATACACATTTTGTGTATATGTGGTGCTTTTATTTAATCTCATAGATATAGATGGGACTTTTCTGAAAATATTTGTTAAAGATTAACATTTTGAATAAAATGTGACAATTACTGTTGTCTAAGTTACACTTTGCGAAAAGTGATGCAGCAATGCATCCGTTACCGGCTAAGCTTCTCAAGACTCCATACACAGAGGAGATAAGAGAAATCACGATGAACATTCTACAATCTTTTCTGTGTCACGGGGTGGAAACAGCCTAACAAGTCTGCTCTTGCAAGTAAGGGTCAAAGAGGAAATAACCAGTGTCCATAACTAGCATGTAGATGTCGGATGTACAGGGCTCTAAGGGTCAAAGAGGAAATAACCAGGTGCCCAAAACTAGCATGTTGATGTCGGATGTACAGGGCTCTAAGGGTCAAAGAGGAAATAACCAGGTGCCCAAAACTAGCATGTAGATGTCGGATGTACAGGGCTCTAAGGGTCAAACTATTGGAGCTTGATGTAAAAGACCAAGACAAATCTTCTTTAACAACAATTTAAAGTACAGACGATGAAGAGAAGTAGTCGTGGGATAAAGGAAGAAGAGGAGGGAAAGCAAGAAGAAGAGGGAGAAGTGCAGTTAGGTCAACGATGATCCTGTGATATGTTAAAGAAAGTTGTCGTGTTATCATTTACAATATTATCACAGGCGGCCCCCAGGTTACCTACGAGATGTGTTCCTGATAACGTCTTTAGGTTGGATTTACGTGTAACTCCGATGTTTGAACACAGCGCATGTACGGTGGTGCTGGTAGTAGTTGTAATAGTTGTGATAGTAGTGGCTGTAGGAGTGGTAGTAGTAGTATGAGTAATAATAGTAGTAGGAGTAGAAATAGGAGTAGCAATAGGAGTATGAGTAGTAAAAGTAGTAGAAGGAGTTGTAGCATATCATAAGTAGTAATAAAAAAGTGTATAAAAAATAATAATAATATTAATTCTAACGTATACTAGTAATAGTAAATATAATAATAACAATCACTACACAGTAAAAATGTTACAGAAACGTGTAATCTTTCTTTTAATTCTAACCGAACATAAAAGCAACCACTCATAAAATAATTGTAAAAAAAAAAAAAAAAAAAAAATTATGCGATGAGTAAGTGACGATCAAAACAATGAGTTTAACCCTTAATGACTATTGCATCAAAAAGATGCAGCATCAACAAACGGTCCGTGTAATTTAATATAAAAGTATCCATATAAGAAGTCTTTGATATCGATTTGTAAGTACTGACCACCGTAAGTTGTTATCTTGGACCACAGTAAGTTGTGATTTTGGACCACCGTAAGTTATTTTGTTAAAAGGTTCTCTTTGTTCATTGACTTCATTAAGGAAACTGTATCTTTTAACTCTCCCTGGGACTCTCAACATTTATCTAAAGAACCACCTTTATGTTGCTTAAATTGATCTTTTAACTGATTCATTAAATGTCAATGATTTATTTATACATGACAAGACTGTATCTATACAAACGTTATTTCTACACATCATCATCATCATGTACCGTATCGGTTGGCGTTGGCGATCATGTCCTTCCACAATCTTCTATCCACAGTGCATCGTATCAGTTTTGTTGTTGACTCTTTTCCATGCCATGACACTAAGCTATCCAGTATTTTCTCTCTTTATCGTCCGCGATCTCTCTATCCTTTTTTTTTTGCCAGTTGTAACCAAGTATTCCAACTTTCCTCTTCTAATGATGGGCCCCAAAAATGATGATTGCTTCTTTCTGATGTTTTTAAAGAGCTTCCATTTTGTGTTGGCCTCTTTGAGAACTTTCTCATTTTGGTCTTTTTAACTGTCCAGGGAACTTTCAACATTCTTCTGAGAAAATCTCATCTCTGTGGCCTCTAATCGTCTTTTCATTTGTTTGTCTTTTGTCCATGATTCGCTTCCATAGGTCAGAATTGGTTCTATATAGCATCGATTAACTCTTTTTCTCATTTCTATTGACACACATTCTACACATCATAAATGTTAAAAATGACAGCCCATCAACAAAAACGAAAGGAAAATAAAAATTAAAAATAAAACAGATTTACACAAACTGAACAAATTGTTTACTTACCAGATTTTTCAGCTGTTATGAGTAGCAACAGAGAATGAACAATTAATCAATAAATTAACAATCACAGTTTGAAACAAATTATAATAATATTTAAAAAAAAACAATAATAGAGGACATGAGATGGATGCAGTGAATGAGATCAAATTAATCAGAGACTTGTAGCTGGTTGTGGGCAAGATGTCAGTGTGTGAAGATGGTGTTGCAGCTTTCTACAATAATTGTAGTATGACACATCGTACGATGGTCAAATCCTTTCTCACACGTGGCCATTTTCAATTGTAATCATCATTATTGAGTGCCGTCTCCGCATCGAAGATTGGCTACCATGGAGTGTCATTTCGCTCTGTCTCCTGCTGTGATGGTACACGTTGTCACAGGCTGACTTATTCATCCTTTGATGTTACTCGTCCATGTTGGTCTTGGTCTGCCTCTGCCTTTTTTACTTTGTATATTTTTACTTCCAAGATTACTTTTAGTAGGCTGCTGTGTTTTTTAATATGTCCCAGAAGTCTCATTTGTCTTGTTCGAATTAAGTTTATTAGTTCGCTTTACATTTTAGTTGTTTTAAGACTTCATCATTTTTCAATTTTAGGCATTGTCAAATTGAACAAAGTCACAGTTCAAAGGTCACAACGAGACTGTACACAACCACAACGATCATTAACTTGAGACGGACTGAACGAATGTTTAGACAACCCAACATTGTTTTCAGACAAAATTGTTGTAAGAAATTGTGAACATGTGGTGTTGTTTTTTATTCTCTGAAAAATAACTGAGGCTTTTCTTAAAATATGTGTTTACTCAATTTAAATTAGGAAACAAATGTGATAAAGTATGTTATCTGAGGTAGACTTTGAGAAAGATGATGCGTCAGTGCATCCGTTGTCCGTTAAGCCTCTCAAGACTCCATTTATTGTTTCTCCCTTCCCTATAATCAATGTCTTCCCTTAATGTCCATTTGAAGCTTAATAAAATATAATATCCACAAACTCCTCTACCAGAAAACATTAACACACATTTTTCAAACTACTATTCCAGTAAATAACAAATTATATTGTCTTTTTTGGACCTCAGATTAAATATAGTTTTTTTATGTTTCTTATGAAACAATTGCATTCCCTGTAATGTTGTACTTTTTTCATGTCTTCACTGAATACTTTTTTGTAACAATCTTAGAGTATGATTCCCTCCCTGGAGTTAAACTTCTATAATAATATAGAATAAAAAATATAAAAATATAATATAAAATTATATTACTTCTATTGATTGAAGATTCTTCATTATCATTTATTGTTGTGCTGTACAACTTGATACCTAGTCGGCAACTTCTAGAACCTTCAATGCAAGTAGGTTACTCATAATTAGTCTAAATTACCCGTTACTTTGTAAGGGATAGCTGTTATGGTTCTTCCTCAGACTTCTATTGTCAAAGCCTTGCAGTCAATTTAAGTTGATGTAAAAAAATACTGAACACCATTATCAGGTGCCATGACTATAGATATAACCATAATGTAATTCATGCCCGCAGTTTCCTTTATCACTTCTACTATAGATCTCTTGACATGAGAAAGTACTTTCCTTCCAAAATTTTCTGTCATTATCTTCTTGTGTTACTTATTCCATTTTTATTTTTCTGTTGTTACAATATTTTCATGTTTTCCTCTACACCTCATCATGATCAAATAAAGTCTATCTTATTGCTTGTCCTTTTGAGCCTAAGACGGCACTTAGAACAGAAAGTCTACACTCTATAGCTCGTTTCAAAACATTTGCCCAACTTCAAAACGCTATTACTCTCTAACCGTTTGTTAAATACTTTTGAAATTTTCCAAATGTTATTAGAATGCAAAAGACCCTTTAAATGTATATTTAACAAATATCTTGCAGCTGCGGTTTTCTTAAAGCGGCGATATTTCTTTGATGTTTGTCAAAATTGTAAATTGAGAAGCCCTAAAGAATAGAAATTACCGTAGTTGCTGGTCTACGATTAATTTTCACTAGGTAAAGGCGTGGCCGTAATGGGGAAATAACTGGATAAAACAAAACACCAGGAGAATTATTGTCTGCTCAGTTCGAGGACGGACGATAATAATATCAAGGTATACCTGTATGTCCAATTTTCATAGTTGTGTGGTCCTGAAAAGGACCGTTTGTTGAAATAATTTAAGGTAATATAGGGGCCAACATTGTGGGGGCTATATACTTTCATTCTGAATCAGACGAGTCTAAAAGATTAATAACTGTTTGGGGTTGAACATTCCACAAACCATCATTTTTCCAATATTCCTCTTCCTGTTTTAAGACGTGGTCTTCACATTTAGCCCAATAATCTTTGTCTATATTTAATAAAGCGAGAGTCTTTACATCGCATATTTTGAATGTTGTATTTTCATCTGCCACTTGTCCTTTTAATTTTGCCCAGATTAGTTCTATTGGATTTAAATGAGCATGGTAAGGTGGCAGCCTCAAACTTATATGACCGTGCTCTTGGATAATCTTATCTATTTGAAAAATCTTTGTCCTCTGTTTTTGCTTTACTAGAGATAGTAATTCAGGTTTTAAGTACATGTTATTAAATTGTATGTGCTCCTTTGTGAGCCATATCTTAATAGCATCTTTTGTACTGGATGACGTCGGGACTTTATCTTCAAGTGCAACAATGTTGTGGTACGCTGCATTGTCCATTATTAGGCAAGATGGTCGATCTAGTGCTGGGAGAACAGAATTTTCAATCCAATGTCTAAATATGTGACCATTCATCTCAGAGTGATAATCCCGATTGTCTATGGATTTTTAAAGAAAAATGAGCTCTGCATTCTATATTAGTCCATGTTGTCGACTACCTGCATGAGCAATTATCAAGCGCTGTCCTTTGCTGCTAGGTATTAATCTCTTAATCTTTCCATCTGATGACTGCCATTCCCTTTGGTTAGTGTGGTGAGCATTGATCCATGTTTTATCCAAGTACACAATACCATAACCTTGTTTGCGCACCTCTTTTACTTCACGTAAGTACTTGCTTCTCATGACTACTATATGTGGCTTCTCACAGATGATGTTTCGTCCGTTGGAATACTTTCTGAATGTAAAGCCTGCAGCTCTCACATTCCTCCATAATGTAGACTTTGATATTTCAACACTGTTGTTCTTTTTCAGCGATACTTTTAATTTTCTTATTGTAACAGTTTCATTCATACCCAACATTTTGCGAATTTCACTTCTAATAAGTTCACTGTCGAAATTATCCAACATTTTTGCTCTTCCTTGTGATTTTGTATATTTGGAACATTGACGGTCACGTGCTTGAATCCAGCGATTAAATGACCGTTTAGATAAATCCAAAATGTGTCTTGTCCTATTCTCAGGGTTTTCTAAAGAATGAAATAATCTTCCTCGTTTAGCCTCTTTGCAAAAATAGTCATACATTTTTATTGCGATGTTTTGTAAACTGCAGAATTTCATTTTAAGACTCATGATAAATGTTATTGTTCCACGTTACTCCGCTGAATTAACGGAAATGGAACACACAATGTCTCGTGTTTACTACAAGTGTCTAATTGTGTCAGAAAACTCACGCGGAAAGCGTGCAAAATCGTAAATTTGAGCGTTTATGGATTTGTAATCGCTATTTTTAACTTAAATACTGTAAACACTAAGTTTGGACTACATCAATGGGTCGTTATAAATTTATATAAATCAAATAAGCAATAATAATAACCAAATGTTTGTTTTTAATGAAATTAATTCACTGTTGGGTTCTAATCATTATAATTATACATGCAAATTTTGAAAAAATTACAAAAAGCGGTTTAAAAGATATTGATTTTTAAAGTTGGGTACGACTTATGAAACAAGCTATAGAAAGTCCCCATTTACTATTAGGCTTCAGACTTTGCATACAACCCGCATTGTAGTTCGCCACTCGTCACTGTCTCGAGCCTCTGAGTATGGGGTCTGATGTCGGTTGTTGTTGCTTATCAGATCAGTGTTCATTTTAGTGTTTCTTTAGATCGCCTTTGTCCGCCTGGTTACTATTTGTGAAGGTTTTCTTTACCATTCTCTTGTTCTCTTTTATAATCACTTGACCAACATGAAACCATCATCCTTCCTTGATTATAGAGGTCATTATTGGATACCTGTCAATTTCATTTACTTCTGCACTAGTCGGAGAAACAAAATAGACTACTTTTGTTCATTGTGATTATACAGTTCTCTTTGTTCTTTGCATTATAAAGTTCTCTTTGTTCTTTATCTTCATGAAGAACGCTGTTTCTTTTAACTCTGAACATTTATCTACAGAACCACATTTATGTTGTTTAACATCATAATCTAACTTATTAATTAATTGTCATTGATTTACTTCCACATGACAAGACTGTATCTATACAAATGTTTTCTCTACACATCATAAATGTTATAAATCACAGCCCATCGACAAAAATGAAAGCAAAGTCAGAAACAAATAAAACAGATTCTCACAAACTGAACAAATTGTTTACTTACTCGGTCTGGCGGTTGTTACTGTAGCAACTGGGAATGAACAATAAATCAATAAATTGGCATTGACAGTAGGAAAGCAAGCGTAATAATATAAAAACAATAATAGAGGACATGAGATGTATGCAGAGAATGTGATAAAAGTAGAGAGTGACTTGTAGCTGGTTGTGGGCAAGATGTCAGTGTGTAAAAATAGTGTTACAGTTTTCTACAATGATTGTAGTATGACACATCGCACAATGGAGAAATCCTCTGCCACACGTTGTCATTTTCAATTTTAAGGATTGTCAAATTCATCATCATCATCATCATCATCGAGTGCCGTCTCAGCATCAAATGTTGGCTACCATTAAGCGCAATTCTGCTCTGTCTCTTGCTTTGATGGTGCAGATTGTCATAGGCTGGTTTGTCCAGCTTTTGATGTTACTCGTCCATGTTAGTCTTGGTCTGCCTCTGCCACCTTGTATTTTCCCCTCCAGGATTACTTTTAGTAGGCTGTTGTGTCTTTTAACATGGCCCAAAAATCGCATTTGTCTTGTTCGAATTGTGCTTAGTAGTTCTCTTTTTATTTTTAGTTGTTTTAAGATTTCATCGTTTTTCTTTCCCGTCCATCTAATTCCACCTATTCTTCTATATATCCACATTTCAAAGGCTTCAATTCTCTGTTCTGTTTTCTTGTCTAATATCCATGTTTCTTCGCCATATAGGAATATTGAGAAGATGTAACATTTTGCTATTCTTAGTTTTAGTCCTGGTGTTATTTGTTTTGATGTTAGTATGTTCTTCATGACATTAAAATTACTTTTTGCCATTCCTATTCTTTTGTTTATTTCAGTTGTACATTTTCCATCACTGGTTATAGTATGTCCAAGGTAGTTGTAATTCTGAACTGTCTCCAGGTCTATTCCTCCAATTTTGATATCCACTTGTGGGTTTTGAGTATTTTCTTTGTTTGTGATTATAGTTTTAGTCTTTTTGATATTCA
Organism: Megaustenia siamemsis; assembly: GCA_032433765.1. Classification (NCBI taxonomy): domain Eukaryota; kingdom Metazoa; phylum Mollusca; class Gastropoda; order Stylommatophora; family Ariophantidae; genus Megaustenia; species Megaustenia siamemsis. Next base: position 7,091,190 of record JAVIAB010000050.1, read on the forward strand.
TATCTAGTCCATATTTTTTGCTTGTCATGTTTATTTCATTAAGCAATTGTTGTAGATCTTTAGGATTTTCTGCTAGTAGTACAGTATCATCAGCATATCTTAGGTTATTGATTATCTTTAAATTAATTTGTAGGCACAAGCATAATTATAGGATGTATCCCTGTCTTACTCCTCTTTTTATATCAATGGGTGTAGAGTTCTCTTTGTTATATTTTATTATTGTCAAATTAAACAAAGTCGCATTTCAAAGGTCACATCAAGACCCTACACAACCAGTACATCAGTTAACCTGAGGTGGACTGAGCCAGTGCTTACTACAACCGAACTTGGTTTTCTCACAAATATGTGTACATTTGGTATGACTTTGTAAACATGTGCTTCTTTTATTCGGTCTCATAATATAATTTAGAATATCATTAAAATATATCTTGAAATAAATAAAACTTTTGAGAAAAATGTGATAAATTTTGTGATGTAAATTAGTCTTTTCCAAAAAGTGGCACGGTAATGCAACAGTTGTCCGATAAGCTTCTCAGCGCTCCATACACAAGGAAACTAAAAGTGGTCAGCGACTCATAGCTAACTGTTTGTATCAGGGTCAGTGAATCGAAACTAATGATGATCCTGCAATATTTTCTGTGACTTAGGGTGGGAATAGGTCTGGTCATGCGTGTACGGATCAGAGAAGAAGAAAGTGAACCGTTTACCAAATAATAGCACACAGAAGTCGGATGTACAGGACAGCTCTATTTTGTACACCTGAAGCATCCCTATTTCGTCGTTCCTTTCTTCCCGCCGATGACCCCTTTATTTCCGAATATCAAGAAGATAAGATGAGCATCTGTCAGTCACGTGATGGGAAGAAATTAGTGGATCATACACCATGCAAGAGGGGAGCCGCGATAGCTCAGTGGTTAGTGAACTGGATTACAAAAGACAAGAGGTAGGGTTCGATCCCAACTGACAGCTTCCCGGTCCACCCAGCCTTAAATGGGTACCTGATTTTTTTTCTGGGAAGTAAAGCGGCACGGGCGTAATCCCGACCACATTATCCCAAAAATCATGTGCTGAAGGTCTGTAAAATGTATGGTGACTAACACCATATTCCCTATACGCCACTTGACGTGACGGGGGCTCTTTATTTTACATACACAAAGCAAGTACACAAATGGGAAAACTTTAAATCGAGGCCAACCTCGATGTACACTGACAGGAGTACTGACAAGAGAGACAATGACAACAGGCATCAACTCCCTTAATGAGACTTGAAGTCTTGTTCAGAATAGGAAAAAATCCAGAAATACGCTGTTTGAAATATAGCAACATTGAAAAGGATTTCAGATGTTGGATTTGACGTCACAGCACTTAGAACAGGTCCATGTGTTTACTTCTTCCCAACAAATAACACAAATTATATGCAACGACAGTTCATGTAGCTTGATGGTTATACACATTCTCATTAATTGTATCGAACTTCCTTCTAGACTTTATCCAAGTTCTCAAACTTATAACTGTACCCTCACTACCAACTATAAGTCGCTCTCTGATAAACTTTAAGATTATAGTTTCATGAATTGTGTTATCACTCAAGTGTAATCATTGCATGAACTCAGGTTATCTCCCTTCCCTATAATCAATGTCTCCACTTAATGTCCATTTGCAGTTGAATAAAATATCATTTCTACAAACTCTTCTTCCATAAAACATTAACTCACATTTTTCCAAGGAACAATTCTAGCTACTATATATATATGAACCAACTTCACGTTTGCTTATTATCGAGTGCCGTCTCCGCAAAAACGAAAACAAAATCAGAAACCAATAAAATAAATTAAAACAAACTGAACAAAGTGTTTACTTACCCGGTTTTTCAGCTGTTATGAGTAGCAACAGAGAATGAACAATTAATCAATAAATTTACAATCACAGGTTGAAACAAATTATAAGAATATAAAAAAAACAATAAAAGAGGGCATTAGATGGATGCAGTGAATGAGATAAAATTAATCAGTGACTTGTAGCAGGTTGTGGGCAAGATATCAGTGTGTGAAGATGGTGTTGCAGCTTTCTACAATAATTGTAGTATGACACATCGTACAATGGTCAAATCCGCTTCCAAGATTGGCTACCATGGAGTGTCATTTCGCTCTGTCTCCTGCTGTGATGGTACACGTTGTCACAGGCTGACTTATTCATCCTTTGATGTTAATCGTCCATGTTGGTCTTGGTCTGCCTCTTTTACTTTGTATATTTGTACTTCCAAGATTACTTTTAAGAGGGTGCTGTGTCTTTTAATAACCCACGGAAATCTCATTTGTCTCGTTCGAATTGTGTTTGGTAGTTCTCTTTTCATTTTTAGTTGTTTTAAGACCTCCTCGTTTTCAATTTTAGGAACTGATAAAATAAGCAAAGTCGCAGTTCAAAGGTCACAACGAGACTGTACACAACCACGACGATCATTAACTTGAGACGGACTAAATCGTTGTAGTGACAACCGAACATTGTTTTCAGACAAAATTGTTGTAAGAAATTGTGAACATGTGGTGATATTTTTTATTCTCTGAAAAATAACAGACGCTTTTCTTCAAATGTGTTTTTACTCAACTAAAATTAGGAGAAAAAAATGTTATAAATTATATCATCTGAAGTAGACTTTCAAAAAGGTAATGCGCTAGTGCATCCGTTGTCCATTAGGCTTCTCAAGACTTCATGTGCAAGGAGCGAGATGCGGTCAGACAGATACTCACAACTGACTTTTTGTATCAGGATCTGTGAACCACAAGTGATGAAGATCCCACCATATTCTCTATGATAAGTTGTGAAAACAAGTCTGGTCCTGTCAGTACGGATCACAGAGGAAAGCCCATGACACCCAAAAATAGCATGCACAAGTCGGATGTACAGGGCACCACTATTTTGTACACCTGAAGCATGCATATCGCGGCCTTTATTCCCGCCTATCAAGAAGATAAGGTGAGCACATGACAGTCAGGTGATGTGAAGAAATTAGCGGGGAATACACAAAGCCAAGTTCGCAAATGGGAAGTAATAGAAATCGAGACCAACCTCGATGTACACTGAAAGGAATACTGACAAGAGAGACAAAAACAACTAGCACAAACTCCGTTACGGAGACTTGAAGGTTTGTCAAGAATAAGGAGTACTAGATTGTACGCTGTTTAATATCTCCATTTCATTTAAAGGATATCAGATGTTGGATCTGACGTCACAGCACTTAGAACAGGTCCATGTGTTTACTTCCTCCCAACAAATAACACAAATTATATGTAACGACAGTTCATGTAGCTTGATGGTTATACACATTGTCAGTAATTATATTGAACCTCCTCCTAGACTTTATCCAAATTCTCAGACTTTGCCCTCTCACCACCAACTATAAGTCGCTCTCTGATAAACAATCACTGGTTTCACATTCCTGCCGTTTAAGATTATAGTTTCATTAATTGTGTTATCACTCAAGTGTAAACACTCCTCCATAACCTCAGTTTATCTCCCTTCCCTATAAACAATGTCTCCACTTAATGTCCTATTCAAGCTTAACAAACGCTTCTACCATAAAACATTAATGCACATTTTTCAAAGCAACAATTCCAGCAAATTAAAAAAATATTAATAATGTCTTTTTTTTATACCAATTTTCAATTAGAAAGACCTCAGATTAAATATAGTTTTATTTTGTTTCTTATGAAACAATACATTCAATGTAATTTTTTTCCATATCTTCCTTGAATATTTATATGCACAAATTTTAAAGCATGATTACCTCCCTTGAGATAATCTTCTATAATAAAATATACATTTCTTCTATTGTTTCATTGATTGAAGATTCTTCATTATCATTTATTGTTGTGCTGTACAACTTGATACCTAGTCGGTAACTTCTAGAACCCTCAATGCAAGTAGGTTACTCATAATTAGTCTACATTATCCGTTACTATGTAAGGGATAGCTGTTATGGTTCTTCCTAAGACTTTTTTTGTCAAAGCCTTGCATTCAATTTATTAAATATATAATCTTATATTATAATTATATATATATATATATATATCATCATCATTGAGTGCCGTCTCCGCAACGAAGGTTGGCTACCATGGAGCGCCATTTTGCTCTATCTCTTGCTTTGATGGTGCAGGTTGTCATCGGTTGATTTGTCCATCTTTTGATGTTACTCGTCCATGTTAATCTTGGTCTGCCTCTGCCTCTTTTACCTTGTATTTTCCCCTCCAGGATCACTTTCAGTAGGCTGTTGTGTCTTTTAACATGGCCTAAGAATCGCATTTTTCTTGTTCTAATTGTGTTCAGAAGTTCTCTTTTCATTTTTAGTTGTTTTAAGACTGTGTCGTTTGTTTTCTTTTCCTTCCATCCAATTCTACCTATTCTTCTATATATCCACATTTCAAAGGCTTCAATTCTCTGTTCTGTTTTCTTGTCTAATGTCCATGTTTCAGCACCATATAGGAATATTGAGAAGATGTAACATTTTGCTATTCTTAGTTTTAGCTCTGGTGTTATTTGTTTTGATGTTAGTATGTCCTTCATGACATTAAAATTACTTTTTGCCATTCCTATTCTTTTGTTTATTTCAGTTGTACATTTTCCATCACTGGTTATAGTATGTCCAAGGTAGTTATAGCTCTGAACTGTCTCAAGGTCTATTCCTTCAATTTTGATATCCACTTGTGGGTTTTGAGCATTTTCTTTGTTTATGATCATAGTTTTAGTCTTTTTGATATTCATATCTAGTCCATATTTTTTGCTTGTCGTGTTTATTTCATTAAGTAATTGTTGTAGGTCATTAGGATTTTCTGCTAGTAGTACAGTATCGTCAGCATATCTTAGGTTATTGATTATCTTTCCATTAATTTGTAGGCCTGGCATCTCTATGATGTTTTTAAAGATTTGCTCAGTGTATAGATTGAACAAGCTTGGTGATAGGATGCATCCTTGTCTTACTCCTCTTTTTATATCAATGGGTGTAGAGAACTCTTTGTTATATTTTATTATTGCTGTTTGCTCCCAGTATAGATTGCATATTATTCGTATATCCATGTCATCTAGATGTATCTCTTTTAGGCATTCTATAAGTTGTTTGTGGTGTACTCTATCAAAAGCTTTGGTGTAGTCTATGAAGCAGGCATATATTGGTTTGTTTACTTCTGTGTATTTTTCGATTAATGTTCTCATGCAGAATATGGCTTCTTTTGTCCCGCTATTTTTCCTAAATCCAAATTGCTGCTCATCTAATTCAGTATTGATTTTATTCTGAATCCTTCCTTGTATAACTTTTAGCAAGATTTTTGTAACATGGCTCATTAGGCTTATTGTTCTAAAGTCACTGCATTCAACTGCACCATTCTTTTTAGGCAATGCAATGAAAGTTGATGTTTTTAGTTCATTTGGTATGTATCCTGTGTGGTATATGTCGTTGCATATGTCTGTAATCACTTCAATGCCAAAATCTTCAAGTGCCTGTATCATCTCTATCTGTATGCTGTCAGGTCCTGCTGCTTTTCCCCTTTTCATTGTTTTTATAGCTTTTTCCACCTCAGATTTTAAGATTTTATAGCCTGATGTACATTTTATAACTGGTTTCTTGTCCCTTTGATCATGAAATAGTTCTGTTATATATTCCTGCCATCTATCTATGATATCCTTATTGTCTGTTAGCATTTTTCCTTTTTTGTCTGCAATGCATCCACCTTCTGTGGCTCTTTTATTTTTATTAGTCATTCTCTTTATTTCTGTGTGCATTCCTCTTAGGTCTTGTTTGCTTTCCATAGTTTCTATTTCTATACATTTTTGGCTGAGCCAGTCTTCTTTTGCCTTTTTGCACATTTTGCGTATCTCATTATCTATTTTATTGTATTGGGCAGTGTTCTTCGCTTGTCTCCTTTCTTCCATTTTTTCTAAGATGGTGTTAGTTATCCATTTTTGTTTTTTGTTCTTTTCTCTTTTGGGTAAGGTGTCGCAGGCTTTATGTATGCTTTTCTTTATGCATTGCCATTTGGTTGTTGCTTTTTCATCAGGATTTTCTCTTCTGTATTGTTCAATTCCTTCCTCTAGCAGCTTCTGGTATGTGTTCTTTACTTGTATTGTATATGTATCTTTAATATCTTTTTGATTTAAAGCTGTTATGTCGAGTGGGTTTGTTGATGAATCAGATTTTTGCTTGTTTCTCTTTAGTTTGATTTTCATTTTAATCATTACAGGATTGTGATCAGAATTAATATCTGCTCCTGGGTAGGTTTTGGCATTCTTTACGCTGTTACGGAACCTTTCTTTTATCATTATGTAATCTATTTGATTCCTCTTCCTATCTCCAGGGCTTTTCCATGTGTATAGTTTCCTTTTCTCTTGCTCAAAGTAGGTGTTACATATTATCAGCCTGTTTTCTTCACAGAATTGTATTAATCTTTCTCCTCTGTCATTTCTTTTTCCTAAACCATGATTTCCTATAATTGTCTTATATCTACCTTTTCCTACTTTAGCGTTCATGTCACCCATTACAATCAAGATGTCTGAAGATTTCACTTGCTTCATAACTTTATTTAGGTCTTCATAGTATGCCTCTATTTGTTCATCTGTGTAGTCTTGAGTAGGTGCATATGTCTGTATTATTGCTATGTCCAATGGTTTTGCTTTCAACTTGACTAGTATAATCCTATCACTGTATGTCCAGTGGGTACTTATATATTTTTGTAGCTCTCTTTTTATCAGTATTCTTACCCCCCTTTGATGTTCTGTTGTGTTTCCTGAGTATATAAATGTATATTTTTCGTCTTCAATGTACCCACATTCCTTCCATCTAGTCTCTGATATGCCTAAAATATCTATAATATATATATATACATACATATATATATAAACTGCATACTTCACTACAATTAAATTTGATGTAAAAAAAAAATATTGAAAAATTATTATCTGGTGACATGACTATAGATATAATCATAATGTATTCATGTTCCATATGTCCTTTCTCACTTCTACTATTGATAACTTTTCATAAGAAAGTATTTTACTGTCTATTATATTCTGTCATTGTCTTCTTGTGCTACCCTTTCCATTCATATTTTTTCCTGTTGTTACAATATTTCCATGTTTTCCTCTACACCAGATCATGATCAAATAAAGTCTATCTTATTGATTGTCCTTTTGAGCCTAAGACGGCACTTAGGACAGAAAGTCTACACTCTCCGTGTCCCCATGATCTGTACTGTTAGGCATCAGACTTTGCATACAATCCGCATTGTAGTTCGCCACTCGTCACTGTTTCGGGTGCTTCTCTTTTTTCCTCTGTTTCCCATCTGGGGGGGGGGGGGGGGGTTGCTTTGCGATTCTATTGTTGTCTCTTGTAATCACTTGACCAATATATGTCCATTTTATTTCTTGATTATAGATGATATTTTTGAATGTATGACCATTTCTCTTACTTCTGCACTGGTCACAGAAATAAAGTTGACTACTTTTGTTCATTTTGCTTCATAAGTTCTCTTTGTTTATTGGCGTCATTAAGGACAATATCTTTTAACTCTCCGTGGGACTCTCAACATTTATCTGTAGAACTACATTTGTGTTGCTTGAAATGATCCTCGAATTTATTCATTAATTGTCCATGATTTACTTCCACATGTCATTATTAATATAAAAATTGTGATACGCATTATACATATTAAAAAGCACAGCTCATCGACAAAATTGAAAGCAAAATCAGCAACAAATACAACAGATTTACACAAACTGAACAACTTGTTGACTTACTCGGTGGCCTGGCTATATTCGTTAGCAGCAGAAATTATAAAATAATCAATAAATTGTAAAGTGTAAGAATAAAAGAAACAATAATAGAGGACATGAGATGATGCAGTGAATGAGATAAAAGTAGTTAGAGACTTGTAGCTGGTTGTGGGTAAGATGTCAGTGTGTGAAGATGGTGTTGCTGCTTTCCTCAATGATTGTAGTATGAAACATCGCAGAATGGAGATATCTCTGTCAAGCGTTGCCATTTTCAATTGTAGGGATTGCCAAATTAAAGAAAGTCGCAGTTCAAAGGTCACATCAAAACTGTACACAATAACAACACCGATTAACCTGAGGTGGACTGAACCAGTACTAACGACAATTGAACACGGTTTTCAGAAAAAAATTGTAGTATGAATTTGTGAATATGTGTTTTTTTCTCACAAATATGTGTACATTTTGTATGACTTTGTAAACTTGTGCTTCTTTTATTCAGTCTCATAAATATAATTTAGATTATCATAAAAATATATCTTCAAATAAACTTAAAAAATTGGAGAAAAATGCGATAAATTATGTTATGTAAGATAGACTTTCCAAAAAGTGACACAGTAATGCACCAGTTGCCCGATAAGCTTCTCAGCGCTACATATACAAGGAAACTAAAAGCGGTCAGGGACTCATAGCTGGCTGTTTTTATCAGGGTTAGTGAACCGAAACTAATGACGATACCACAATATTTTCTGTGACTTAGGCTGCAAACAAGTCTGGTCATGCGAGTACAGATCGAAGAGGAAGAAAGAGGCACCTAGAAATAGCTTCCAGAAGTCGAATGTACAGGACACATCTATTTCATTTATATAAATAATAATGCGTGATTCCCTGCATAATGAGTGATTTGATGACCATAAGAAAAGTGGAGGCGGGATCTGTACATATGCAATGGATAGCGTCATTGCAGAAGTCAAAAATACATAAGGTCATCTTTGTCTACGTCCCTGGACATGCGGGAGTACGGGAAAATGAAAGAGCGGACAGGTTGGCTAGCTGTGCTATTGTTGAGGACGGTCAACCAATGGATCGGGCGGACATCAGCAATGCCCTCCGAAATGTGGATAGGACGCAGGACTTCGACAACCATGAGTCCTCGTCACTCCTTAGGATGAAATAAATGGGAGTTAAGATGGGCACAGCCAGAAATGAGAAACTTAGTTTGCGTGTAAGAAGATTTATCAACCAACACAGAACTGGAGTCCTCATTCGCTGGACACTGCGGGACTTGTTGAGAAGACATGTTCGGAGTGCAATGATGATGACCCGCTAATAACTAAATAACAACTATTTTGTACACCTGAAGCATCCCTATCGCGTCGTTCCTTTCTTCCCACCGATGACCCCTTTTTTCAGAATATTAAGAAGATAAAATGAGCATCTGTCAGTCACGTAATGAGACGAAATTAGCGGGGAATACACAGAGCAAGTACACAAATGTGAAATAATTGAAATCGAGCCCAACCTCGATGTACACTGACAGGAATACTGACTAGAGAGACAAAGACAACTAGCATCATCTCACACGGACTGGACAGTTTTTGCCAAATGGGGAATAATAGAAAAGTGTTTCATATCTCACTGCATTGAAATGATGTTGGATTTGACGTCACAGCACTCAGAACAGTTCCATGTGTTTACTTCTCCCTCGCAAATAACACAAAACATATGCAACAACAGCTCATGTAGCTTGATGGCTATACGACCAGAGTTAAACAATTCAAACAAAGACACAGGACCACCAATAATTCAGAGTAAAATGGACGAAGCAATTCTACACATCAAAAGAGGCAAAGCTCCAGGTCCCGGCTAAATAAAAATCGAAGAGATAAATGCATTAGGAGAGTCGTGAGACCAAGTCATAACAAAATTACTCAATGACATATATAACACTGTACACATACCCGAAGATCTACTAAAATCTATCTTTGTAGCCATACCGAAGAAGTCAGGCGACAGTCATAGTGAAGATCAAATTATTATTAGTCTTATGACCCATATGACGAAAGTATTTCTAAAAACTATCATGCGACGTGTATCGAACAAAACAAAACCAGAAATAAGTCAGGAACAATCTGGATTTGTGGACGAAAATGACATCAATAATGCAATATTACATCATGAGAACATTGATAGAAAGAGCATTAGAGGTAAAGAAAGATCTATATATGTGCTTTATAGACTACATGAAAGCATTTGACAAGGTAAAGCATGTGGAAATAATCAATATGCTGGAGAAATTAAACATTGATGGCAAGGATCTGCGAATCATAAAAACACATGTACTGACAACAAACGGCAGATATACGAATTAGCAACCAAACAGGAAAATCCAATATATAAAACAAGGAGTCAGACAAGGTTGTGTTCTGTCACCGGATTTTTTTTCACTTTACAGCGAATATATTATGAGATCAATAGTAGACAAAAAAGGAATTGAAGTCAACGGTCACAACATAAATAATTTGCGATAAATATAGACAAAGATTATTGGGCTAAATGTGAAGACCACGTCTTAAAACAGGAAGAGGAATATTGGAAAAATGATGGTTTGTGGAATGTTCAACCCCAAACAGTTATTAATCTTTTAGACTCGTCTGATTCAGAATGAAAGTATATAGCCCCCACAATGTTGGCCCCTATATTACCTTAAATTATTTCAACAAACGGTCCTTTTCAGGACCACACAACTATGAAAATTGGACATACAGGTAACCTTGATATTATTATCGTCCGTCCTCGAACTGAGCAGACAATAATTCTCCTGGTGTTTTGTTTTATCCAGTTATTTCCCCATTACGGTCACGCCTTTACCTAGTGAAAATTAATCGTAGACCAGCAACTACGGTAATTTCTATTCTTTAAGGCATCACAATTTACAATTTTGACAAACATCAAAGAAATATCGCCGCTTTAAGAAAACTGCAGCTGCAAGATATTTGTTAAATATAGATTTAAAGGGTCTTTTGCATTCTAATAACATTTGGAAAATTTCAAAAGTATTTAACAAACGGTTAGAGAGTAATAGCGTTTTGAAGTTGGGCAAATGTTTTGAAACTAGCTATAATAGCAGAGACAGAGAATGAACTACAAGAAATGATAGACATAATAGTAAAAGAAAGCAACAAGAAAGGTCTCAGTCCGAATATTTAGAAAAAAGAAGTAATTGACATATGGAAGGCATAATAATCATTATCATGCAGCATAAAAATAAACAGGACAAATCTGAAACAAGTGCAATGCGTCAAATACTTGGGCACAATAATACCATCAGATGGAAGATGTACCACATAAATAAAAAGCAGAATAGGTCAGATCAAAATAGCATTTCAGAAAATGAAAAATGTTATGTGCAACAAAAATATGACAAAAAAGTCAGAAAGAGAGTTCATCGGTGCTATATAGAGCCAATTCTGATCTATGGAAGCAAATCATAGAGAGTAAACAAAGAAATGAAAAGACAATTAGATGCCACAGGGATGGGATCTCTCAGAAAAATGTTGAAAGTTCCCTGGACAGCTAAAAAGACAAACGAGGAAATTCTCAAAAAGGCCAACACAAAAAGGGAGATCCTAAGAAACATCAGAAAGAAACAATCAACATTCATAGAAGAGGAAAACATCATGAGAAGAGGAAAATTGGAATACTTGGTTACAACTGGCAAAATACATAGACAAAAGATATGGCGGACGACAACGAGAGAAAATACTAGAGGGCTTGGTGTCATGGCATAGAAAACAGTCAATAACAGAATTGGTACGATGCACTGTGGATAGAAGATTGTGGAAGGACATGATTCCCTACGCAAAATCGCTATGGCACATGATGATGATGATGATGAATATACACATCCTCAGTAATTGTATCCACCTCCTTCTAGATTTCCAATTCTCAGACTTAGAACACGATTTACTTCAACACGACAAGGCTGTAAATCACTTTGCTTCTTTTGGTTCATTGCATTTTGTTACAATTTCCTTATTTCATCACTTTATACTCATCCTTGTTGATTGCACTATCGAACGCGTAACAAAATGACGGTTTGTTTTCGCCGGTCTGTCGTCAAGGACGCGTAATTCATTTAATTTGTAAAAGGCTCACAGTGTATCCGCGTGCTGCAGAGATATTTACTGGAGTTGGCCAGTGTATAACGTGGAAACAGGTTCTGGACCGTGCGACTGAGTGAGTGCACGTGAGTCTAGACCATCCACAGCATCGACGTTCAGCAACAAAATCATCTATGACGACGGTAAGTATTCAGATGCAGCCCAAACGACAACATCGAAGACAGGAAAACACGACAAGGTAAGCGTGGTGGCGTTAAACTGTCGAAGTGTGAGAGGCTAGGCCTAAAGTATGTGCTCGTTACATATTGGAATTGTGGGTCCATAAATCAACGACAGCCCATTCTTGGCGGTAAGCTACTGTGCGGCGCCGATATAATGGTTTTGCAAGAAACTCTTCTTGGTGACAGGACAGTAAGTACTCCTGGATTTAATTGTTTATACAATAGATGACACCTTGGGCAGGCCATCCTTGTGCGCAACAATATGGTGGCAGCTGAGGTTGATATGTCTGTGTGGGACAATGCAGAATTGCAGGTACATGCGGTTAGGGTGCAGACCCTAGTTCATTTCGTGATTGTTAATGTGTATGCCTGTAATGGGAAGGTGAACACACAACAATGGCAGAATCTCTTCGAGTTCGATGAAGAGAACGTCATTTTCTGCGGAGACTAATGCTAGAGGAAACCAGTGGGGTAACGTCATAACCAACAAGCAGGGAGAAGACCTAGAGAACGCACTGGTATCGGCCGATTTAGTGTGCTTGAATGATGGAAGGGCAACAAGAATGGCCACTCGAACAGGGGACTCTGATAGTGTCATAGACCTGGCACTGGTGTCGTCCACCTTCGCACCGGTTTGCAGGTGGAGTGTACTGGGGTTCCACGGAAGTGATCACTATCCATGTGTCTTCCTAATTGAGAAAAGCAGAAGTAGAAGCCAGAAAAGAAAGCTCCACACATTCCACTACAAGAAAACAGACCAGGACATCATTAGCAAAATCAGACATAGGAAACACAGCGCCCCTCGTAGGAGACAGGAGAGATGGACGCAGCCATCCAGGTGGAACGTAGAAGTCGATGAAGCTTGGCGGAACAAGAGACAAACGGCCAAGACATGGCAGAAAGCCAGAAGGAATGGAAGAACACAACCTAAGCTCTAGAAGTGAAAGAGCACAGTACTTCGACAAACACAGATCCACGTCACTTCTTCGGATGATGGAAATGGGATTTAAGATGGGCACAGCCAGAAATGAGAAACTTAGTGGGCGTGTAAGAAGACTTTTCAACCAACATAGAACTGGAGTCGTCATTCGCTGGACACTGAGGGAATTGCTGAGGTGGGGATCTGAGCACCTATGGACATGTTCTGAGTGCAATGATGATGACCCGCAAATAACTCATTAACTCAAGGCTGTATCTATACAAACGTTATTTCTACACATCATAAATGTTAAAAATCACAGCTCATCGACAAAAACGAAAGCAAAATCAGCAACAAGTAAAACATATTTACACAAACTGAACAAATTGTTTACTTACCTACAATGTGGCCTGTTATCAGTAGCAACAGAAAATAAACAATTAATCAATAAACTAACATTGACAGTAGGAAAGCAAGTGTAAGAATATATAAATAATAATAGAGAACATGAAATAGATGATGTTAAGGAGTTAAACAAAAATAAATGATAATAAAGAATCTTCAATCAATGAAACAATAGATGTAGTATATTATTTTTATTACAGAAGATTAACTCAAGGGAGATAAAATTGCACTAAAATCGTTAAAAATAAGTATTCAGTGAAAATCTGAAAGATTGAAATCAACACTACAGTGAATGCTTTAAGTTTCACAAAATGAATTTTTAAAAACTATATTTAATTTCAGGTTTCTCTCTTCGTGGTAGTGTACAGTCTTGTTGTGACATTTGAACTGCGACTTTTTTTAATGTGGTCATCTTAAAATTGAAAATGGCAAAATGTGGTAGAGGATTTCCCCATTGTACGATGTGTCATACTACAATCATTGTAGAAAGCTGTAACATCATCTTCATACACTGACATCTAGCCCTGAAGATGATGTTACAGCTTTCTACAATGATTGTAGCATGACGCATCGTACAATGGGGAAATCCTCTGTCACATGTTGCCATTTTCAATTTTAGAGATTACCACATTAAAAAAAAGTTGTAGTTCAAAGGTCACAACAAGACTGTACACAACTACGAAGAGAGAAACCTCAAATTACATATAGTTCTTTCTTTTGTATTTTGTGAAACTTAAAGCATTCACTGTAGTGTTTATTTCAATCTTTCAGATTTTCGCTGAATACTTATATTTAACGATCTTTGCGCAATTTTACCATTGAATTCATCTTCTATTACCAAAATAGTATAGTTCTTCTATTGTTTCATTGCTTGAAGATTCTTCATTATCATTTATTGTTGTGCTGTACAACTTGATACCTAGTCGGTAACTTCCCAAACTCTCAATGCAAGTAGGTTACTCATAATTAGTCATAATTACTTTCTAAGAATAGCTGTTATGGTTTTTCCTACGACTTTTGTTGACAATTCAGCATATATATATATATATAAATTATATGAACCATATTCACAATTTCCTGCAAAATTAATTTGAAGTATAACAATATTAAAACATCCGGGTCTTGACAATGGATGTTATTCCCATGTTTCTCCTTGTATTCCTGTCCCCAGTTTCCTTTATCACTTCTACTATAGATCTCTTGCCATGAGAAAGTACTTTCTTGTCCAATATTTTCTGTCATTGTCTTCTTGTGTTACTCTTTCCATTCTTATTTTTCCTGCTGTTATAATATTTTCATGTTTTCCTCTACACCCGATCATGATCAAATAAAGTCTATCTTATTGATTGTCCATTGGAGCCTAAGACGACACTTTGGGTGGAATTTCTACACTCTCCGTGTACCGATGATCTGTTCTGTTAGCCTTCAGACTTTTAATACAACCTGTATCCGGCCTCTTTTTATTCCCCTCTGTTTCACATCCGTGGAGCGTTTGCTTTACGATTCTATTGTTGTCTCTTGTAATCACTTGACCAACATATGTCCATTTTATTTCCTGATTATAGATGACATTTGTGAATGTATGACCCTTTCTCTTACTTCTGCACTTGTCACAGAAATAAAGTTGACTACTTTTGTTCATTTTGCTTCATAAGTTCTCTTTGTTTATTGGCGTCATTAAGGACACTATCTTTTAACTCTCCGTGGGACTCTCAACATTTATCTGTAGAACTACATTTGTGTTGCTTGAAATGATCCTCGAATTTATTCATTAATTGTCCATGATTTACTTCCATATGTCATTATTAATATAAAAATTGTGATACGCATTATAAATATTAAAAAGCACAGCTCATCGACAAAATTGAAAGTAAAATCAGCAACAAATACAACAGATTTACGCAAAATGAACAACTTGTTTACTTACCCGGTAGATGGACTATATTCAGAAGCAACAGGAAATGATAAAGTAATCAATAAATTTTAATTGACAGTAAGAAAGCAATTGTAAGAATATAAAATCAATAATAGAGGACATGTGATGGATGCAGTGAATGAGATAAAAGTAGTCATTTATAGATAGCTATGAGCAAGATGTCAGTGTGTGAAAATAGTGTAGCTGCTTTCTACAATGATTGTAGTATGACACATCGCAGAATAGGGATATATTTGTCAAGCGTTGCCATTTTCAATTTTTAAGGATTGCCAAATTAAAGAATGTCGCAGTTAAAAGGTCACATTAAGACTACACACTCACGACACCGATTAACTTGAGGTGGACTCTCTCTCTCTCTCTCTCTCTCTCTCTCTCTCTCTGCGATCAAGACTCAATCAAAGTAGGATTCCAGACTCTCTAATGAAGGCAGCTGTCTGTTTAAGTGAATCGACTGCGCCATATAGTTTCTCTTCCAGGGAGGTGGGTGTGGATCACATTGCTCTTCTCAGGTCAGTGTACTGGGGGCAATCCTGTAGAACATGTTTTGTAGTCATATTGTCCAGTGTACAGTGGCATAGGCTGGTTGTACCTATTTTGAATTTGGTGAACATGTGGTTTCTCATTCTATTGTGGCCAGTGCGTAGGCGAAGTATGATGACTTGATCCCTCCTTGATAGTTGGTGGTATCTGTCACTCGTTATCCTTTGGGTGTTCTCGTTTCCATTTTTCATGGAACAGACCTTTGAGGATGGATTTGGCTTCATCATAAGTGAGCGGATGGTTCTCTTGTGGTAATCTCCCTCCCTCTTTAGCTAATTTGTCTGCGCGTTCATTCCCGTGTATATTACAGTGTGATGGTATCCACTGAATGACTACTCTCTGGAAGTTATTGCATAGTTGGTCCAGGGTTGTTCTCAAGTCATCTAGTTCATTGTTCTTGGGGCTTTTTAGAGCTGATAATACTGACAGTGCATCAGTCAGAATTACCAATTTATTGTGCATGTTATTTTTATGTTGAGTAGCCAGTGTTGCCGTATCTCTGATGGCCTCAGTTCTGCTTTAAAGTTGTTTGAGAATTTTCCAGTAGCTATTGACTTGGTGATCTCGTCCTTGTTATTCAGCGTCACGAACACTCCCCCCCCCCAACCCCTCCATTTCTGGTGGTATTTGTAGCAGAGTCATCTGTGTATATGTGGGACCAAGAGTCCTGTGGGTAGGTATCGTGTATGTGTTTTTCTGCTACGTGTTTTCTTTCTGTGTCTGATTGGGTGCCTTTTTTCATGACTCCTGTTATATTTTCCTGAAGTTCTGGTATTTTATGTTTTCCATGAGAAGACATATCAGATGGACCCAAGGGTTTTGATATTGTTTGAGATTTACTGGGTCTCCAGTAGTTAGTTCATTGGCAATTGCATCGAAGTTGCTCCTCTTTAGTCGTACAATTACGAAACCAGTTATTTTTTGGTGCATGGGGTAACTAAGGAGCCTTCTATATTTCTACGCTTGTTGCAATACTTTAGTGACTCGTATGTCATCTAAGGGTTGTAAACCTGTTACTGTTTCTAGAGTCTCGATAGGTGTAGATTTCATAGCATCAGTGATGATACGGGCAGCTTGGTTCTGTGTTCTGTTAATTTTGCTAAGATGTGATTTGGAAGCCATAGCCCAGGCTGTGACTCCATACTCTAGGACTGGTCTGACTCTTCCTACGAATAGTCGTTTCAATATATTGCTGTCTGCTCCCTAGTCCGTTCCTGCCAATTTCTTCATAATATTTGTTCGTTTTCTGGCTTTGTTCCTTGCTCTGTCTATCTGATTTTCCCAAGTCATTCTGCGATTCATGGTGACGCCAAGATATGTTGGGTTTTGGTCAATAGGGAGTGTATGGTCTTTTATCTTCAAGTTTGCAGAGAGTGTGTTTCTTGATAGGCTGAAAATTGTATATGTAGTTTTTTTCTCGTTGATTGGTAAGAACCAGGTGTTCGTCCATTTTTCAAGTTCACCTAGGGCATCTTGCATCTTGGGTCCAGCCACCGACATACTTTCCTCGCGAGCCCATAACGCCAGATTCATCTGCGTACATTGCTGAGTGTATTCTGGGTGGAATGTCCATTACGATGTCATTTATGAAAATTAAAAAGAGTGTTGGGGACAAGACTCCGCCTTGTGGGACACCTTCTTACTTAGTTTACCTTGAACTTGTACTCTGGCCGTTCTATCCTGAAGGTATTGAGAGACCCAATTGAATAAAATACCCTGGATGCCATGTCTGAAAAGCTTGTTCTTTAAACCCTCTCGCCAAACCCTATCAAAAGCCTTCTCCATGTCGACCCACACTGCTAGTGTGTGTTTCTTTTCTTGTAGAGCATCAAATCAACATCTAATTCAGTTGGGGTAAAGATGGTCATCTGATGCTCTTCTGGTGCTAAAGGCATGTATTTTGCATCTTGGTTTTCCCGTCTTGCAACTTTCTGTTTGTCTATTGGAATGTTTATTCTACTATTGTTTTTGTAAGTCTCTATCAGTAGATTTGCTGCCCTTTTGCCTGTCAGGATGATCTGGTTGTGTGTCGGCAAGTGTTTTCGTGGCTCAGAGCTTTCGCAAGTTTCCATAGTTTATGACCATTTTTGTCTAGATTAAGGCTCTCTGTTTTGTCTATCCAGCTCTGTCTTGCTGATATCATGACCTCACGTCTGTATTTGGCAGAGGCTGCTTTGTAGGCAATGTTACTTTATGTGCTGTGTGATGTTTCAGCTAGTTCTCTGGTAGAGTCCAGTTCCTCATCTAGTCTTTGTATTTCCTTGCTCCAGTATGGCTTGTAGTTTCTTCTTGCTCCTCTAGGAATGGATTCTTTAGCAGATCTCAGGATTCCATTTATTAAACGCTCTATCATATTATTGACCTTCTTTTCGTGTGTGTTGATTGGACTGAACCGGTGCTTATTACAACCGAACATGGTTTCCGCACCAAATTGTGTACATTTGATTTGACTTTGTAAACGTGTGCTTATTTTATTCGGTCTCATAGATATAATTTAGAATATCATTCAAATGTATCTTGAAATAAGTAAAATTTGGAGAAAAATGTGATAAATTATGTTATATAAGATATACTTTCCAAAAAGTGACACAGTAATGCACCAGTTGTCCATTAAGCTTCTCAACACTCCATGTCAAAAAAACTAAAAGCGGTCAACGACTCAAAGTTGACTGTCTGTATCAGGGTTAGTGAACCGAAACTAATGACGATCCTACAATATTTTCTTTGACATCGGGTGGGAATAAGTCTGGTGATGCGAGTACGGGTCAGAGAAGAAGAAAGAGAACCGTATACACAAAAATAGCTTGCAGAAGTCGGATGTACAGGACACCTCTATTTTGTACACCTGAAGCATCCCTATCGCGTCGTTCCTTTCTTCCCACCGATGACGCCTTTATTTCCGAATATCAAGAAGATCAGATGAGCGTCTGTCAGTCACGTGATGGGAAGAAATTAATGTGTCATACACAAAGTCAAGTACACAAATGGGACATATTTGAAATAAAGGCCAATCTCGATGTGCACTGCCAGGAGTACTGACAAGAGAGACAAAGACAACAGGCATCAACTCCCTTACGGAGACTTGAAGGCTCGCGAAGAATTGGGAATAACAGAGAAGTACATTGTTTCATATCTCACTGCATTGAAAGGTTTCAGATGTTTGATCTGACGTCACAGCACTTAGAACAGGTCCATGTGTTTACTTCTTCCCAACAAATAACACAAATTATATTCAATGACAGTTCATGTTGCTTGATGGTTATACACATTCTCAGTAATTGCATCGAACCTCAACTTTATCCATATTCAGAGACTCGCCCTCTCACCACCAACTATAAGTCGCTCTTTGATAAACAATCACTGATTTTACATTCCTGCCGTTTAGGATTATAGTTTTATTAATGGTGTTATCACTCAAGTGTAATCACTGCATGACCTCAGTTTATCTCCCTTCCCTATAATCAATGTCTCCACTTAATGTCCATTTGAAGTTTAATAAAATATCATTTCTACAAACTCTTCTACCATAAAACATTAACTCACATTTGTCACAGCAACAGTTCCAGCAAATTAAAAAAAAATATTGATACTGTCTTTTTGGACCACTTTTCAATTAGAAAGACCTGAGATTAATTATAGTTTTTTCTTTCTTATGAAACAATGCATTCTGTGCTGTGTTTTTTTTTTCATGTCTTCATTGAATATTTATTTGTAAAATTCTTAGAGCATGATTCCCTCCCTTGAGTTAATCTTCTGTAATAAACATAGTTATAGTTTAGGAAGGCCTCGGTATCACTGCAAACGAATTAAAATCCATAATTGCTCAACCGCCCGTGCCAGTGGAATCATCCGAATTACTAACTCATCTCCAAAACAAAGAAAGGCAGCCGTAGTCCCCATCATAGCAGTCTCAGCACACGCCAAAAGACACAAGGCGAAACCGCACAGACAGTGAACACAGCCAACTGTTCCCTGTCATACGATATCATCACCTATCGCAAACCATTGGAATAACGAAACATGATCAAAACGGACGATGCACACAGTTCACGGTGTGCACAGAGCACTCAACTCAATAGCTCCCGCAACAAGCCAGACCTAGAACATGAGGAAACTGCAACAAGGAACACTTTTCAGACACGAAAACTTTAATGTTCCTGCCGCCTAACTGTAATAAAAATATTATAGTTCTTCTATTGTTTCATTGATTGAAGATTCTTCATTTTCATTTATTGTTGTGCTGTACAACTTGATACCTAGTCGGCAACTTCTAGAACCCTCAATGCAAGTAGGTTGTTCATAATTAGTCTAAATTACCCGTTACTTTGTAAGGGATAGCTGTTATGGTTCTTCCTAAGACTTTTATTGTCAAAGCCTTGCATTCAATTTAATTTGATGTAAAAAAAATACTGAAACATCATTATCAGATGACATGACTATAGATATAACCATAATGTAATTCCTGTCCCCAGTTTCCTTTATCAATTCTACTATAGATCTCTTGACATAAGAAAGTACTTTCCTGTCCAATATTTTCTGTCATTCACTTCTTCTGATACACCTTTCATCCTTATTTTTCCTGCTGTTACAATATTCTCATGTTTTCCTCTACACCAGATCACGATCAAATAAAGTCTAACTTATTGATTGTCCTTTTGAGCCTAAGACGGCACTTAGGACAGAAAGCCTACACTCTCCGTGTCCCCATGTACTATTAAGCTTCAGACTTTGCATACAAACCGCATTGTAGTTCGCCACTCGTCACTGTCTCGGGCGAGCCTCTCAGTATGGGAGCTGATGTCGGTTGTTGTTCTTCTTAGTGTTTCTTTAGGACACCCTCCCATTTTCCCCCTGTTTCATATCTGAGGGCTTGCTTTAGCATTCTCTTGTTCTGTTTTCTAATCACTTGATCAACATCTACCCATCTTCCTTAGTTGATTATAGATGACATTGTTGGATACCTGTCCATTTCATTTACTTCTCACTAGTACAGAGAAATAAAGTAGAGACTAATTTTTTTCATTGTGATTATAAAGTTCTCTTTGTTCACTGGGTTCATGAACGACACTGTTCCTTTTAACTCTCCGTGAAACTCGCAACATTTATCTAAAGAACGACACCTGTGTTGCTTAAAATCATCTTCTAGATTATTCATTCAATGTCCATGATTTATTTCCACATGATAAGGATGTATCTATACAAACGTTATTTCTACACATCATAAATGTTAAAAATCACAGCCCATCGACAAAAATGAAAGCAAAATGAGAAACAAATAAAACAGATTTACACAAACTGAACAACATGTTTACTTACCCGAATTGTCGTCTGTTACAGCAGCAACAAAGAGCGAACAATAAATCAATAAATTGGCATTGACAGTAGGAAAGCAAATGTAAGAATATAAAAATAAAAATAGAGGACATGAGATGGATGCAGTGAATGAGATAAAAGTAGCCAGTGACTTATAGCTGGTTGTGAGCGTGATGTCAGTGTGTGAATACGGTGTTGCTGTTTTCTACAATGATTGTAATAGGACAGATCCCACAATGGGCAAATCTTCTGTCACACGTTGCCATTTTCAATTGTAGGGCTTGCCAAATTATCATTAACTTGGGACGGATTAATCCATTGTTTTTTACTACAACAGAAATCTACAACCGGTTTTCGCACAAAATTGTGTACTTTTAATATACCTTTTGTGAATATGTGGTACATTTATTTAGTCTCATAGATATAGATGGGACTTTTCTGTAAATATTTGTTAGAAATTAAAATTTTGAATAAAATGTGACAATTTGTATTGTCTAAGTTACACTGTGCTCAAAAACAAAGCAGCAATGCATCCGTTACCGGATAAGCTTCTCAAGACTCCATACACAGAGGAGATAAGAGCAGTCACTATGAACATTCTACCATCTTTTCTATGGCACGGGGTGGAAACAGTCTAACAAGTCTGCTCTTGCGAGTAAGGGTCAAAGAGGAAATAACCAGGTGCCCAAAACTAGCATGTAGATGTCGGATGTACAGGGCTCAAGGGGTCAAAGAGGAAATAACCAGGTGCCCATAACTAACATGCTGATGTCGGATGTACAGGGCTCTAAGGGTCAAAGAGGAAATAACCAGGTGTACAAAACTAGCATGTTAATGTCGGGTGTACAGGGCTCAAGGGTCTGAGCTCGGATGTACAGGGCTCTAAGGGTCAAAGGAGGAAATAACCAGGTGTCCAAAACTAGCATGTGAGATGTCGGATGTACAGGGCTCTAAGAGTTAAACTATTGGAGCTTGATGTAAAAGACCAAGACAACTCTTCTATAACAACAATTTAAAGTACAGACGATGAAGAGAAGTAGTCGTGGGATAAAGGAAGAAGAGGAGGGAAAGCAAGAAGATGAGGGAGAAGAGCGGTTAGATCAACCATGATCCTGTGATATGTTAAAGAAAGTTTTCGTGTTATCATTTACAATATTATCACAGGCGGTCCCCAGGTTACGTACGAGATGTGTTCTTGTTAACGTCTTTAGGTTAGATTTACGTGTAACTCCGATGCTTGATACACAGCGCATATACGGTGATTGTGGTAGTAGTAGTAGTAGTAGTAGTAGTAGTAGTATTAGTAGTAGTAGCAGTAGTAGTAGTAATTGTTGTAGTAGGCCAGTCTGTAGGAGTAGTAGTAGTAGTAGGAGTTGTAGCATATCATATATAATTTTTAAAAAATTACAATAATAATAATACTAATTGTAACTTATAATAGTAATACTAATTATGATAATAACAATCACTGCACAGTAAAAATGTTACAGAAACGTGTATTCTCTGGCATAATTCAAACAGACAATAAAAGGAACCGCACATACAATAATTGTTAAAATAACCAAAAAATTATGCGTTGAGTAATTGACCGTCAAAACAATGAGTCTAACCCTTAATGACTATTGCATCAAAAAGATACTGCATCAACAAACGGTCCGTGTAATTTAATATAAAATTATCCATATGAGAAGTCTTTGATATCGTTTTGTAAGTACTGACCACCGTAAGTTGTTATCTAGGACCACAGTAGGATGTTATTCTGAACCACCATTAGTCGTTATTTTGAACCACCGTTGGTTGTTATTTTGAACCACCGTAAGTTGTTATTTTGGATCATTGTAAGTTGTTATTTTGGACCACCGTAAGTTGTTATTTTGGACCACCGTAAGTTATTTTGGACCACCGTAAATTGTTATTTTGGACCACCGTAAGTTGTTATTTTGGACCACCGTACGATGTTATTTTGGACCACCGTGAATTGTTATTTTGGACCAGCGTAAGTTGTTATTTTGGACCAGCGTAAATTGTCATTTTGGGCCACCGTAAGTTATTTTGTTAAAAAGTTCTCTTTGTTATTGACTTCATTAAGGACACGGTATCTTTTAACTCTCTCCGGGACTCTCATTTATCTGAAAGAAAACCTTTATGTTGCTTAAATTGATCTTTTAATATATTCGTTAATTGTCCGTGATTTATTTATACAATACAAGGCTGTATTTATATAAACGTTATTTCTACATATCATAAATGTTAAACATCACAGCCCATCAACAAAAACGAAAGCAAAATCAGAAACCAATAAAACAAATTAATACAAACTGAACAAATTGTTTACTTACCCGGTTTTTCAGCTGTTATCAGTAGCAACAAAGAATGAACAATTAATCAATAAATTTACAATCACAGTTTGAAATGAAGTATAAGAATATTTTTAAAAAAAAACAATAATAGAGGACATCAGATGGATGCAGTGAATGAGATAAAATTAATCAGTGATTTGTAGCTGGTTGTGGGTAAGATGTCAGTGTGTGAAGATGGTGTTACTGCTTTCTACAATCATTCTAGTATGACACATCACACAAATGGGCACATCTTCTGCCACGCGTTGTCACTTTCAATTTTAATCATCATTACAGAATGCCGTCTCCGCATCGAAGGTTGGCCACCCTTGGGCACTATACCGCTCTGCATCTTGCATTGATGGTGCAGGTAGTCACAGGCTAACTTATCCATCTTTTAATTTTACTCGTCCATGTTAGTCTTGGTCTGCCTCTGCCCGTTTTACATGACATATATTTTTACTTCCAAGATTACTTTTAGTAGTCTGCTGTGTCTTTTAATATGCCCGAAATCTCATTTTCTTGTTCGAATTATGTTTATTAGTTCTCTTTACATTTTTAATTGTTTTAAGACTTCATCATTTTCAATTTTAAGGATTGTCATATTAAACAAAGTCACAGTTCAAAGGTCACAACGAGACTGTACACATCCCGCTTCGGACCATATATTGTTCTTAGTTTTTTTCTGTTGTTGTTTGTCTGTCAATTTTTCCGAGTGCTAACACATACTTCTTTGTTCTATTATTCCCTGTACACAACTAGGACGATCATTAACTAAAGACGGATTAAACCAGTGTTTACGACAACCCAACATTGTTTTCAGACAAAATTGTTGTAAGAAATTGTGAACATGTGGTGATATTCTGTATTTACTGAAAAATAACTGATGCTTTTCTTAAGATATGTGTTTACTCAATTTAAATTAGAAAACAAATGTGATAAAGTATGTTATCTGAGATCGACTTTGAGAAAGGTGATGTGTCAGTCCATCCATTGTCCGTTAAGCTTCTCAAGACTATATTTATTTTATCTCCCTTCCCTATAATTAATGTCTTCCATTAATGTCCATTTGAAGCTTAATCAAATATAATGTCCATTCACTCTCTACCAGAAAACATTAACACACATTTTTCAAAGTAATATTCCAGCAAATAAAAAATTTAATGTTTTTTTTAGACCTCAGATTAAATATCGTTTTTTTTGTTTTTTTCTTATGAAACGATGCATTCAGTGTAATGTTTTTTTTTCATGTCTTCACTGAATACTTTTTTGTAAAAATATTAGAGCTTGATTCCCTCCCCTGATTAAATCTTCTATAATAAAAAAAAAATATATTTCTTCTATTATTTCATTGATTGAAGATTCTTCATTATCATTTATTGTTGTGCAGTACAACTTGAGACCTAGTCGGCAACTTCTAGAACCCTCAATGGAAGTAGGTTACTCATAATTAGTTTAAATTACCAGTTACTTTGTAAGGGATAGATGTTATGGTTCTTCCAAAGACTGTTATTGTCAAAGCCTTGCATTCAATTTAATTTGATGTAAAAAAAAAAAAAAAACATCAAACACCATTATCAGGTGCCATGACTATAGATATAATCATAATGTATTCCTGTCCCCAGCTTCCTTTTTCACATCTAATGTAGATCTCTTGACATGAGAAAGTACTTTCCTGTCCAATATTTTCTGTCATAATTTTCTTGTGTTACTCTTTCCATTCTGATTTTTCTGTTGTTACAATATTTTCATGTTTTCCTCTACACCTGATCATGATCAAATAAAGTCTATCTTATTGATTGTCCTTTTGAGCCTAAGACGGTAATTTGGACAGAAAGTCTACACTCTCCGTGTGTCCTCATGTACTATTAGGCATCAGACTTTGCATACAATCCGCATTGTAGTTCGCCAATCGTCACTGATTCGGGCGAGCCTCTCAGTATGGGAGCTGATGTTGGCTGTTGTTCATCTTAGTGTTTCTTTAGGTCGCCTTTTTTCCCCTGTTCCCTATCCGTGAGTGCTTGCTTTACCATTCTCTTGTTCTCTTTTATAATCACTTGACCAACATGTACCCATCATCCTTCCTTGATTATAGAGGTCATTGTTGGTAACCTGTCCATTTCTTTTACTTCTGCACTAGTCAGAGAAACAAAATAGACTACTTTTGTTCATTGTGATTATACAGTTCTCTTTGTTCTTTGCATTATAAAGTTCTCTTTGTTCTTTGGCTTCATGAAAAACGCTGTTTCTTTTAACTCTAAACATTTATCTATAGAACCACATTTATGTTGTTTAACATCATCTTCTAACTTATTAATTAATTGTCAATGATTTACTTCACATGACAAGACTGTATCTATACAAATGTTTGTTTCTACATATCATAAATGTCAAAAATCACAGCCCATCGACAAAAATGAAAGCAAAGACAGAAACAAATAAAACAGATTCTCACAAACTGAACAAATTGTTTACTTACTCGGTTTGGCGGCTGTTACAGCAGCAATGGAGAATAAACAATAAATCAATAAATTGACATTGACAGTAGGAAAGCAAGCGTAATAATATAAAAACAATAATAGAGGACATGAGATGGATGCAGTGAATGTGATAAACGTAGTGAGTGAGTTGTTGCTGGTTGTGGGCAAGATGTCAGTGTGTGAAAACAGTGTTGCAGCTTTCTACAAAAAGCAAATGCTGTCACATACAAGCTTTCACCATTGCTAAGACATCCAAACATTTCTATGCCAGCTAAACTACAAATGATAAATAGCATTTTCATACCAACGTTGTGCTATGAAAGTCAAACATGGACCCTTTCTAAATCACATTTAAGAAAGATAAATACATGTGAGATGCGATGCTTGAGAAAAGTAACAAACAACACAAGAAGAGATAGAATACCAAATGAAATCATAAGAAAAATAGTAGGAACAAAACCCTGCCAAGAATATATAGAACAACAACAACATAAATGGTTTGGCCACCTGGTCAGAATGAATCCTTACCAATCACCATCAAGGGCATTCTTCTCGAGAATGTATGAAAAAGACCAAGAGGAAGACCCAGAAGAAGATGGATAGATGCAGTGACAGAGACATGTAACAACAAAGGAAAGTCACTAATTCAGGCAGTTCGAGTAGCTCAAGAACGACAAATGATATAAACCACGACACCTTTTAGGTATCAGTGAAAAGAGAAAAGAAGAAAAAGAAACAACACCATATTCCCTAAACGCCACTTGGCGTGACGGGGATACTTTACTTTTTTTTATGTGTACATTTGGTATGAATTTGTAAACATGTGCTTCTTTTATTCGGTCTCATAATATAATTTAAAATATCATTAAAATAGTTCTTGAAATAAATAAAAATGTTGAGAAAAATGTGATAAATTATGTGATATAAATTAGACTTTTCCAAAAAGTGACACGGTAATGCACCAGTTGTCAGATAAGCTTCCTAAGATTCCATATACAAGGAAACTAAAAGCGGTCAGCGACTCATAGCTGACTGTTTGCATCAGGGTCAGTGAATCGAAACTGATGATGATCCTGCAATATTTTCTGTGACATAGGGTGGGAATAGGTCTGGTCATGTGAGTACAGATCAGAGAAGAAGAAAGAGAACCGTCTACCAAATACGTAGGGAGGTCAAAAAGTAATGCACACCAATTTTTTTCTCGGAAACTATTCGGGCAAAATGTGTGACATTTTCACAGATTGTAGCTGAACATCCCCTTTACACTACCTATTTTTCAACATAATCTCCGTCCAAGCATATTGCCTTACGCCAACGCGAAACTAGACCATGAATGCCTCGTTTGTACCAAGTTTTGTCCTGCTCGCGTAGCCATTTTTTAACTGCACGGATCACATCCTCATCATTGTCAAAGTGTGTCCCACGCAGGAATTTTTTGAGTGGTCCAAACAGATGGAAATCTGAGGGAGCCAGATCAGGCCTGTAAGGAGGATGTGGCAGTACAGTCCAACCAAATTTGTTGATTGCTTCCCGTGTTACCAGACTTGTGTGAGGGCGTGCATTGTCATGTTGAAGCAACAAATCTGCAGATGGCTTATTAGGCCGAACTCTGTGGAACCGATTTTTGAGTTTTGTCAGTGTATTGATGTAAGCTGTCGAGTTGATTGTCTCACCTCTTGTCATTACATCAACAAGAATCACACCATCAATGCTGCAATGCCAATTGCTGACTAGTGATACGCCTATCCTTACGAATAATGGCATCAGCCCGGTTTAACATGTCTGTGCTGGTAGCCGAGGCAACACGTCCAGAAAGCGGTAAATCATGCAGCTCCACTCGTACACTTTCTGCAGCTTTAATTCTCTGAACTCAGCGACTAACTGTGCTCCTATCGACTGCAGAACATTTGTACACTGCACACAGTCGTTTATGAATGTTTGCCACAGTTTCTTTTTCCGCAACCAGAAATTCTATGACAATTCGCTGTTTGTAACGGACATTGTTGACAAGCTCCATTTTAACGGTTCATAGATTGCGTAATATTTATCAGAATGCTGTGCAATTTGGTGCACATAATTGGAACATGTCATATTCCAAGTGTGCAAAATTTCATATTCCTATCTTTATTATTAGCCGAGAAAAAAATTGGTGTGCATTACTTTTTGACCTCCCTTCAGTAATAGCTTGCAGAAGTCGGATGTACAGGACACCTCTATTTTGTACACCTGAAGCATCCCTATCGCGTCGTTCCTTTCTTCCCGCCGATGACCCCTTTATTTCCGAATATCAAGAAGATCAGATGAGCGTCTGTCAGTCACGTGATCAGATGCAATTAGTGGGGCATACACAAAGTTAGAGGGGAGCCGTGATAGCTCAGTGGTTAGTGAACAGGACTACAAAGGACAAGAGGTAGGGTTCGATCCCAACCTACGGATTCCCGGTCCACCCAGCCTAAAATTGGTAGCGGATTTTTTCTGGGAAAGTAAAGCGGCACGGGCGTAATACCGACCATATTACCCCAAAAATCATGTGCTGCAGGTCTGTAAAATTTATGATCACTAAAACCATATTCCCTATACTCCACTTGGCGTGACGGGGGCTCTTTACTTTACTGACACAAAGCAAGTACACAAATGGATGTACACTGACAGGAGTACTGACAAGAGAGACAACAGGCATCATCTCCCTTACTGAGACTGGAAGACTTGTTCAGAATATGGAAAAAATCCAGAAATACCGCTGTTTCAAATATAGCAACATTGAAAAGGATTTCAAATGTTGGATTTGACGTCACAGCACTTAGAACAGGTCCATGTGTTTACTTCCTCCCAACAAATAACACAAATTATATGCAACGACAGTTCATGTAGCTTGATGGTTATACACATTCTCATTAATTGTATCGAACTTCCTTCTAGACTGTATCCAAGTTCTCAGTCTTATAACTGTACCCTCACTGCCAACTATAAGTCGCTCTCTGATGAACAATCACTGATTTCACATTCCTGCCGTTTAAGATTATAGTTTCATTAATTGTGTTATCACTCAAGTGTAAGCACTGCATGATCTCAAGTTATTTCCCTTCCCTATAATCAATGTCTCCACTTAATGTCCATTTGAAGTTTAATAAAATATAATTTCTACAAACTCTTCTACCATAAAACATTAACTACATTTTTCCAAGGAACAATTCTAGCTACTTTATATATATGAACCAACTTCACGTTTTCTTATCATCTAGTGCCGTCTCCGCAAAACCGAAAGCAAAATCAGAAACCAAATAAAACAGATTTACACAAACAACTTACGTGCTGCGGTGACTGCTGTGAGTTGCAACAGAGAATGAACAATTAATTAATAAATTGACATTGACAGTAGGGAAGCAAGTATAAGAATATAAAAACAATAATAGAGGACATGAGATGGATGCAGTGAATGAGATACAATTAATCAGTGATTTGTAGCTGGTTGTGGGCAAGATGTCAGTTTAAGAAGATTGTGTGACGGCTTTCTTCAATGATTGTAGTATGACACATCGTACAATCGTCAAATCCTCTCTCACACGTTGCCATTTTCAATTTTAATCATCATTATTCAGTGCCGTCTCCGTATCGAAAGTTGGCTTCCTTGGACCGCCATTCTTCTCTGTCTATTGCTTTGATGGTGCAGGTTGTCACAGGTTGACTTATCCATCTTTCGATGTTCCTTGTCCATGTTAGTCTTGGTCTGCCTCTTTTATTTTACATATCTATACTTCCAAGATTATTTATAGTAGTAGGCTGCTGTGTCTTTTAATATCCCCTAGAAATCTTATTTGTCTTGTTCAAATTGTGTTGATTATTTCTCTTTACATTTCTAATTGTTTTAAGATTTCATTGTTTTCAATTTTAGGGATTGCCAAGTTAAACAACCTCACAGTTCAAAGGTCACAACGAGACTGTACACAACCACGACGATCATTAACTTGTGGCGGACTGAACCAGCGTTTAGACAACACAATATTGTTCTCAGACAAAATTGTTGTAAGAAATTGTGAACATGTGGTGATATTTTTTATTCTCTGAAAAATAACTGAGACTTTCTTAAAATATGTGTTTACTCAATTTAAATTCGGCAACAAATGTGCTAAACTATGTTATCTGAGGTAGACTTCGAGAAAGATGATGCGCCAGTGCATCCGTTGTCCGTTAAGCTTATCAAAACTCCATTTATTTTGTCTCCCTTCCCTATAATCAATGTCTTCCCTTAATGTCCATTTGAAGCTTAATCAAATGTAATGTCCACAAACTCCTCTACCAGAAAACATTAACACACATTTTTCAAAGCAACAACTCCAGCAAATAAAAAATTATAATGTCTTTTTGGACCTCAGATTAAATATCGTTTTTTTTTGTTTTTGATTTTTTTTGGTTTCTTATGAAACAATGCATTCAGTGTAATGTTGTTTTTTTTTTTATGTATTCACTGAATAAATTTTTGCAAAAATCTTAGAGCATGATTCCCTCCCTTGAGTTAATCTTTTATAATAAAAATATAATCGTTCTGCTATTGATTAATTGATTGAAGATGCTTCATTATCATTTATTGTTGTGCTGTACAACTTGATACCTAGTCGGCAACTTCTAGAACCCTCAATGCAAGTAGGTTACTCATAATTAGTTGAAATTACCTGTTACGTTGTAAGGGATAACGCTGTTTTTTTCTTCCGATGACTTTTATTGTCAAAGCCTTGCATTCAATTTAATTTGTTGTAAAAAGTAAAAATTGAAACACCATTATCAGGTGCCATGACTGTAGATATAATTATAATGTATTCCTCTCCTCAGTTTCCTTTATCACTTCTACTATAGATCTCTTGACATGAGAAAGTACTTTCCTGTCTAATATTTTCTGTCACTATCTTCTTGTGTTACTCTTTCCATTCTTATTTTTCCTGCTGTTACAATATTTTGATGTTTTCCTCTACACCTGATCATGATCAAATAAAGTCTATCTTATTGATTGTCCTTTTGAGCCTAAGACGGCACTTAGGGCAGAAAGCCTACACTCTCCGTGTCCCCATGTACTATTAGGCTTCAGACTTTGCAAACATTCCGCATTGTAGTTCGACACTCGTCACTGTTTCGGGCGAGCCTCTCAGTATGGGAGCTGATGTTGAATGTTGTTGCTTCTCACATCAGTATTCAATCAGAGTGGATATAACAGGCTCAAATTATGATGTTCTGTCTGTGGGGTCGATCAATTCACTTAACCTGATAGCTGTCTTCATGTGAGAGTCTGGAATCCTACTCTGATTGAATCTTTATCGGAGAGAGAGAGAGCGAGAGAGAGAGAGAGAGAGAGAGAGAGAGATTCGTTGTCCAAGATTTACTTCCACATGACAAGACTGTATCTATACAAATGTTTTTTTTTCTGTTGACTGTTGTTGCTTCTCACATCAGTGTTCATCTTAGTGTTTCTTTAGGTCACCCTCCCATTTTCCCCGTGTCCTATCTGTGATGACTTGCTTTATCATTCTTTTGTTCTCTTTTCTAGTCACTTGTCCAACATGTACCCATCATCCTTATTTGATTATAGAGGACATTGTTGGATAGCTGTCCATTTCATTTACATCTGCCCTAGTCAGAGAAACAAAGTAGACTATTTTTGTTCATTGTGATTATACAGTTCTCTTTGTTCTTTGCATTATAAAGTTCTCTTTGTTCTTTGTCTTCATGAAGAACGCTGTTTCTTTTAACTCTGAACATTTATCTATAGTTTACCACATTTATGTTGTTTATCATCATCTTCTAACTTATTCATTCGTTCTCTTATCTTGGTGTGTGTCAATGTTAGTCACATCTCATATCTTTATGTGTGCATGACTGTGGTAGTCACCTCTAGTGACTCGGGCAGATGGTGCTCGTAAACCTGGGAGGGCCGATTCCCCCTAAGGTCAGTATCCCCCTAAAGAAAAGACAATCTGCTGCCTTGCAGGAAGATTGGGGACAAACAAAGGCTAAGGAAAGCAAACCTGAAAAAATGCTGGTTGAAATCGGATGCACTGGGCCACTGGCGCAGAACACAGTGCAACGTTTTAACAGGTATTCAATCAGAGTGGATCTAACAGGCTCAAATTATGATGTTCTGTCTGTGGGGACGATCAATTCACTTAACCTGATAGCTGTCTTCATGTGAGAGTCTGGAAACCTACTCTGATTGAATCTTGATCGCAGAGAGAGAGAGAGAGAGAGAGAGAGAGATTCGTTGTCCAAGATTTACTTCCACATGACAAGACTGTATCTATACAAATGTTTTTTTTTCTACACATCATAGATGTTAAAAATCACAGCTCATCGAAAAAAATGAAAGTAAAATCAAAAACAAATAAAACAGATTCTCACAAACTGAACAAATTGTTTACTTACTCGGTTTGACGGCTATTACAGCAGCAACGGGGAATGAACAATAAATCAATAAATTGACATTGATAGTACGAAAGCAAGATTAATAATATAACAACAATAATAGAGGACATAAGATGAATGCAGAGAATGAGATAAAAGTAGTGAGTGACTTGTAGCTGGTTGTGGGCAAGATGTCAGTGTGTTAAAATAGTGTTGCAGTGTTCTACAGTAGTATGACATATCGTACAATGGAGAAATCCTCTGTCACACGTTGCCATTTTCAATTTTTAGGATTGTTAAATTAAACAAAGTCGCATTTCAAAGGTCACATCAAGATCCTACACAACCAGGACATCAGTTAACTTGAGGTGGACTGAGCCAGTGCTTACTACAACCGAACTTGGTTTTCTCACAAATATGTGTTCATTTGGTATGACTTTGTAAACATGTGCTTCTTTTATTCGGTCTCATAATATAATTTAGAATATTATTAAAATATATCTTGAAATAAATATAATTGTTGAGAAAAATGTGTTAAATTATGTTATATAAATTAGACTTTTCCAAAAAGTGACACGGTAATGCACCAGTTGTCCGATATGCTTCTCAAGATGCCATATACAAGGAAACTAAAAGCGGTCAGCGACTCATAGCAGACTGTTTATATCTGGGTCAGTAAATCAAAACTAATGACGATCCTGCAATATTTTCTGTGACTTAGGCTGGAAATAGCTCTGGTCATGTGAGTACAGATCAGAGAAAAAGAAAGAGAACCGTATACCTAAAAATAACATGCAGAAGTCGGATGTACAGGACACCTCTATTTTGTACACCTGAATCATCCCTATCGCGTCGTTCCTTTCTTCCCGCCGATGACGTCTTTATTTCCGAATATCAAGAAGATCAGATGAGCATCTGTCAGTCACGTAATGGGAAGAAATTACTGGGGTATACACCAAGCAAGAGGGGAGCCGCGATAGCTCAGTGGTCAGTGAACAGGACTACAAAGGACAAGAGGTAGGGTTCAATCACAACCGACGGCTTCCGGTTCACCCAGTTAAATGGGTACCGGATTTTTTTTTCTGGGAAAGTAAAGCGGCACGGGCGTTATACCGACCACATTACCCCAAAAATCATGTGCTGAAGGTCTGTAAAATTTATGGTCACTAAAACCATATTTGTCCCGTGTGTTTCCAGGGCCTCATTATGAGGGAAGTAAAGAATAGTAACTCTGTGACCTTCCAGACATATCGTAAGAGGCGACAAAGGAGGTTGCTTGATGGCTTGACAAGCTGTCATTGTAAAAAAGTATTGTTATGTAAACAGAGCCATAGATTTTAGATTTCAGTGATCTCTGCAATATGTGCCATTTTGGCATGCAAGGTTTCTGTTTTTGAGATTGTGGTTCTGCCCTATGTGCCGTCTTCGGCTCGAAAGGACAATAGATAGAAAACCATATTTCCTATACGCCACTTGGCGTGACGGGGGCTCTTTACTTTACTTACACAAAGCAAGTACACAAATAGAAAAAACTTGAAATCAAGGCCAACCTCGATGTACACAGACAGGAGTACTGACAAGAGAGACAACGACAACAGGAATCAACTCCCTTACTGAGAGTTGAAGTATTGTTCAGAATGTGGAAAAATCCAGAAATATGCTGTTTCAATTATAGCAACATTGAAAAGGATTTCAGATGTTGGATTTGACGTCACAGCACTTAGAACAGGTCCATGTGTTTACTTCTTCCCAACAAATAACACGAATTATATGCAACGACAGTTCATGTAGCTTGGTAGTTATACACATTCTCATTAATTGTATCGAACTTCCTTCTAGACTTTATCCAAGTTCTCAGTCTTGTAACTGCACCCTCACCACCAACTATAAGTCGCTCTCTGATAAACAATCACTGATTTCACATCCCTGCCATTTAAGGTTATAGTTCCATTAATTTTGTTATCACTCAAATTTAATCACTGCATGATCTCAGGTTATCTCCCTTACCTATAATCATTGTCTCCACTTAATGTCCATTTGAAGTTTAATAAAATATAATTTCTACAAACTTTTCTTCAATAAATTATTAACTCTCATTTTTTCAAAAGAACAATTCTAGCTACTATATATATATGAACCAACAACGTTTGCTTAACATCTAGTGCCATCTCCGCAAAACCGAAAGCAAAATCAGAAACCAATAAAAAAGATTTACACTAACTAAACAACTTGTTTACTTACGTGCTGTCTTGACTGATGTCAGTTGCAAAAGAGAATAAACAATTAATTAATAAATTGACATTGACAGTAGGGAAGCAAGTGTAAGAATATAAAAACAATAATAGAGGACATCAGATGGATGCAGAGAATGAGATCAAATTAATCAGTGACTTGTAGCTGGTTGTGGAGAAGATGCCAGTGTGTGAAGATGGTGTTACAGCTTTCTACAATGATTCTAGTCTGACACATGGTACAATGGGCACATCCTCTCTCAAACGTGGCCATTTTCAATTTTAATCATCATTATTGAGTGCCGTCTCCGCATCGAAGATTGGCTACCATTGAGCGCGATTCCGCTCTGTCTCTTGATGTGATGGTGCAGGTTGTCACAGGCTGACTTATACATCTTTTGATGTTACTCGCCCATGTTAGTCTTGGTCTGCCTATGCCTCTTTTACTTATTTTTACTTCCAAGAATACTTTTAGTAGGCTGCTGTGTCTTTTAATATGTCCCAGAAATCTCATTTGTCTTGTTCGAATTAAGTTTATTAGTTCCCGTTACTTTTTCAGTTGTTTTAAGACTTCATCATTTTCATTCTTAGTGATTGTCAAATTAAATAAAGTCACAGTTCAAAGTTCATAACGAGACTGTACACAACCACAACGATCATTAACTTGAAACGGACTGAATCAGTGTTTACGACAACCGAACATTGTTTTCAGACAAAATTATTGTAAGAAATTGTGAACATGTGGTGATATTTTTTATTCTCTGAAAAATAACTGAGGCTTTTATTAAAATATGTGTTTACTCAATTTAAATTAGGAAACAAATGTGATAAACTATGTTATCTGAGGTAGACTTTGAGAATGGTGATGTGTCAAAGCATCCGTTGTCCGTTAAGCTTCTCAAGACTCCATTTATTGTATCTACCTTCCATATAATCAATGTGTTCCCTTAGTGCCCATTTGAAGTTTAATAAAATACAATTTCCACAAACTCTCTACCAGAAAACATTAACACACATTTTTCAAAGTAATATTCCAGCAAATAATAGGTCTTGAGAATTTTCTTTGTTTGTGATCATTAATATTCTTCATTATTTTTTTATTGTTGTGCTGTACAGCTTGATACCTAGTCGGAGAAACTTCTAGAATCCTCAACGCAAGTAGGTTACTCATAATTAGTCTAAATTACCCGTTACTTTGTAAGGGATATCTGTTACGATTCTTCCTGAGACTTTCAACGCCTTGCATTCAGTTCAGTATATATGGCCTTGCTCGTCTTGTCAGACGGTCTGGTGGAAGCTATTATGTATTTTTTTTTTAGGGTTTTGTATTTGTTGGACAGCTTTTGTCGTGGCTAAGTCAGGCCCACTGATCCACAGGGTTTTCCATTCCTTTTCATGAGTCTGTTCTCTTCTAAGTTTTGCCTTAGCGCAGTCTCAAATGATGTTATACCATTGCTATACATGCTCTCCATGATGTGCGATCACTTGCCAGATGTTCCCAATCATTTTCACAGATTAAGAAGTCATTCAGAGATTGTAGCAAGTTCGTTCATAGTAGGCTCAGCGTCCAGCTCAGACATTGTAACATATTTAGGTATAGACAGGGCTAGAAGTGTGTTTGCTGGTATGTCATCATGGTATAAGTTGGAGTAGTGCTCTATCCATCTTTCCATTTGTTGTCCCTTGTCAGTAATAAATTCTCCAAACTTGGATTTTAAGGGGGCTAATTTGGTTTTATTTGTCCAAGGGCCTTTTTTATATTGCTATGCATGGTTTTTGAGTCGTCCCTGTCTGAAGCTTTCTGTATTTCAAAGCATAGATTGTTCCAGTATTCATTTGCGCATTTTCTTGCTTCGCTTTGCAGAGTGGCTTGTGCATGTCTAAGCTGATCTTTGATGCTTTGGGTAGAGTTGTTTTTTAAATTCAGTAGTGTGATTTTATTGACTATTAGTGGGTCTACTCTTGTTGCATTTTCTTATTGACTATTAGTGGGTCTACTCTTGTTGCATTTTCTTATTGACTATTAGTGGGTCTACTCTTGTTGCATTTTCTTCGAGCCAGTCGTTTTCTGAGAACATTTTTGGTCCGTAGGTAGATAGTGCACAATTATAGATGTGTGTTTTCAGAGAGTTCGAGTTGTCATCTACATTTGATGAATCTTCTGTTTCTTCAACTAGTTCTTCAAACTTAGATCTAAAAATGTCTTTATTTGATGAGATTTTAGTCACCGTGATGTTGATCTTGATCGCTGTAGGCTCTCTTGATTTATAAATGTGACTACTTTAAGCTTTGATCTCACTGATGACAATAGCCAGGTCTGTATTGCTGTCTGTGCTGTGGTATGCTCATGTTATTCTGATGTTGTTTAAAGACTGCCTACGTGTAAGGAGTAAGTCTTTTTGGTGCCAGTGACCACTTCTAGCATGACGCCATGTTGGTTTATATTTATGTTTTACATTAAAGTAGGCATTAGTTACACATAGATGATTGTCTGACAGAATTCTAGAAGTCGCTGGCCATTTCGTTGATTTGTCAATTGCCATGATGACCTAGGCATGTAGGTCAAGATTGTTGGTCGGATCCTGTGAGTGCGTTGAAATCACCAAGTATATATAATAGTTCTTCTTTTGGAAGTGAGTCTATAATCATCTGAAGTTGTTGGTAGAAGTTGTCTTTCTCTTCGTCTGATGAAGCCAACGTTGATGTATAGGCACTGATGATGTTTATGAATCCACTCTTTGTATGCAGCTGAAGTATCATTGAGTGTTCGAATACTCCTTTTGGTGTAGTTATGGAGTTTATATGTTTGTTGTGTACAGCGAAGCCTACTCCATGTAGACATGGCTTTTCAGGGTTGCTCTTGCAAGAAAAAAAGTATAAATTTCTTCCTTTACAGAACCACAGTCTGAGCTTCTTGTCGGACAGCAATATCGACATGTAGCCTATTTATTCTTTGTCTATGAGATCTATTGTTCTAATTTGCCCTTATTTCAGTGTGTTTGCTTTAACAAGCCCAGGGCACAATGTCCTTACGTTCCGTGTGCCAAGTTTAAACATTGGTGCTTTCTTCCTCATTTCACTTTGCCTACTCTTGTCTGGGCACGGAATATGAAGATAGTGCTTTAGATTTAGTATATATATTTGTTGTCTCCTATCCCCATATTAGGCTCAGCACACCAGTTTTTATTGTGACTTTTTCTGAGGGAATACCTTGCTTGCTTGCATTCGTCCTATGACTAAAGAAGTACACATCTTCGCCATCCGCCCTTAAAAAGGACATTAATTAAGCGTGTCTGTTTTGTCAATGATCATAAACAAATAAAATTCTCAAGACCTACAAATAAATATCAAAGTTGAAGGAATACATCTGGAGACAGTTCTGAGCTACAACTACCTGGGACATACTATAATCAGTGATGGAAAATGTACAATAGAATTAAACAAAAGAATAGGGATGGAAAAATGGAATTTTAATGCCTTGAAAAGTATACTAACATCAAAACAAATAACACCAGGGCTAAAACTAAGAATAGCAAAATGTTACATCTTCTCAATATTGCTGTATGGTGCAGAAACATGGACATTAGAGCAGAATACAAAACAGAAAATTGAAGCCTTTGAAATGTGGATTTATAGAAGAATAGGTAGAATTGGAGAAGAAAACAAACGAGGAAGTTTTAAAACAATTTAAAATGAAAAGAGATATACTAAACACAATTAGAGCAAGACAAATTAAATTGTTAGATCATGTTAAAAGACATAAGAGCCTACTAAAAGTAATATTGGAAGGGAAAATACAAGGTAAAGAGGCAGAAGCAGACTAAGACTAACATGGACGAGTAACATCAAAAGATGGACAAGCCAATCTATGACAGCCTGCACCATCAAAGCAAGAAACAGAGTGGAATGGCGACCCATGGTAGCCAACCTTCGCTGCTGAGAGGGCACCCCATTATGATGATGATGAAAATAATAATAATTCTAACGTATACTAGTAACACTAATTATAATAATAACAATCGCAGCACAGTAAAAATGTTACAGAAACGTGTATTCTCTCACATAATTTAAACAGACAATAAAAGCAACCGCACATAAAATAATTGTTAAAATAACCTAAAAATGATGCGTTGAGTAAATGACCGTCAAAACAATGAGTCTAACCTTAATGATGAATGCATCGAAAAGATGCTGTATCAACGAAAGGCCCGTGTAATTTCATTTAAAATTATCCATATGAGAAGTCTTTGATATCGTTTTGTAAGTACGGACCACCGTAAATTGTTATCTTGGACCACAGTAGGTTGTTTTATTTTGGACCACCGTAAGTTATTTTGTTAAAAGGTTCTCTTTGTTCATTGACTTCATTAAGAACACTGTATCTTTTAACTCTCCCTGGGACTCTCAACATTTATCTAAAGCACCACCTTTATGTTGCTTAAAATCATCTTCTAACTTATTCATTAATTGTCCATGATTTACTTCCACATGACAAGACTGTATCTATACAAACATTATTTCTACACATCATAAATATTCAAAATCACAGCCCATCAACGCAAACGAAAGCAAAATCAGAAACAAATAAAACAGATCAACACAAACTGAACAACTTGTTTACTTACCCGGTTCTGTTATCAGGAGCAACAGAGAATGAACAATTAATCAATAAATTTACAATCACAGTTGGAAAACAAGTGTATAAAAACAATAATAGAAGACATCAGATGGGTGCAGTGAATGAGATAAAATGTAATCAGTGACTTGTAGCTGATTGTGGAGAAGATGTCAGTGTGTGAAGATGGTGTTACAGCTTTCTACAATGATTGTAGTATGATACATCGTACAATGGTCTAATCCTCT
Organism: Megaustenia siamemsis; assembly: GCA_032433765.1. NCBI lineage: Eukaryota > Metazoa > Mollusca > Gastropoda > Stylommatophora > Ariophantidae > Megaustenia > Megaustenia siamemsis. The sequence continues at coordinate 7,130,703 of JAVIAB010000050.1, forward strand.
CTCACCCGTTGCGATTTTCAATTTTAATCATCATTATTGAGTGCCGTCTCCGCATTGAAAGTTGGCTTCCTTGAAGCGCAATTCCGCTCTGTCTCTTACTTTGATGGTGCAGGTTGTCACAGGCTGAGTTATCCATCTTTCGATGTTACTTGTCCATGTTAGTCTCGGTCTGCCTCTGCCTCTTTTACTTTACATATGTCTACTTCCAAGATTACTTTTAGTAGTAGGCTGCTGTGTCTTTTAATATGCCCCAGAAATCTCATTTGTCTTGTTTAAATTGTGTTTAGTAGTTATCTTTACATTATTAGTTGTTTTAAGATTTAATCTTTTTCAATTTTAGGGATTGTCAAGTTAAACGACCTCGCAGTTCAAAGGTCACAACGAGACTGTACACAACCACGACGTCTGTGTCCCTTGTCAGTAATAAGTTCTCCAAACTTGGATTTTAAGGGGGCTAATTTGGTTATTTTTGATCCAAGGGCCTTTTTTATATTGTCATGCATGGTTTTTGAGTCGTCCCTGCCTGAAGCTTTCTGTATTTCAAAGCATAGATTGTTCCAGTATTCATTTGCGCATCTTCTTGCTTCGCGTTGCAGAGTGGCTTGTGCGTGTCTAAGCTGATCTTTGATGCTTTGAGTAGAGTTCTTTTTTTAAATTCAGTAGTGTGATTTTATTGACTATTAGTGGGTCTAGTCTTGTTGCATTTTCTTCGAGCCAGTCGTTTTTTGAGAATATTTTTGGTCCGTAGGTAGATAGTGCACAATTATAGATGTGTGTTTTCAGAGAGTTCGAGTTGTCATCTACATTTGATGAATCTTCTGTTTCTTCAACTAGTTCTTCAAACTTAGATCTAAAAATGTCTTTATTTGATGAGATTTTAGTCGCTGTGATGTTGATCTTGATCGCTGTAGGCCCTCATGATTTATAAATGTGACTACTTCAAGCTTTGATCTTACCGATGACGATAGCAAAGTCTGTATTGCAGTCTGTGCTGTGGTATGATCATGTTATTCTTATGTTGTTTAAAGACTGCCTACGTGTAAGGAGTAAGTCTATTTGGTGCCAGTGACAACTTCTAGCGTGACGCCATGTTGGTTTATGTTTATGTTTCACATTAAAGTAGGTATTAGTTACACATAGATGATTGTCTAAACAAAATATTAGAAGTCTGGCCATTTCGTTAATTTTTCCAATGCCATGATGACCAGGGCATGTTGGCCAAGATTGTTGATCAGATCCTGTGAGTGCGTTGAAATCACCGAGTTTATATAATAGTTCTTCTTTTGGATGTTAGTCTATGATCATCTGAAGTTGTTGGTAGAAATTGTCTTTCTCTTCATCTGATGTAGCCATCGTTGATGAATAGACACTGATGATGTTTATGAATCCACTCTTTGTGTGCAGCTGAAGTATCATTGAGTGTTCGGACAAGCCTTTTGGTGTGGTTATGGAGTTTATATGTTTGTTGTGTACAGCGAAGCCTACTCCATGTAGACGTCGCTTTTCAGGGCTTAGCTCTTGCCAGAAAAAAAGTATAATTTTCTTCCTTTTCAGAACCACAGTCTGAGTTTCTTCTAGGGCAGCAATATCGACATGTAGCCTATTTATTCTTTGTCTATGAGGGCTGTTGTTCTAATTTGCGGTTCTTTCAGTGTGTTTGCTTTAACAAGTCCAGGACACATGATCCTTACGTTCCGTGTGCCAAGTTTAAACATTGGTGTTTTCTTCCTCATTTCACTTTGCCTACTCTTGTCTGGGCACGGAATATGAAGATAGTGCTTTAGATTTAGTATATATATTTGTTGTCTCCTATCCCCATATTAGGCTCAGCACACCAGTTTTTATTGTGACTTTTTCTGAGGGAATACCTTGCTTGCTTGCGTTCGCCCTATGACTAAAGAAGTACACATCTTCGTCATCCGCCCTTAAAAAGGACATTAATTAAGCGTGTCTGTTTTGTCTATGATCATAAACAAAGAAAATTCTCAAGACCTACAAATAATTATCAAAATTGAAGGAATACATCTGGAGACAGTTCTGAGCTACAACTACCTGGGACATACTATAATCAGTGATGGAAAATGTACAATAGAAATAAACAAAAGAATAGGGATGGAAAAATGTAATTTTAATGCCTTGAAAAATATACTAACATCAAAACAAATAACACCAGGGCTAAAACTAAGAATAGCAAAATGTTACATCTTCTCAATATTCCTGTATGGTGCAGAAACATTGACATTAGACAAAAAAAGATAAGAGAAAATTGAAGCCTTTGAAATGTGGATTTATAGAAGAATAACTATAATTGGATGGAAAGAAAAGAAAACAAACGATGAAGTTTTAAAACAACTACAAATGAAAAGATAACTACTAAACACAATTAGAACAAGACAAATGAAATTTGTGGAGCATGTTAAAAGACACAACAGACTATTAAAAGTAATATTGGAAGGGAAAATACAAGGTAAAAAAGGCAGAGGCAGACCAAGACTTAAATGGACGAGTAACATCGAAAGATGGACAGTTCAACCTATTACAATCTGCACCATTAAAGCAAGAGACAGAGTGGAATGGCGCTCCATGGTAGCCAACCTTCGATGCGGAGACGGCAGTCAATGATGATGATGATGGTCTGTTTTGTGTTTTGGTTTGCTAATATAATTGTGATGTTTGCGCCTTTCGGCCCAACACATCCGACTTCAGCACGACTGGAATTCCTTCCCTCTCCTATTTCTATTCGTTTGACCAGAAACACTGGTGCGGGCTTACTTTACCAGTCTCTCGTTGTTTCTTTTAATCACTTGTCCAACATATACCCATCAGCATTAATTGATTATAAATGACATTGTTGGATACCTATTAATTTAATATACTTCTGCACTAGTCAGAGAAACAAAGTAGACTACTTTTGTTTATTGTGATTATACGGTTCTCTTTGTTTCATTACATTTATAAAGTTTTCTTTGTTCACTGGCTTCATGAAGGACAATTCCTTTTAACTCTCGGTGGAACTCTCAACATTTATCTATAGAACCCCATTTGTGTTGCTTAAACTCATCTTCTACCTTATTCATCCATTGCCCATGATTTACTTCCACATGACAAGACTGTATCTATACAAATGTTATTTCTACACATCGTAAATGTTAAAAAGTAAAGCTCATCAACAAAACCTAAAACAAAATCAGAAACAAATAAACCAGATTTACACAAACTGAACAACTTGTTTACTTACCCACTTGTTTGACTGTTATCAACAGAGAATGGACAATTAATCAATAATTTGACATTCACAGTAGGGAAGCAATAGAATATAAACACACATTTTTCAAAGCAACTATTCCAGCGAGATAACAAACAAATAAAAAACATAATGCCCTTGTGGACCTATTTTCTATTAGAAAGACCTCAAATTTAATATAATTTTATTTTGTTTCTATTGAAACAATGCATTCTGTGTAATGTTTTTTATTTTTAATGTCTTCACAAAATGATGATTTGTACAAATCTTCGAGCGTGATTCCCTCCCTTGAATTAATCTTCTATAATGAAAGTCAGTCCTATTATATGGCTGTGAAACATGGTGAACTACAAAACTGACAATCATGATGATACAGACTTTCATTAGTGGATGCTTACGTAGAATAAAAGGATGGAAATGGCAGGACAAGATCACTAGCATAGAATTATGGAAATGTACCAGTTAAATACCAGTGGATAAAGAGATACAGCGAAGACGATGGCGCTGGATAGGACACACACTGCGGAAGCCATCTGAGAGTATTACACAACACGCCCTTTTTGGAATCCCCAGGGGGAAAGACAAAGAGGAAGACCAAAGAATTCTTGGAGAAAACAGATAGAAGCTGAGGTGAAGATGATGGGGAAGACATGGAATGATCTTAAAAGAATGGCAAGAAAAAGAACGATTTGGAAAGTTGATTGTTGAGGACCTATGCTCCACAGGGAGCTGAAATGATGAAGAAGAAGTAGAATATCTTCAAAAAGAGAAACATGTGATAAATTATGTGATATAAATGAGACCAAAAAGTGACACGGTAATGCACCAATTGTCCGATAAGCTTCTCAAGCCTCCATATACAAGGAAACTAAAAGCGGTCAGCGACTCATAGCTGACTGTTTATATTTGGGTCAGTGAATCGAAACTAATGACGATCCTGCAATATTTTCTGTGACTTAGGGTGGGAATAGTTTGGTCATGTGAGTCCAGATCAGAGAAGAAGAAAGAGAACCGTATACCAAATAATAGCTTGCAGAAGTCGGATGTACAGGACACCTCTATTTTGTACAGCTGAAGCATCCCTATTTCGTCGATCCTTTCTTCCCGCCGATGACCCCTTTATTTCCGAATATCAAGAAGATAAGATGAGCATCTGTCAGTCACGTGATGAGAAGAAATTAGTGGGGTATACACCAATCAAAAGGGGAGCCGCAATAGCTCAGTAGTTAGTGAACTGGACTACAAAGGACAAGAGCTAGGGTGCGATCCCAACCGACGGCTTCCCGGTCCACCCAGCCTTAAATAGGTACCTGATTTTTTTCTTGGAAATTAAAGCGGTTCGGGATTAATACCGACCACATTACCTCAAAAACCATGCGCTGAAGGTCTGTAAAATGTATGGTGACTAACACCATATTCCCAATACGCCACTTGGCGTGACGGGGGCTCTTTACTTTATTGACACAAAGCAAGTACACAAATGGGAAAACTTGAAATCGAGGCCAACCTCGATGTACACTGATAGGAGTTCTGGCAAGAGAGACAACGACAACAGGCATCAACTCCCTTACTGAGACATGAAGTCTTGTTCAGAATATGGAAAAATCCAGAAATACGCTGTTTGAAATATAGCAACATTGAAAAGGATTTCTAATGTTGGATTTGACGACACAGCACTTAGAACAGGTCCATGTATTTACTTCTTCCCAACAAATAACACAAATTATATGGAAGGACAGTTCATGTAGCTTGATGGTTATACACATTCTCATTAATTGTATCGAACGTCCCTCTAGACTTTATCCAAGTTCTCAAACTTATAACTGTACCCTCGCCACCAACTATAAGTCGCTCTCTGATAAACAAGTACTGATTTCACATTCCTGCCGTTTACGATTATAGTTTCATGAATTGTGTTATCACTCAAGTGTAATCACTGCATAACCTCAGTTTATCTCCCTTCCCTATAATCAATGTCTCCACTTAGTGTCCATTTGAAGTTTAATAAAATATCATTTCTACAAACTCTTCTTCCATAAAACATTAACTCACATTTTTCCAAGGAACAATTCTAACTATTATCTATTTATCTATTTGAACCAACTTCACGTTTGCTTATCATCTAGTGCCATCTCCGCAAAAACGAAAGCAAAATCAGAAACCAATAAAATAAATTAAAACAAATTAAACAAATTGTTTACTTACCCGGTTTTTCAGCTGTTATCAGTAGCAACAAAGAATGAACAATTAATCAATAAATTTACAAATTTGAAAGAAAGTATAAGAATATTTAAAAAGCAATAACAGAGGACATCAGATGGATGCAGTGAATGAGATAAAATTAATCAGTGACTTGAAGCAGGTTGGCTATTGGCTACCACGGGTGCCATTCCGCTCAGTCTCTTGCTGTGATGGTGCTGGTTGTCACAGGCTGACTTATTATTCATCTTTTGACGTTACTCGTCCATGTTGATCTTGGTCTGCCTCTTTTACTTTGTATATTTTTACTTCCAAGATTACTTTTAAGAGGGTGCTGTGTCTTTTAATATGCCTCAGAAATCTCATTTGTCTCGTTCGAATTGTGTTTATTAGTTCTCTTTACATTTTCAGTTGTTTTAAGACTTCTTCATTTTCAATTTTAGGGATTGTCATATTAAACAAAGTTACAGTTCAAAGGTCACAACGAGACTGTACACAACCATGACGATCATTAACTTCAGACGGACAGAACCAGTGTTTACGACAACCGAACATGGTTTTCAGACAAAATTGTTGTAAGAAATTGTGAACATGTGGTGATATCTTTTATTCTCTGAAAAATAACTGAGGCTTTTCTTAAAATATGTGTTTACTCAATTAGGAAACAAATGTGATAAAGTATGTTATCTGAGGTAGACTTTGAGAAAGGTGATATGTCAGTCCATCCGTTGTCCGTTAAGCTTCTCAAGACACCATTTATTTTATCTCCCTTCCCTATAATTAGTGTCTTCCCTTAATGTCCATTTGAAGCTTAATAAAATAAAATGTAACCTAATAACCTAAGATATGCTGATGATACTGTTCTACTAGCAGAAAATCCTAAATACCTACAACAATTGCTTAATGTGATAAACATAACAAGCAAAAAATATGGACTAGAAATGAATGTCAAAAAGACTAAAACTATGATCATAAACAAAGAAAATTCTCAAGACCTACAATTAAATATCACAGTTGAGGGAATACATCTGGAGACAGTTCAGAGCTACAACTACCTTAGGTATACTATAACCAATGATGGAAAATGCAAAACTGAAATAAACAAAAGAATAGATCTGGCAAAAAGTAATTTTAATGCCATGAAAAATATACTAACAACAAAACAAATATCAGCAGGGCTGAAACTAAGAATGGCAAAATGCTACCTCTTATCAATATTCCTGTATGGTGCAGAAACATGGACATTAGACAAGAAAATGAACAGAAAATTGAAGTCTTTGAAATGTGGATTTATAGAATAATAGGTAGAATTGGATGGAAACAAAAGAAAACAAACGGTGAAGTTTTAAAACAACTAAAAATAAAAAGAGAACTACTAAATACAATTAAGACAAGACAAATGAAATTTTTGGGGCATGTTAAAAGACACAACAGCCTACTAAAAGTAATATTGGAAGGAAAAATGCAAGGTAAAAGAGGCAGAGGCAGACCAAGACTAACATGGACGAGTAACATCAAAAGATGGACAAGTCAATCTATGACGGCCTGCACCATCAAAGCAAGAAACAGAGTAGAATGGCGATCCATGGTAGCCAACCTTCGTTGCGGAGAATGCACACGATGATGATGATGATGACAATAAAATGTCCACAAACCCCTCTACCAGAAAACATTGACACACGTTATTGGTTATTGGTTATTCGTTATGGAAGGCCCCGGTATCACTGCAAACGAATTAAAATCCATAATTGCTCAACCGCCCGTGCCAGTGGAATCATCCGAATTACTAACTCATCTCCCAAACAAAGAAAGGTAACTGTAGTCCCCATCGTAGCAGTCTCAGCACACGCCAAAAGACATACGGCGAAACCGCGGAGAAAGTGAACACAGCCAACTGTTCCCTGTCATACGATATCATCATTCATCATAAACAAGCGGGATATCGAAACAGGATCAAAACGGATGAGACACACAGCTCACGGTGTGCACAGAGCACTTAACTCAGTAGCTCCTGCAACAAGCCGGACTTGGAATATGAGATTGACACACATTTCAAAGTAATATTCCAGCAAATAAAAAATGTAATGTCAATTCTGGACCTCAGATTAAATATCGTTTTTTCTTTCTTATGAAACTATGCATTCAGTGTAATGTTTTTTTTTTTTCATGTCTTCACTGAATACTTTTTTTGTAAAAAATCTTAGAGCATGATTCCCTCCCTTGATTTATCCTGCTTTAATAAATAATATATATATATTTCTTCTATTGTTTCATCGATTGAGGATTCTTCATTATCATTTATTGTTGTGCTGTACAACTTGATACCTAGTCGGCAACTTCTAGAACCCTCAATGCAAGTAGGTTACTCATAATTAGTCTAAATTACCAGTTACTTTGTAAGGGATAGCTGTTATGGTTCTTCCTAAGACTTTTATTGTCAAAGCCTTGCATTCAATTTAATTTGATGTAAAAAAAAAAAAAATACTGAAACACCATTATCAGGTGCCATGACAATAGATATAATCATAATGTATTCCTCTCCCCAGTTTTCTTTCTCTACTATAGATCTCTTGACATGAGAAAGTACTTTCCTGTCCAATATTTTATGTCATTATTTTCTTGTGTTACTCTTTCCATTCTGATATTTCTGTTGCTACAATATTTTGATGTTTTCCTCTACACCTGATCATGATCAAATAAAGTCTATCTTATTGATTGTCCTTTTGAGCCTAAGACGGCACTTAGGACAGAAAGCCTACACTCTCCGGGTCCCCATGTACTATTAGGCTTCAGACATTGCATACAATCCGCATTGTAGTTCGACACTCGTCACTGTCTCGGGCGAACCTCACAGTATGGGATCTGATGTCAGTTGTTTTTGCTTCTCAGATCAGTGTTCATTTTAGTGTTTCTTTAGGTCACCTTTGTCCGCCTGGTTCCTATCTGTGAGTGCTTTCTTTACCATTCTCTTGTTCTCTTTTATAATAACTTGACCAACATGAACCCATCATCCTTCCTTGATTATAGAGGTCATTGTTTGATACCTGTCTATTTCATTTACTTCTGCACTAGTCAGAGAAACAAAATAGACTACTTTTGTTCATTGTGATTATACAGTTCTCTTTGTTCTTTGCATCATAAAGTTCCATTTGTTCTTTGGCTTCATGAAGAACGCTGTTTCTTTTAACTCTGAACATTTATCTACAGAACCACATTTATGTTGTTCAACATCATCTTCTAACTTATTAATGAACTGTCAATGATTTACTTCCACATGTATGCAGAGAATGTGATAAAAGTAGAGAGTGACTTGTAGCTGGTTGTGGGCAACATGTCGTCAGTGTGTGAAAACAGTGTTGACGTTTTCTACAATGATTGTAGTATGACACATCGCACAATGGAGAAATCCTCTGCCACACGTTGTCATTTTCAATTTTAAGGATTGTCAAATTCATCATCATCATCATCATCATTGAGTGCCGTCTCCGCATCAAAGGTTTACTACAATTGAGCGCCATTCTGCTCTATCTCTTGCTTTGATGGTGCAGATTGGCATAGGCTGGTTTGTCCAGCTTTTTGATTTTACTCGTCGTTGTTAGTCTTGATCTACCTCTTTTACCTTGTATTTTCCCCTCCAGGATTACTTTTAGTAGGCTGTTGTGTCTTTTAACATGGCCCAAAGATCGCATTTGTCTTTTTTGAATTGTGTTTAGTAGTTCTATTTTTATTTTTAGTTGTTTTAAGACTTCATCGTTTGTTTTCTTTTCCTTCCATCCAATTATACCTATTCTTCTATATATCCACATTTCAAAGGCTTCAATTCTCTGTTCTGTTTTCTTGTCTAATGTCCATGTTTCTGCACCATATGGGAATATTGAGAAGATGTAACCTTTTGCTATTCTTAGTTTTAGCTCTGGTGTTATTTGTTTTGATGTTAGTATGTTCTTCATGACATTAAAATTACTTTTTGCCATTCCTATTCTTTTGTTTATTTCAGTTGTATATTTCCCATTACTGATTTTAGTATGTCCAAGGTAGTTGTAATTCTGAACTGTCTCCAGGTCTATTCCTCCAATTTTGATATCCACTTGTGGGTTTTGAGTATTTTCTTTGTTTATGATCATAGTTTTAGTTTTTTTGATATTCATATCTAGTCCATATTTTTTGCTTGTCATGTTTATTTCATTAAGTAATTGTTGTAGATCTTTACGATTTTCTGCTAGTAGAACAGTATCATCAGCATATCTTAGGTTATTGATTATCTTTCCATTAATTTGTAGGCACAAGCTTGGTGATAGGATGCATCCCTGTCTTACTCCTCTTTTTATATCAATGGGTGTAGAGTTCTCTTTGTTATATTTTATTATTGTCAAATTTTAAAAAGTCGCATTTTAAAGGTCACATCAAGACCCTACACAACCAGGACATCAGTTAACCTGAGGTGGACTGAGCCAGTGCTTACTACAACCGAACTTGGTTTTCTCACAAATATGTGTACATTTGGTATGACTTTGTAAACATGTGCTTCTTTTACTCGGTCTCAAAATATAATTTAGAATATCATTAAAATATATCCTGAAATAAATAAAACTTTTGAGAAAAATGTGATAAATTATGTGATATAAATTAGACTTTTCCAAAAAGTGACACGGTAATGCACCAGTTGTCCGATAAGCTTCTCAACGCTCCATATACAAGAAAGCTAAAAACGGTCAGAGACTCATAGCTGACTGTTTGTATCATGGTCAGTGAATCGAAACTAATGATGATCCTACAATATTTTCTGTGACTTAGGGTGGGAATAGGTCTGGTCATGCGTGTACGGGTCAGAGAAGAAGAAAGAGAACCGTATACCAAATAATAGCACACAGAAGTCGGATGTACAGGACACCACTATTTTGTACACCTGAAGCATCCCTATCGCGTCGTTCCTTTCTTCCCGCCGATGACGCCTTTATTTCCGAATATCAAGAAGATCAGATGAGCATCTGTCAGTCACGTGATGAGAAAAAATTAGTGGGGTATACACCAAGCAAGAGGGGAGCCGCGATAGCTCAATGGTCAGTGAACAGGACTACAAAGGACAAGAGGTAGGGTTCAATCACAACCGAATGCTTTCGGGTTCACCCAGCCTTAAATGGGTACTTGATTTTTTTCAGACTTTGCATATAATCCGCATTTTAGTTCGCCACTCGTCACTGTTTCGGATGCTTCTCTTTCTCTGGGAAAGCACTTTCAGTTTTGGAGCTGATGTCAGCTGTTATTGTTTCTCATATCAGTGTTCATCTTTGTGTTTCTTTAGGTCACATTTATACCCCTGGTTCCTATCTGTGAGGGCTTGCTTTATCATTCTCTTGTTCTCTTTTCTAATCACTTGACCAACATGTACCCATCATCCTTAATTGATTATAGATGACATTGTTGGATACCTGTCATTTTATTTACTTTTGTACTAGTCAGAGAAACAAAGTACACTATTTTTGTTCATTGTGATTATACAGTACTCTTTGTTCTTAGTATTTATAAAGTTCGCTTTGTTTATTGATGTCCTAATGGACACTGTATCTTTCAAATCTCAACATTTATCTATAGAAACACATTTACATTGCTTAAAACCATCTTCTAACTTATTCATTCATTATCCATAATTTGCATCCAGGTGATAAAACTGTAAATATACAAAGCTATTTCTACACATCATAAATGTTAAAAATCACAGCCCATCAAAAAAACGAAAGCAAAATCAGAATCAAATAAAACAGATTTACAAACAATGAACAACTTGTAGCAACAAAGAATGAACAATCAATCAATAAATTGACATTGACAGTAGGAAAACAAGTGCAAGAATATAAAAAATAATAATAGGGGACATGAGATGGATGCAGTGAATGAGATAAAGGTAGTCATAGACTTGTAGCTGGTTGTGGAGAAGATGTCAGTGGGCGAAGATGGTGTTACAGCTTTCTACAATGATTGTAGTAAGACACATCGTACAATGGGCAAATCCTCTCTCACACGTTGGTTGCTATTTTCAAATTTTAGGGCTTGCCAAATTATCATTAACTTGGGGCGGACTGATCCAATGCTTTTTACTGCAACAGAAGTCTATAATCGGTTTTCGCACAAAATTGTGCACTTTTAATATGCATTTTGTGAATATGTGGTACTTTTATTTAGTTTCATAGATATAGGTGAGACTTTTCTTTAAATATTTGTTAAAAATTAAAATGTTGAATAAAATGTGACAATTTCTGTTGTCTAATTTACACTTTGTGAAAAGTGATGCAGCAATGCATCCGTTACCGGCTAAGCTTCTCAAGACTCCATACACAGAGGAGATAAGAGAAATCACGATGAACATTCTACAATCTTTTCTGTGGCACGGGGTGGAAACAGCCTAACAAGTCTGCTCTTGCAAGTAAGGGTCAAAGAGGAAATAACCAGGTGCCCAAAACGAGCATGTTGATGTCGGATGTACAGGGCTCTAAGGGTCAAAGAGGAAATAACCAGGTGCCCAAAACGAGCATGTTGATGTCGGATGTACAGGGCTCTAAGGGTCAAAGAGGAAATAACCAGGTGCCCAAAACGAGCATGTTGATGTCGGATGTACAGGGCTCTAAGGGTCAAAGAGGAAATAACAATGTGCCCAAAACGAGCATGTTGATGTCGGATGTACAGGGCTCTAAGGGTCAAAGAGGAAATAACCAGTGTCCATAACTAGCATGTTGATGTCGGATGTACAGGGCTCTAAGGGTCAAAGAGGAAATAACCAGGTGTACAAAACTAGCATGTTGATGTCGGATGTACAGGGCTCTAAGGGTCAAAGAGGAAATAACCAGGTGCCCAAAACTAGCATGTTCATGTCGGATGTACAGGGCTCTAAGGGTCAAAGAGGAAATAACCAGGTGCCCAAAACGAGCATGTTGATGTCGGATGTACAGGGCTCTAAGGGTCAAAGAGGAAATAACCAGGTGCCCAAAACGAGCATGTTGATGTCGGATGTACAGGGCTCTAAGGGTCAAAGAGGAAATAACCAGGTGCCCAAAACTAGCATGTTCATGTCGGATGTACAGGGCTCTAAGGGTCAAAGAGGAAATAACCAGGTGCCCAAAACTAGCATGTTGATGTCGGATGTACAGGGCTCTAAGGGTCAAAGAGGAAATAACCAGGTGTCCAAAACTAGCATGTAGATGTCGGATGTACAGGGCTCTAAGGGTCAAAGAGGAAATAACCAGGTGTCCAAAACTAGCATGTAGATGTCGGATGTACAGGGCTCTAAGGGTCAAACTATTGGAGCTTGATGTAAAAGACCAAGACAACTCTTCTTTAACAACAATTTAAAGTACAGACGATGAAGAGAAGTAGTCGTGGGATAAAGGAAGAAGAGGAGGGAAAGCAAGAAGATGAGGGAGAAGAGCGGTTAGGTCAACGATGATCCTGTGATATGTTAAAGAAAGTTTTCGTGTTATCATTTACAATATTATCACAGGCGGTCCGCAGGTTACGTACGAGATGTGTTCTTGATAACGTCATTAGGTTAGATTTACGTGTAACTCCGATGTTTGATACACAGCGCGTATACGGTGGTTGTAGTAGTAGTAATAATAGTAGTAAAAGTGGTAGTAGTAGGAGTAGTAGTAGGAGTAGTATTAGGAGTAGTAGTTTATAATATGTAGTAATACAAAAGTGTATCATCATCATCAAGTACCGGGCCTGATGGCGTAGGTGATCATGTCTCTTCACAACTTTCTATTTCGACAGTTGATTATCATTTCTGTTGTTGACCTACTGCCAAGCCATTCTCTTAAGCTGTCTGGTATCTTTTTCTCTTTGCTTCCCTCTATCATTTCGTCCCTCAATTTTCCCAGTTGTTAGAATATATTTCAGTTGTTCTCTTCTCATTATGTGGCCAAAAAATGATGATTGTTTATTCCTAATATTGGAAATTAGCTCTCTTTAAATAGTGTATTATAATGTTAATACTAATTCTAACGTATAGTAATAGTAATACTATTTATAATAATAACAATCACTGCGCAATAAAAATGTTACAGAAACGTGTAATTTTTCTTTTAATTCAAACAGACCATAAAAGCGGCCGCACGTAAAATGATTGTTAAAATGATTGTTAAAATGATTGTTAAAATGATTGTTAAAATGATTGTTAAAAAATGATGCGCTGAGTAAATGACCGCCAAAATAATGAGTCTAACTCTAAATGATTAGCGCATCAAAATGTTTATGCATCAACAAACGGTCAGTGTAATTTAATTTAAAATTATCCATATGAGAAGTCTTTGATATCGTTTTGTAAGTACGGACCACCGTAAATTGTTATCTTGGACCACAGTAAGTTGTTATCTAGGACCACAGTAGGTTGCTATTTTGAACCACTGTTAGTTGTTATTTTGGACCACTGTAAGTTGTTATTTTGGACCACCGTAAGTTATTTCGTTAAAAAAAGTCTCTCTTTGTTCATTGACTTCATTAAGGACACGGTATCTTTTAATTCTCCCTGGGACTCTCAACATTTATCTAAAGAACCACCTTTATGTTGCTTAAATTGATCTTTTAACTTATTCATTAATTGTCCATGATTTATTTTCACATGAAAAGACTGCATCTATACAAACATTATTTCTACACACCATAAATGTTAAACATCACAGCCCATCGACAAAAACAAAAGCAAAATGAGAAACAAATAAAACAGATTAACACAAACTGAACAAATTGTTTACTTACTCTGTTTGACGACTGTTATCAGGAGCAACAAAGAATGAATAATTAATTAATTGGCATTGACAGTAGGAAAGCAGGTGTAGGAATATAAAAATAATAATAGAAGACATCAGATGGGTGCAGTGAATGAGATAAAAGTAATCAGAGACTTGAAGCTGGTTGTGGAGAAGATGTCAGTGTGTGAAGATGGTGTTACAGCTTTCTGCAATGATTGTAGTCTGACACATCGTACAATTGGGAAATCTTCTGTCACACGTTGGCATTTTCAATTGTAGGGATTGCCAAATTATCATTAACTTGGGGTGGACTGATCGATTGCATCTATCTTTTTGCGATCAGAACAGGACTCAATCAGAGTAGGATTCCAGACTCACACATGAAGTCAGCTGTCAGGTTAGGTATGTTGATAGCCAGGGTATTACCATGGGTGAGGAATGTTGCCTTGCATCTGAGTTTCGATGCTTACAACTGAGCTTACAACGAAATATTCGTGCTGACAACTGTCATTGTTTGGGCATGTCCCTGTAGTTTTGCCACAAACTGAGTCATTATAGCAGTGACATTGTAACGTACAATTTTCCCCAAACCAACCGTCTGCATAAGTTAGGTCATTAACTTCCAAGGTCGCGAACGAAGCCAGCAGAATAAAGACTTCATCTACAGCGGTGGTTAACGAACTGTGTACAAACATTTATTATCAAATCCGTGGTTACATTTCTAAAAATCCGCTATCTCGCTGTGATAACAGATAGCGTGATGTTCAAAGTCAACATTGTTTACACCATGGCTCGAATGCGAACAAGCTTCCATCTTGGTGCCTCACCTTTCTTGATTGCATCTTTCAACAATGCGCATATACGGTGATTGTGGTAGTAGCAATAATAGTTGTAAGAGTGGTAATAGTAGGAGTAGTAGTAGGAATAGTAGTAGGAGTAGTAGTAGGATTAGTAGCATATCATATGTAGTAATACAAAAGTGTATTATTATCATCAAGTACCGGGCTGATGGCTAGGTGAACTTGTTTCTCCACAACTTTTGATCTCGACAATTATTTATCATTTCTGTTGTTGACCTTCTGCCAACCCATTCTCTTAAGCTGTCTGGTATTTTTTTCTCTTTGCTTCCCTCTATCTCTTCGTCCATCAATTTTTCCAGTTGTTACAATATATTCCAGTTGTTCTCTTCTCATTACATGTGATGAGATGATGATGATTGTTTCTTCCTAATATTGGAAATTAGCTCTCTTTTTGCTTTCACCTCTCTCAGAACATCTTCATTACTCCTCTTAGCTGTCCATGGTATTCTCAACATTCTTCTGTAAAACCACATTTCTCAGATTCCAGTGAATTACTTGTCTGTTATCCTATTGTTCATTATTCACATGCATATGTTAAGACAGGCTCTATACAACATTTAAGAAATCCTTTTCTTGTTTCTACTGTCAAAAATGGATTGCATAGTATTTTCCTCATTTTTTGGAAAGCTGCTTTTGCCTGAGCCATTCTGCATCTCACCCTGCATAAAACTTCACTGAAAACTTATTTGTAAAAAATCTTAGTACATGTTTCCTTCCCTTGACTTAATTCTATAATAAAAATAATATATTACTTCTATTGTTTCATTGAATAAAGATTCTTCATTATCATTTATTGTTGTGCTGTACCAAAATAAGGATATCAAAAGCAAGAGGAGCTTTTGGTTGCACTGGGAAACATGAAAGTCCAAAGAAATTAGGTTAAATACAAAAATTAAAATTTTCAATTTCAATGTTAAGGCGGTCCTATTATATGGATGTGAAACATGGAGAACAACAAAATTGACAATCACGAAGATACAGACTTTCATTAATGGATGCTTACGCAGAATAAAAGGATGGAAATGGCAGGACAAAATCACTAACATAGAATTATGGAAATGTACCAGTTAAATACCAGTGGATAAAGAGATACAGCGAAGACGATGGCGCTGTATAGGACACATACTACAGAAGCCAACCGAGAGTATTACACAACAAGTCCTTTTTGGAATCCCCAGGGGAAAAGACAAAGAGGAAGACCAAATAATTCGTGGAGAAAACAGATAGAAGCTGAGGTGAAGATGATGGGGAAGACATGGAATGATCTTAAAAGAATGGCAAGAAACAGAACGATTTGGAAAGTGTTTGTTGAGGATCTATGCTCCACAGGGAGCTGAAATGATGAAGAAGAAAAAGAATATCTTGAAAAAGAGAAACATGTGATAAATTATGTGTTATAAATTAGACTTTTCCAAAAAGTGACACGGTAATGCACCAGTTGCCCGATAAGCTTCTCAAGACTCCATATACAAGAAAACTAAAAGCGGTCAGCGACTCATAGCTGACTGTTTATATTTGGGTCAGTGAATCAAAACTAATGACGATGCTGCAATATTTTCTGTGACTTAGGGTGGGAATATGTCTGGTCATGCGAGTACGGATCAGAGAAGAAGAAAGAGAACCGTATATCAATAACAGCATGCAGAAGTCGGATGTACAGGACACCTCTATTTTGTACACCTGAAGCATCCCTGTCGCGTTTTTCCTTTCATCCCGCCAATGACATTTTTATTTCCGAATATCAAGAAGATAAGATGAGCGTCTTCAGTCACGTGATCATAACAAATGTGTGGTGCATAAACAAAGCAAGTACACAAATCGGACATATTTGAAATCGAGGGCAATCTGACAAGAGAGTCAAAGACAACAGGCATCAACTCCCATTCTGAGACTTGAAGTCTTGTTCAGAATAGAAAAAATGCAGACGTACGTTTAATATCTCACTACATTGATGAATATCACATGTTGGATTTGACGTCACAGCACTTAGAACAGGTCCATGTGTTTACTTCATCCCAATAAATAATCATGTAGCTTGATGGTTATACACATACTCAGTAATTGTATCGAACCTCCTTCTAGACTTTATCCAAATTCTTAGACTTGTCACTGCACCCTCACCACCAACTATAAGTCGCTCTCTGATAAACGATCACTGATTTCACATTCCTGCCGTTTAAGATTAAAATTTCATGAATTGTGTTATTACTCAATTGTAATCACTGCATGATCTCAGTTTTTCTCCCTTCCCTATAATCAATGTCTCCACTTAATGTCCATTTGAAGCTTAATAAAATATCATTTCTACAAACTTTTCTATCATAAAACATTAACTAACATTTTTCCAAGGAACAATTCTAGCAACTATATATATATCTATTTATATTCATGAACAAACTTCACATTTGATTATCATCGAGTGCCGTCTCCGCATCGAAGGTTGGATACCACGGAGCGCCATTCAGCTCTGTCTTTTGTTTTGATGGTTCATGTTGTCATAGGCTATTTCGTCCATCTTATGATGTTACTCGTCCATGTTAATCTTAGACTGCCTCTGCTACCCTTTATTTTAACTTCCAAGATTATTTTTTTAGGCTGTTGTGTCCTTTAGCATGTCCCAACAATATGTCTTGTTCTAATTGTGTTTAGTAGTTCTCTTTTTATTTTTAGTTGTTTTAAAACAGCTTCACATTTTATTTGAGATTTAATTTGATATAAAAAGATATTAAAATATCATTATCAGGTGCCATTGCTATAAATATAATCATAATTTATCTCCGTGTATTCCTGTCCCCAATTTCCTTTATCACTTCTACTATAGATCTCTTGCCATGAGAAAGTACTATTCTAATCTATAATTTTGGGTATTGTCTTCTTGTGTGACATTTTCATTCTTATTTTTCTGCTATTACAAGTAGACTACTTTTGTTCATTGTGCTTATACAGTTTTCTTTGTTCTTTGCGTTTATAAAGTTCTCTTTGTTCACTGGCTTCATAAAGGACAATGTTCCTTTTAACTCTCAGTGCAACTCTCAACATTTATATATAGAACCAAATTTGTGCTGCTTAAAATGATCTCTAACTTATTCATTCATTGTACATGATATACTTCCACATGACAAGATTGTATCTAAACAAACGCCATTTCTACACATCATAATGTTAAAAAGCACAACCCATCAAAAAAAACGAAAGCTAAATTAGAAACAAATAAAACAGATTTACACAAACTGAACAAATTGTTTACTTACAAATCGGGATGACTGTTTACAGTAGTAACATAGAATGAACAATTAATCAATAAATTGACATTAACAGTAGGGAAACAAGTGTAAGAATATAAAACAATAATACAGTACATGAAATTGATGCAATTCATGAGTTCTCTCTTTCCCTCTCTCTCTCTCTCTCACTCTGCGATGAAGACTCAATCAGAGTAGAATTCCAGACTCTCTCACGAAGTCAGCTGTCTGTTTAAGTGATTCGATTGCCCCATATAGTTTCTCTTCCAGGGAGGTTGGTGTGGACCACATTGCTCTTCTCAAGACTGTGTACTGGGGGCAATCCTGTAGAACATGTTTTGTAGTCATGTTGTCCAGTGTACAGTGGCATAGGCTGGTTGTACCTATTTTGAATTTGGTGAACATGTTATTTCTCATTCTATTGTGGCCAGTGCGTAGGCGAAGTATGATGACTTGATCCATCCTTGATAGTTGGTGGTATCCGTCACTCTCGTTATGGTTATGGTTATGGTTATGGAAGGCCCCGGTATCACTGCAAACGAATTAAAATCCATAATTGCTCAACCGTCCGTGCCAGTGGAATCATCCGAATTACTAACTCATCTCCAAAACAAAGAAAGGTAGCTGTAGTCCCCAACATAGCAGTCTCAGCACACGCCAAAAGACATAAGGCGAAACTGCACAGAAAGTGAACACAGCCAACTGTTCCCTGTCATACGATATCAGCATTCATCGTAAACCATTGGAATATCGAAACATGATCAACACGGATGATACACACAGCTCACGGTGTGCACAGAGCACTTAACTCAGTAGCTCCTGCAGCAAGCCTGACTTGGAATATGCGGAAACTGCAACAATGAACACTTTTCAGACACAGCAATTAAAAGTTCCTGTCGCCTAACCGTCATATTGACCGGTATTCCAACGATGACGTAAATTGCAATCAACACAGAACACACTATCACACACACTGTAGAGGATTTCAGATCACATGCATGTACTCCGCTTCACCGGGGAAGATTCCAACAGTGAAACTTCTTATCTATACACTGATCTGCATTGGAAAGATAGAGTTAACCATCTTTCTGGCTCAAAAAACGTAACAGTGAACGTTGACGCAAACATGACCGCGCCATCTTGAAACCGGAAGTCTCGTTATGCTTTGGGTGTTCTCGTTTCTATTTTTCATGGAACTGACCTTTGAGGATGGATTTGGCTTCATCATAACTGAGTGGATGGTTCTCTTGTGGTAATCTCCCTTCCTCTTTAGCAAATTTGTCTCGCGTTCGTTCCCGTGTATATTACAGTGTGATGGTATCCACTGAATGACTACTATCTGGAAGTTATTGCATAGCTGGTCCAGGGTTGTTCTCAAGTCATCTATTGGTCGTTTCAAAATATTTTGAAGGTGTTTAAAATTCCATATCTCTGCAACCAATTGATTGATAATGCTGAAATTTTGCATATGGTCTTGTGATTTTTTGGTCCCAAGAAGTACATTCATTTCCTCACCAACAAACGTATAGTTTTAAATATTCTTTATTTGAAGTATACAAATTTAAGGCATTTTGGTCAAACCATATATTTGGAGGAATTACCGCTTCATATGAGTGAGCACCCACGGACTTGTCATCTTGAACGTAATGCGCGCCAATTTCCCTGTTTTAAGCACTAAAAAACACATAAAACGCGTCATAGTTATAATTTTATATCCGGTGCATCCCATTTCCTGTCGTTTTGTTGTGATTTATGTGCAACGGCGTATCCTAATTATTGGGTAATTTCGTTAAATTTGTGATCTGTTAGTCAATGGGTATAAAAGTAAAGTTCCTTACATTGCAATCAGTGGCAATAAAGGTGTATAAATATTTTTGCATAGAAGCTAAGCGTGGAAAACTGTATCGAAGCATCTCAAAGCCAGAAAAGAGAACTATTCACGCATTGGGTATAAGCAAACGCTTTTTCAAACAAGTGCTTAAAGCTAACGGAGTGTCCAGTTCAATCAAGACTAGGACGCTAGGAAGAAAGAAAGTAGTAGATAGTTTTGACAAGGAAGTGATTAGAAGAGCAATTTGTAAAATGTTCGATTCCAAAGAAACTGTGACTTTAAGAAAACTGAAAATTCGACTGAGAGCAGAAAATGACATTGTTGTGTCGAAAACAACATTATGGAGAACTGTTAGAAGCATCGGTTTTACGTTTAGAAAGTACGATAGTGGTAGAAATGTCATCTGCGAGAAGCCGCACTTAGTTTCTATGAGGAGTAAATATTTACGTGAAGTACGGGAAATGCGTAACCAAGGTTATGATATTGTATTTCTAGATGAATCTTGGATAAATTCTCACCACACAAGTGCAAAGGAATGGCAGTTATCAGATGGAAGTATTAAAAGATGTGTACCCACTGGAAAAGGACAGCGTATTATAATGGCACATGCAGGCAGCCGAAAAGAAGGGTTGGTGAAAAATGCAGAACTTATATTCACCTCTAATTATACTGACAACAGGGACTATCACACCGAGATGAATGGCCATATATTTAGAGAGTGGATTGAAAATACTCTTCTTCCAATTCTAGACAGACCATCCTGTCTGGTAATGGACAACGCGTCGTACCACAACGCTGTGGCAGAAGAAGACAAAATTCCTACATCTACCAGTACAAAAGATGTTATAAAGATTTGGCTAAGAAAGGAAGGAATTCCATTTAACGAGGGATTTTTGAAACCTGAATTACTGTCACTTGTTAAGAAATCGCAAAAGACCAAAGTATTCCAAATAGACAAAATCATTCAACAGCATGGTCATACGTGCTTGAGACTGCCCCCTTATCATCCCCAATTAAACCCCATTGAACTCGTTTGGGCAAAAATTAAAGGGCAGGTGGCAGCTGAGAATACAAGTTTTAAACTATGGGATATAAAAGGACTGACATATGCTGCTCTATCACAGATTGACAAAGATTTTTGGTGCAAATGTGAAGATCATGTCTTAAAAGAAGAAAATGACTATTGGAAAAAAGATGGACTATCGTTCGTTCAGCCCAGATTAGTAATCAATATGTTAGACTCCTCTGATTCAGAATAAATGAAATAATAATGGACGTTTTTATATGTCCGCATGATCAATCTTTAGCTAAAGTTGATAACGTTTTGAAAATGTAAAGATTCTTGATATGTGTACTGCAGGCATGCAAAGAAACTAAATCACTTTCATATGTCTTGTTTACGTAAAATAATGAAAGTCACATGGAAAGACATAATACGAACAATGTAGCTCTTTACAGTGAAGAGGATCCCGTGCTTACATCGGACTCTTTAGTCACATGCGTACCCATAAACAATAACTTTGCTTGATATGTCATGCTCGTTATCGCTCGCAACGGATAATTAATTTTTTTAAATGTATTCTTTGTTGTATATTGTTTAAATAGTTTTCATTAATGGAACTGTTTATACGCTGATTTGTTTTAGACCGTCTGTAAAGGCTATAACATTGACATTCTCATAGTATTTTAAAGAAAGTAAACAATAGAAAGTAAACAGTTGATAAACGCCTCCAACTTTCAAGTTGTGTAGAGACGCCTATGTCGAGAAGCTGATTTCCATTCATGTACGGTAAATTATTTTCTCCAGGAGCAAAAAGATCCGTAAATTCACTGAGATCAAAGGAAAGTGCTGCTTCATGATGAAGCATACTTCCTACATCATTAAATTTTGTGAAATCGGTGGGACCTTGGAAAAACAAGGCCAGATGCAAAAAAACAAGTTTGTAAGTGCAGGGAAAGAGGAGATATTTCATGTTAATCGTGAACATTTAGATTTGAAACGACCAATAGTTCATTGTTCTTGAATTCAATTCTTGTTTAAAGTTATTTGAGAATTGTCCAGTAGCTATTGACTTGGTGATCTCATCTTGATTATTCAGCGTCAAGAACTCACCTCTCCCTCCATTTCTGGTGACATTTGTAGCAGAGCCATCTGTGTATATGTGGGACCGAGAGTCCTGTGGGTAGGTATCGTGTATGTGTTTTTCTGCTACGTGTTTTCATTCTGTGTCTGATTGGGTGCCTTTTTTCATGATTCCTGTTATATTTTCCTTAAGTTCTGGTATTTTATGTTTTCCATGAGGAGACATATTAAATGGGCCCAAGGGTTTCGATATTGTTTAGGAAAGTACTGGGTCTCCAGTAGTTAGTTCATTGGCAATTGCAGGGAAGTTGCTCCTCTTTAGTCGTACAATTCCGGAACCAGATATTCTTTAGTGCATTGGGTGGCTAAGGAGCCTTCTATATTTCTCCGCTTGTTGCAATACTTTAGTGACCCGTCTGTCATCTAAGGGTTGTAAACCTGTTACTGTTTCTAGAGTCTTGATAGGTGTATATTTCATAGCACCAGTGATGAAATTCATGAGTTGAAATCAATTAGAGACTTGTAGCTTGTTGTGGACAAGATATCAGTGTCTGAAGATAGTGCTGCTGCTTTCTACATTGATTGTAGTATAACACATCGTAAAATGAGGATATCTTCTGTCACACTTTGCCATTTTCAATTGTGGGGATTGCCAAATTATCATTCATTTGGACCGGATTAATCCAATGCTTCTTATTATAACCAAAGACTACAACCGGTTTTCGCTCAAAATTGTGTACTTTTAATATACATTTGTGAATATGTGGTACATTTATTTAGTCTCATAGATATAGGCGAGACTTTTCTTAAAATATTTGTTAGAAATTAAAATATTGAATAAAATGTGACAATTTTTGTTGTCTAAGATACACTTTGCGAAAGTGATGCAGCAATGCATCCGTTACCGGCTAAGCTTCTCAAGACTCTTTCGCAAAGGAGATAAGAGAAGTCACGATGAGCATTTTTCAATCTTTTCTGTGGCACGGGTTGGAAACAGACTAACAGGACTGCAAGAAGTACCAGCAGTGGGCGTGGCCATTATGTGACAGAAATTTGAGGAATAAACAGTGAATATAAATTAAAATTTTCCAACGTTCGAAACTCAGACCATGCGGTATCAGCAGAAAGTGAAAGTGAGAACTCTCCTACTTCCAGAAATCAAGTATTGGTTGATTTAAAAAACGAAAATCAGTGAAAATGAATCAAATATTTAGCTACACCCGAAATATCCGACGTGTCGGTGAATAGTTAGAAATCATCAGTGTTATAGAACTGAGGTATCGGATAATAGTCCTGAAAAAGTTAATCAGTAACTTGTAGCTGGTTGTGGGCAAGATGTCAGTGTGTGAAGAAGGTGTTACAGCTTTCAACAATAATTGTAGTATGACACATCGTACAATATTAAGATCCTCTCTCACATGTGGCCATTTTCAATTTTAATTATCATTATTGAGTGCCGTCTCCGCATCGAAGATTGGCTACCATGGAGAGCCATTTTGCTCAGTCTCTTACGGTGACGGTGCAGGTTATCACAGGCTGACTTTGTAAGTGATAGCTGTTATGGTTCTTCCTAATACTTTTATTGTCAAAGCTTTGCATTCAATTTAATTTGATGTAAAAAAAATTGAAACACCATTATCAGGTGCCATGACTGTAGATATAATTATAATGCATTACTGTCCCCAGTTTCATTTATTACATCTAATGTAGATCTCTTGACATGAGAAAGTACTTTCCTGTCCAATATTTTCTATCATTATCTTCTTGTGTTACCCTTTCCATTCTTTTTTTTCTGTTGTTACAATATGTCCATGTTTTCCTCTACACCAGATCATGATCAAATAAAGTCTATCTTATTGATTGTCATTTTGAGCCTAAGACCGAACTTAGGGCAGAAAGCCTACACTCTCCGTGTCCCCATGTACTATTAGGCTTCAGACTTTGCATACGATCCGCATTGTAGTTCGACACTCGTCACTGTTTCGGGCGAGCATCTCGGTATGGGAGCTGATGTCAGCTGTTGTTCCTTCTCACATCAGTGTTCATTTTAGTGTTTCTTCAGGTCGCCTTTTTCCCCTGTTTCCTATCTGTGAGGACTTGCTTTATCATTCTCTTGTTCTCTTTTCTAATCACTTGACCAACATGTACACATCATCCTTACTTGATTATAGATGACATTGTTGGATACCTGTACATTTCATTTACTTCTGCCCTAGTCAGAGAAACAAAGTAGACTATTTTTGTTCATTGTGATTATACAGTTCTCTTGGTTCTTTGCATTATAAAGTTCTCTTTGTTCTTTGTCTTCATGAAGAACGTTGTTTCTTTTAACTCTGAACATTTATCTACAGAACCACATTTATGTTGTTTATCATCATCTTCTAACTTATTCATTCGTTCTCTTGTCTTGGTATATGTCAATGTTACTCATTCCTCATATCGCTGTGTGCATGTCTGTGTTAGCCACACCTCATATCTTTGTGTGTCCGTGTCTGTGTTAGTCACTTCTAGTGGCTCGGGCAGATAGTGCTCGTAAACCTGGGAGGGCCGACCATCTAAGGGCAGAATCCCCCTACAGAAAAGACAATCTGCTGCCTTGCAGGAAGATTGGGGACAATCAAAGGCTAAGGAAAGCAAACCTGAAAAAATGCTGGTTTATATCGGATGCACTGGGCCACTGGCGCAGAACACAGTGCAACGTTTTAACAGGTATTCAATCAGAGTGGATCTAACAGACTCAAATTATGATGTTCTGTCTGTGGGGGGCGATCAATTCACTTAACCTGATAGCTGTCTTCATGTGAGAGTCTGGAATCCTACTCTGATTGGATCTTGATCGCAGAGAGAGAGAGAGAGAGAGAGAGAGAGAGAGAGAGAGAGAGATTCGTTGTCCAAGATTTACCTCCACATGACAAGACTGTATCTATACAAATGTTTTCTCTACACATCATAAATGTGAAAAATCACAGCTCATCGAAAAAAATGAAAGCAAAATCAAAATCAAATAAAACAGATTCTCACAAACTGAACAAATTGTTTACTTACACGTTTTGGCGGCTGTTACAGCAGCAATGGAGAATGAACAATAAATCAATAAATTGGCATTGACAGTAGGAAAGCAAGTGTAAGAATATAAAAACAATAATAGAGGACATGAGATGGATGCAGTGAATGAGATAAAAGTGGTTAGTGGCTGGTAGCTGGTTGTGGGCAAGATGTCAGTGTGTAAAAATAGTGTTGCAGTTTTCTACAATGATTGTAGTATGACACATCACACAATGGAGAAATCATCTGTCACACGTTGCCATTTTCAATTTTAAGGATTGTCAAATTAAAGAAAGTCACAGTTCAAAGGTCACATCAAGACCCTACACAACCAGGACATCAATTAACTTGAGGCGAACTAAGCCAGTGCTTACTACAACCGAACTTGGTTTTCTCACAAATATGTGTACATTTGGGAGCCGCGATAGCTCAGTGGTTAGTGAACTGGACTACAAAAGACAAGGGGTAGGATTCGATCCCAATCGACGGCTTCCGGGTTCACCCAGCCTTTAATGGGTACCGGATTTTTTCTGGGAAAATGAAGCGGCACAGGCGTAATACCGACCACATTACCCCAAAAATTATATGCCGAAGGTCTGTAAAATTTATGGTCACTAACACCATATTAATAAATAAATTATAATCATAACATAAATAATAAATTAATAATATAATATTCAATATGGCTTGGGAAGAAAGGAAAGTCCCAGACGATTGTCAAAAAGCTATCATTGTCCCATTTTGGAAGAATAAAGGAAGCAAAAGGGAGTGTGAAATGTACAGAGGAATATCCCTATTGAGTCAAGTTGGTAAAATGTTTGCTAAAATATTGGAGCGGAGAGTAAGATACATAATAGAACCTCAATTAAGTAATAATCAATTCGAATTCAGAAAAGGCAAAAGCTGTACTGATGCTATATTTACATTGAGACAACTATGTGAACAAACAATAGAATATGACAGAAACCTAAATATAGTGTTTATAGATCAAGAAAAAGCGTTTGATCGTGTGGACAGGAACAAACTTTGGCAAACTTTAGAAACCTACGGGGTAGCAGGACCACTACTAGATAATATAATGGCATTATATAAAAACAGTCAAAGTGCCGTTAGATCATGGGACGGTCTGTCAGAATGGTTTCAGGTTACAACAGGTGTAAGACACGGATGCGTCCTCTCACCACTCCTCTTCATCATATATATGGACAAAATAAATCAGGAAACAACCAACAATAAGGACAAATCAAATAATAACATAGAAGTAGAAAACTCCAACATTAACCAGCTACTCTTCGCAGATGACCAATGCCTAATATATGAGGATGAAAACCTGCTACAACAGCATTTAACATCTCTAGATAAAAGCTGCACAAACTACAGTATGAAAATTAACACAGCAAAAACAGAGGCTATAAGAATAAGCAAATTAAGACACCCATTAAACATTAAGATCAAAGATAAAGAAATAAAACAAGTAGAGGAATTCAAGTATTTAGGCACAATGTTCACAGAAGATGGAAAACTAGACAGAGAAATTGATATTAGAATACAAAAAGCAAATGCTGTCACATACCAGCTTTCACCATTGCTAAGACATCCAAACATTTCTATGCCAGCTAAACTACAAATGATAATTAGCATTTTCATACCAACGTTGTGCTATGAAAGTCAAACATGGACCCTTTCTAAATCACATTTAAGAAAGATAAATACATGTGAGATGCGATGCTTGAGAAAAGTAACAAACAACACAAGAAGAGATAGAATACCAAATGAAATCATAAGAAAAATAGTAGGAACAAAACCCTGCCAAGAATATATAGAACAACAACAAAATTAATGGTTTGGCCACCTGGACAGAATGAATCCTAATCAATCACCATCAAAGGCATTCTTCTCGAGAATGCATGGAAAAAGACCAAGAGGAAGACCCAGAAGAAGATGGATAGATGCAGTGACAGAGACATGTAACAACAAAGGAAAGTCACTAATTCAGGCAGTTCGAGTAGCTCAAGAACGACAAATGATATAAACCACGACACCTTTTAGGTATCAGTGAAAAGAGAAAAGAAGAAAAAGAAACAACACCATATTCCCTAAACGCCACTTGGCGTGACGGGGTACTTTACATTTTTTATGAGTACATTTGGTATGAATTTGTAAACATGTGCTTCTTTTATTCGGTCTCATAATATAATTTAAAATATCATTAAAATAGTTCTTGAAATAAATAAAAATGTTGAGAAAAATGTGATAAATTATGTGATATAAATTAGACTTTTCCAAAAAGTGACACGGTAATGCACCAGTTGTCAGATAAGCTTCCTAAGATTCCATATACAAGGAAACTAAAAGCGGTCAGCGACTCATAGCTGACTGTTTGCATCAGGGTCAGTGAATCGAAACTGATGATGATCCTGCAATATTTTCTGTGACATAGGGTGGGAATAGGTCTGGTCATGTGAGTACAGATCAGAGAAGAAGAAAGAGAACCGTATACCAAATAATAGCTTGCAGAAGTCGGATGTACAGGACACTTCTATTTTGTACTCCTGAAGCATCCCTATCGCGTCGTTCCTTTCTTCCCGCCGATGACGTCTTTATTTCCGAATATCAAGAAGATCAGATGAGCATCTGTCAGTCACGTGATGGGAAGACATTAGTGGAGCATACACAAAGTTAGAGGGGAGCCGTGATAGCTCAGTGGTTAGTGAACAGGACTACAAAGGACAAGAGGTAGGGTTCGATCCCAACCGACGGATTCCCGGTCCACCCAGCCTAAAATTGGTAGCGGATTTTTTCTGGGAAAGTAAAGCGGCACGGGCGTAATACCGACCATATTACCCCAAAAATCATGTGCTGCAGGTCTGTAAAATTTATGATCACTAACACCATATTCCCTATACGCCACTTGGCGTGACGGGGGCTCTTTACTTTACTGACACAAAGCAAGTACACAAATGGGAAAACTTGAAATCAAGGTCAACCTCGATGTACACTGATAGGAGTACTGACAAGAGAGACAACAGGCATCATCTCCCTTACTGAGACTGGAAGACTTGTTCAGAATATGGAAAAAATCCAGAAATACGCTGTTTCAAATATAGCAACATTGAAAAGGATTTCAAATGTTGGATTTGACGTCACAGCACTTAGAACAGGTCCATGTGTTTACTTCCTCCCAACAAATAACACAAATTATATGCAACGACAGTTCATGTAGCCTGATGGTTATACACATTCTCATTAATTGTATCGAACTTCCTTCTAGACTGTATCCAAGTTTTCAGTCTTATAACTGTACCCTCACTGCCAACTATAAGTCGCTCTCTGATGAACAATCACTGATTTCACATTCCTGCCGTTTAAGATTATAGTTTCATGAATTGTGTTATCACTCAAGTGTAAGCACTGCATGATCTCAAGTTATTTCTCTTCCCTATAATTAATGTCTCCACATAATGTCCATTTGAAGTTTAATAAAATATAATTTCTACAAACTCTTCTACCATAAAACACTAACTACATTTTTCCAAGGAACAATTCTAGCTACTTTATATATATGAACCAACTTCACGTTTGCTTATCATTTAGTGCCGTCTCCGCAAAACCGAAAGCAAAATCAGAAACCAAATAAAACAGATTTACACAAACAACTTACGTGCTGCGGTGACTGCTGTGAGTTGCAACAGAGAATGAACAATTAATTAATAAATTGACATTGACAGTAGGGAAGCAAGTATAAGAATATAAAAACAATAATAGAGGACATGAGATGGATGCAGTGAATGAGATACAATTAATCAGTGATTTGTAGCTGGTTGTGGGCAAGATGTCAGTGTGTGAAGATGGTGTTACAGCTTTCTTCAATGATTTTAGTATGACACATGGTACAATGGGCAAATCCTCTCTCACACGATGCCATTTTCAATTTTATTCATCATTATTGAGTGCCGTCTCCGTATCGAAAGTTGGCTTCCTTGGACCGCCATTCTTCTCTGTCTCTTTCTTTGATGGTGCAGGTTGTCACAGGTTGACTTATCCATTTTCGATGTTCCTTGTCCATGTTAGTCTTGGTCTGCCTATGCCTCTTTTACTTTTTTTTACTTCCAAGATTACTTTCAGTAGGCAGCTGTATCTTTTAATATGTCCCAGAAATCTAATTTGTCATGTTCGAATTAAGTTTATTAGTTCTCTTTACTTTTTTAGTTGTTTTAAGACTTCATCAATTTCATTTTTAGTGATTGTCAAATTAAACAAAGTCACAGTTCAAAGTTCACAACGAGACTGTACACAACCACAATGATCATTAGCTTGAGGCGGACTGAATCAGTGTTTACAACAACCGAACATTGTTTTCAGACAAAATTGTTGTAAGAAATTGTGAACATGTGGTGATATTTTTTATTCTCTGAAAAATAACTGAGACTTTTCTTAAAATATGTGTTTACTCAATTTAAATTATGAAACAAATGTGATAAATTGTGTTATCTGAGGTAGACTTTGAGAATGGTGATGTGTCATTGCATCCGTTGTCCGTTAAGCTTCTCAAAACTCCATTTATTGTATCTCCCTTCCATATAATCAATGCCTTCCCTTAGTGCCCATTTGAAGTTTAATAAAATATAATTTCCACAAACTCTCTACCAGAAAACATTAACACACATTTTTCAAAGTAATATTCCAGCAAATAATAGGTCTTGAGAATTTTCTTTGTTTATGATCAGTAATATTCTTCACTATCATTTATTGTTGTGCTGTACAACTTGATACCTAGTCGGCAACTACTAGAACCCTCAACGCAAGTAGGTTATTATAGCTTGTTTCATAATTCGTGCCCAACTTTTAAAATCAATATCTTTTAAACCACTGTTTGTAATTTTTTCAAAATTTGCATGTAAAGTTATAATGATTAGAACCCAACAGGAATTAATTTCATTAAAAACAAACATTTGGTTATTATTATTGCTTATTTGATTGATATAAATTTATAACGACCCATTGATGTAGTCAAAACTTAGTGTTTACAGTATTTAAGTTAAAAATAGCGATTACAAATCTATAGACGGTCAAATTTACGATTTTGCACGCTTTAAACGTGAACTGTCTGACACAATTAGACACTTGTAGTAAACACGAGGCATTGTGTGTTCCATTTCCGTTAATTCATAGGTGTTGACGTGGAACGCTAACATTTATCATGAGTCTTAAAATGAAATTCTGCAGTTTACAAAACATCGCAATAAAAATGTATGACTATTTTTGCAAAGAGGCTAAACGAGGAAGATTATTTCATTCTTTAGAAAACCCTGAGAATAGGACAAGACACATTTTGGATTTATCTAAACGGTCATTTAATCACTGGATTCAAGCACGTGACCGTCAATGTTCCAAATATACAAAATCACAAGGAAGAGCAAAAATGTTGGATAATTTCGACAGTGAACTTATTAGAAGTGAAATTCGCAAAATGTTGGGTATGAATGAAACTTTTACAATAAGAAAATTAAAAGTATCGCTGAAAAATAACAACAGTATTGAAATATCAAAGTCTACATTAAGGAGGAATGTGAGAGCTGCAGGCTTTACATTCAGAAAGTATTCCAATGGACGAAACATCATCTGTGAGAAGCCACATATAGTAGTCATGAGAAGCAAGTACTTACGTGAAGTAAAAGAGGTGCGCAACCAAGGTTATGATATTGTGTACTTGGATGAAACATGGATCAATGCTCACCACACTAACCAAAGGGAATGGCAGTCATCAGATGGAAAGATTAAGAGATTAATACCTAGCAGCAAAGGACAGCGCTTGATAATTGCTCATGCAGGTAGTCGACAACATGGACTAATACAGAATGCAGAGCTCATGTTTCTTTCAAAATCCATAGACAATCGGGATTATCACTCTGAGATGAATGGTCACATATTTAGACATTGGATTGAAAATTCTGTTCTCCCATCACTAGATCGACCATCTTGCCTAATAATGGACAATGCAGCGTACCACAACATTGTTGCACTTGAAGATAAAGTCCCGACGTCATCCAGTACAAAAGATGCTATTAAGATATGGCTCACAAAGGAGCACATACAATTTAATAACATGTACTTAAAACCTGAATTACTATCTCTAGTAAAGCAAAAACAAAGGACAAAGATTTTTCAAATAGATAAGATTATCCAAGAGCACGGTCATATAAGTTTGAGGCTGCCACCTTACCATGCTCATTTAAATCCAATAGAACTAATCTGGGCAAAATTAAAAGGACAAGTGGCAGATGAAAATACAACATTCAAAATATGCGATGTAAAGACTCTTGCTAATCTCGCTTTATTAAATATAGACAAAGATTATTGGGCTAAATGTGAAGACCACGTCTTAAAACAGGAAGAGGAATATTGGAAAAATGATGGTTTGTGGAATGTTCAACCCCAAACAGTTATTAATCTTTTAGACTCGTCTGATTCAGAATGAAAGTATATAGCCCCCACAATGTTGGCCCCTATATTACCTTAAATTATTTCAACAAACGGTCCTTTTCAGGACCACACAACTATGAAAATTGGACATACAGCTATACCTTGATATTATCGTCCGTCCTCGAACTGAGCAGACAATAATTATCCTGGTGTTTTGTTTTATCCAGTTATTTCCCCATTACGGCCACGCCTTTACCTAGTGAAAATTAATCGTAGACCAGCAACTACGGTAATTTCTATTCTTTAGGGCTTCACAATTTACAATTTTGACAAACATCAAAGAAATATCGCCGCTTTAAGAAAACTGCAGCTGCAAGATATTTGTTAAATATACATTTAAAGGGTCTTTTGCATTCTAATAACATTTGGAAAATTTCAAAAGTATTTAACAAACGGTTAGAGAGTAAAGTTGGGCAAATGTTTTGAAGCGAGCTATAGTCTAAATTACCCGTTACTTTGTCAGGGAAAGCTGTTACGATTCTTCCAGAGACTCTCAACGCCTTGCATTCAGTTCAGTATATATGGCCTTGTTCGTCTTGTCAGACGGTCTGGTGGAAGCTATTATGTATTTTTTTGTTTAGGGTTTTGTATTTGTTGGACAGCTTTTGTCGTGGCTAAGTCAGGCCCACTGATCCACAGGGTTTTCCATCCCTTTTCTGTCTGTTCTTTTATAAGTTTTGCCTTAGCGCAGTCTCAAATGATGTTATACCATTGCTTATACATGCTCTTCATGATGTGCGATCACTTGCCAGATGTTCCCAATCATTTTCACAGATTAAGAAGTCATTCAGAGATTGTAGCAAGATCGTTCATAGTAGGCTCAGCGTCCAGCTCAGACATTGTAACATATTTAGGTATAGACAGGGCTAGAAGTGTGTTTGCTGGTATGTCATCATGGTATAAGTTGGAGTAGTGCTCTATCCATCTTTCCATTTGTTGTCCCTTGTCAGTAATAAATTCTCCAAACTTGGATTTTAAGGGGGCTAATTTGGTTTTATTTGTCCAAGGGCCTTTTTTATATTGTCATGCATGGTTTTTGAGTCGTCCCTGTCTGAAGCTTTCTGTATTTCAAAGCATAGATTGTTCCAGTATTCATTTGCGCATCTTCTTGCTTCGCGTTGCAGAGTGGCTTGTGCATGTCAGCTGATCTTTGATGCTTTGGGTAGAGTTGTTTTTTAAATTCAGTTTGTGTGATTTTCTTATTGACTATTAGTGGGTCTAGTCTTGTTGCATTTTCTTCGAGCCAGTCGTTTTCTGAGAACATTTTGGTCCGTAGGTAGATAGTGCACAATTATAGATGTGTGTTTTCAGAGAGTTCGAGTTGTCATCTACATTTGATGAATCTTCTGTTTCTTCAACTAGTTCTTCAAACTTAGATCTAAAAATGTCTTTATTTGATGAGATTTTAGTCGCTGTGATGTTGATCTTGATCGCTGTAGGCTCTCATGATTTATAAATGTGACTACTTCAAGCTTTGATCTCACTGATGATAATAGCCAGGTCTGTATTGCAGTCTGTGCTGTGGTATGCTCATGTTATTCTGATGTTGTTTAAAGACTGCCTACGTGTAAGGAGTAAGTCTTTCTGGTGCCAGTGACCACTTCTAGCATGACGCCATGTTGGTTTATGTTTTACATTAAGTAGGTATTAGTTACACATAGATGATTGTCTGGCAGAATTGTAGAAGTCTCTGGTCATTTCGTTGATTTTTCCATTGCCATGATGACCTAGGCATGTTGGCCAAGATTGTTGGTCAGATCCTGTGAGTGCGTTGAAATCACCAAGTATATATAATAGTTCTTCTTTTGGAAGTGAGTCTATGATCATTTGAAGTTGTTGGTAGAAACTGTCTTTCTCTTCGCCTGATGAAGCCAACGTTGGTGCATAGTCACTGATGACGTTTATGAATCCACTCTGTGTATGCAGCTGAAGTATCATTGAGTGTTCGGACACTCTGTTTGATGTGGTTATGGAGTTTATATGTTTGCTATGTACAGCGAAGCCTACTCCATGTAGACATGGCTTTTCAGGGTTGCTCTTGCAAGAAAAAAAAGTATAATTTTCTTTCTTTACAGCAATATCGACATGTAGCCTATTTATTCTTTGTCTATGAGAGCTATTGTTCTAATTTACCCTTCTTTCAGTGTGTTCGCTTTAACAAGCCCAGGGCACATGGTCCTTACGTTCCGTGTGCCAAGTTTAAACATTGGTGCTTTCTTCCTCATTTCACTTTGCCTACTCTTGTCTGGGCACGGAATATGAAGATAGTGCTTTAGATTTAGTATATATATTTGTTGTCCCCTATCTCCATATTAGGCTCAGCACACCAGTTTTTATTGTGACTTTTTCTGAGGGAATACCTTGCTTGCTTGCATTCGCTCTATGACTAAAGAAGTACACATCTTCGTACATCCGCCCTTAAAAAGGACATTAATTAGGCGTGTCTGTTTTGTCAATGATCATAAACAAATAAAATTCTCAAGACCTACAAATAAATATCAAAGTTGAAGGAATACATGGAGACAGATCAGATCTACAACTACCTGGGACATACTATAATCAGTGATGGAAAATGTATAACTGACATAAACAAAAGAGTAGGGATGGAAAAATGTAATTTTAATGCCTTGAAAAATATACTAACATCAAAACAAATAACACCAGGGCTATAACTAAGAATAGCAAAATGTTACATCTTCTCAATATTCCTGTATGGTGCAGAAACATGGACATTAGACAAAAAAAGAGAAGAGAAATTGAAGCCTTTGAAATGTAGATTTATAGAAGAATAGGTAGAATTGGAGAAGAAAACAAACGAGGAAGTTTTAAAACAACTAAAAATGAAAGAGATATACTAAACACAATTAGGGCAAAATAAATTAAATTGTTGGATCATGTTAAAAGACATAGCAGCCTACTAAATGTAATATTGGAAGGGAAAATACAAGGTAAAAGAGGCAGAGGCAGACCAAGACTAACATGGACGAGTAACATCAAAATATGGACAAGCCAATCTATGACAGCCTGCACCATCAAAGCAAGAAACAGAGTGGAATGGCGACCCATGGTAGCCAACCTTCGCTGCTGAGAGGGCACCCGATTATGATGAAAATAATAATAATTCTAACGTATACTAGTAACACTAATTATAATAATAACAATCGCAGCACAGTAAAAATGTTACAGAAACGTGTATTCTCTCACATAATTTAAACAGACAATAAAAGCAACCGCACATAAAATAATTGTTAAAATAACCTAAAAATGATGCGTTGAGTAAATGACCGTCAAAACAATGAGTCTAACCTTAATGATGAATGCATCGAAAAGATGCTGTATCAACGAACGGTCCGTGTAATTTCATTTAAAATTATCCATATGAGAAGTCTTTGATATCGTTTTGTAAGTACGGACCACCATAAATTGTTATCTTGGACAACAGTAGGTTGTTTTATTTTGGACCACCGTAAGTTATATTGTGAAAAGGTCTCTTTGTTCATTGACTTTATTAATTAAACTGTATCTTTAACTCTCCCTGGAACTCTCAACATTTATCTAAAGAACCACCTTTATGTTGCTTAAAATCATCTTTTAACTTATTCATTAATTGCCCATGATTTATTTCCACATGACAAGACTGTATCTATACAAACATTATTTCTACACATCATAAATATTTAAAAGCACAGCTCATCAACGAAAACGAAAGCAAAATCAGGAACCAATAAAACAGATCAACACAAACTGAACAAATTGTTTACTTACCCGGATCTGTTATCAGGAGCAACAGAGAATGAACAATTAATCAATAAATTTACAATCTCAGTAGGAAAACAAGTGGATAAAAACAATAATAGAAGACATCAGATGGGTGCAGTGAATGAGATCAAATGTAGTCAGTGACTTCTAGCTGGTTGTGGAGAAGATGTCAGTGTGTGAAGATGGTGTTACAGCTTTCTTCAATGATTGTAGTATGACACATCGTACAATGGTCAAATCCTCTCTCACACGTTGCCATTTTC